>VDFB02000008.1:262899211-262999863 GCA_007258455.2 Sequoia sempervirens | reverse complement strand
ATGTTTATGTAGTTATTGTAGATGAAGACAACAAAGAGGGTACAGAATATTACTTGTGTCATTGTGTTGAGGAAAAAAAGAAATTGGAAGCCCCAATTATAGATGGAGAAAGCATTGAATACCCTATAGGCTCAGTTGTTGTTACTGGAACATGAATTAGAAGGTAACCACATAAGAGTGTTAAACATTGGTTGTTTCAAGACTTTGACATGCATCATAAGATTCTTCTTTACTCGAACCTTGTTGTGGCATCCAATGTTCATTTGAGAAAATATGGGGTAGACCTTTGAACAAGACCTTGTGGAAGGTCTGTGAGTCTAACCATGAGGCAATACTTGACACAATAAAGAGTAGAGCAGACCCGGATGGTTCATTGGATTAATTTGTAAGTATATGCACAATGGTTCTTATTAATTTATACTCTTATCCACATCAATTTGGTTGATGCCAATGCTATCATCTTATTTTACTTTGTGTATCTGTATGTAACTAGGCAAACATTGATTGGTGTCCCCTTGCATAAAATGCAGATTTATAAGCCATCCAAGAGAATCTCAAGCAGAAAAGCAATGCAACATCCTTATTTTGATGATCTTGAAAATCTCAATTATGATTTTAAGCCATTAAAAAAGTGTGTGTGAAGCTTGATGAGGCAATTTCAAGTAATTCATTTGAATTTAACCTTATCATGACCACCTATGATGCAGACATTATAAGAGCATCTCGAATTTCAATAAACTATATTCATAAGGGCATAGACAAGGTAGTGAACTCTTTGAAAAAATGCCTCAAAGAAATGTGGTCTCATTGTGATGGAATGGCATGATGAATGCCATGACAAGCAAATTGTTGTGGATTGTCATGGCATTCCATCACCATTGAGACCACATTTCTTTGAGGCTTTTTTTCAAATAGTTTGTTTCCTTTTCTATGCTATTGCTTATTAGTATGCTTTGATAGATTTTTTCCAAGCATCCATAGCTTTTTTGGAAGCACCTATTTTAGGCTTTTAGCCATAGCAACAAGGAAGTGAACTATTTGATAGAATGCTTTGGTAAACATGTATGATAAATGTACTAGCATAGAGAAGGCAACAAACTGTTTGAAAAAATGCCTCAAAGAAATGTGGTCTCATGGTGATGGGATGCCATGAAAATCCACAAAAAATTGCTTGTCATGTGATGCAGAGGGGATGGGACTTTAGTCAAAACTCAAAGTTTCAAGGATTACAATGATGCAATCTCAAACAATCTTCCAGGCACCCTGATGGAGACAAGCCTCAATAGTGCACTTATAACTTAGATGCTTTCCTAATGGACCCAAACCCTTGGAGTGATCTCAAGGAACTAAAAAAAAAATAGCTTGAATGGTTTCAAAGCCCCAAACCTCTATCTTACACAAAACTCACTTTTTGTACCTTGACTAGGCTTCTAGCCCAACTAGGCTTCTAGTGATGGTTTTTTGAATTTTCACTCAACTTCCCCAAAGGACTCCTCAATATAATGAATAATTCATATTTGATTCATGATGATACACAACATATCAAATCATTTATGGCACTTGTTCTGGATCAAACCTACCAAAATCTGTTGTTTCCTCAAATTTAAGGCCTAATTAGCCCACTTTTTCAAAGCAACCCCTCTTTAAACTTATCCCCTGACTATGAAACTTTCAACAGTGTTTTAAAATGTTCCCAAACCAAATATTTTCAAGGTATTAGTCTTCTTTGACACACTCAACACGCTAAATCATAGAACCCTCAATAAATTGCTCCAAAACTAGGGCCTCTTGAAAAATAGCTTTCCCAACACTTCCAAAACCTTCTCTTGGACTTTTCACCAATAAATCAACATTTCTAAACACCTCCAACTCATAAATATACATCTCCTACTGCTACACTTTAGGCACCATTTTCATGCCCTTTTCCTTGCTAAAACTCGGTGTACACCCAAGAATCACTCTTTCCTGCACAATAACTTGTTAGATCTGTACAATACAAGTTAGATATGATCCATTTCACAAGTTTTCAGTCACACTCTCCCATGAAATGGATCATTTATTCATGAAGACTCAAAACTAGTGAAAAATTTATACTTTTTGAGGACAGTCAGCAATATAACACAAGAAACTAACTCCCAACATTATTCAGGTCATTCAAAAGGTTAAATGCATGTAAATAAAAGTTATTAAACCATCCAAATGAGCATGAAACCAAAAGGAATAAGAGATTCATCAAAAAAACTCAAGAAAATGCAAAAAGATTGATGTTTTTATTGATTTTCTATAGCAGTCCATACAACACTTGCAATATCAGCCAACCCTCCATACAAATGCTTTCTCCAGGCTTATAGACTAACCCTACAACTATCCCAACCAATTAGAATTGATTTTATTACATTATTGTGATTAAAACTCCTAAAACTCACTTTTCCACCGAAAGTTGGATTTCAAAAATATGAATTTCCAACATTGCAATTTAATAACTCCTATTAACTATAAAGCTTCCAGAACTATTACATATCATCTTTCAACCTTATTTAACCTAATTGAAACATCATATACTATTTAAACTCCTAGAACATCATTGTTCCGTTTACAAGTCAATTTGGTCCTATGGTCCTTATCAGGACCCTTAGGACTTTTGATCTTCCTATTACACTCATCCATGCCAAATTCCATTATAGGCTTCAAAATGATATAATTGATGCTCTGGAAAGGTTTATAGGCCTTGAAGATCCTTGCCATATCCTAACTCTCCAAATGATCCTCAAGGAGCTTGGGTGCTCCTTCACCATCATGGCATTCCACCACCATGAGACTACATTTCTTTGAGGCATTTTTTTCAAATAGCTCATTCCCTTGTCTATGCTATTGCTTACTATTATGCTATGATAGATTTTTTCTAAGCATCCATAGCTTGTACGAAATCACTTGTTTTAGGCTTTTTTCCATAGCAGCAAGGAAATGAACTGTTTGGATAAATGCTTTGATAGACATGTATGAAAAATGTGTTAGCATAGACAAGGCAGTGAACTCTTTGAAAAAATACCTCAAAGAAATGAGGTCTCATGGTGATGGAATGGCATGACAAATTCCATGACAAGAAAATTGCTATGGATTGTCATGGCATTCCATCACCATTGAGACCACATTTCGGTGGTTTTTTCAAACCGCTTGCTGCCTTTTCTATGCTATTGCTTATTAGTATGCTTTGATAGATTTTTTCCACAAGCATCCATAGCTTCTTTTGAAGCACTCCATTTTAGGCTTTTAGCCATAGCAACAAGGAAGAATTGTTTGATAAAATGATTTGCAAACATGTATGATAAAACGTAGTAGCATAGACAAGGCAACAACCATTTGAGGGTCGCTCAGGGTCTCGATGGGAGACTAATGCCAGACAATCCAATAATTTGCTTTTGTCATGGCATTCCACCACCATGAGACCACATTTTGAGGCATTTTAAAACAGCTTCATTCCTTGTCTATGCTATTGCTTACTATTATGCTATGATAGATTTTTCTACATCCATAGCTTGTTCAAAAGCACTTGTTTTAGGCTTTTAGCCATAGCAGCAAGGCAATGAACCTGCTTGGCTAAATGCTTTGATAGACATGTATGAAAAATGTTAAGATAGATTAAGGCAGTAGTTGAATTTTTGAAATGCTCGAAGAAATGAGGTTCATGGTGATGAATGCCACGACAATCAAAAGCATTTGATTGTCATGGCATTCCATCAAAGTCATGAGACCTCATTTCTTTGAGGCATTTTTTCAAAGAGTTCACTGCCTTGTCTATGATATTGCTTACTATTATGCTTTTGATAGATTTTTTCCAAGCATCCATAGCTTGTTCGAAAGCACTTGTTTTAGGCTTTCAACCATACCAACAAGGCAACACTTGAACTATTTGACAAAATGCTTTGGTAGACATTTATGAAAAATGTGGTAGTATAGACAAGCCAATGAATTGTTTGAAAAAATGCCTCAAAGAAATGTGGTCTCATTTAATGCCATGACAACAAAATGCAATTGGTAGCTGCTTCTAGTTATTTGTTATGCAATGTGAAGTAATTGCATAACTGCTTAGGTTGACTTTGTAAAAACTATATTGTAATTGAAATTTTGTCATCTATCAGCATCTAGTTATTAGTTATGAAATGTGAAGCAATGCTTTCAGTTTGAAAGATGTGCAATTTAATGTGATCAACGTTATGAATATAAACTACAAAAATCTATTTTTTACTAAGTTACCGGTTCAGTTTTGGGTTCGGGATCGGGTTCGAGAACCTGGTTCGCTAGTTCGGGAAATTTTTTTTGGGGGTTGGGTTCATTTTGGGTTTGGTCATACAAAAACACATAAAAATGAGAAATATATACATATTTGCAATAGTAATCAAGTTCATAATACAACACCATATTAATAGTCAAATAACATAGCAAAAATACACCACCACTTTCACAGTGAAATATTAAAATATTAGTGATCTACTCGAATGTCATGATACAAAATTATAAATTAAAGTTCAAACATAAAAATGTCAAGTGTTTACAATCAACCATTATTGATCATTGATCAATCTGATAAGTGTGAACATTTTTCTGTGTGGAAGGAAAACAAGAAAACAGTGTTACATAATTATTTACATTGTGAAAGAGCCAAAACCTTTTTCTTGCCGATCGTAGAAGAATCTCAGTGATTTTTTGGGTGTCCTTGCCTTGAAACGGAACTATCCTAAGCCATGAATGATTGACCAGGAACTATGAGAAAGAAATAAGATAAATCACATGCAACTTGTTGCAATTTCTTTCCTTGGGAAAAAGGGTAAAATTTTCTTTTCAGGGAGAATCTCCTTTAGAGTTTGAACGCATTGATAATTTTCAAGATAGACTTAGCCAAATATGTCATCTAGGTTTGAAGCTTTTAGGTAAAATGTTTTCTTCTTAAAATTTTGTTCAAAATTCAAGATGCAGGCTTTCCTCCCTTAGGGAAGAGAAGGCCTATCAAACCTAACACTCTTATGCCACACTTCTTAAGTTCTTGTTGATGCAGTATTAGATACAAAGTTTCAAAATAGGCATGGTTATATAAATTCTCATCTCACAACTATCATTGCATCAAATTAAGAATTTTCAATCCTTTCTGGTCTAGACAAGAGAAGTATGGAGTAGTGTTACAATGCTAAAGTCTTATTGTGAATATCTTTGCTACAAGTGGTTGAAAAATGAGGAATCTGTCTTCTGCACCAAATGAGAAATATTCACAATATGTGCTAGGAAGGAATAAGTCCATAAGATCGAGTATGCAATAACTGAGAATTGCAAAATTGGCTTACATTTGACTTCCAAACACATAAATTTTCACACTCTTCGATGTTCACACATAATTAAAAAAATATATGTGCGTAAGTTGTAAAGTATACACTTGAATACACATAACTCATATCTATTGAACCATGAATTTATAATTTTCAAATATGGACACCATCGATAAAAATATTTGTATTAAGCAAATAGCCATGTACGCATACATCAATATATGTCTATATAAGTATCAAATATAGTTACAAAATAGCCATATAGGCTTACGAGAATGCCATATAGGCATTCAATGTCAAATATATCCAATACAAAATATGTACAAAATTGCCATGTAGGCATACAAAAAAGGGCTCTGTGCATTCAAAATTCATTTCTCTCCATGCTCTGGTTCAAATACAATTTTATTTCCCTTTTCTAGGTGATCCGATGGCGATAAGTCTATCACCCATTTCTACTGTGCTTGAGGAGTGCTCCTACTGCTCCTCCTAGTGTTTAGCTTCTGGTGAAGTTTCAACTATCACAATAAGAAGTCAAGACATTAATATATAGAAATTACATTATAAAAATTAATATATTTAACAAAATAATCACTTACGGCCATCTCATGATCACTCTCCTCAATGGAAATATTTGCACGCTGATGCTTAGGCATGCTCAAGCCCTATATAAACCATCCAAATAGGAATTAAACTACAAATCAATAATGGTTTGATTTTTTACTGGAACTAGTTCATCTATAACAATGAATGTAAATTGAAATTTAGTAATTTGCCTCATACCTCCCCTATCAGAGCCATCGAGGATTGTATAGCGGAGGAAACACCAATATCCATTTCCCTCGTAACATTTGGTAGTGTTTCTGTCACCAACATCTGAAAATAAAACAACAAATTATTCAATCACAAAAAAGTTACAATAGCGATCCATGTGATGACTTATAATGTATGAGATCTAATGAACAAAATTTTGAGTACAATTATTAAACAGATATATTTATGATTATTAGTTATCAAATTTAAAGTAATGCTTTGATTTTGAATGATCTGTGTAATGCAACGTAAGGTCAACAATATGAATATAAACTACACAAATCTATTAAACTTAGAATTCATTACTTAAGTTCTCTTTAAATTTTATATTACCTCCGTGAATGTTTGATCAAATCTACTGGCACTCGGAGGTGTTTCCTTAAAACCTCCAATAGTACCCTATTCAACATCCAAAATCACATATTAAAATACCATTCATAAAACAATGCTATTAACATGTAATAAATTTGTAATTGTTTACTAACTTTACATACCCCACCGATAGGTGTACTGCAAAAATAAGTATGTGGATGACTGGTGTATCTAGTCTCTACACTATGACCCTGCAATTTTATTAAAATAATAAAACTAAATTAGTTAATCTTGCATTTCACAATCAAAATTTAATAAATTAAATTCAATGAACATGCTAAATTTCACCTGAGTGTCAATGCCATATGCATCATGCAAAATGTCAGTCATCCTCTCCATCCCCGTAGATGCATACTGATCAGGCTGTGTAGTAGCATATGGATCTTGCGTAGCACCCTCTTGAGTGTCGGTAGGGTCATACAAACAAGTCGCCCCACAGAATTGAAACACATGGGTTCGAAGGCCACCACCTGAAGACTCCCCTAGATGGTGTTGTACAATAGGGCTAGTGTGATGGATGACACTCTGGGTCAAAGTTGTGATCACCTGCAATGTCTCTATGTTGGCACTCTCCTTCACAATGGCATGCATCACAATCTGCTCATGAGGCGGCCTAGCAAGAAGTTGTCTCCCTTACCGCGTAGGATCCGGCTGTGCACCGGGCCTATCCTGAGCTGACCCCCCACCTCTCCCCTGGAACTCCCTCATATCAAAATAATTTGGGATTTGGTTCAATACAAACTCACTGTATAGTTTCCTAAGAAAATATTGGGACTTTACAATTATTGCATGGTGGTAATCAAAGACCATATACCCATCTTTCATAAAAATGGTCTTAATCTCTTGGTGGTGGCACCAATGAATAGAAAATCTCTTTGCATCAGAGGGTAAGATTTTGATTTGTTTTAGGTCAATGAATAGAGAGCACAAATCACCTTTAGTAATTTTTAAATCTTTTACTTGTTTATATGATAATTTGTCTGCATAATATGCCCTAGCTGTCTACCTCCTATCTTGCCATCCAGATATTTGTTGGGTGATTGCATCTACACTTTTTAACATGTCTTTCAATGAATTTTCTAGAAGCATTATTTCTGTGGTTGAAGCATTTGGATCACTCAACCTACTGATAAGATCCTCAAGTTGTTTTCTATTGTTCTCAATTTCACTCAAATTTTCTTGAGTGCCAGGAGGGAATTGAGAGAATGGTGGGGGAGGTTGATTTTGTTATTGAGGTTGATTTTGTTGAGGATTTTGCTATTGAGGATTTACCTCCTCTTCTTGTTGAGGATTTGTAGGATTTCCTATAGATTTTTTAAAAAAAAATCAAATCTAACCTAAAACAAACAAAATCAATTTCAAACTAACAAATTCAAAACAAATAGTAAACAATACTTACCTCCTACATCTCTTCGTCATCGTGGCACCATATTTGTAGACAAAATCCAACTATTCTTGATGAAATTTGCAGAAGTCCTTCCTCCTAGAACGCGAGTGCAAAAATGAGGGTTTTTAGCCACGGGCAGAGCTGAGAAATAGTGAATAGCAAATGATACACATTTCACTTTTTTTTCTTTTAAAAGCACATAACGCGCACGCATTATAACGCGAGTGTGTTATGTGTTTCCCCATTTTTTTCCCATTTGGCCACAAAAGTGTGACCAACTTCATGCACCTGCCCACAAATTGAATGTAGTTTCTAAACTATTAGGTTTATTTTAAAAAAAAAATCTATTGGCAAAAATTTGAAATTTCAATGCAACAGTACTTAAATTTTAGGTAAAAAATAAGAAGTAGGTGTTTGTCTAACCACCCTAACCACAATAAAATGATAAAAAAATTATAATATTTTAGATATAAGTAGATGACTCATGTCTAGATGTGATTTATTTTTTTTGTAATTTTTTCTATAAAATAATTAATTATGAATTTTTCTTACAAATTTTAAAAAATATAAAACTCATATGTCTAACCACCTTAACTTGGTCAAAACTTCATGAAATCTTATTTTTATTTTTTAATCTTATAGTATGTGAAGCATAGAATGTGACACATATTTCAAATTCAAAAATGTGATACCGCTTTGAAAGTTATAGATGTTTTTCAATCACTCCTATCAATCAGACTTTAGTCATAATTCAAATAGAAATGAATAATAATTATTTATTAAATTCAAAGTAAAGCATAGTTTATATTGGTGGAAAGCTGAAAATCTCCTTTAAAAACCCTTTTTATTTGATCAATTTTGGGTAAAAAAAAATTCACCAGCCACATACCCTACACATACCCATCATATCACAACTTTTTGGCCCATCATGATTTTTCCCATAACCGTAATGTTGTTTATAACACCTCTTGAGGTTTGGTTATCAATTCATCCCCCATGATGTTAAAATTTGGTGTGCTCCTTGAAGCATGATTGGAAAAATAGTCCATGGATTTGGTATAGTACAACTTGCTAATCCTTATAAGAGTACCATCTTTTCTAACATCATATTCAAGAGATGATATTTGTTATTTGAGATAAACTTAAGACTAAGGTATTTTTACCTTATTGACTCAAATCCTCTTAGTACTAACCTTGTGTTTTTCATTATGATTGTTATGTTTCTTCTATGTGTGTGCATTGCATTTGCACCATGTAGTGTTTTCATTTCATGTTTATATTCATATTATGTGATGTGTTTCTTCATCATGTATGCTTTATGACTGTTATGATGTATTACACTTCATGTGTGTGTTCCTTTGTCCTTGTATTTTTATTCCATAAGAGCTTAAATCTAGGGGCAAGCACATCCCTTAGATTCAATGTCATCCTATATCTTCAATGTTTGGATAATTGAACCCCTCTTTGAATTTTGTGTACTTTCATGTGAGTCTAAGTGTAAGTTCATACTCTCACTAAAGTGGGGGATAAATATTGCATAAAAAATTCTCACCCTTGACAATTTCACACTACTTTTATCTCCCCTTTATATACTTGGACCTAACTATGCATTTAATTAGCCATTTTATAAAAATCTTCAGAAAATCAAACAATGGGAAATGAAAATGAATTTTTTCATATTTGTCCCAATAATTTAAGTCTTTAAAAGGATGGTTCTGATCTAGGGTGCCCCACACCCTACACCACTCCCTTTTTTTCTCTATTTTGGATAGGTTGGTGTCAAAAAAATTTATTTGAATTTCCAATTTCATTATTGGGCCATCAATATTTGATTTTTGAGAAATTATAAGAATTGTATATAAATTGTATGTTGCATATTAAATTAAGCTTGGTTTTCATTGATGTCAAAAATATGTTTGAGACCACATATGCTTTGAAGATTATTAGTATGTAGAGATATCCAATTATGTAGGTCAACATTCCAATGTTCAAAAAGACTAAGAATTATCTTGATGTCTTAGTATGATGTGGAGATGGGCACACATGTGTCTTGATGTGTCTTTACAGTGCCTACAATGATATTTTATTAGGTTGGTGTGCCACACTCAGTGACAAGTCACAAATTTTTTATCTAAGGCAATCACAGTATATACTAAGGTAGAGACACAGTATTTTGGTCTACATCATTCAATAGAGAAAGATTTAGTTATTTTGTTCTAAATTTAAGTTCATGGAGATGTGAAGGTTTAATATCCATGTTTTCATTTCAATATTCCTTCTATAGAGAAAGTTAGAAGTGACAGAGTACATGATTGAGTCAAGGAAAAGAAAATTGGTTTAGAAGGCTTGTTGGAATGCTCGACATTCTTTCATATGTGAAGTTTTGACTAAGAGGTTTTGAGGACATACTTAGTGATGTCTAGAATGCATTCTATATTGAAGTTTCAAGTGATTAGGTGCTCCATAAGTTTAGTTATTAAAGCTATAGAATGATACAGTTGGTTTTGGATGATTAGTGTTTATCATAACAACACTTTCAATACTTATGCCAGTAGAACACTGTGAAATTCAATTATGAAGAGATGGAAAATTGTTGCTTTATGTTTTAGGACATAGAACAACACATTTCACTCCATTTCATTGAAGAGAAACCCTAGAGATCTCAATCTAAAGTATGCAAAGGAGAAAGAGATCTTGCAATAGGGTTGTCCTAGGGACTAGTTATAAACTAAATAGGGGTCAACCACCAAGCTAGGGCTTGGAAAAACTAATGAAATGAAAGACCTAATGCTTAAAGCTAATATGACGCAAGGTTTCACTAAATGACCTATAAAAGCATGTAAAACATAACATAAAGCTAAGAGATGAAAGGTGTGCACCTAGTAACATAAAGAAGATTGGATGAAGGCTTGAAATGCTGAAAACATTAAAATTAATGCCTACTAGGACTCATACACTAGTCTAGATAGTTTAGTGCCAGATTAGGGTTTTTGGGCAGGAACTAAAATCTAGCAGAGATATGACTAAAACTCATGAAATATGCAAATTCACCTATACTAGGACCCATACGCCAAAAGTGGCATATCATTCAAGTTAGGGATTTCTAGAATTTCAAAGTATGGTCCAACTCTTCAAGGTCTACTCTATCCTTTCCACCCGATTTTCATATTTGAATCTTCAATTTGCAACATGTATATGTACTCCAATGATCCCCAATTCAAGGTGACAACTTTGATAGATTTGAATACTTCAAAAATTTCTCCAAACTTTATCTTTAATGTGCCTTCAACCTATATCTACAAATCACACACTAAAGAGAGGGGAAAATGTTGTTTTGTTAGTAGGAAGGGGATTTCCTTGGTGAAACCTCGCTCCGGTAATCAAACCTTGAATTGAAATGAAATATGGAAGGATAATGATGAATGAAAAAAATATAATGCTGCAACTCACCAAAAACTAGTAACAAATTTCTGCAAATATGTGTGAAATAGATCCAATGGATGTAGATCTTGACTCTTGCTTGAATGTGACATATCTTGAATTGAATGCTTGCTTGAATCATAAAACCCTACATCACAAATGTTAGCTCAAAAATAAACATGATGCATGATTGTTGGAAAATGTGCCTCAATCTCACAGGCTAAATCCTCTAAGAAAGCATGGTCATTGTGACATTTTTGTTGTCTGGCCGACTGACAGTTTAGTTTTTCTTGTGTTTTACTCATGTCTTTGTGACTTTGTTTAAGTCTTGCCGAATAGACCTATCACTGCGACTTGGTGCATTCGTTGTAACTCTTTGCCAAGTGGGAATGTCTTGACGATAGAAGGGTTTGTTATTGGGTTCCTAGCAGATGTCGAGAAGACTCATGGCAAATGGATCATTGAGGTAACTCATATGTGTCAGAATGATGTCTTAGCGACGATAGGAAGTCTTTCCAATATCGGCATGACCTTTCGTCTATCTGGCCGATGTGGAAATCGGCATGACTTGCTCCTACCGGCATGTAGTCTTGGTGACCAGGAGATGTCTCGATGAATGGAGTCATCAGTATGACTTGAAGGCTTCGCTATGAAGTCTTGGCGATGAGCATTTGTCTCACCGACGGTGTGTGATGCGTTTGCCATGCCTCCTAGCGAAAGATAGGCTTGGGGTAACCTGGAGACTTCAACATGAAGTCTTGGTGAAAGGTGTTGGTCTCGCCGATGGGGATGCAACTGAAGTCATCGGTCTAGCTCTCAGTGCCCGATGAAAGGTCTTAGCAAAGTCAAATGTCTTGCCGACTTGGCAAGACATGAGCACTCGGTATGTGGTCTCAGTGAAAGACATAAGTCTTGCTGACTGGTGAATGCAATGCTTGGGGTGACTTAAGACCTCAGTATAATGTCTTGGAAAAGATCATAAGTCTCACTGACTCTTTGATGCTTCGGTATGACATGTTCACTTAGTGTGATGTCTTGGAGAAAGACGAATGTCTTGCCGACTGTCGAGCACTGCAGTATAACTTGAAGGCATCAGTATGATGTCTTGGTGAAGAGAGATTGTCTTGCCAATGGAAATCCTGATGTCGATATAACTCTTGGCAATTGTTCCAAAGTTAGGCATAACATGAAGCTCGGTGTGATGTGTTGGCGAAAGACAAATGTCTTGCTGACTCGGTATGACATGTTTGCTTGATGAGAGGTCTTGGCGAAAGATGAATGTCCTGTCAACTATTGGGTGCTTCAGTGAAACTTCAGGAGACTGGATGAGAACTCTTGGTGAATGGTAATGTCTTGCCAATGGCAAAGATAAAATCAATATGACTTGTGAGCATCGGTAAAATGTCTTGCCGATGGAGGAATCTCTTGCCGATAGAAACAAAATGGATATCGGTAGATTCGGTATGACTCATGGCATTCGATATAACCTCTTGTTGACTATTGGAACCTATGCCGATATCATTTGTGAATCCATTGAGCATCGAGGAGACATTTCTCATGTATCACCGGCATGCAAACTCAGTGGATTGTTCCTTGACTATTTGACTTGGCTCGTGGACCAATCGGAGGAAGTGAAATTCAAACAGTTGGTGTTTGGATTTTTTGTAGTAGTTGCGATGGAACTGAGTGGTCTACAAGGAAAAATCTACACAGGAATGGAAACATCTATGTTTTGATAAGGATGTTGAGTTGGAGATTGCTATTGTGTGATCTTGAACCGATTCACAGAGATCCTATTGAGAAAAAATACATACATGAATGCATTGGACGTTCTGTAGCTGGTAGAAGCTGATGGGCTGATAAGCCAAGGAGCTGAAGAGCTGAGAGCCAGAGAGAGAATGATAGAGTGAGGACCTAGTGGTTGGCTGAAAAGCCCAAGCCATGAGGTCAAAGCAGAGGAAGAGAAAGGAAGTGTTATGCTTGAATCTCTCCTGATCTCTCAGGGATAGTTTGCTACTAGTTGTATCCAGAATGATCAAGATGTAATCTCTGAAAGGCTAAGAGCTTGAAATTCTATTGTAAGTGATTTGTTGCTGAATAATACAATGGCTTGATCTTTGGAGTGTGGGGTTTTTTATCCGAAAGGATTTTCCCCATGTAAATCTTTGTGTTCTAGTTTTATGTTTTATCTTTCATCTGTATTGTTGATTGCTGTTGAATTCACATATGTTTTTCTCAGAAGGATCAATGTGGGAAATAACTGTCTGTTTCCACTTTAGGACATAGTTGAACGTGTCTTTGAGGTAACCTAATCAAAATGAAAGTTACAGAAGGCACTACTGTATGGAGTTTTCACTAGATACGCTCCAAAATTTCCTTACAAGTGGTATCAAAGCCTTCTTTTGGTCTTTGGTTCTGGATGTTTCTCTTGTGATGATTTCTTAGCTTGAATGGGCTGGAAGAAATCTGGAGGAATGGACTGATGGATTGATCCTTTGATGTGTGGAAGCCTTGTGGTATTCTAAGACAACATGCAACTTGAAGGATGGTCAAGATGGAAAATGGAGTTGATCATGTTGTGATCTGTGTCTCCTGGCTGGTAGAGGTTTAACCTTGAAGTATGAGGTGGATTTTCCTACTCTGTGGCTTTGTAGTAGTAAATCTTTCATATTAGTGTCTATGTGATAGGCTCCTAGGTGATATGGAGAAGCCTAGTTTGTTTCTCAGTCATGGAAGAGAGTGCTTATGCTAGGTGGTGGTTCCTGGTGTTGGAAGGCATTGTTTCATGTTAACCTCGAATGCTTGAAGGCTATGAAGTTAATCATTAGATGATTTGCAAGCTTCTGAAATAGCCTTTCTCTCTTTCTCAGATGCATGTACATGTTGGTGGTTTAGAGTTGGCCTGAAAGGGGTCTGGATTCTCTTGAACTGTTGTTTCCTTTCTAAGGATGTTTTGTACTTACATGGCTTTGTGGTTTTGCAAGTTTTACACGGTTGAGCAAAAACTTGTGACCATGTGGAGTTGTTGTTAAGCTATTGTCTAGACATTGGCCTTTTGGGGTGTTGCTGGATGAGATAGTTGCAGGTCTGCATGCATGCTTGGTGCATGGTTTGAGGAGGTATGTTTTCTTCTCTGCATGGGAATGTTGGTAAGTGATTTTTCACTCAGAATTCTTGTGGTGGTGTTCCTTGATTATGGTGCTCATTGTAGACATGTTTTGCAAGTCAGATCTGGTGTGATCTGGTGTTTGAGTAATGTTGTCTATGTGGTTATTCTCTTTGATATCTCAGTGATGCAGTTTCCAATGCAATGATGGGTTTGCATGTTTTTGCTGAATGGATCTACGGGTTGTGCAATGTTGTGGGTTGTGTTTACCTACATGTTTGCTATGAGACAACTCAGATGTGGACTGTCTATATCCAGGAGGTTGATTCATTGTTGGTACAAACTTGTTAGCTGGCCTTGTCTGTGGTCACTTGTGCATTTTTTTGATTGCTTTGAGATGATAGGATGGATACTATTGAGTACCTGAATAGTTGGTTATGGGAACCAGTAGCAAGTGATCATGATGCTTGGAGAGCTCAAATGTCATGGTTGATTGGGAGCTCTAGCAGTGATTGTGTATTCATCACATGGTGGTGAATGGTCTTCTTTAGTGTGGCAGAAGGGTTCTTTCTCTTTTGCATGGACATTACTTGAAGATGTGCAACATCTTGGAACCATGGAGGACGCTTGGAGTCTTTGGCTAAGGTGTTGGTGGTGCTTGACAGGTGATGTTGTTTTTAAGTTTATTTGCTTTATGTCATGGTATACTCCTAGTGCACTGGATTTTTGGCATTGTGCAATGTACTTGAGACAATGGTGAAGTCACTTGGAGCATGGTATCTCCTAAGGGGTGTGTAGATCATGATGTCATGATAAGTTCCTGATTCAGATGATTGGAGCTTTGACAGTGATTGGGTAATTCTTTGTGTATTGAGTGCTTTTATTATTTGCTTGATACTTCATGATGTTGCAGTAATGCAGTTGAAGTTTAGCATGAGATGATCGGTTGCTAGTACTCATGGATACATGAAGAATAAGGTGAGGCTGTTTGTTCTCTTATGAGAGATGTGTTGCTGCTTGTTACTTTTGTTAAAGTTGTTCAACAGAAAGTCTGAGAAGCCTTCACCTTGGTTGAACATGAGTTCAATAAGAGACCTATGAGGAGATTTCTCTTGGATTAGTCATGATGACTTGCATATCCTGAAAGGAGTATTCTCATTCCCACTCTTGGTCTACTCGACAGCTTATCTGAAAGGTATTTGGCCCATTATATTTTCCAGATGTGTTGTATTAAGTTTACTTTCATGATATGGATCTTGAATTATTGTTTAATGATTCTGGAAGATTCATAGTGGAAGTTTTATAGTTTCTTTTATCTCCTTGTTACTAATGAGAATTGGTAGGAGATGTTGTATGGGCTGATTGCCTAAAATGGGGAATGAACTAGCTTGATCTTCTTAGAGATGCTTACATCTATGTTGTTTGTTAAATTGGTTTGATCTTGGTGATTGAACAGATGGATGATGTTAGGGCTTTCTTTTGGGATATGAAGAAGATCAATCTTGTCATAGCTGGCTATTAGAAGTGTATCTAGGAGGATGTTCTATAGGTAGATGATGTGCAGAGTTTCTCTCTGAGGCCATGAAGGCTTGTGGTAAGGGAAATGTTTCTTGTGGCAGGTTGTTGTAGGTTGTGCATATCATTATGGATTTTTCCTTGGTACTACAGGGTTACATTTTCTATGTGCTGGTATTGGTAGACTTGTGATGTTTTTGATCTTTCAGATCTAGATTACTCAGGTAGTGGGAGTTCCTATATGTGTCTTGTCTTCTTCGACTGGTTGACACTGGAACTTATTTTTATTGTTAATGAGTTGATTATGGTTTGGCATAAGTTTACTAATGTTGATATCTATGAGATATGTGTGATTGGATGGTATAGCATGAGCTGTGGGTGCTATTTTCAATCATGTGGGTTTATCAGCTGGATGGGAGCAGTCTTTCTGATTGTTGTTCTAACTGGTATTATTTATCTTGTTTATTGAGAATGACTTGACTATTGTGTTTTGTTTGAAGCTTTGAAGTTGATATTGCTTCTATATAGCGTTTGAACACAGTGAAGTGGTAGCAGTATCTTATTGGTGAGATCATTGGGATATTTTTCTTGTGTTCATTGGAATGGTGCTTATTCACCTTGGCTTGTATCTTTCTTCCACATGTGCCATGTTGGAAGATGACAAAATTGTTGCCTAGATGGTGGACATCTTGGATGTTGGGGCTGATTTCTTGATGGAGCATGAGAGCATGTTTTGAGGTCTATGTGGTTTCTTGGATGGCTATCATCGGTTGCTTTGTTGGTCAGTGAGTTGCAGTTGGATTCCTATTCTTTGTTGTAGATTGTCTTGTGGACTATTATATGTTGAATCATGTTGATTGGGTGTCTTGAGCATTGCGGGGTTTGAACTGGTGGAGCTAGTGTGATCTAAGTTCTTGGTTGCTTTTGAGGTGCCTGTGTGTCTTCATCAAGTGGGAGATTGTTGGAAAATGTGCCTCAATCTCATAGGCTGAATCCTCTAAGAAAGCATGGTCATTGTGACATTTATGTTGTCTGGCTGACTAATAGTTCAGTAATCTTGTGTTTTGCTCACATCGCTGTGACTTTGTTTATGTCTTGCTGAATAGACCTATCACTGCGACTTGGTGCATTCGTTGTAACTCTTTGTTGAGTGGGAATGTCTTGGCAATAGAAGGGTTTGTTATCAGGTTCCTAGTGGATTTTAGGGAGACTCATGGTGAATGGATCATCGAGGTAACTCATATGTGTCAGAATGATGTCTTGGTGATGATAGGAAGTCTTGCCAATATTGACATGACCTTTGATCTATCTGGCCGATGTGGAAATTGGCATGATTTTCTCCTACTGACATGTAGTCTTGGCGACCGGGAGATGTCTCGGTGAATGGAGTCATTGGTATGACTTGAAGGCTTCGCTATGAAGTCTTGGTGATGAGCATCTGTCTCACCGACAGTGTGTGATGCATTTGGCATGACTCCTAGCGAAAGATAGGCTTGGGGTAACCTAGAGACTTCGGCATGAAGTCTTGGCAACAGGTGTTGGTCTCACCAACAGGGATGCAACTGAAGTCATCGGTGTAGCTCTCGGCACCTGGTGAAATGTCTTGACGAATTCAAATGTCTTGTTGACTTAGTAAGACATGAGCGCTTGGTATGTGGTCTCGGCAAAAGACATAAGTCTTGCCGACTGGTGAATGTAGCGCTCGGGGTGACTTAAGACCTTGATATAAGGTCTTGGAAAAGATGATAAGTCTCGCTAACTCTTCGATGCTTTGGTATGACATGTTCACTCAGTGTGATGTCTTGGTGAAGGATGAATGTCTTGCCGACTATCAAGCACTGTGGTATAACTTGAAGGCATCAGTATGATGTCTTGGTGAAGAGAGATTGTCTTGCCAATGGAAATCCTGATGTCGGTATAACTCTTGGTGATTATTCCTGAGTTTGGAATAACATGAAGCTCGGTGTGATGTGTTGGTGAAAGATAAATGTCTTGATGACTCGGTATGACATGTTTTCTCAATGAGAGGTCTTGGCGAAAGATGAATGTCTTGCTGACTGTCGGGTGCTTCAGTGAAACTTCAAGAGACTAGATGAGAACTCTTGGCAAATGGTAATGTCTTGCCGATGGCAAAGCTGGAATTGATATGACTTGTGAGCATTGGTAAAACATCTTGCCGATGGAGGAATCTCTTGCCGATGGAAACAAAATGGATATCGATAGATTCGGTATGACTCATGGCATTCGATATAACCTCTTGTCGACTATTGGAACCTATACCAATATTATTTGTGAATCCATTGAGCATCGGGGAGACACTTCTCATGTCTAACCGACATGTAAACTCAATGGATTGTTCCTTGACCATTTGACTTGGCTCGTGGACCAATCGGAGGAAGCAAAATTCACACAGTTGGTGTTTGGATTTTTTGTAGCAGTTGCAATGGAACTAAACGGTCTGGAAGGAAAAATCTACACAAGAATGGAAACATCTATGTTTTGATAAGGATGTTGAGTTGGAGATTGTTGTTGTGTGATCTTGAACCGATTCACAGAGATCCTATTGAGAACAAATGCATACATGAATGCATTGGACATTCTATAGCTGGTAGAAGCTGATGGGATGATAAGCCAAGGAGCTAAAGAGCCAAGAGCCAGAGAGAGAATGATAGAGTGAGGACTGAGTGGCTGGCCGAAAGGTCGAAGCCATGAGGTCAAAGCAAAGGAAGAGAAAGGAAGTGTTATGCTTGAATCTCTCCTAATCTCTCAGGGATAGTTTGCTACCAGTTGTATCCAGAATGATCAAGATGTAATCTCTAAAAGGATAAGAGCCTGAAATTGTATTGTAACTAATTTTTTGCTGAATAATACAATGGCTCGATCTTTGGAGTGTGTGGTTTTTTATCCGAAAGGATTTTCCCCATGTAAATCTTTGTGTTCTAGTTTTTTGTTTAATCTTTCATCTATGTTGTTGATTGTTGTTGAATTCACATATGTTTTTCTTAGAAGGATCAATGTGGGAAATAACTAGTTGTATCCAGAATGATCAAGATGTAATCTCTAAAAGGATAAGAGCCTAAAATTGTATTGTAACTAATTTTTTGCTGAATAATACAATGGCTCGATCTTTGGAGTGTGTGGTTTTTTATCCGAAAGGATTTTCCCCATGTAAATCTTTGTGTTCTAGTTTTTTGTTTTATCTTTCATCTATGTTGTTGATTGTTGTTAAATTCACATATGTTTTTCTTAGAAGGATCAATGTGGGAAATAACTGTCTATTTTCGCTTTAGGACATAGTTGAGCGTGTCTTTGAGGTAACCTAATCGAAATGAAAGTTACCGAAGGCACTACTATACGGAGTTGTCACTAGATACGCTCCCAAATTTCCTTACAATGATGACTTTGACATGATGCTTGAATAATTCTCTAAATCACTTAACAATAATATCAAGAATGCTCTTGTTAACTCAAATTTCATATAATGCATGAATAGTTGAATGCTTAGGTGAAAATATGTGAAATAACCTTGTATTTATACTTTTTTATGCCAAATTTCCTGAAATTACAACACTACAAGCTGACATCAAATCTAGGAGAATAAAATCCCACCAATAATTTGAATTAATTTTAATTTTGGGTCACATGAGACTCATACGCGAAAATTGTCTTATGAGTCCCATTAGGCATAATTATGGGACAAATTTTCAAAAATACTTAGAATGATGAAAAATATAGATTGGAGACCAAAACCCTAGGTGGGACTCATATTCCCAAGGTGGTGATGAGTCCCAAATCACCAAGTCTAGGAAAAAAAACCTAAAAACACCTAAATTAGGGTTGGATGTGGGTTCATGTCAGGATTATCATAAAAAATATGTAATAAATGAGGCTTGTCAATGCAAAATAAGGCCAATTAAAGCATAAAGAAGCCAAATTATTTAATAAAACCTTAGAAAAGTGTGAAAGTGTTTTACAAAACTTGACAACACTCTATTAAATAAGACATGGATAATCTCATTTAGTTCACAAGGGGCCAAGACCTAATGTGAATATGTTAGACATATTACAACACTAAATCAAGGCCATGTTAGTGAGTACTTTTTCCATCATTACATCTATCCCCCACTTTATTGAGAGGAGGAACTTTCTTCCAACTCACACTAAAGTAGAACAACACACATCAAGGGGGATCCAAATGTAGCAATCCTAGTAAGATAGGACAAACATGATAAAGATGATTGTGCAAGCCCCCAAGACCAAGGTCTTATGGAAAACCAACATAGGAACAAAAGAAAATACATGAAAATGATATAAATAGAAACAAAAAGGAACAAGCATACACTGCCAAAGACCTAAAGAGAAGAGAAAAAAAAAGAGAGGTGTGGATCAAGTTTCAATCGTTTGTCCTACACAATGTGGATCAAATCTAGGCTATTTTTCCAAAAAATGCACACTCACTCTGAGATATCAAAAGTTCAAGTTGTTCACTAGGTGAGTATTCCAAGAAGGTGAGGAACATACACACATAGTCAGTATGTGCTCACACACACATGAGTGGCTAAGGTAAAGTCATGCCTTAGATTGGCTTCTAGTCAAACCATACCAAAGTTATACCTCCTGATAACTTTTTTAAGATGCCACACAATAATGAAATTCAAGATTCATGAGGCAAGCAAAGATTCATGCTTGGGACTTATGAATAAAAAAATATGGCTCCATGGGCATGCAAGGTGTGTTATGCAAGGTGGCCATATAACTAAATTTAAAAATGTAAAAATAATGTTAAGAACATTCAAAGGAGTCTTGATTAGTTCATGTGAGGTATTAAAATTAGGGAACATTGTTCCTAATGTCTCGAAGAGAGGAACAATAAAATAATATAAGATTCAGGCCTTAGGTGATGCCATGTGTCACATCAATCCACTAAGAGGAATATAATATGCTACGAGAGATCACACTCTAGAAGGACATCATACCCGATCTCACCACAAAGTGAAAGACACATTGCATGAAGCAAGAAGACTACATTATGAAACATGAAATGAAAATAAAAAATAATAATGCTAATGTATTCCCCCACTTTAAATAAATTTCTAAACACTATGCTATGAGAAATTACTTTAAAGTAGCAAATGATAAATGCTAATAATAAAGAATACATGAGAGCTATTTTGGAAAGCCCTATGCCAAGTGATATGTTTCCAAATGAAGCTATTTCATGCAAAAGGAAAAGACATTTCCCCAAAAATTAAACTCCAAACACATGAGGGATCTATGGATTTGGGGTTAGTTTTAGAGAGCTCAAAATTGTCATCATTCCCAAAATACTCATAGAAATAGAAGAATGGCACAAAGAGAGAAAAAACAAAGAAAAACATTTTGGGTCAACATGGAAGAGACATGAATGTCTCAATACATTGTGCATGACAAAAAGGAAAACACAAGAAAAAGAAAAGATAAAGGAAAATCTTTTGGGTAAACATGGAAGAGACATGAGGGTCTCGATGCCTTGCATCATCCCAAAAAGGAAAACATAAGATAAAGAAAAGATAAAGGAAAATATTTTGAAAGATTTATGACATAGAGAAGAATGAAAGTACAAATAGAGGAATGTCACAAAGAGAGAGCGATACATCAAACATAACATTTAATTGCTTCCCCAACACTGTCAAACACAGTCCTAATAGGATAGTCATCACTTTTTTTCAAATATTTGTTAAGAAAGATCAAAAACTACTTGAGTAGGTTAGCAAGACCTTCATACACACTTTCAAAATCCATGTCTAGAAGTTTTTTTTGTGCATATTCTTTTTTGGCAAGGCATCTTAGAAGGTCCTAAAAACCTAGTATAGGTATTGTAGATCAAGTTTGGCACTTTTATGACAAAATTTCATGGCTGTCCCAAGTTGTTTGCATGAGACATTAGAGCCCTTAAATTTTAACCAACCAAGTGTGAACCTTTTTGGTGTGTGTATACATTGAAACCTCCTTGAAAGAAATTTTATGCAAGGTGTAAGGGATGCTTTGGTTTTTTCCTTCCTATGAGTACCTTAAAGACCAAGTCATCTATTTTGACAAGGTGCACTAAGAAGCAACTTATGTTGCTACCTATGAAGTCCTTAAGGGAAATGCTTTGAAATAGTCAAGTTTTGATTAAGTAATATCCTTTCTATACATCATTTTCTTCCCTAAGGGGAGGAATGGAAGGAAACATGGAAGATTTTCAACCACTTTCTCTTTGACATTGTAAAATTGTTTTCATTCTCTCTTGGTCTTTTATAGGAAATAGGTGAAGAATCTAGCTTAATTTTTTATTGGTTATTTGGCATGTCTTTTGGTTCAATCATGGTTTCGTCAAGTATGGTAGGCTCGGTCATGGATGGAGGCATGTTTTGGAGGGATAATTTTGTGAGGTATTTCACCTTAAAATTTTGGTAGGATTTGAAAAAGAAGTCTTCTTGAGGTTTAATAGGTTCCATAGGCTCAGGCCAATAGAAATCTAATGTAAAGTTCCCTTGGGAGGACAAAGGGTTAAAGCCACTATGATGCATGGTGAAAAGTTCATTATCAAATGGAAACATTAAAAATTTATGCACAACCCAAGGGAAAAAATTGATGGATCAAAGCCATGGATAGCCTAACTTTACACGAAATTGGTTCAACTACGAGCTAATGGAGAATGAGACATCTAATATTTTCAGTTATATTTGTAAAGGAAGGGTGATCAGTCCCATTGTAGGGAAATCAAAACCATTATGTATGCACCTTGATCCCTGCTTTCAGTTTACCATATATTTCTTGATAGAGCTCATGCACAAGTAAGAATTATTCAGTGATCACAGTCTCTCCATAGATGGGATCTATTAATATCCCATTAGTGGGATTCTCATAGATTCAGTTGGCTATGTAAAGAGGACCATAAAGTTAATGTTTAAGTATATCTTGTGAGGAGAAAGAAATCTTAAGAGGCTTTTTTAGTTCAGACCTTATGAAGTGCAACCTCGATTAGTCCAATCATATCATCCATAGGATCAATATCTATAGGATCATTTTGAACAATATTATTGTTGTCATCATCTGTATCAACATTCATCACATCATTATTTTTAGTTTCACTAGCTTTGATGAATGAAATATTATGAATAGGCATAGGGTTGGTAAAGATTTGTAAGTTTTGGTTAGGAGGGGAAATAGACTTATTTCCTTTATAATTAACGCCTCCAACTGAAAGTTGACCCGAATCAATGAGGTCTTGCACAAGATGTTTAAGATGCTTGCAATGTTTCATATCGTGTCCATATTGTTGGTGATAATGAAAGTAGGAATTTGGTCTATAGTTTGTGGGTAATGGTTTATTAGGATCAATAGTTTTAACAAGAGGCAAAGTAATCATTTTTTGTTCTAGGAATTATGACATTATGTTATGAATGGTATTAGGCAAGGGAGTGAATTTCATTTTTGGGTCCCCATAGTTAAAGAGTATCATCACTTTAATAGTAGCTTCTTGGGTATCGACATGTTGAACTGTTTGTTGAGGAGGATTTAGTTGAAAGAAACTTGTATTCTACTTCCTAAAAGGTTGGTAACTGTTTTGGTGTGTGGGCTTAGACTTCTCAGGGCAACTAGAGGTGGATTTTGTGTCATGACTACTAACTGAGTTTTGATAATCATGGAGGGAAATACATAAGTGCATGAAAGAGGGGAATTTCATCATGATAAGGTTATATTATATCTTACTTTGACAATTCTCTATGAACATATTTTGAAGGTGAGGGTGGGGAACCTTTACATCGATTTGGGAATAAAGTGATTGATGTTGCAAAATAAATTTAGTAGTATTTTCTTCTTCTTTTTGCTTACATCTCATCAAATTGGCCAAGGTAATCTTAGAAGTCATATGCACATGGAAATGGTTGATAAATTCCTCAAAAAGTTCATTGAGTGAAAAAATTGAGTTGTTTGATAGCAAAGAAAACCATTCTAAGGTCGTATCCTTCAAGGATATAGGGAAAAGCTTAGCCAAGAGTTTATCATCAAGTATAAAGTCACTACATAAGGCTGTGTAAGCAGAAACATGGTTAGAAGGATTTCCTTTCCCCCCATATTTCTTGAATCTACAAACCTCTACAGCTTGTGGCATTGGTGTTTGCAGTATCCCCAAGGACAAGGGATTGCTTTTGACATAATATGTCAGTGGGACATTTTGATTTTGGTTGATAGTGGAAACTTGCTTTTGAAGGGATGAAATGGTTTGGAAAAGTTGATTTATGAGAGGGTCATTGCTTGTATTGTGATAATGAGGTGAATATGGTGGAGGTGTGTATGTGTTTGAAATTTAATGGAATTATTATAGGTGGTAAAGTGGTAGGAGATATGACATGTGATGCCACAAAGGTAGAAGGGATGCTAGCATAAATACCTAAGGAAGGGATCACATTACTAGTTGGTTGCATTGTTGTTATAACTTGTGGGTTGGTACAAGTAGGATTAGAGGAAATTGTTGTTCCTAATGTCTCCAAGAGAGGATAAGTGAAAATGGTCTCATCTTGTTTCCAAGAGAGGACAAGTGTAAGGTCTCATCCTAGGAAACATTGTACCTAATGTTTCCAAGAGAGGAAATTTCAAGAAAAAGAAAATCACACAATGAAATGTGAGTGTTGATCTATGCCTCCACTTTAAAGTAGTTGCTAACACCATTACTATGAGAAATTTATTTAAAGTAGAAGAAGAAGACATGAGAGCTTACTTGGAAAGCCCTATGCAAAGTCATATGTTGCCAATAAACTACATCATGAAAAAGGTAGTATGTCATGTGGGAGCCATCTTAAGACATGTCATCCACATCCCAAGCTTGCTCTTATATGTTCATGAAAGGTTAATGATTAGTCAAAAGAGGAAACAACAAGTGACATACAAGGACAAGGCTACTGAACCCCTTGTCCCCACTTAGTGCAAGATAAGGGTGAGCTGAAATGATTAATGCATGCTAGAGTGAAAATCAGTATCAATTAGAGGAAGGAAGAACATCAAACTCCTTAAGATGTTGGATTTTACTACTCAAAGCCTTACATTCATTAGTGGAATGACCATGAACTCTGTGATAGGTGCAAAGTGAAGTCTTGTAATAGCGTTTTTTTCAAGTTCTTGGAGGAGTCATGAAAAGATACCCTCTTGATCAATGATAGAAGGTGTTCCTGTAGTTTGTGACAAAGAGACCTCTTGCTTAGTACCAAAAATCATACCTACACAAGACTACTTAGATTATGAGATTTTGGGCTCTCCTTTACAAAAGGGTGTAAAATATAACAAATTCAATTCATTAGTGTTTTACGAGATGACATTGATATTAAGCGAAGGTGTATTTTTCTACAAAGAATAACCATCAAGAAAACTAGTGTCTATCAATTCAGGATGCTTGACTATTAAAGTTGTCTTAGAGGGGTGTTTTGTGATAGTGTTGATGTTGAGTGAAGTCTTGTTTATTTCTATCAAAGGACAATAACCAAGACCATGAGTTGTTTCTTGGGTGCTAGGGTCGATGGGGACACAAATACCTTGTTCTCTACCACCACATCATTTTTCACTATATCCAAGTTGTTTCATAAGTTCATAACCTTTTCCATAAATCTTTTTCTTTTCTTTTGAATTGAGTGGTTGTTTGTTGTTGTTTTCATCAAAGGTTGTTGTATAATTTTTATGTTTTGGTTTAAAGTGGTTGAGGTGGATTCTTTCAAAGGGTCTTGGGAGTTGTGTGTTGACTTGACCATTTTTCATGTGCCTTATTGGAATCTTTATTTATGATCTTGTACTCTCCCATGAATGTATGTTTGAAATCTAAGGAACCCCAATCATCTTCTAATAGCTTTGTGACTTCATCAATGTATTTTTCTTTGTCTTTTTGTTGTACATGTTCCACTTGTGTGGTTGGTTTTAATGTGTTTAAGGGGTTCTCTTTGTTTTTCTCAAGTTGCAAGACACTATAAGGCTCATGATCAGTGTCGAGTGTGCACACTTTATTGTTGTAGATGTATTTCATTTTTTGATGAAGAGTGGAAGGAACACCGCTCATTGCATGAATTCATTGCTTGCCTAGAAGAAGGTTATATCTAAGAGCATGGGGCATAACCTAGATCAGTGTGTTCAATGTGACATCTCCAACTATAATAGGTAAAGTGATCACACCAAGTGGTTTCTTTTCTTCATTGTAAAATCCCTTAATAGATAAAGAATCAGGTTGAATTTTTTTTTATCCACATGAACCCTATCCAAGAGGTTTATGCTACATACATTAAGAGTTGAGCCATTGTCAATAAGGGTTCATTTTATCCCTATCATATTGCATTGATCAATGACCATGTGAAAGCTTGATTTTGATTTTGCACTTCCATAGAGGGGAGCTCTCTTTGATGGAAAACAATGTCAGTGTTCAATACCTGAATTATGGCTGCTATGTCATTCAGTTGTGCATTAGAAGCATAGGAATTTTTTGTAAAGTTGTTTGAAGCATAGTGTGATAGGTAGGTGAATTATAAAGAAGGTCCCAAAGGGATATCTTTGTGGGAGTTCTCTTAAGTTGTTCAACAAGATCATACTCCCTTAATTGAGGGGCACTAGGCAGTATATAATTAGACAATGGTAAAAAGGTTGGGGTTGGTTGTTGTGGTTGTGGATTGTTTCTAGTGTTATATGTATTAGTAATGGTATTATGACTTAGTTTTTGCAACACATTATTTTTAGGTGGGTCAAGGATAAGTTCAGGTTTGTTGTGAGTGTGAGGTTTGTGTGATGGGGGATAAACGATGAATTCGGGTTGTTTTTGAGTTTTTTTTTTGTGTGAAGTTGGGTAGAGAATTAGAGGGTTCTTAGGATGTACCATGAGGTATGGATGAGGTCCATTGATTGAGGGGGGTCTAATAAACACTTGCGCATTCATAACATCAACGGTCTTGGTTTGATGTATATCTAGTAAAGGGAAATCTAGAATCACATTTTAATCTAAGGAAGACACATTACTATTGTTGCCATTTTCTAGCACCATGGTATTCTTCCTAAGAGGAAAGTCTTTAGGAGAACTACAAATAAGATTTGTTTGACATTCATGGATTGGTTCTTGTAAAATGAATTCATCACAAGTAGGGGAATGATTAATGGTTGAATTATCTTGCTCAATAAGGGTTGCCTTAGGTGAAAGTGGACAAGTAAGATTCTCATAACTCTCATTGGTTGTGTTTTCTAACATCAAAGCATCTTCCTTCCAACTAGGGGGGATACTAGGAGAAGAACAAGTAGAATTATCATGATCATTTACGACTTTATTCCTTTGTTCCCTAATATCTTCCAAAATAGGAGGGGTTATCATAGATCATAAAGAGGGTTATCATAGATCATGAAAGTTTTCTTATCTAACACCAACATATCCTCATCACTATTACAAGAGGAGAAGATGTTACCTAGAGATGAACATAGGTAGGATTCAATGGTCTATTGTTGTGTTATGTGATCTTCATGATTGCTTATGGTTATGTCCTCTTTTGTATTAATGGTTTGTCTAATAGGAGAGATAAGAGGAGAGAAACAACTCAGGTTGTCAAAACTCTCATCAATTGGTTCTTCTAGCACTATAATATCTTCTTCACAAGTGTGAGAGATAATAGGAGAATAATACATGTGATGGTTATGATTATCCAACTTTTCTTTCACTAGACGAACCTCACCGATAGAAGGGAAACTAGGAGAGGGATCAATGAAAAAAAAATGAGAGGGGAAAGGACCTCATATTCATATGTACTTAACAAAACTTTCTTAAAACACACAATTGTTTTGAAGAATATAGCTAATAAATTTTTTATTAGTATATATTTGGATAATGAAGCTTTACTTCATATTGTTCAACAATACGATTTGACAAAGGGTGATGGATTGGTGGGAGGTTTATTCCCAAGGCATCTAATCCATTATAAAAAAATATATGCAAAATGTTTTCAAGGTATGCTTTTGTCAACAATGCATGATACCTCTGTTCACCTGTACAAAGCTCTTAACAAGTATAGGTCTACAATTTCCATGGAGGAAATAGATAATTTTAAGAGAAAATATCATGCAATTTCTTTCTTGAGGATTCATACATGTGTGCATCATTTGCAATTATTAACTCTCCCTCATGCTGTTAAGGGAAAATTTTGTTATCATTATGTTCCAAAGATAAACAAAACAATTCCATCTTATGGTTATGAATACAAGAAAAAATAGGTGGTGAATGATGAAAGGTCTGTAAATGGTCTGCATAGAGCTGGAAATAAGTCAGCTTCCTTTTAATTCAGCTCTCATACCTTGGGATGCACAATAGATCTAACTTTTAAATTTTGTATTCAACCAATATTTTGTAATTTGTACAAGGTTTTTAGCTTATCATGTTATTTTGTAAAGGGTGGTCTTGTCCATGTAATGGGGTCTATAATGTATAAGGTAGGAAAGGGTTATGTGAGTCTTTGGGCATTACATCTGGATTTTGATTTCATTCGGGTGTTAGTTTTGCAAGTTGCAAAGAGCTGTAATTTAGTTATCTATGTAAAATGGTCGAATCAAAGAACATTAGTTACCTGAGCTATAACTAGGGGTTTTCTTTCTTGGTTCTTTCCCACCAGTATGCTCGCCTGAACTAGGATTTTGTAAAATTATATATATTTATTAATATAATTATAGTGGATTGCCACTTTTTCTTTAAAAAAAAATCTAAAAATAGAACATGAAATATGATAATTATAGATTTTTCTAATGAAAACATGATGTAATGAATGTTCTACAAAGTTAAAATGTAACCATGCTAAAGAAAACATGCAAAAGAGGAATGCATTTTTTTAGATTTTAAGGATGACAACTGACTGATTGTGCATTGTAACAAGATGAGAATGCAAAATTGAAATTTAAGCCATGCATTAAATGAGCTAATTTAAGCTAGATCTAATGAAATGCATGTTATAGAAACTTAGCCAACTAATACAAATGGGTAGGGGCATCAAAGAGAAGCTTAAAAATAGGGTTTTTAGCTTTGTAAAAGGTAGTTTTAGGGTTAAACAAGGACTAAGTTGCCCAAGGTGGCGAATTAGTCCCAGTAGGGATTTTTTTGAGAATGTTCAAATTTTTTTGATTGATTTTCATGTTTACTATGTTGTATGATGTAGACGTAAGATTCCAATGCAAAATTTTAGAAATTTTCAATGATTGAAGATGCGAAAGTGCAACCTATGATGCACTTTCACTAATGCAAA
This sequence comes from Sequoia sempervirens, assembly GCA_007258455.2. Taxonomy (NCBI): domain Eukaryota; kingdom Viridiplantae; phylum Streptophyta; class Pinopsida; order Cupressales; family Cupressaceae; genus Sequoia; species Sequoia sempervirens. The sequence continues at coordinate 262,970,664 of VDFB02000008.1, read as the reverse complement.
ATTTGGAACCCTAGAATGCAACTTAACTAATGCAACATGCAATGAAAGATAATTATAAGATGAGGATGGACTCCTAATTAGAAAATATGATGTTCTAAAGTTGGGTTCACCAAAATGTAAACAAAGATTTTGGCTTCCAATTTGGCTTTCTTGCACTTCTTGTGTTTTTCACCTAAAAGGAGAAAGATGGGCCAAAATGCAATGTACATATTCAAAATAAATGCAAGGATGGATGTAATATGCCTGGATGCAATGTCTAAATACAATAAACTGATAAAATAAATGACTTATTAATGTAAAACCTAAGAAATGTAAGTTATTTGAAAACACATTAGGTGATCCCACAATAGTGGTTTACAATTTTTTGACAAACTGGACACTGAAATTATTTTTTTAAACTAAATCTTCACATTCGGGCACCTATAGCGGCTAAACCATGAAGAATTTGAAGATGATGAAAACTAGAGTCTCGTCACATTTTTTCTGTAGATTCTAAAATTTATTTTTCAAAATTCTTGGAATCAGATTGCATTTCTTTTTCCATCTCCCATGAAAATTGGTTTTTTTCAAAAAACAACATTTTTAAAAAGTGATGCACACCGTAATTTTTTTCCATAAAGGATAAAATTCTAATTCTTTCGAATTTATATTTTTAACTCTAATATCTAGTTCTTCCACTTTGTTAGACAGTTTTTTAATGAATATTTTTTCTTTAATCAAGTTTCAAAGTCAAACCAATTTCAGGCACAGCATGACTGTATAATGCATAAATTTTTTTGTATATATCAAAATTCAATTTTATTTTTTTTGTTGGATAAAGGACTTCAATATCTGGTGCATTCAAATTTTTCAATTTTTGTTTTTGATAATGTACTATTTTTCTGGAACATGTGCAGAATAGAGACCTTCATTTTCGATGAAATACCTATGTTTAATAAAACTAAAAAAAAATTACATAATAAAATCAAAACATATTAACATTATGTTCATTGGATAGCTCATTTTGAGGACTACTTGATTCAAGTTGGGTTTGTGAAGATTCCTCCATTTTCATCCTCAACTTGAGCTCCGAAGTGCCAAATTTTAGGTTTTCTTTGTGTCTCAGGGATGGGATAAGGAATAAAGGGGGTTCAAACAAACCCCTAGGGGCTCAATCGAACCAAGGTTCATTTGAACCCCACTTCTATAAGGGGTTTTGATGGCTTTTTTGGTAGGAAAGTATTAGGAGGGTTCGCCCGAACCTACGTTCTAGTGAACCCCTAATGGGTTTGGTTGAACCAATAGGTTCGTACGAACCCCTAAAATCAAATTTTCAGCCATGCATTTGTTTTTTGTGAGTTTTCCTTTCTCACTTCAATTTTAAACCACTATTGTGGCTTCACCCCATTGTGATATGCAAAAACTCCTAGATATGAATGTAAATTGTAACAAAAATTGGTGAAACTAAAGGTGTGCACTTGGAGGCTAAAAGAGGATGAAATGAAGGTATGAAATCCTAAAAAAATTGATGTAGAATCCAACTGGGACACTTGTGCCAATATGGTTGAATTAGTCCCAGATCTAGAAAAACTATTCTGGAGCCCATTTCAGCCAAATGGGTGTCCAAATCTATAAAAAAACACTTTTCAAACTTGGGAGTGGGACTAATTCGCCATTGTTAGTGAGTTAGTCCACTTCTATATTTTTGAAAATCGAAAAGTGGAAATGGAAGCCCTCAATCTACTCTTTTTGTTCCTCTAGGTGTCTGATTATGAAAATGTCAAATTTAGCCCTAAAAGTGGCATTCTATTGATATGTTTACCTTGCAAAGAGGAAGATGACTCCATCCAATCTTCAAACTATTCTTTAATGATTTTTAAACCCTCAAGACACCTAAATCTACAAACACACAAAGAAAGAAAGAGAAATGTTGAATGTTAGGGCATGGAGGTTTGCCTTAGTCAAACCCCTTTTTAGGTAACTAAAAGAAAATGGAGAAATAATGTAATGAAACACGAAGTAATGGAGTTAGATACTCTCCATGATGATAGATATTTATTTTTTGTAGGAAAAGATGAAGAATCTACCCTTGAATGTCTCAAAAAGCTATCTTGATGACTTGAAATGTTAAAACCCTTGCTTGCTTGACTTGAGAGAGAAGACAATTGATGAATGAGTTAAGATTATTATGAAGTATTTATAGGTAACCCACCTAATTTTCTTATTAATTAGATCCCTAAGGATGAAATGAAAGAAAAATAAACTTAAAATCAAACTTTTCCTACTCAAAACTCAAAAATAACCCAAATGGGACTAATTCGCCACTCTAGGAGACTTAGTCCCACTTGGCAAGGACTCATTTGGCTAGATGGGCGACCTAGTCCTAGAGGGGCCCTTTTTCCAGCTAGATTGTTGGGGAATGAATAATTTCAATTTTTATGTTTATTTCATCAAGTATTTGATCAAATTATCCCTTGGGATGCACAATATGTGGCCATAGGGGCCTATTAATGATGATGTAAAGGGTAATTAGGTTTTGGGACACAAAATTCAATGTGATAGTGCAATTAAATACACTTTATATCTTTAAAATGAGGTCCACATAGCCTAGAAAGGCACAACATCCAATGTGAATGTGTAGGACACATTACAACACTAGATTAGAAGTAGGTTTAATTCACAAGTCTTCTAGATTAATGTGATAATGCAATTAAATACATTTTATAACATTGGATTAGGGGAAGAATAGGTCCATTCAGTCTAGAGAAGTGTGAAATTCTTTTACAACACTTTACAAGACATCATTAAATGCATTTTATTTAGTTTGTAAGGGTCTAAGACCTAGTGTGAATGTGTAAAAAACCTCACAACATTAAATAAAAGCCTCATTAAGTCCATTTTACAATTAATTATCCCTATATCAAGCAAGAAAAAAGGGATACTTTTTTCATTTCCACAGCTTGATACCTACTGAACTAGTGTCAACACTAGTAGTGAAAGAGCTAGATAACCCAAGATCCATGATGATTGTACTATCGTAGGATGACATGAGTCTCAAACTTCTTATCACTATAGTATTAGCAATAGGAAACCAAGTAGAAATTCTCATGCAAGGGATAATAAATGCAAGATGAATGCAAATGGAATTTAAGCTAAGTACAATGAAATAAATATAAAATAAAATTTGTAAAGTAAAACATAAAGCTATCAATACAAAACAAGAGCACAAAAACAAATTTTCTAATTCTGGAAAATGTAGTTTAAAATCTACACTGGGACTAAATTTCCCAGAGGAGTGTATGAGTCCTAGTGAGGGTTTTTTTATAATTTTTAGAAAATTTTAAGTGATTTTTGTGATTTTTAGTTTAGATGATCTCTAGACTAACTGAAAATGTATATTTAAGATGATTTTCAATGATGCAAGATGCAAAAGTCCAATCTATATGTACTTTCACTAATGCAAGATTTAGAAACCATAGATGCCAATTAACTAATACAAACCCTAATGAAAAGTTAAGGAAAGCTATATATAGGATGATAATACACTCCAAATTAGAATTATAATGATCTAAATGCAGGTTCACCAAAATTAAAAGATCCAAAATAGTTGCTTTATGGTTTAGGACATAGAACAATATATTTCACTCCATTTTATTGAAGGGAAACCCTATAGATCTCAATCTAAAGTATGCAAAGGAGGAAGAGATCTTTCAATAGGGTTGTCCTAGTGTCTAAACTAAAGAGGGGTTCACCACCAAGATAGGGCTTTGAAAAACTAATGAAATGCAAGACCTAATGCTTAAACCCTTAATATGATGCAATATTTTACTAAATGACCTATAAAAGCAGGTAAAATAAAACAAAAATCTTAGAGATGAAAGATGTGCACCTAGAAACCTAAAGAAGATTGGATGAAGGATTGAAATGCTAAAAAAAATGAAATTAATGCCTTTTGGGACTCATATTCCAGTTTGGGTTATTTTATTCCCAGATTAGTGTTTATGGGTAGGAACTAAAATGTGGCAGAGATAGTACTAAAACTCCTAAAATATGAAAATTCACTTATGAGTATGTGCAGGATCATGGTGCGCCAAAAAGTGGCAATATTTGTAGGGTATGTGGCTGATGAATTTTTTTCACCCAAAATTAATGAAACAAAAAGGGTTTTTAGAGGAGATTCTCAGCTTTCCAAAAATATAAATTATGATTTAATTTGAATTTAATAAATAATTATTATTCATTTTCTATTAGAATTACGACTAAAGTCCTAATCGATAGGCTAATTGAAAAACATCTATAACTTTCAAAGCGGTATCATATTTTTGAATCCAAAACATCGTCACATTCTATGCTTCACATAATATAGGATTAAAAAGAAAAATAAATTTCATGAAGTTTTGACCAAGTTAAGGTGGTCGACAAGCGAGTTTTATATTTTTCTAAAAGTTGTAATAAAAATTCATAATTAATTATTTACTTGGAAAAAAATTACAAAAAATATGCATCACATCCGGACATGAGTCCTCTACTTATATATAAAATCTTACAAAAATATTATCATTATATTATGGTTAGGGTGGACAGACACCTACTTCTTATTTTTTCCACGAAATTTAAGTTACTGCATTGAAATTTCAAATTTTCACCAAATAGATTTTATTTATTTTTAAATAAACCTAGTATTTTAGAAACTACATTCAATTTTCTACAAATTCTATTCTTACATATTTTTGAAATAATATAGATAACTTATTCAAATATTTACGTCAAGTTTCCTAACATTGATTTTTCTGAATTTTTGGCCACTTAAGGGCCTATTTTTTGCATGATGATCCTGCACATACCCTTATAATAGGGCTTATATGCTAGAAGTGGTGTATTAATCTAGTTAGGGTTTTCTAGAAATTCAAAGTTTTCTCTTGCTTTTCAAGTTCTAGTCTATCCTTTCCACCTAATTTTAGGATTTGAATCTTCAATTTGGAACCTATAGATGTTATTCAATGATCTCCAATTTAGGTGACAACTTTAAATACTTGAAAATTTTCTCCAAACTTTCTCTTCAATGTGTTTTCTACCTAGATATGAAAATCACACACTAAAGAGAGGGAAAAATGTTGTTTTGTCAGTAGAAAGGGATTTTCCATGGTCAAACCCCATTTTGGTAATCAAACCTTGAAATGAAATGAATAAGAAAGGAGAATGATCAATGAAAAAAATTTACCATTGCAACTCATCAAAACCTACCAATAAAGTGCTGCAAACATTTATGAAATGGCTCCAATGAATGTAGATATTGAATCTTTCTTGAATGTGATAGATCTTGAATTGAATGCTTGCTTAAATTATAAAACCCTACATCACAAATGTTAGCTCAAAAACAAACTGATGCATGATGACTTTGACATGATGCTTGATGCTTGAATAATGCTCTAAATCACTTAACAATCAACTCTTGAATTCTCTTTTAAACACTTGAATGCTCTTGTGAAGTAAAATTTGGTATAATGCATGAATACTTGAATGCCTAGGATGATGTCTTTAATGTTTAGGTGAAAATGAGTGAAACAACCTTGTATTTATACTTGTTTATGCAAAATTTCCTGAATTTTCAACACTACATACCGAAATCAAATATGGGAGAATAAAATCCTACTAAGAATGTGATTTAATTTTAGTTTTGGGTCGCATGAGACTCATACACCAGAAGTGGCATATGAGTCCAATTAGGCATAATTATGGGACATATTTTCAAAAATGCTTAGAATAATGAAAAATCTAGATCGGGGCCAGAAACTCTAGGTGGGACTCATAGGCCCAAGGTGGTGTATGAGTTCTAGATCACTAAATATAGGCCACACAACCTAAAAAAAACTGAATTGTGATTGGATGTTGGTTCATTTTGGGATTATCCTAAAAAATATGCATTAAATGAGGCTTGTGGATGTAAAATTAGGCCAATTAAAGCATAAAGAAAACCAACTATTTAATAAAACCCTAGAAAAGTGTGAAAGTTTGTTACAACACTTTACACCACTCTAAATGAGGCACCAATAAGCTCATTTAGTTCAAAAGGGACCATGACCTAATGTGAATATGTTAGACATATTACAACACAAAATCAAGGCCATGTTAGGGAGTACTTTTTCTGCCATTACAAGTTGTATGAGCTTATGTGAACACTCCATGTGTCTCATAGTGGCTAAGGTATGAAGCCATAAAATCAATCATATTATAGTCATGTAACTAGGGAGTTGTAAATTCCCTGTGTGTAACCTTAAAAATATAATTAGGGAGTTGTATCTTCCTTGGGTTGTATCCATAAATCTAAGTTGTAGCTATTTTTCATCTTTGAGGTTGGATTTGGAGAGCAGATCTAAGAAATTTTTGTCACTATGGTTTTTCCCCTATGGGGTTTTCCACATATCTCTTGTTTCAACTATGTTCTTTTATGGATTCTTATCTTCTTTCCTATTTTGATTAAGTAGATAAATTATCTAATGGCATAACTTAGCTTCAATAGTTAAAGATTGAGTTTTAAATTTGTTCTATACTAATTCAACCCTCTATTAGTATTTGGATGTGTTCAATAGTTAGTATCAATGCAAAGGTTCCTTAATATAGCTTAATAGTTGAGATAGATCCTATCTTTGGAACACATGGGGAATGAAGTAGTTCCCAATAAGAAGTTATCTAGGGAGGAAGAGGACATACTTCATTAGTGAAGATGGTGAATTTGAATTTGAATTCAATAAAGAAGATTGTCTACTAGATTATGAAGGATAACTCATTTCTTCTCTTAATGATCTAGTTGAATAAAGAGAAAAGAATGAAGAAATCTAGTTCAAACTTGAAAAATAAAAAGAAAATAAATTTTCAAGCTGAAGGTTCATGTTGAAGAAGGTAAAACAATTGTTGTTTTCCTAAATTTCAAAATCAATGACAAATTTTCTAAATGCTCCAAGCTTGAAGAATAATATATTGTCTTCCTAAGGAAAGAATTGGATAACGAAAAAGAACAAATTGACAAGGGTCTAAAGCTAAAAGTAGGTTGTAACATTCTTGATGAGATAATTAGCACACAAAAACCTTCAAAATAAAAAAATGGTCTTGGTTTTGAGAAAGGTAAAAGTTGAATAATGAGTGCATCTACAAATCTATATGAGACTTTTAAAGTAGAAGGAAAGTCTGAAATAAAGGAGGAAAAATATTGCATTAAAGAACCTAAGAATACATCCTCTATAAATGAAAAATTAGATCAAGATAGGAAGAAGAAAGAAGGTGGATTTATTCTATTCCACAAACAAAGAATATTCATAGGTCCTCCACCTACTAGTTAGCATACCCCTACCATGTTAACTCAATATTTTCAAGGTTATTGTTATTCTTGCAATAAATTTGGGTAGAAGGTTGTTATTTGTAGATATAGGGAAAGAAGAAATGACTACATAGGAAGAAAACCATTTGTGCTTCAAATATATGATGCTAATCCTTTTCATGGATATTGCTATGTATGCAATAAATTTTGTCATAAGATTGCAGAGTGAAAAACTAAAGTTAGGAGAAATAAATTTCTTCCAAAGCATATTGTTGTTTACTACAATGGAAATAATGTGTGGAATAAAGAAAAATTTTGCAGGGTTGTTTCTATGAAATCACCTATTCAAAATTAGAACAAGGAATAAATCGTAAATAGGAAAAATAAGGAAAACACAAGGTATGTGCAGGATCATCATGGAAAAAATAGGCCCTTAAGTGGCAAAAAATACAAAAAATTAGAGTTTGGCATCTTGACATAAAATTTTGAATAAGTTATCTATATCATTTCAAAAATATGTAAGAATAGAATTTGTATCAAATTGAATTTAGTTTCTAAACTACTAGGTTTATTTATAAAAAAATCTATTTGGTGAAAATTTGAAATTTCAATGCAATAGTACTTAAATTTCAGGGAAAAAATAAGAAGTAGGTATTTTTCTGACCACCCTAACCACAATAAAATGAAAAAATAAAATTATAATATTTTAGATATAAGTAGAGGACTCATGTCCTGATGTGATACACAAATTTTTGTAATTTTTTTCAAACTAAATAATTAATTATGATTTTTTTATTATAAAATTTCAAATATATTAAAACTCATATGTCTGACCACCTTAACTTTGTCAAAAATTCATGAAACTCAATTTTTTTTTTAATCTTATAGTAAGCAAAGTATAGAATGTGACACATGTTTTGGATTCAAAAAATGTGATAACGTTTGAAAGCTAGATAGATGTTTTTCAATCAGCCTATCAATTAGGACTTTAGTCGTAATTCAAATAGAAAATGAATAATAATTATTTATTAAATTCAAAGTAAAGAATAATTTATATTGGTGGAAATCTAAGAATCTCCTTTAAAAACCCTTTAAATTTCATCAATTTTGGGTAAAAAAAAAGTTGTTAGCCACATACCCTACACATACCCATCATATCGCCACTTTTTGGCCCATCATGATCCTACACATAGCCCACAAAATTTTGGAAGTAGAAGCAAGGTTAGGAGAATGTGAAGGATGATACCATGCTTGTGCATTCTACACAAGATCCTGTGAAAAACTAAGATAGAGCATTAACTCAGGGTGAGCTATGATTTGCAAATCCTTTAATCCCCTTAGAATGGATAAAATGCTAAATACTTTAGCATGAAAGTTGAATTGCATCAATTCCTATAGTGTGCAGGTTCACTCAACAAGTTTGAACCTATTAATAAAGGTTCTGAAGTAAAGGAATGATTTGCAAAGGTGTGTTGAGCATCTTTGCATCCCTATGATGACATAGAGTATTTTGGAAGAAGGTTTACCTAACAAGTGCAAATGCATTAATGGTGAAAATTTAGGGAAAATAATAGGACTTTAATGCTTTATTTGAATGATTTATTCTTATTTTCAATCAAATCCACTTGTTTTTTAAAGAAAAGAAGAGAAAAGGGGTTTTCAAGCTATAGTTGTGATTTTGTGCCAAACCGTAGTGATACCATTTGAATTTTTCAGACTAAAAATCATGGCGACCCCACAACTAGTAAATGTTGCAGAGAAACCTATTGTGCGTTTTTCACACACACACCCTACTGAAAGCAAGGACCTCCTCTCTCTTTATTTTTCCTTCATTTTTTAACTTTGGGGATAGTTTTCCTTTGGATTTGGGACATTTCCATGATTGTTAAATGAACTACCAAGGTTTTGTTGAGTTTGGAGGAGTTGCAAAAATTTCATTGAAGGAAGTCATCCATGGGAAGTCATTTGTGGGTTGTCATCCATGGGTTGTCATCCATGAGAAGCCATCTATGGGTTGTTTTCCATAGGTTTCCATTTGCGACTTTCCACCTATGGGATGCCATGTGCGGAATGTCATTGCAACAACACCAGTCCCTGCAGCTTCCACAGTCCAAACTCTGCATTTCAAAATGGGGAAAAAACTTTAAGTTTTTAACATTTAGTGCCCATAAAGTGAATGTTTCCACATGCCCAAAGATGTTTGACTCAAATTTTCTAAGTGTTTATACTTTTCAGAAATTAAATTGTGGGTTGCCACTCGTTGGTTGCCATCCATGGGTTGTCATACACTGGATATTGTTGTCAACGATACTAGACTCTTTAGTTTTCACATTCCAAATTTTTGTATTTTTCAAAATGAGTCAAATCTTAAGGAAATATGTCTATGCACTCTTTCTACCCCTTTTCCCACATGCTAAAATTGAAAATCTCAAATTTTCTAAGTTTTAAGATGTTGCAAAAATTTCACTACTAGAAGCTATTTACGAGCTTCCATCTACGGGTTTTCATCTATGGGTTTCTGTCTGCGGGTTGTTGTCCATGGGTATCAATCTATGGCTTTCCATCTATAGGTTTTTTCCATAGGTTTACATCCACTGGAAGCCATCTATAGGAAGCCGTGTGCGGAATGCCATTTTACTCACATTGAACCCTCTAGCTTCCGTAGGCCAATTTTTTGCATTTTTTAAAAGGGGCCAAATCATCATGAAATAGGTCTAGGCACTCTTCTAATGCATCTTTCCATGTGCTTAAATTGATAAAACCCAAAATTGCTACGCTTTTTGGCTTTGCAAAACTTTTCATGTGGGAAATCGTCACGCAGATATTGGGGCCTTTAGTGTCATTTTTATGGTGCAAAATTGTCTGACGTCCCACCTTGTGGATTTTGCATTACTTCGACCCTCAAAAGTGAAATCTCCTCAAAATTCAACTACTCAAAAAGGAAATTTTCTCGAAAAAGAAAATTTCCCGTTCGAAACATAAATTTCTGAAAATGGAATTTATTTTTGAAAAATGATTTTTTCTTGATAGACTATAAATTGATAGATTTTAATATTTTAAATGAGGGAAATTTATCATTTTTGGATATTTAAATCATGATATTTTATGACACACCTTGCTTTTAAGGATGCTTGGAGGGATAATGGATCAATTCATTAAAATAACCAACATATGAATACATCTTAAGAAGGGAGATTTTAATTCAAATTGCCAAGGTGGATATGGGTTTACCTATGGATGCACACCAGGAGGATGTTACCTGAATATTGAAAGACCAAAGACTTGCCTAAGAATCCATGCTGATGAGCTAGAAATATGATTTTAATAGAAGATTTTTTTAATAGTTTCTAGCTAGAAGAGAAAAGAAGCTACAGGACAAAATAAGTTAAAATAAAAAATTGGCTAGAAGAAAAAATAGGAAAAATACAAAATAGTAGTGAATTTTATGTTGTAAAATATTGCACTTGTATTGGACATTGTGTAAACCCTAAGCTGTAGTAAATCTGGACCATTCATTGCAAATCAATCTTGGCCATTTATTTAGCTTTTGGAAAACTATAAATAGGGGCTTCCCCCTCATTTGCAAGGAGAGATGAGTTGTGTAAAGACAATCTGCAACAATATACAAGAAAATATTGGAGTTTGGTATTTCTTTGAGTTTTCTCATTTTGTGTGCATGATTCAACCTGCATGTCCATTTCAGTTAGCTTGTTTACTATTTAAGTTTCATTTCAGCTTGTTAGTTCATGTTCAGTTCTAATGGTGATTGAATGTTATAGTATTTGATGCAATTCCAACTCATGCTTTTAGCGATTTATTGATGATAAATTGTTGTGTAAAGCTAGTCTAACATTGTTTACTTGTTGAACTTAAGTTCAACTATATGTTCATGCTTAATAGGTGAATATCATAGTATGAAAATCTATAAAGGACCTTCAAAGATAGTACTAGTTTTGTGACACTATAGAAATTCCTTGGTTAAGAAAAACTATGTTTTGGGAAGACTTTCTACTATAACCTTGGTTATTGTTGTTGTTGTTCATACTTTTAGAGTTAGAATAAATTCTAAACATTTAAATACATTTTGCTATTTCTTTCAAATCTGAATTAAGCACATAATTATAGCATCATAGTAATATTAAATTTGATGAAAAGGAAAAGTTTAAGACTACTGCAATAAAATTGTTGCTACTGTTCACTATTTCCAGAACTCTAAAACTCTATTATAGAATTGAAAATTCAATCTTTTGTGAACCATAAAGGCCCCTTGTGATTACCAGCATATCATAGATCAACAACTGAGCTATTTTTGCATAGTCATGATTTGACATTCAAGAGACCTTGGGGTGATTTTTTGAAACTTAGTTACAGATTCTACCTTTCAAGAGAGACATTACATTTGTGTTTCGTCTATGTTGAGAAGTGCAAAAACAACCATCACCAAAACCTAGGCCAAAGTATAAGAACTTTCCCTTCAAGGAAATGGAGGTTGATGAATATAGCACATTCTTGAAGGTTACTATAGATATGGTGTACATTAAAGATATAAGAATATATATTCATTGTGGACACTGATTGTGGGTGTCCAAGTGTTATCTAAGTCTTCTAGGGTTTTTCACCTAAAAGGAGAGAAATGGACCCAAAATGCTAATGTCTACAATCAATATTAATGTAAATATGAATGAAATATGCCTAGATGAAATGTCTAAATACAATAAACTAAAAAATAAAGGTGATTATTAATGCAAAACCTACAATATGTAAGTTGTTTGAAAACACATTGTGATATTCAAAATGATGAAATGAATGCAATAAAGAACAAAATAAAGATGTTAAACTGAAAGTGTGCACCTAGAGACTCATGAAGAGCAGAATGAAGATTGCAAGGACCTCTGAAATTCTAGAAAACTTGATTTTTGAGCCAACTGGGACACTTACACCAAGTTGGGTGACTTAGTCCCAGATTAGGGAAACTGTCCAAAAAGTTGTTTCTACCATATGGGTATCTAAAATTGTAAAAATCTTTGAAAAACCAATGCAGTGGGACTAAGTCATCACTATTGGAAACTTAGTCCACTTTGGATTTTCTACAAATCCAAAAGTGGAAATAGAAGCCCACAGTTTGCACTCTATTTTCTAACGAAAACTTGGATCTAAATCTGCAAAAATACCTACAAAACATAGCATAGATTGATTTCTAATGGGGGATTTTCCTTAGTCAAACCACTAGTTGGTATTTAAACTTTGAAAGAGATAAAATCTACATAAAACCCTAGTCTTAAGTGTGTCAAAGACTAGGACATTTGAAAATAAGATGCAACCCTATTATAATGTGCAAGAATAAGATGCATAAATGGATTTAGAATAATGCAAGACTCATTCTAAGAGACACCAAATCAAATTAGAAATGAATCTAACATGCAAACCTTCCTTAGGCTGAAGATAGAGAGAAAACGAAAGATGGAATCACTTTGAAAACAAGTCTTTAGGTTTGATTTGATGTCTAGTTGCATCTCCTCAACCTAGATTTCTCCATGATTCACCATAGGCATCCATGATCAACCCTTTGCAATTGAAGATATTGGATAAAAGGTGAGCTTGAAGACCTAAAAAAACCCTAGTTTTCTACCCTAAACCTTCCACTTTGCTATAGAAAGACTAGTGAATCTTCTTGTGAAAGATATTTGGCTCCTGACATTTGATTTTGCTTGATGAAAATGACTTAATGCTATGAAAAATGACCTAAAAACATGTATTTATAGGCATTAACACCAAATTATTCATTATTTTAACTTCACATGCTGACATCCATCAAGAATTTGAATTAAGTCGGTGATTTTCCTGCTCAAAAGTGGAAAATACCTCAAAAGGGACTAAGTCGCCACCTTGGGTGACTTAGTCCCACCAAGGATTTTTGAGGTGGGTTTCATGAAATTTGAGTGGTTTGAATGTTTCTCGTTGGGATTTGTATGATTTGTGAGTGGAATAGACCTTAAAGTTCAAAATCATGAGCATTAGGGACTTATAAATGCAGTTTTTAAGGGGTGATTGATGAAAGGGTGTCTAAAATACGACCAAATTAATCACAAAATTGCCTATTTCTTCAAGAGTATACAATTTTTAGTGACACATTCATGCTCTGCTCAATGAGATTGGTCACACATCATTCGAGGTGCTCTAACTTGAACTCTTAGATGATCATGCTATATACAAGCCTGAATAGGAAAATTTGGAAATGAAAAGGTTAGAACTATGAAAGGATTTTCTAGACTTTTATGACTATAAAGAATGGGTAAGGATTATCCTAAGTCACATTCATGATGATTTCATATATTTGGATAAGCCCTATAGGATAAAAAGTGAGGAAATTAGGGTAGTTACTAGTCTTTGTGCCACTAGACTATAACTCATGATGAATTCAATCAAGAATGAGAGGGTTAATGAGCTTAGTAGAGCTAAGTTCTACAAAATAACCCTAATTGTGAAAGATATCATTTCTCTCAGATTTTGCTATGCCACAATGGGGATTTCTTACAAAATTTACTACACAAATAGAGAGGTATTTTCCACTACCACAGCAATCCAACTATGTATCAAATGGTGAAGGAAGGTTCCAAATTTGACCTATGTGAGATATTGAGAGAGTAGTTGTTGGAGAACTTGAAGAGAAAAAAAGGTACCAGATATAATTTCAGGTTTGGATCATTTATTATTTTCCTTGCATTCCTTTTCTTAAATGAATTACCTAGATTTAAAGGAAAAATATGGGACAAGTAGTCTCTAGTAGCAGTTCAAATTAAGAAACATATGAAAGGTATTTTAGAATAGAAAACATACAATACTTTATCATGGGGCTTCTTTAAAAACTTGAAAATAGATATGCAAGAGAGAGAGGGGTAGGTGCAAGAAGTTGGGTCCAAAAAATGTTTAAAAAGTGGAAATATTTTTCTTGGTTGTCATAATTTGTCACAGTTGGACATAAAATTTGAAGCACTTACACATTGAATTTGTACAAAGTTTAGTAATATGAAATTTAGTATTTTGAGTAAAGTTAAATATGTAATTTATTCTAATACCCAGATGATATAAAATAATTTTTAATATGCATGTACATAAAAACCACTTTTAAAAAGTCACTTTTCTAGGACCATACCATCCACATGTACAGACACCATAATTTGGCTTGAACAAAATTATTTTTCTAATTCCTTTTGGGGAAAGATGTGTATTATAATGAATATTGATCATGATATATATATATATATATATATTAATATTAATATTTTTTATTTATTAATTTTTTGTTGGCCCTAATTGTTGATTTTTAAAAACTTTGTGTATGTACACCATAACTTGACCTAAACTTGTATCATTTTTTGAATTTCATTTTTTTTATTGTGTAAAGAATTGTTTATAGATTGATGCCATATAATTTTTTTAACAAAAAAATTAACAAATTAAAATTTATTAAAAGAATGTGAAAATTGACATTTCAAGTTTATGGATCAGTCTCCTCATAAACTAATTAAATATAGAAAAAATAATTCAATCATAAAAAATACATATTTGAAAACTAGGTCCATTTACTTCTATAATGGGTTTTAATTTCATAAAACAATTTTGAAAAAAATCTCATCAGTTGTATTGCCAAAGTTATTTTTTTCTCTTCAAAATGCCATGACCTTGAACTTGTAGGTCTAAGGCTAACTGTTGGGTTACCACAAATTTTTTGAGCCTAAATCCAAATGAAAAATAATTTGTAACCAAAGATTTTGGCACCTGAATGCTTTAAGCTCCTTCTAGGGTTTTTCACTTAAAAGGAGAAAGATTGGGGCCAAAATATAATGTTACATTCAAATATTGATCCTATGAGGGATGCAATGCATCTAAATATTATATCTAAATGCAATAAACTAAAACTGAAATGATTTATTAATGTTAATCCTAAGGAATGTAAAGTGCTAAAAAGCATAGCAATGTATGCAAAAATACCTAAGAATGCAAGTAAATGATAAAATAATTAAATAGAACTGGAGAGGTGCACATGGAATCTAGAATATAATGTAGAGAGGCTTTGGAATCCTATAGAGTTAACTGGAAATGTTGACTAGGACACTTACGCCAAGCTGGGTGACTTAGTCTAGTTTTAGAGAAAATTTGTTGGAATGGGAATCTACCAAATGGGCACTTAGAAATGTAAAAATAACCTTTCATCCCTGACAATGGGACTAATTCACCACAAATAGTTACTTAGTCCACATGAGGATATCTGGAATTTCGGAACATGATTTTGTAGCTTTCGGTATGCACTTCCTTTTTTTGACAAGTGTCCAGATATAAATCTACAAAAAATAGATTGAAAATAGTCTCCAAGCTTCAATTAGGGTTATTTTGACTTCTATGGATTGTGGACCACTTTTTGACTCCAAATTCTTTGAAAAATCTACATACAAAGCTTACAAACACACATGCAAAGTGGGGAAAAAGGGTTAAGGGTTAGAGTATAGGGGTTTGCCTTGGTCAAACCCCGATTTGGTAATCAAACCCTATGAAATGAAATGAGAAGAGAATGATGAATAAACAACATGCAATGTCAAGAAATCACCAAAACCTTGATGCAAAAATTGAAAGATATGCCATGAAGTGCTCCAATGGATGACTTGATTATGCTTAGAGTGCTTGAATGCTTGAAAATGATTAAGTGAATGGATGAATTACTTGAGTGAATGAATCAAGGGATGAAAAATGAGAGGAAAAACCCTTATTTATACTTGATTTTCCATTAATTACCAAAATTAACACATCAGAGGCCAACCTCAAGGGTAAGAGAATAAAATCCCGCCAAGAAATTAAAATTATTTTGATTTTTGTGCCTAGTGGGAATAATTCACCCCAAGTGGTGAATTGGTCCCACCAGGGAAATTTCATTGGGTTTCAAAGATTAAAGTGCATTAAATGATGTTTAACAGGAATATCCTCAAAAATACACTTAAGTATGTCTGAAAAGTGCATTCAGGGGTCATTTAAACATGAGAAAGGGTTGAATTAGCGAGGAAAAGTCTAGAAAACTATGAGTGTTTGTTACAACTCTTTACAACACTTTGAAATAAGACTTCCTAAGTGATAAAAAGGAGATATTTAAGTAAATTATAATAAAAGGGTCCTAGAAAAGTGTGAAAGTAGGTTACAACACTTCACAACACTTTTACAAGACATCTTAGATATCTTAATGATTCATAATGTAAATGTGTTGACCACATTACAACATTAAATCTAGGAAAAATCAAGCCAAATTCCACTAGGAGGGCTCAAACATAGAGAAAGTAAGAGGTTACTTTTTCCATGTCCACAAAAATATTGTGAGATTTAAACTTTTTACAATGAGTACCCACTTTATAATGGGTGCCTATTTTAAAGCTGAAAAATGACACTTCCCCTAATTATGGACCCATCTTCTTGCACTTACCCAGAGAATATCATTTAATTTGGTATGGAAATATAAGGATGAGGTGAAATTTCCAGTGGAAAAGGATTATTTCTACATTGAAGCAGTAGAGCCAAAAACCTCATGGATTCCTAAGCTACCTTATGAGGTTTCTCTTGAGGAAAGGAATATATAGATATCTTGTTGAAAAATAAAAAAGATACATTTGCTAAGAGATTTTACACACATTCAGAGATAATAGATAAGTTGTTTAAGAAGCATGCAGAGGAGCATGTGGAAAAATATATAGAAGAGCTTAACAAGAAATGGGGTATTCCTCCAAAGTCTCCTTCTAATGCACCCCTGTAGAGAGTTCTAAAACAAACTATGTTCCTTCGAAGGCCAGTAAAGAACCATGGAGGTCTGTTAGATCCGCTTCTATTTATGTATCTACTCTACAACCTTTCAGATCTACACAATAAACTAGTGAAAGGAGAATAATTGCATCAAAAACTCCATGGAAGAAGACCACAAGAACTGGGCATACTTGCAAAATTTGTAAAAGTTACAAAATGTTGTCATTCTTGTCAAGCAAAATTTGTCAAATTTGTCATTATTGATAACCAAGAGGTTAGAAGGTGGTTGGGAAGTGGTGGTTGATGGAAATTGAATATAAAGGAGATGTACACATGCAGGCCAAGGTTGGAGAAGGATGAAATGAGAAAAAACCTCACTTTTGCACATTCTACCTTGCATTTTTTGTGTGAAATAGTTTGTTATTCACATTGTACAACCTAGTATAGATTAGTCTATATTGAATGCCAACTGGAGTAGTTGTAGGATGTTTCTAAATTTATTATTCTTTTTGTTTGAGAATTTTTAATTTAGTTTTGTGGAAGATATCACATTTTTTATCTTGATAGGTTAGAACCCTACATAGGGTTTCCGGGGAGCATAAATAAACCATGGGAAGAGTTCCCACTATCCAAAAGTCATGAAATTTGGTGTAAATGTTTGTCCCATGCCTATATGCATCTCTAAAAAGGGAAAGTACTTGGTTTTCACATGTGAAGGAGATTTTGTAGTTTGTGTGTTCTAATTTGCTTGAAAATTATCATAAAATCACAATTACTAGAGGGTTTGATGAGACTAATGCATTGTCTAGTCATGGTTGGATGGTAAATCACTATAATTAATTGTAGGGTGTCTACATAGTCTATTTATTTCATATTTCATCTTCTTTCCTTTGTTGAATGAATTTTAGGCTTCAAGGACAATGTTACCAAGTTGCATTAGAGTGCACCAAGGCATGATTACGAATGGATCAGTATTTTGAAAGTGTCAAGTTGTGTTAGGTTGAGTCCTTCCTCGGCATCATATTGGTATGTTAGCATAGAAAAATGGATCATTGGTCATTTTCAAGCTCATTTGAGTTCTTCTTGTGAAATTTGTCTTAGTTTTTCCTTGATTTAGTGTTGTAATGTGGTTAACACATTCACATTAGGTCTTGGGCCCTTGTGAACTATTAAGAATTTTATGATGCCTTGTAAAAGTGTTGTAAAGTGGTGTAACACACTTTCACACTTTTCTAGGGTCTTATTAATGTATTTCACTTAAATAACCTCTTTTTATCATTTACCAAGCCTTATTTCAAAGTATTGTAAAGTGTTGTAACAAACTTTCACACTTTTCTAGGCTTGTCATTAAAATTGGACCTTTCTTATGATTTAATTGGACCCATTTTATATCTATAGGCCTTAATTATGAGAATTTTTTAAAATAATCCTAATAATCATCATTTAAAACATTTAAATCTTGAAACCCACTTTAAATGCCTTAGGTGGGACCCATTCACCATTAAGGGCGAATGAGTCCCCTTTGGCTCAAAATTCAAAGTTAATTCAAATTTATGGTGGATTTTTATTTTCTAAGATTTAAGGTCAGCCTATGATGTTGTATTTTCAAGAATTATTGCATAATTGAGTATAAATATAAGTTTTTTCTATTCATTTCAACCCCACCCAACTATTCACTCAAGCATTCTAGGAATTTCAAATATTTTATTCACAAGAGCATTCAAGCACTTTGGAGCCATCACTTACATGTTTTCAGCATTCTACTTCAAGGATTTGGTGAGTTTTAGTATTTCCTTTTGTTCATTCATCACTATCTTTCTATATTTCATTTCATTTCAAGGGTTTAATTACTAACATGGGGTTTGACCAAGGAAAACCCCTATTCACTAATCCTACAACAAATTTTCCCTCTCTTTGCATGTGATTTGCAGGTCTAGGTTGCAATTTTTTCAAAGAGTAAGACTAGAAAATTTGTCATCAAATTTTCAAAGCTATTCAAAGTTTTCAAAGTTTCAAACAAGACTTGGAGAAGACTCAGAGGTTGAATTCTACACTTTCGGACCTAGATCTGAACTTGAAGTAGAAAAGTAGACTAAAGGCTATAGTTTCCTGTTTTGAATTTCCATAAATCTAAAGGTGGATTGATTCAAAATTAGTGGAAAATGAGTTTCACTTCCTAGGTTTAAACAATAATTTTATAGATCTGAGTACTCATTTGTCCAAAACCTATTCTGTCACTGTTCACCCGAAGCAGGACTAAGTCATCTAGCTTGGCGTATGACTGCCAGTTGGCATCAACAGTGAATTATTCATGATTCTAGAGCTCCATCCTACCTTCTTCAACTTATTAGGTGCATATTTCTAGTTTCATAAATTTATGTTACATTCTACTTGCATTTCTAGGTCTTTTTGCATATCACATTGTGTTTTCAAACATCTTGCATTTTCCATGTTTACACTTGGTGGTGAACCTCTTTCTTATATTTTCAGCTTGTAGGACAATCCCCTTTGATAAATTTCAATCTCATTTGCATTGGAATATCAAGGGTTTGTTCTTGAGTGAGCCATTAAGGTTTTTCTATCTCTCTACTTTTAGGTTCAAAACCCTATAAATGTAAGAGAGGCTATACACAAAAATATTTGGTTCATTTTGGTGATCCTAACTTTTGAATATCCTATTCTTATTTGGAGTGCATTTGCATTCTATCTTTAGCTTACATTAACATTGCATTAGGTTTTGCATTAGTTAATTTACATTCTAGTGTTTCAAAATTTGTATCAGTGAAAAAGCTCATATAGCTTGCATTATTTCATTTAAATTCACTGAAAATTACTAAAATTCTGCATTTTCATATCATATTTGCATCAAAAAGCATAAAAAATATAAAAACCAGTTCAAAAATTCTAATTTTTTTTTTAAAAATCACTACCTGGACTCATTTGCCACCCTGAGCGAATCAGTCTAGTTGCATATTTTTTACTACATTCTCTAGCATTTAATTTTCATTTTCTGAGTCTTTGTTTTTTGTTTCTACATTTATATTTTACTTTCCAGAATTTTAGTTATAAGCATTTCATTGCTCTTAGTTTACATTGCATTTGCATTCACCCCACATTTAGTAGCTTATGAATGAGTGTTTGGTATCCTATTGCTAATACCATAGTGAGAAGAAGTTTGAGACTCATGGCATCTCACGATAACACACTCATTGTAGATCTTGGGTTATCTAGAGCTTCCACTCCTAGCATTGACACTAGTACACTAGTACCAAATCCATGAGGACTTAGTACACCTACAACATCAAGTCAGCCTCGAAAACATTTTGGCTATTGCAATTCCTACCATAGAAAACATTCATTGTATGCTTGAAAGTGACAAAGGCCTTGATCTTATGAAAAACATAGTTTAAATATTTGGAAAACATCTTCCTTCAACCTCTAGTGCTCCTTTACCAACAAACATTTTTTCCAATCAAGGAGGAACTCAAATTCCTCCTCTGTCAATGATAGCCTCAATACCTACCTATACCACTCCTCAAATCACAACAACAATGCAACAAGTTAGTAATGTGATTCCCTCCTTGGGTATTCCTACTAGCATCCCTAGTTCCTATGTGGCATTTCATGTTCTATCTTCTACCACATTACCATCTATAAGCATTCCATTCACTTGACCTACTACTACATACACTTCATCACCACTTTCACTTTTGTCTGACACTACTTGTAATGATCCTCTCATGACACAACTTTTTGAAACTATTTCATCTATTCAAAAGAAAATCTCCACCATAAACCAAAATCAAAATGGCCAACCCACATACTATGTTAAAATCAACCAATTTTCCTTGGATATATTGCCAACACTGATGCCACAAGGTGTAGAGATGCCTAGATTTGAAAAATATGGAGGGAAGGGAGATCCTTCTAACCATGTTAATGCCTATGCTGCCTTATGTAGTGACTTTGTCCTTGATGATAAATTTTTGTCCAAACTCTTTCCTAAGTCCTTAAAAGATACTGCCTTGGAATGGTTTTCTTCTTTACCAAACAATTCAATTCGTTCATTCAATGAACTTATTGATGAATTTGTAAACCATTTCCAAGTGCATATGGATTATAAGAAAACCTTGGCCGATTTGATGAGATGCAAGAAAAATGAAGATTGAAAGATAATTTATTTTATCTCATGCTATCAATCACTTTATTCTCAAATCGATGTCAAGGTCCTTGACCCACACCTTCGGGTATGTGTAGGATCATGATGGGAAAAACGTGGCGATATGATGGGTATGTGTAGGGTATGTGACTGACGACCTTTTTTTAACCCAAAAATTGATGAAATGAAAAGGGTTTTTAAAGGTTATTCTCAGCTTTCCACCAATAGAAATTATGCTTTACTTTAAATTTAATAAATAATTATTATTCATTTTCTATTTGAATTATGACTAAAGTCCTTATTGATATGTTGATTGAACAACATCTATAGCTTTCAAATGGTATCACACTTTTTGAATCCAAAACATGTTTCACATTTTATGCTTTGCATATTATAGGATTAAAAAAAATTGAATTTCATGAAGTTTTGACCAAGTTAAGGTGGTTAGACATACACGTTTCTATATTTTTTAAAAGTTCTAATAAAAAATTCATAATTAATTATTTACTTAGAAAAAAATTACAAAAAAATATGCATCACATTGGGACATGAGTCCTCTATTTATATCTAAAATCTTATAAAAAATATTATCATTTTTTTGTGGTTAGGGTGGTCAGACAAACACCCACTTCTTATTTTTTCCCTGAAATTTAAGTACTACTACATTGAAATTTCAAATTTCCACCAAATAGATTTTATTTTTTTAAAATAAACCGAGTAGTTTAGAAACTACATTCAATTTAGTACAGATTCTATTCTTACATATTTTTGAAATAATATAGACAACT
Source organism: Sequoia sempervirens (assembly GCA_007258455.2). Lineage (NCBI taxonomy): Eukaryota > Viridiplantae > Streptophyta > Pinopsida > Cupressales > Cupressaceae > Sequoia > Sequoia sempervirens. The sequence continues at coordinate 262,948,643 of VDFB02000008.1, read as the reverse complement.
TATTCAAATTTTTACATCAAGTTGCCTAACTCTGATTTTTCTAAATTTTTCACCACTTAAGGGCCTATTTTTTCCATGATGATCCTGCACAGACCCCTTCAAAAGATGTTTATATAAAGCTTGCAACATAAGATCCAAGACAACATCACTATGATGAAATTCCCATCCTTCATGGACTTGTGTATTACCCTTTGTGATTATCAAAATTTGGCTAGTAGTCAAGATATAGGACCACTTCTATCCGCATTGAGAAATCCAAGCCCACACACCAAAATAATTCCCAAAATTTTAGAAAGAAAAAAAAAGGGTTCTTGCAATTAAACCCCTGACAACAAAAAACTCAAAATGTCAATGACCAAGTAGCTATTGTCAAAACCACAGTGCCCTTTAGTTATGGATATCAGAAATGACAATTCACACCCTTACCTGACACCCTTCATAACACAATGTCCCTACTTTTACAATAGTAGATGATTACCTTACCTCCCATAAAAACACTCGACCTTACTAATCCTTTATCCCCAAGCTTTAAATCAAAGACTTATTGCAACTATCATTGACAAAATGGACATGGCATGGAACATTGAAAGCATCTTAAACATCTTGTGAAAGACCTCATTGATTTTGACTGTTTATCCATTGCAGGTGTTAGTGATTAGGGAATCAGTTTGTTGCCCCTATAAATCAAAAATTGCAAATTTTCATTGATCCAATGCCCAAACATAATGTTTCATTTGTCAAAGCTAGTTAAATTGCAAATAATGATGTGATGAATGTTGATACAAATGATGAACACAATGATCTTATTTTACATGACATCAATCCTAAGGATGAAATGGTAGGTGTGATAGACGTCATCCCTCATAAGGGCGGACCTAAGATCTCTCTTGATATTGCTTTATCCTCTAAGGATATAATTAATAATTTACCCAATAGTCCTCTCTACATAGCCAACCATATCTATGACAAGCCCACTAATGGGATACTAATAGATCCGAGCTGTGGAGAGAATGTGATCACCAAGGAATTCTTAGTATTGCATGAACTTTATCAAGATGCACAATGGTTTTGCTTGACCTACATTGGAATCAATCTTCCTTCCATTACAAATAACACCAAAAACATTAGAACTCACATTATCCATCATCCCATAGTTGGACCAATTTCATTTGAGGCTAGGCCATCCATGGCTTCGGTTAATGAAATCCATCCCTTCAGTTGTACACAAATGCTTAAATTTTCCATTTAAAAATGAAATATTCATCGTTCACCATAGCAACTTTAACCCCTTGTCTTCCAAAGGAAAATTTTCCTAAGAATCCTTTTGGCCACATCCTGTGGAACCTATAACACTATGAAAATACTTCTTTTGCATAGCTTACCAAAAAATCAAAGCATTTGAAGTAAATAACAGAATTGTCTCTTCAACACATGTCTCTCTCTACCTCTGAAACTCCTATCATAAACAAGACCATGCTTCAGCCTAAACAAGAACCAAACAACCAAAATCAACCAACAATAGAAACTTCACATACATCATCCAAAACACCAAGAGATAATGATAGCAACCACATCATGCCTCCTCGAATAAAACAAGTTTACAAAGAAAAATAGAAAGTTGATGACCAACCTCCTATGGTCCCTTCCATTCCTCCCCTTAGGGAAGAAAATAAACCTATGGTTGATCAACCCACTCTTATGCAAACACAAATTCAAAATAAAACTAAAAGAATCAGAGGTGCTCGAGAGCGTAGACATCAACGTCGTGCCCTCACTCGCAAGTTACATGACCCTAATAATGAAAATCAACACCTGAACTTGACTGCAACAATTCATGATAATCCTCCTCCCCAACTACCACAAAGTGATCCAATACAACAACCACAACAAGAGATGTCATTTTCATTTGATATTATCATTTGTCCTCCTGTTGTGATTAACTTGGATGATGATGAGGAAACAACTAAAATTGACGAAGAGGTGCATAATGAATTGAATACATTATTTCCCTCTTCCATGAGCTTAATTGATGAACATCTTATACAAAGTGATCAGCCTAGTCAGGAAGTTGCTCTTAACCCTTTAGCTAGCCATTCACCTTCAGAATCCAATCAACATGATTGGGAGGTGGATGACTTGCTCAATAGATGAGTTGCATTTTCCATACTAGTCTTTTGCATTTTCTTTTTCTTTTCTTTTGTGTTGTTGCATGTGCATAATGTGATCTCTCATGATGTTCTATTTGATGTTCTCTCTCTTAATGGCATTCCTATATTTGTACCTTCATTCTTCTTTACATTGTGCATCTCTTTCACTTTTGTTTTCTATCTTCCTCTTGGGGATGATGCAAGTTATTGGGATATTCATGTTTCCTTCATGTTGATCCAAAATGATTTCTTTTTCTTTTTTCTTTTTTTTCCACTTTCTATTTTTTATTTTTTCTTTTTGTGTCTTTCTTTTGGGCATAATGCAAGGAATTGAGACACCCTATGTCTCTTCCATGTTGACCCAAAAGGCTTTCTTTTTCATTTTTCACTTTTCTCTTGTGTTTTTCCTCTTGGGGATGATGCAAGGTGTCGAGACATTCATGTTTCTTCCATGTTGACCCAAAAGGTTCTTTTTCTTTGTCTTCACTCTCATTGTGTCATTCTCCAAGTTCTATGTGTATTTGGGGGATGATGACAATTCTAATCTCCTTACAAAACATCGCAGCAGTGATAATACTGACCCCAAATCCCTAGATCCCTTATGTGTTTGGTATTTTCATTTTGGGGCCAAACCCTATCTTTTTCCTTTATCTTGCATGACATAGCTTTACTCGGAAACATATGACTTAACATAGAGCTTTCCAAGTTGGCTCTCATGTCTTTCTCTTTCTTGTTTGCATTTTTCATTTGATAGTTCAAAGTAATTGCTCATAGCATGGTGTTAGCAATTCCTTTAACATGGGGGAATAAATTGGAATTATCCTTTTGTATTTTCCTTTTCTTGGTTCTTAGTACAACCTTCTTCTTTCATACGATGTGTTTGTCACTTTTTGGATGACATTGGGTGTGATTTCCTTCATGAGCCTGATCTCTCTTAGCATATTACATTCCTCTTAGTGGCTTGATGTAACACACTACATCCCCTAAGTTGCAAATTTTTTATTCTTTGATTGGTCCTCTCTTGGAGACATTAGGCACAATGTTCCCTAAGGTAAATACCTCACATGAATTAAGCAAGACTCCTTTGAACATTCTTTGCATGTTGCATTTTTCATTTGTTGTTATATGGCCACCTTGCGTAACACAACTTGCATTCCTATGGTGCCATCACATTTGTTTATGAGCTCCAAGCATACGAAGTTTTGCTTGTCTGATGAAGCTCAAAAAGTCATTTTATTTTGAGGTGCCTTATTAAAGTTATCTGGAGGTATAACTTTGATATGTTTGAGTGGGAAGCCCATTCTCAGGCATGACTTTACCCATAGCCACCTACGTGCATGTGAGTGCATACCCGCCATGAGTTTTGATTCTTCAGAGTTGTTGGTGTAATTAATTAATTATTACACTTGCATAAGTTTACTTATGTAATATTTTAATTCCTAGGTTATAGTTGTCATCCTTATCTAGTTGAGCTATCTTTTTTCTCGAGGTAATATTAGGGTTGTGAATGCTTTCCTTTTTAAGCAAGCCTCATCTCTTGTAATTATTGAATTCCTAAATAATAATATTTACACATCTCTATGCAAAGATCTTGCTTTTTTCTGGAAGGATTTTCTAGTTTGCATGTCTGATATTGGTTTCTAAGATGGTATTTGATCCTTGATATGAAGCCCCTTCTTAGATTTTTGGAGAAAATCATTGTAGAGCACGTTTGGGGTTCCTCGAAGGTTTCATGCCTTGAATTCATTGATTAAATGTTTTGGATCAGATTGGTGATCTCCATTGGATTTAGAGCATTGGAAAAAGTCAAGATTGGCTTTTATTTTACTAATTTTTGTCATCATTTGCCAGATCTTCAAGGGTTTCAAGCTTGGTGTTTTTTTAAGATCCGGGGGTAGCCAAATTTTTGGGGCACTTTGAGCACAAACAAAGGTCACCATTGCATTTGCAGCAGCCAGAAACCCTAAGAACGTCTTTCATTTAGTCGATTTCAGATAATGTTGATTTTGGGGCAAAACAATTTTGCCAGGGAGGTCATACGGCCTCCCTAGCACGCTCCCTGAAGCACAAAAATTGAATTTTTTAAAAAAATAGTGAGTTTTTGATCCACACGCTGGCGCCTCCATTGTAAAACCTTCCCGCCACCACTGTGCCACCTAGCAGTGGATACCAAAGCACCACCAACCTTATTTTTTCCCCTGTAGGCCCCTTATGCACCGGCCCCGGTCATATGGGGCATGGGGCGCTATTCACCTAGCCCCCAGCTGAACCCAACCCCCGTGCAAGTCCTTTGGAGGACTAGGTGCCCGATGTTCAGCCCCGACCGACCCCTCAGCAGAACCTGTGGTCACATGGGTGACCAGGGACTCTGCCCCAGCCCCCAGCTCGCCAGCCCCTAGTCATGCAAAGGACCAAGGGCTCAATTTCTTTTATCCCCCTAGGTGCCTGCAGGCCATATTGGCCTTCCTAGAGCACCTTTTACAAAATTGGGCTTAACTTTTGCGTATGATGTCCTTTATTTACAAACGAGATACCATTGGAAAGTTGATTCCGACACCAATCGAGTTGTGGAGGTTTTTTTTTTTTCTCAAGATTTATTTTGCAGGTACTTGAACTCAGTTGAAGCTTTTTTTTCTTTAGAGGGCATATATTTTGACCTGATTATCCTTTTTTTTCCATTCTCATGGCGTTGGAAAGCTGGTTCAATAATCTACATAGATCTAAGGTCCATTTTTATCAAGGATTCAGTTGTAAACTTTGGTTTGTGCATGCACTCATTCTTATTTTTTTTGCACTAGGTTTACTTTTTCTCTCTCATTTATGCATGTTTTGCATTCTCTCCTTTTACAATCATGGGTTATTGTAATAAATGAGTTGATATAAAGTTCCATCAAAGGGATTTCTTGCATAATAATCTAATTAGAGTGTAGTTTCACTTTGATCTCATCTTGATTTTTTATGACAACTCGCATGGGTTGTATCTGGTTTCTTAGTTTCTTTTCGCCACATCTTTCTCATAGCTTGATACATATCAGATTTACATCAATTCAAACTTCAGATTGGGAGCCTATGGTTATTGATCTACATTGGTTTATATCCATCTCAATTTGAGGGCCATGATTTTATCGATAAGGGTATGTGCAGGATCATGGTGGGCCAAACAGTGGCAATATGATGGGTATGTGGCTGACGACTATTTTTTTACCCAAAATTGATGAAACAAAAAGAATTTTTAAAGGAGATCCTCATATTTCCATCGATATAAATTATACTTTACTTTGAATTTAATAAGTAATTATTATTCATTTTCTATTCAAATTAAGACTAAAGTTTTAATTGATAGGCTGATTGAAAAACATCTATAGCTTTCAAACGATATCACATTTTTTGAATCCAAAACATGTGTCACATTCTATGCTTTTCATACTATAGGATTAAAAAAAAAATGAATTTCATGAAGTTTTGAACCAAGGTGGTTGACATACAAGTTTTTATATTTTTAAAAATTTGTAATAAAAAATTCATAATTAATTATTTACTTGGAAAAAAATTACAAAAAAATATACATCACATTGGGGCATGAGTTATCTACTTATATCTAAAATATTATAAAAAAATATTATTATTTTATTGTGGTTAGGGTGGTCAGATAGACGCCTACTTATTTTTTCCCTGAAATTTAAGTACCACTACATTGAAATTTCAAATTTTCACCAAATATATATATATATATTAAAACAAACCTATTAGTTTAGAAACTACATTCAATTTGCTACAAATTATATTCTTACATATTTTTGAAATAATATAGATAACTTATTAAAAAATTTACATCAAGTTTCCTAACTCTAATTTTTCTGAATTTTTTTCCACTTAAGGGCCTATTTTTTCCATGATGATCCTACACATACCCTTAATGTTCCAGAATCTTTATGGTACTTGTTCCCATGGAAGACTTTTAGTCTCAATTTGGCATCAACATAGAGATACACAACTTTGAGATTCTATTATCATATCATTCCTGTTAGAAACCAAGATCAGATTTGCAAACCGAAAAGACCTTCCACAGAAGAGAAAATTAGAAAAAGCAGAGAGGTTTCAAAAGAATGTGCAACATAATATTATTTGAGAATTTAATATTACAAGATAATGATTTTCTTTATAAAAGCAAGATATGCATAACCCTAATCTTATCTTGAGCAACAAGACAGCTCAACAAGATAAGGATGACAACTAATTAACCTAAGAATTAAATAATTACCTAAGTAAACTTATGCAAAGTGTAATTAAATATTAATTACACCAACACCCCACCATAAGTGCAACTTAGGGAGAAGAAAATTATTATGCAAAGATGAGTCCTGACAACAAGGCCTGATCAAGTACTCATGTACAAATACAATGATGAGGTAGAGAAGGAAAACTCACTGGGACAAAACCCCCCTACAATGAGATGACTGCTACAAAGAAGCACTAGAAGAACACTGTGGAGTAACACTGGAACCGTAATTTGACAAGAAATGAAAGATACTTCTACCTACAACTAAAACCAAAACTGGAATCATGATAATGTGACAGCAAACCCGATGCCACAGAACACTAGAAAACTCACAAACTAGAACAACTCTAGAATCTATGAAGCAACAGTAGATGAAATGATGATAGAATCTAGAAGCCATGTATCTTGATGCCAATGCCAAACTATGACTGAAACTCTTCCATGGGAAGGAGTACCAAAAATAGACTCTGCAATATTAACCATAAAAACATGGCCCTCAAACTGAGAAGAATCTGAACCAATGAGGATCAAGAAACATAATCTCTCAATTGAAGTGTGAAACGATGAGTCCGATATGTGTCAAGCAAGAGAAACAATATGGCCAAAATAAACTAGGAAACCAAATAACCCATGCTAGTTGCCATAAAAAAAAATGGATATGGAGATCAAAGTGCATGCACACTCTAATCAAATTATTATGCAAGAAAACCCCCTGAATGGAACTTTATCATAGTTCATTTACTACAATAACTTGGTGGTTGTAAAAGGGGATCATACCAAATATGCATAAACAGAAAAATAAAATAGACCTCATATCTATGTACATGACTGAATCATCTTTCCAACGCCACAAGAATGTCAAAAAATGGATCACCGAGTCAAAAGATATGCCCTCTGGAGTGAAAACAATAACATCTGAGTTCAAAGGCCTGCAAAATAAATTTGGAGCAAAATCTGGTAAAAACACCTACACCACTAGATCGGCGTCGGAATCAGCTTTCCAATGGTATCTCGTTTGCAAAAAATAGAGATTGTATGCAAAAAATACGCCCGATTTCATAATTAATTATTAATTACACTTTGCATAAGTTTGCTTAGGCATATTTAATTCCTAAGTTATAGGTTTTATCCTTACCTTATTGAGCTATCTTGTTGCTCAAGATAAGATTAGGTTTATGCATCTTTGCTTTTATAAAGCAAATTATCTCTTGTAATATTTTGTACTTCGAATATAATAATTTGCACATCTTTTGCAAATCTCTACTTTTTCATTTTTCTCCTCTATGGAAGGTGATTTTTCTAGTTTGCAATCAGATCTTGGTTTCTAACATGGTATCAAAGCCTCTATTTTTAGCCCCTTCTCAGCTTTTTCGGAGGAATATAGTGCAGAGCTCATTTGAGGTCCCTCAAGGGTTTTATTCCTTGAGCACATTTATACAGTGTCTTGGATCAGATCAGGGTTTTCCATTGGATTCAGAGCACTAGAAAAAGTCAAAAATGACTTTTATTTCATTCATTTTGATCATCATTTGCCAGATCTACGAGGGTTGTAAGCTCAATGATTTTTTTGATAGATCCAGGGGTCGCCTAATTTTTTGAAGCACTTTGGGCCCAAATGGACCTTGTCGTTGGATTCACAGCACCCAAACACCCCCATTTTCATATAAAATTGGTCCGATTTGGACACAATCGTTTGGAGAGGCAAAATGTTTTTGCCCAATGGTCGTACGGCCCCCAGGCACACTCTACGAGACACAAATTTGGAAAAAAATTCAAAAAATCCAATGATTTTTTGTGCTGCCTATATAAATCAAATGTGCCACTGGGTGGCCACCCACGTGCCACCTACGAGCCACCCGCGAGCTGCCTACCACCAGTCCACTACTAAGGTCCTATGGAGATCCAGGGGCTGAGATCCAGTCCCCTGCCGGTCTGAGCCCCCAACCCTGGTCATATCGGCAACTGGGGGCTCCACCGCTTGCCCCTACCCTTCAGCCCCTAGTCCACCCAGGCGACCAGGGGCCTTATTTTTTTAGCCCCTAAGGGCTGTAGATGGCCAAATCGGACATTTTTGGACAACTTTCATGGAAACGGTCGTATCTTGGGCATACGTCGTTCATTTTTTGCAAATGAGATATCATTGGAAAGATGTTTCGATGCTCTACATAATGGTGTAGGTGTAATTTTCTGGTTTTTCTTTTTGATGCATCTTTTTAGGGTCGGAAGTTAGATGTTTCTATTTTCACTCCGAGAAACATATCTTTTGACTCGCTTATCTATTTTTCATGATTTTTGTGCCATTAGAAAGCTGGTTTTGGCATCCATGTAGATCTGAGGTCATTTAAAGAATATGTTTACCTTATTTTATGCATGCATTCAATTTTGTTTCGTGTGCTAGGTTTTCATTTTCGATTATGTTTATGTAGTTTTGCATTCTCTCCTTCTACAATCATTGGGTATTGTAATAACGAACTGATATTAATTTCCATTAAGGGGGGGTTCTTGCATCCATATTTCATGTTGGTGACAACTCGCATGAGTTTGTCTGGTTTCCTGTTGTCTCCTTTTAGCTTCTTTCTTACTTAGTTGGATACATCTTTGGTTTGCTTCAGTTCACACTTCACATTGGGATTTTATTGTTCTTGATCTGCATTGGTTCAGATCATTCTCATTTGAGGGCCATGTTTTTATGGTTAATGTTCCAAAATCTTGATGGTACTTGTCCTATGGGTAGTTTTAGTTTCAGTTTGGCATTGGCTTCGAGAACACAACTTCCAGATTATTCCCTCTTATGGGGGGCATATTTTTCATCTAATGTTGCTTCACAGATTCCAGGGTTGTGCCAATTTGTGAATCTTCCAATGTTCCATGGCATCGGGTCTGTTGTTGCATTATTATGATTTCGCATGAGTCCTTCAGTGATGCTCATTTGGTTTCTTGTAAATAGAAGTATCTTTCCTTGCTTGTCATATTTTGGTTCCAATGTTAATCCATAGTGTTCTTCCAATGCTTCTTTGTAGCAGATCATCTCATTGAGAGGGGGTTTTGTCCCACTGGGTTTTCTCCTCTTTCTCATTCATTGCATTTGTACATGGGTATGTGATTAGGCCTTGTTTCAAGGACCCACTCATGCTTTCTTACATTCATCCTAGCATTTAGGTGCATGTTTTTTTAGTCTCCCTAAGTTGCACTTATGGGGGGTGTTGGTGTAATTAATTAATTATTACACTTGCATAAGTTTACTTAGGTAATATTTAATTCCTTGGTTATAGTTGTCATCCTTATCTAGTTGAGAGATCTTTTTTCTCAAGATAAGATTAGGGTTGTGCATGCTTTCCTTTTTAAGCAAACCTCATCTCTTGTAATTATTGAATTCCTGAATAATATTATTTGCACATCTTCATGCAAAGCTCTTGCTTTTTTCTATTTTTCTCTTCTGTGGAAGGATTTTCTAGTTTGCATGTCTGATCTTGGTTTCTAACAAGAGTGAGTATGCATTTTCTGGACAAACAGCCTAGATCCGATCCACATTACAACAGATAATTGGTCGAAGCTTGATCCAATTCTATCTTTTCTATATTTTCTTTTATTTTATCCTTTTCATCTTTGGCACTATATGCTTTCTCTTGTCACTTCTCTTTATATTACTTTCATGTGTGTTTCTTTGTGATTATGTTTGTCTTGCTACGAGATCTTTATCCTGGGGGCTTGATCACTCCTCTTGATTGTTGTTGTCTCATCTTTCCAGCATGGGTGCATTTGGAATCCCTCTTGGTGCGTGTTTGTCTCCTTTAGTGTGAGTTTGAAGAAGGTTAATCCTCTCACTAAAGTAGAGGCTAAATGTAGCATATAATAATGGATCTTTGAATATTTTCATGCTCATTTGAGTTCTTGTGAATTTTTATTTAGTTTTTCCTTGATTTAATGTTGTAATGTGGTTAACACATTCACACAAGGTTTTGGGTCCTTCTAAACTAATAAGAATTTTATCATGCCTTACAAAAGTGTTGTAACACACTTTCAAACTTTTCTAGTGTCTTATTAATGCATTTAACCTAAATAAACTCTTTTGATCATTTACCAAGCCTTTTTTCAAAGTATTGTAACAAAATTTCACACTTTTCTAGGCTTGTCATTAATAATTGGACCTTTCTTATGCTTTATTTGGCCCCATTTTTACATCTACAACCCTTACTTATGAGTATTTCTTAAAATAATCTTGATAAAAATCATTTAATATATTTAAATCCTAAAACCCACTTTAAATGCCTTAGGTGGGACCCATTCACCATTAAGGGCGAATGAGTCACCTTTGGCTCAAATTCAAAGTTAATTCAGATTTCTAGTGGTATTTTATTTTCTATGATCTAAGGTGGGCTTGTGATGTTGTATTTTCAGGAATTATTGCATAATTGAGTATAAATATAGGTTTTTCTATTCATTTCAACCCCACCCAATCAATCACTCAAGCATTCTAGGCATTTCAATAAATTTTTTCACAAGATAATTCAAGCACTTTGGAGCCATCACTTGCATGTTTGCAAAATTATACTTCAATGGTTTGGTGAGTTGTAGCATTTCCTTTTGTTCATTCATCATTCTATTTCTATATTTCATTTCATTTCAAGGGTTTAATTACCAATATGGAGTTTGACCAAGGAAAACCCCTATTCACTAACCCTACACCAATTTTTCCCTTTATTTGCATGTAATTTGTAGGTCTAGGTTGCAGATTTTTTAAAGAGTAAGATTGGAAAAGTTGTCATCAAATTGTCAAAAGCTATTCAAAGTTGTCAAAGTTGCAAAAAAGACCTGGAGAAGACTCATAGGTTGAATTATGCAAGTTCAGACCCAGATCTAAACCAGGAGTGGAAAAGAAAACTAAAGGCTATAGTTTCCTATTTTGAATTTCCAAAAATCCAAAGGTGGACTAATTCACCATTAATGGAAAATGAGTCCCACTACCTAGGCTTAAACAAGAATTTTACAGATTTGAGTACCCATTTGTCTGAAACATGTTCCAATGCTATTCACCCAAAGCAGGACTAAGTCGCCCAGCATGGCATATGAGTCCCACTTGGCATCAACAATGAATTCTTTAGGATTTTGAAGCTCCATCCTTCCTTCAACTTCCCAAGTGCACATTTCCAATTTCATAAATTTTCGTTACATTCTACTTGCATTTCTAGGTCTTTTCCATATCACATTATTTTTTCAAACATCTTGCATTTTCCAAGTTTACACTTGGTGGTGAACCCCTTTCTTTTGTTTTCAGCCTCTAGGAAAATCCCCTTTAATAGATTTCAATCTCCTTTGCATTGGAATCTCAAGGGTTTTTTTTTGAGTGAGCCATTAAGGTTTTTGTATCTCTCTCCTTTTAGGTTCAAAACCCTACAAGTGTAAGAGAGGCCATACAAAAAACTATTTGGTTCAGGTGTTAGGGCTAATAAAGTCAAGTACAAGTAAATCTGGTGTGTTTTGTCAAGAAAATATTCCATGAAGATGGAATTCTTTTGAAAAGGAAATATAAAGGTTAGCCAAAGAGATGTGAGACAAAATTGCCCAAGAGATGAGAGAAATGAGAGAAAGTCTTGATGCAATACTTAAGGGAGTAGAGAATAATCAGAGAAGTGGAGTGATCAAAGGATATTTGAGTGATCATGAAGAAGAGATGGATGAAAATGATCCACCACAAGAAGAAACTCATGAAGAGATTTTAAAGAGTTAAGGATGGAGAGATTGTAAAAGCATTCAAAGGTGAAGGTTCCAAAGTGAAGATGGAACTCCCGATGTATTCAGGTAGCTTGAACAATGATGAACTTCTTGATTGGATAGGAGAATTAGAAAAATATTTTGAATTTGAAGATGTACCTGAGGAGCAACAAGTGAAATTGGAAAAAATAATATTGAAATGATATGCATCCCTTTGGTGGGATTATGTGAAAGAAGAGAGAAGGAAGAAAGACAAAGAAAATATCATCTCTTGGGATAGAATGGTTGCAAAGTCGAAAGGAAAATTTCTACCTAGTGGTTATGCCACTCAATTGTATGGGAAACTACAAATCTTGAAACAAAAAGATATGGATGTAAAGGTATATATAGAAGAATTCTACAAGCTGAGTATTAGATCATGTGATATGGAAGCAAATTTTAATAAAGTTTCAAGATACTTGAATGGGCAGAAATATAGCCTATAATGTAATTAAGTCTTACAAGCCTTAGAATGGTGGAAGAATGCTATCAAATAGCCATGAAGGCTAAAGAAAAGTTGAAAAGAAGACAAAGAAGAAAAATAGAGGCCGGAGAAGGAATTTTAGAGGAAGGGGATCATTTTCTAGTAGAGGAAAGCCCCAAAGGTATCAAGGAGAGACAAGTGATTCTCAAGAATAAACCTTAGATTCAAGGGACAGTTTTAGGAGATGATCAAATTTTAGGGGTAGATCTGGGAATAGAGGAGGATCAAGTGGCTTCATTAGAAAATGCTAAAAATGTAATAAATTTTTAGGCCATCAAACATTGGAGTTCCTTCAAGAAAAATAATCTACTTATTTTACGAGTGAAAGGAGGAATCAAGTAGCACAAGGTGAAGATACTGAAAGTATAAATTCTTCACCACAATCTATAGAACTAGAAGCTGGAGAGTCTTTGTTGACGAGAATAACCTTGATCAAAGTTCCCATGAAGAAGGATCCACCTCAAAGAAAATCACTCATCATTACCACTTGCAAATGCAAAGGTAAATTTTTTTAGTTTGTCATTGATTCTAGTAGTACTGATAACTTAGTTTATGTGGAAATGGTGGAAAAGTTAAAGTTGAAAATATTACCCTATGCAAATCCATATAAGGTCTTATGGCTAAAAAAAGGGCAACAAGTGTTAGTAGATGAGGAAAGTTGGGTAGAATTCTAAATAGGGAGATACAAGGACCAAGTTTTGTGTGACATCATTCCCATGGATATTTTCCATATGTTGCTTGGTAGACCATGACAATATGATAGAAAAGTAGTCCATGATAGTAGGAAGAACATCTATGCCATAGGGAGGGATGGGGTCTCTTATTCTCTAACACCTTTGAAAGAGGAAATTCAAGAATAGGAAGTTAGATCTAGTGTGATGTTGGTAGGTGAAAAATATTTCATTAAAACCATGAAAGAGGAGGAAATGAGGTTTGCAATCATAACCTGACCTAGGATTGTTGTGATAACAATTAAGATGGATGAGTTTCCTTTGGAGATCCAATATTTGCTGAAAAAGCATGTTGATATAGTGGTAGATGAGATCCCAAACTCATTTCCTCCAATCATGGATATAAGTCATCACATTGACTTCATACTAGGGGCATTTTCTCCTAATAAGCAGCCTACAAAATGACACCACAATAGAATGAGGAGATCAAGAATCAAGTACAAGAGTTGCTTGACAAAGGGATAATACGAGAAACCCTTAGTCCTTGCACAGTTCCCACTATCCTAGAACCTAATAAGGGAGGTAAATGGAGGATGTGCAATGATTCTAGATCCATAAATAAGATCACAATCAGGTATAGGTTCCCAATTATGAGGATAGAAGATTTGATGGATTCCTAAGTGGAGAGACCTTCTTTTCCAAGATAGACATTAAAGGTGGGTATCACTCAATCAAGACCATAAAAGGTGATGAGTGGAAGACAACATTTAAAAAATATGAATGGATATATGGATGGCTTGGCATGCCTTTTGGTCTCTCCAATGCACCTAACACTTTCATGAGACTCATGAATGACTTGTGCTCAAGCCTTTTATTGGTAAGCTTGTAGTGGTTTATCTTAATGACATTTGAGATTTCAGTTCTAGTAAAGAAGATCACTTACATAATTTGGATTTGGTATTAAGAGGATTGAATGAGGAGAAACTAATGATTAATATGAAAAAGTGTGAGTTCCTAAAGATAGAGCTGCTATATCTTGGGTTTGTGATCACAAGGGGAACATTGAAAACAGATCCTAGCAAAGTTGAAGCAATCTTGAACTCACCTCCACCAAAGTCAATTGCTGAGGTAAGAAGTTTTCATGGATTAGCAATATTTTATAGGAAATTCATTAAGAGTTTCAGTCATGTGTGTGCACCCATAATAGACACCATAAAGGAGATATCAAAAGGAGGTTTGTTTGGATTGAGGAGGCTGAAAAGAGCTTTTAGTATTTGAAGAAAAGAGTAGTAGAATAACCTATATTGTCTTTTGCAAAATTTTAATAAGGTCTTTTCAATTGATTGTGATGCTAGTGGCTATGCTATAGGTGCAGTGTTGAGTCAAGATAATATAACTATTTATTTTCTTAGTGAGAAAGTGAATGAGGCTAAAAAGAAATAGTCCTCTTATGATATTGAAATGTACATGCTATGGTTAAATCTTTGAAAAATGGAGACATTATCTACTTCCAAAGGAGTTTATAGTCTATACTGATAACCATGCTCTTCAATTCCTTAACACACAAGAGAAACTTAGTCATGGGCATGTCAAGTGGGTAGAATACTTGCATGTTTTCACTTTCACTATTAAGCATAAGAAGGGAAAGTCCAATAAAGTAGTTGATTCTTTAAGTAGGAGAGAACTAATGGTGTAGGAGATTTAGTTGAAAAGTATGGGAGTTGAATCATTGAAAAGTATGTATGTTGATGATGCATTTTTCAAGGAGATATATGAGTTTTGCATGTAGCCTCATAGTAGCACCAATGATAAATGGCTTGATTTTCTAATTCAAGATGGATTTTTATTCAAAGGGGCACAAATTTATGTACCTAAGTGTTCAATGAGAGAAAATATAATAAAGGAAAAGCACTATGGTAGTTTAGAAGGTCATTTTGGTCTTGATAAGACATTGGAGTAGTTAAGAAGACATTATTTTTAGCCTAAAATGTAGATTGATGTAAGCAACTTTGTTGAGAAATGCACCATTTTTTAAAGAGAAAAGGGAAGTAGCACCAATGTAGGGTTGTGCCAACCTCTTCCTATTTCAAATAGGCCTTGGGAGTCTATTAGCATGGATTATGTCATGGGGTTACCAAGAACACGGAGGGGTTTTGACTCAGTCTATGTTGTGGTTGATAGTTCTCAAAAATATCTCATTTCATCCCTTATAAAAGCACCAATGATGTATCATATATTTTAGGTCTATTCTTCAATGAGATTGTAAGAATTCATGGTTTTCCTTTGAGTATAGTTTCAAATAGAGATTGTAAATTCATTAGATATTTTTGGAGGATTTTGTGGAGGAAACTTGGCACCAACCTCAGTTTTAGTTCTTCCTACCATCCTCAAACTGATGGATATACTAAGGTAGTTAATAGAAGCTTGAGAAACCTCTTGAGATTCCTATCCAAGGAGCATTCTACTTAGTGGGATCTTGTCTTGCCTCAGGAAGAATTTTCCTACAATGATACCATGAATAGGAGTATTTGGAAGATTCCTTTTCAAGTAGTTTATGGTTTCCAGCCTCAAGGGGTATTTGAGTTGAGGAATATTAGTGGAATGGAAAGAACAAGTGCTAAAGGAGAGAAATTTGTTGTTGCAATGCAAGAAATCCATCAACAAGTTAGGGAGCAACTTCAACATATTGTTGACAAGTACAAGAAAAGAGTAGATATGAAGAGAGGAGAGGTTAATTTCAAAGTTAGGGATTTGGTTATAGCCCATCTCAGCAAAAAAGAGTCTTCCAAAGGGTCAATACTCCAAATTGAAAATGAAAAAGATAGGGCCTTGTAAGATTGTGCATAAGTTTGCAAACAATGTATATGAAATTGAATTACCCAAGGGAGTTGGCATTTCACCTATATTAAATGTTTTTGATTTGTACCCTTAAAAATGTGATTTTTTTGCAGATGATGGAGAAAATTCACAATAACTTTCAGATGCTGATGGGTCCAAGATCTTCCATCTAGAACACGTATGGAGTTGGAGTGTATCATTGATACCAAGGAACTCAAGAATACAAGGAACAAGACATATCTCCAATATTTGGTCAAGTGGAAGGGTCTTCCCATTGAATATGCAACATGGATGATTGAAGCAGAAATTCTCAATAATGGTTGTACTATTACAGAGCTCCATTCAAGTGCAACTTAAATTCTTTCTCTTTGGGGAGTATGATGCAGGGGCATCTTTTGATGCACCTTTGATGCACTTTATTACCATTTTTTGAAACCTTGAATTTTAGGTTTTTTGGGGTTTTTTTGGGTCAATAAGGTCATTTAATATCATTTGGATTCATTAAGGACCATTTTAGGATGTTTGGGTGCAATGTTGTTAAAAGTTGTAAAAGTTGTAAAATGTTGGCATTCTTGTCAAGTATAATTTGTAAAAGTTGTCATTATTATTAACCAAGAGGTTAGAAGGTGGTTGGGCAGTGTTGGTTGATGGCAATTGAATCTAAAGGATATGTACACATGTAGGCCAGGGTTGGAGAAGGATGGAATGAGAAAAAAACCTCACTTTTGCATGTTCTACCTTGCATTTTTTGTGTGAAATGGTTTGTTATTCACATTTTATTGTCTAGTATAGATTGGTATGGCCTAAAAACTAACTGGAGTAGGTGTAGGATTGTTCTACCTTTTTGATGTTTTTAGTTTGAGATGTTTTCCTTGAGTTTTGTGGAAGATATCACACTTTTTATCGTGATAGGTTAAAACCCTGCCTAGGGTTTCCAAGGAGCATAAATAAATCATGGGAAAAGTTTCCACCATCCAAAAGTCATGAAATCTAGTGGAAATATTTATCCCATTCCTATCTGCATCACTAAAAAAGGGAAGTCATTTTTTTGCATGTGTCAAAGAGTTTTTACAATTTGTGTGCTCTAATTTGCTTGAAAACTTTCATAAACTCATAGTTACTAGAGGTTTTGATGAAACCAATGCATTGTTTTGTCATGATTGGATGGAAAATAATTTTAATGAATTATAGGAGGTGTACACAGTCTATTTATTTCATACTTCATGTTGTTTCCTTTGTTGAATGGATTTTAGGCTTGAAGGACAATGTTACCAAGTTGAATTAGAGTGCACCAAGGCATGGTTACAAATGGATCAGTCTTTTAAAAGTGTCAAGTTGTGTTAGGTTGAGTCCTTCCTCAACATCAATTGCTTGCTTTTGGCTTCCTTCCATGTTATTTTTGGACAATGGGACACCATTTAAGAATAATTATGTTTATAAGTACTTAGAAATATTTAACATACAACATTATTTTTCAACACCCTACTACCCACAATCTAATGGTCAAGCTTAATCAACTAATAAAACTCTTGAAAAAATCCTAAAGAAAATAGTAAGCAAACATAATAAGGACTGGAACACGTAGTTAGCATATGCATTATGGGCTTATCATACTAGTATTATAACATCACAAGAAATACTCCTTATAACATTGTCTATGGTACTAGGGAAATAATTCACTTGGAGTTGGAGAATCTTTCATTAAGAGTTTTTCTTCAAGGACTTATCGATGATAATACATATAAAGAAGAACAATTGCCTTATATTGAAATGCTTGATGAACAACACATCAATGCTCTTGAGAATCTCAAAGCTTACTCTAGACAAATGTAATGTAGTTAAAATGATCATGTCATCCCTTGTTCATTTATTAAAGGTTCTTTGGTGTTATTCAAGAATCAATGTAATGTCAATGCCTCCCTAACTGAAAAAGGAAAGTTCAGCCATAAATGGTTAGGACCTTACATAATTGATGAAAATTATGGGTCTAGAGCATACACATTAGAAAAAAAGGATGTTACATCTCTTAAGGATCCTATCGATGCCACACATTTATGTCAATACTATGTCTAACCTTCCTTCTTGAATAGTGTGAATGTTAAAGCAATGTTGTTAGAGTTAGTAGATAGTATGCTATTTCTCTAGCATTGCTTCATTCTTGAAAAAAAATTCTTTGTTTGTCTTGAATATTAAAGTAATTATTAAAATTAACTTTGGATTGTTACTTTAGGTTTCATACTATTCTAGTTAATCATGTATGTTGTGTTAGATTATATCCTTATATATATTTAATGTTCTATAATTAGATAATAGGTGCATTTAATTTAACATAACATACTCAATCATAATGTTGAATCTAAAGAAAATTAATTTTTTTTTTATTTATATCATGAAAATCATGTTAGATCATGGAGATATTTATTAACATATTAAAGAGTTTTAAGTACATATCATCAAATATACAACATTACTATAGTGGCGCGTGACTACAGGATCCCTCAAGACCTGGTGATTTCCTCCAAGAGATGGTAGTATGTGATCATGATCTACATAGGGATCCCAATGCACCCTATAAGCCATTTACTCATCCAACAGCTCTAGGCTCTTGTATGCTAGCCTCCATGTGATTTTGGTTTATGTTGTCTCTCTTTTCCTATAGTATGACAACCTCTCCAAGTAGTCTCTTAAGATCTTTTGGATCTTGAGATGTTCAAAGCTCATTATACACAGCTTGTCGTGCTGATAGATCACCCATGAATCGATCGACACACCTGGTAGCACTCACATATGTACCTCTAAATCTTGTGAAAATCTCAAACAACTTTAGAGGTTGCTCCATGATCGACGGAGGCATGTAGTCTATTTCGAAAACCTTTTCTACAAGAAAAGGAGGAACAATCTTTGCATTGACCCATTGGTAGAGATCTTGTAGCTCTCTCAGGGATATTACAAGATAAAAATCATAAAGATAGTCAATACATATCATGATATATATATATATATAATGCAAGAGCATAAGCCTAAACATAAATAATGAATCCTCGCCTAGGTCTCCTTGTTGTGTAGGAGGTATAGAAGATCCACTACCCTCTCCATGCTCATAAGTGTTGGCACACACTATGACTATTGACTGTGATCTCGTAACTCAAGTAGGAATTAAAGCTCTCCAATTGGGGGAAATTGGACCCTAGGTATGTGTAGGATCATCATGGAAAAAACAGGCCCTTAAGTGGCAAAAAATTCAGAAAAAATTAGAGTTAGGAAACTTGACTTAAAAATTTGAATAAGTTATCTATATTATTTCAAAAATATGTAAGTATAGAATCTGTAGCAAATTGAATTTAGGTTCTAAACTACTAGGTTTATTTTTTATTTTTAAAACTATTTTGTGAAAATTTGAAATTTCAATGTAGTAGTACTTAAATTTTAGGGAAAAGATAAGAAGTAGGTGTATGTCTGACCACCCTAACCACAATAAAATGATAATATTTTTTTATAATATTTTACACATAAATAGAGGACTCATGTTCGGATGTGATGCATATTTTTTTATAATTTTTTCCAAGTAAATAATTAATTATGAATTTTTTATTACAACTTCTAGAAAATAAAAAAATTGTATGTTGACCAACTTAACTTGGTCAAAACTTCATGAAATTCAATTTTTGTTTTTTTAATCCTATAGTATACGAAGCATAGAATGTGATGCATGTTTTGGATTCAAAAATGTGATACCATTTGAAAGCTATAGATGTTTTTCAATTAGCCTATCAATGAGGACTTTAGTCGTAATTCAAATAGAAAATGAATAATAATTATTTATTAAATTCAAAGTAAAGCATAATTTATATTGGTGGAAAGATGAGAATCTCCTTTAAAAACCCTTTTTCATTAATTTTGGGTAAAAAAAAAGTTGTCAGCCACATACCCTACAAATACCCATCATATCACCACTTTTTGGCCCATCATGATCCTGCACATACCCCCCTTACCTAAAGTATCACTTCCATCACTCATTAGCTAGCTCTCATCCTCCTCATAATCATTCACAAAAAAAATTGAATCACTAATCTATGTGCCTATCTCTTTCTCATCATCCATATGATCTATACGAGGTCCTACATAGTCTATAGGTTGATCCATAAGAAAGACTAGAGCTGGTCATGTTGCGGCCCACCACTCCTCGTAAGCATTTGTAGAATCAATGCCATCATTCTCAAAGACTAGGGGAATTTTCAGATGCTCATCTTCTAAATTAATAGATACAACATCATCGAATGTGAGTCTTCTTGTATCTCAAGGCATATAGGCACTCCACACTGATCATTTATAGAAAAATTGTGTAGCTAGTGGTACCTATATTTGTCCAAACTATTTCATGACATGATCAGAGTAGAAATTTCTCACCATAGAATCATCCCTGCCCAATAAAAATTTGTCCCTTTGAATCCTAGTCATCATGTGTGTCTAGTCTAGCCACTGAGGTGTCAATTGCTAAGGTCTCTATATGATCTCCTCCTAATCAAGACGGTTGAACCTGACCCTCTAGTATAACAAATCCCCATATTTACATGCTTGTCTAAGTGGATAACTGAAAGAGTGTGGGTAGCCCATAGCACCAACAAAAGGAAATTTGGTTGGTTTGGTACATGTGATCTATGCTCTAGGAACTAAACCTATAGTAGTGTACAATGAACCATATTCTCCACCTCCTAATAGATGAACAACCCCAAGTCATAGTACAGATGGGCCAACATACTGTGACCCCAAGCATAGATGGTCCTATGCTGCTCCATCTCCCTGATCATGTGTACCAGTCCTTCATCTAGGTGTTCTCCTTGGCCATTTGGAACTAACACTAATGTTGTAGTGAAAATCATAATATACTTAAGGATTGATGATCGTGTGTAAAGAAGCCACCTTAGCTCAATGTGTGGCCCCATGATCCTCTCTCAAATCAATCCGCTAAGACAATATTTGATATCTACTCTCATCTCATAGTAAGATTGATCCCCCATGAAATGTATAGCCTCACCTTGGATAGGGATCGAAAGAATGTGATGCACATCCTCCAAGGTAGTATTCATCTCCCTAGTGGGAAGATGAAAGGTGCAAGTATCCACATCCCATCTCTCAGCCAATGCCATAATCATGGCAACATGGTATCTCATGGATGGCATGAGACATGCATAGTATATACTCATCTGCTACAATGTCTATATGTCCTCCTCTGAAAGCGTTGATACAAGCTCTATAGTGAAAAAATAGCCTACCACCTAGATGCTATCGCAATTGAGGAGGAATCTAGTAAAAAAGTAAAAATATCATCTTTAACATCCTAAAAATATAAAATCTATAAATCAAAAATCTAATTTAAGTGTGTGAAGGTTGCTCTAGGATGCTTTTTTGGAAATCCTAAACACTTTATTCCTTATTTGGGACTCTTTGCAAAAAAAGTGGGACACTTTGCAAAAAAAGTAGGACACTTTGCGAAAAAGTGGGACACTTTGCGAAAAAGTGCGACACTTTATGAAAAAAAGGGACACTTTGCAACGAAAAGTGACACTTGATGAATTTTTCTTCCAAGGTCCTAAATCTATCTAGAAATATGTAAAAACATAAAATAAATGCATAAAAATGAAGCTAAGGTCAAGAAGCATCCACTCACTATATGTTGTAGATCACCCCGTGCCACCTCATCACATAGGCTCTCGAGTCTCAGACGCACGTAAGGTTGTATGCTCGGCATCATCAATCACTCTATACCAAAGTCAAGCTACAAAAAGGTAAAAGAAAAAATGATCACAAACTACTTCACTTTTTACTAGTATATAATTTCAAATTAGGTCATTTACATGTTAAAGTAAAAAGGTACTTTTTCATTCAAATTAGCATATTGGGGGATAGAAAAATCCATTTTTTGTTCCTTTTTTTTTTCTGTCGGATTCATAATTTCGCTCTTAGTCTCATCAAATATCTATCATTATGTGGTATGGTACTTGGAAATATCCTATGATATGACTTACGCAAATTGATGCGGTTAGACTTCTACCTTGATTCCACCTCCATAAAGCAATCGAAATCAAGGGGGGCATACATCTACCCTCAAATTTTATTTCTTGAAGAAGTTAGATAAGATGATTTTTTAATCAACTAATGAATTAGTTTTGTAGTATGTGGTTCCTTACATTGTGGTTTTGTAGGTAACTAAAATGGGGGGCTTCATTTTCCCATGCTTGTGAATGGATCCATATGAGTATCCTTTTATGAGATAAAGTTTACTATTGGAATTCCTTTAGCTTTCATATATGCAAGTAGTGTCATATGGGTGCTAAAGTGGGGGCTAAATGTAATGTAGAAAACTATACTCCCTTCTTGGAGATAGTGCAATTTCACACTTAGTTTGGACCTATTTTAGTACCCTTGCATTCCTGACCCTTAAATCATCATTAATAGGCCCCTAAAACCATTTATTATGGTACCAAAGCTTATTTCAATTGAAATCCCCAAAAAATCAACAAATGCATTTAATTTTCTAACCTCTTGACATTTTCTTATCCCAGAAAACTAGGGCGGGACTCATACACCACATTGGGCATATGAGTCCTCATAGGTGGGACCCATATGCCACATTGGGAATATGAATCCCGTTTGGCCCCTTTATAGGGATTGAGTGGGAAATTAAGGTTTTTAATTCAAATTTTTGGAAAATTTCTACATTTGGGATCTAATAAATGGTAAATTATGTAGGATGCCTATAAAACTAAGGTTTTGAATCATTATTTTACCTAGTATGTTCAAGAAAGGAGTCTCATCTAGATTTAGAGATTTCAAGAGATATTTCCAAGCATTGAAGAGCAAGAATCAATAAAAGTTGAAGTCTTGGAGCAACATTACAGTGTTTTTGAAGGTCTTCAAGCTCACTTTCATTTCAAGATCAAGCATTGTGAAGGATTGATGATGGATGCCTATGGAGGATCATGATGGATTCTAGGTTGGGGAGATGAAACTAGCCATTAAACCAAGCCTAATGACTTGTTTCCTAATTGATTCCATATTTCATTATCATTATACTTTCTACCTAAATGGAGGTACATGCATTCTTATGGCTTATCAAGGTAATTAGAGTTCTCCCAAAGTGAGTCATCATTATTTTCATGTTTCATTTATGCATCCTATTCTAACACATTATAGTAGGGATTATTGCACTTTAGATCTCTTAATCTTAGATGCACTTAGTATTAGGAATTTCACACATTTCCATTTTATATGTATTCATTCTATCAAGGTTTAGTAACCAACTAGGAGTTTGACTAAGGAAAAACAACCCATAAGAAAATCAACATAATGAAGTGAAGTTTGGAAAAGATAGGAAGGAAGTGCAGAGATAGGAAAACAATTTCAGATCCTAATATTTTAGGAGGGAATAATGGGATTAAATCACCACCTTTGGTGTATGAGTTCTAGTACAATAATTTTACTAGCCTTCAGTGGATTCTATCTTGTCACTCAGAGATTGCTAATTTTTCCTAGAAACACTAAAATGGGACTAAATCACCAAATATGGCGTATGAGTACTAGTACACATCATAAATAACAATTTCAAAGGCTTTCAAGATTTGTTTAGACATCTTCGATCCTCTAGGTACTTTTTTGTATCTTTTTGTTTAGTGATTTGATTTCATGTTCTAAGTTTCTATGGTTTAGTGTACCAAAGTTTACATTTCTCCTTAGAAGGTTTATTTTAATGGTGAACCCCCTCTTTAATCAAACCTAAGGAAACCTTGTAGAAATCCCTTCCCTCAGGGTATGTGCAGGATCATCATGCAAAAAATAGGCCCTTAAGTGGCAAAAAATTTAGAAAAATCAGAGTTAGGCAACTTGATGTAAAAATTTGTATAAGTTATCTATATTATTTCAAAAATATGTAAGAATAGAATCTTTAGAAAATTAAATTTAGTTTCTAAACTACTAGGCTTATTTTTGTTAAATAAAATTTATTTGTTGAAAATTTAAAATTTCAATGTAGTAGTACTTAAATTTAAGGGAAAAGATAAGAAGTAGGTGTTTGTCTGACCACCCTAACCACAATAAAATGATAATATTTTTTTATAATATTTTACAAATAAGTAGAGGACTCATGTTCGGATGTGATGCATATTTTTTTGTAATTTTTTTCCAAGTAAATAATTAATTATGATTTTTTATTACAACTTCTTGAAAATATAAAAACTTGTATGTCTGACCACCTTAACTTGGTCAAAACTTCATGAAATTCAATTTTTATTTTTCTAATCCTATAGTATGCGAAGCATAGAATGTGACGCATGTTTCAAATTCAAAAAATGTGATACCGTTTGAAAGCTATAAATGTTTTTCAATCAGCCTGTCAGTAAGGACTTTAGTCGTAATTCAAATAGAAAATTAACAATAATTATTTATTAAATTAAAACTAAAAAATAATTTATATTGGTGGAAAGCTAAGAATCCCCTTTAGAAACCCTTTTTGTTTCATCAATTTTTGATAATAAAAAAAAGTCGTTAACCACATACCCTACACATACCCATCATATTGCTGCTTTTTGGCCCATCATGATCCTACACATACCCCTCAATTGAATCATTGGGTTGAAACCTCTAGGGTTTCCTAATGAACTAAGAGTGAAAAAGCCCCCCAAATTGTCCCATCTCCTAAAAGGTGGAGCATGCCTATTTTTTTTTCAGTTTAGGTAGCACAACTTCTAAATTCATAAATTTTAATTTGAGTGTCTAATTGGCTATTATAATATAGCATTGGAAAGCTCTCAATGAGATAGATGAAAGTGATATTTTCTAGAGATAATTTCTATAGTATCAAAAAAAGTAGTCCTTTCTAACACTTAATTTGGGAATAATCAAAATATAGTTAACCTAACTATGTCTTGGAATAGTGTTGTAATGTGTTGTACACATTCAAATCATTCTAGGTCCCTTATTTGATTAAAATGTACCTTAGTTTTCCTTTGTAAAAGTGTTGTAAAGTGTTGTAACACAATTTAACACTTTTCTAAGGTTTATTCAATTAATTAAGCTTAATGGGCCCCTTTTTAATAAAATGTATTTAATGTGTGCCTTATTTAAGTGTTGTAAATAGTTCTAACACACTTTCACATTAATCTAGGGTCCTCTTAATTATTTGTTGTTAATTGGATTTGATTAGCCCTATTAATTCAAATTTAAGCCTTAATTGTGACACCTCTTGAACATCTATCATGAAACCTATGATTTAAATTACATAACAATTAATTTGGAAAAATCAAGGTCCTAGAAATTGGTGCTAGGACCCATTTTCCCTAGGTGGCAAATGAGTCCTCCCTCTATAGGATCCTTGTTTATTAGTTGGTTCTACATGGGTTTTTAGTGTCTTTTCATGCCCCAAAGGAATGGTCCTAGAAAATAGTGCCAAGACCCATTCACCTTAGGTGGTGAATTGGTCCTCCCTTAATGAGGACCCCCTTTTTGAATTTCATTGTGGCAGGAATTTAATAATGTTTATCTCTAGATCTAGTGTTGGCTTGATCTATTTAAATTTTAGGGTTAATTCTCAAATTTTTGTATAAATACAAGGTTATTTTACATAATCTCACCTAGAGGAAGATTTCAAGGAAGGTAAGAAAAATAAAAATTCATGAGATCAAGCATTCATAGTCAAGAACAAGCAAAAGTGAAGTTTGGAATAGTATTGCAAGGTCTTCAAGCTCATTTTGTGTCCAAGACCAAGCATTAGTGAGGATTGATGATAGATTCCTATGGAGAATCATGCAGGATTTTAGGTATTGGGAGATGCATAAGACATACAACCAAGCCTAGGGACTTGTTTCCTAATTGATTCCATCTTCTATAATCATCCTATTTTTAGCCAGAGGTATTCTCCAATTTATGACTTATTAAAAGGATTAGACATCTTCTTAAGTGAGTCATTTTGCATTTTTCATGTTACATTCAAGGGTTTTATCCTAAGAAAATTGGGTAGAATTGCCTTTACATTCTCATAGATCTTAGTCTTAGACACACTTAAGATTAGGATTGCACACACTGTTACATGTTTCAGATTTTTATTTGTCATCAGAGTTTTAATTACCAGCAAGGGGTTTTACTTTAGGAAAACCCCTATCTACCAAAACATCACCAATTTTTTCTTGCAAGTTATAGGTAGATTTGGATCTTCAAACAAGGATTTCAAAGTGTAAAGGATAAGAGCAAACCTAGAAGTTGAAGATAAAATTTAGAGATTTCCAAAAGAACCTAGCATGACCCATTCACCTTTAGTGGCGAATGAGTGCTTGTTGGGGTTTGAAGGGTAATACATTCTATAGTCTACAAGCTTTTCTTTCAAGTTCAGAGCTCCTTGAATAATCCTACTAGGACCCATTCACCTTTGGTGCCAAATGAATCCTCATTAGCAATTCAAGAAATTCAGATTTGACTAGGTGCATAATTTTATCTCCTTGTTCTGCTAGAGAAGTCACAAATTCATATGGTTTTGTATTATATTTATGCTAAATTCATTGTTAGACCTAGAATTAGGGTTTGCATATTATTTGAATTCATTCTCCATAAGTTATGATTTAACTTACCACCCCATTCTTGCATAAAGGAAAGATTGCAAGATCCCTCAATCTTGATTTAATTCACCTCTTCGGTTGAGAGTTATTTGAAGATTCTTGGATCTCACCTTTTGAATGAAACCCTAACTAGACTAAAGGGAGTTAGAATTCATAGCCTTCTCCCTTTTCTCTATGTTTCATTTTGGTGAACCCGACCCCTTTTTGAACATATTAGTTTTTGATTTGGAATGTATTTAAACCCTAGGTCCTAGTTTGCATTAAAATTGCATTGCATTTAGGGTTTTCTTTATTGTGCATTAGTGAAAATTACATGTATGATAAAATTGCATGTCTACATTTATTATATTGCTTAAAAATTAGAAAAAGTATTTTAAGTCTGATTTAGTCTTCCCTTTTGTTTACATTGACATCAACATTCAAGTATTTAGATTAAAATTGTGTTATAGATTTAGTCATCTTAGTAATCATTTAATCATAGTAAAAGTTGCATTTAGAGACATCATATCTTTAAAATATGTTACAAAATTCACTGTTATACATCTAAGATAGCACATATACACATAAATAACTCAAAAAATATAAAATAAAACCCAAAAAACCCTAAAACTAGGACCCTTTTTCCTTCAGTGGCAAATTAGTCCATGGAAATCTTGATAAGCAAAGTTTTTGGGTATGTTCTGGTGTTTTAGCTGCCTTTTCAATCCCTTCAAATACCTATACCATGACCCATTCACCTTTGGTGGTGAATGAGTCCCTGTACAAGTTTTTACAAAAAAAATTCTAAGTGGTTTTTGATTTCTAATAAGCATTTTTGTCTCTATTCTAAAATCTAAGAAGTGATAGTATGAAATAGATTATTTGTGAATTCAAACTCTGGTTTATTCAGATATATTTAGTAACATTAGGAAAATAATTTATTGTATATTTTAGATAAAAGTGGCATTACAATTCTACATTTTTAGCATTATTGTATTCATAGACAAGTTAGATTACATTTTGCATTCCTTAGTAAACAAAAACAAAAACAACAAACATATCAAACAAAGTTATGACAAGTTTCCTTTTAAAGGTTGACCTATCCCTCAAGCCTTTTAGTAGCAATGAATTTGAAATTTTAGATGAAGCCCTCAGGGACTTCATCTCACAAGGTTGATCTGCTAAGGCTTGTCATGAGAAATAAAAGTACAAAGACATTAATACCATCACACAAAACACTCATAATTTACCCAAGTCCTTTAGACAATCCAAAAGTTTGAAAAACCCTGTGCTTATCCTTGAACCACCGAAAAACAAGACTTCATTTGAAAATGGTGATGCTCCACAAAAAAAAAGTTATAATATTATTGTGCATACCTTCAATACAAGGAACAATAGGAAACAACAAACAACTCTCGTTTCATTACCATTTCCTAATCCTATCTTGCCTAGTGCTCCTTGTTTGACAAAAAATAATGGAAAGGAATATAATCTTGTTGAAAATCTTAAGAGTACTCCTACTAATATTTATGTACAGGAACTACTTCAAGTATCACCTAGTTACCATAGCATACTCAAAAATTCCTTGAAGCAAGTTATGATTCCTTCTAACAATAGTTCAAACGATGTAGCAACATTAATTTAGGAAATGAATGAAATGAACTTAGACATAGTTTTTTACCAGCGTGAGTTAGCTTCCTTCGAAATCCAAAAGATATATGAAGCTTTCAACATAGTAGCCTACATCGATGAAATTATGATAAAATGAACCCTTGTTGACAATGGTTTGGCCTTGAATGTGTGTAGTGTGACCCTTTTGGAAAAAATCAGCATGAGTAAAAATGATATTAAACCTGATTCTTTAACTATTCATAGATTGGGCAACATAGGATAAAAAACATTCAAGGTCATCACATTACCTATCAGTTTTAGGGAACTAACATTACAAACTTCCACCCATGTTATGACTGATGAACTTTCTTGCAATCTCATTTTAGGGAGACCCTGGATTCATGAAATGAATAGTGTTTCTTCCACTTTGCATTGTGTTATGAAGTATGTCTATAAAAATAAAGTCTACACATTAAAAATCGATCATGAACTCAAAATTTGCTTGATGGCCAAGAGAGAAGGAAGAGATCCTTTAGAAGCATTGGAATCTAGTATACCAAAAAAAGTTACGAAAGAAGAGAAAGGACATGAAACAAACATTGATGAGCTTACAAAGTTGTTGGAAGATGATTGGGGTTCCTTGGATTTCACACCAAAATTGATGGAAAAATATAATCTAACAACAAAAGATAATAAAAAGGAAAAGAAACCAATGGTAATGTCAATGCAAAATTCAAAGGATGTCTCACAACCATCTAACTCATTATTTTGGAAGAAGACACAAGCTATACAAAAACCTTTGATGAGATAGACTATCAACAACCACCAAACCTGAAAGAAATGGAAAGAATTTATGGGAGAGGTTATGAGCTTATGAAGAAACTTGGTTACAATGGAAAAGGATGTGGGAAGAAAGAGAAAGTAATTCATATTCCTATAGATCCTAACACATAGGAAAAAATAAGAAGTTTAGGATATCTCTCTTCTAAGATAACACAAATAATGAAACGTCCTTCACTCAACATCAACACTATCATATTTAACTCTAGAAAATGAATTCTCACCTTTAAGCATCTTGATTTGATTGACATAAACTTTGATGAGTCTTTGGAATAATTTGAAGACAATAAAGCTTTGAAAGAAATGCTAGGATTATATGATAAATCATTCACTCCTCTCACAAAAGAAATGGGTTACATGTGCTATGATTAACAATAAGGAAGAGGAGGAAGAAAATGAAAACAATGAAAACTTCATGGAAAAGGAAGAATATAATCCTAAGATAATAAAACCAAAAGTGCTTCCTTTGGGAGATACAATCAATATACCAATGGTTATCAATAACAAAAAAAAGTAATTCAAGTAGGGAAGTGCGTTGATGAAGATGAACAAGAAGATCATGCCAATTTACTTCATGAATTTCTTGAAATATTTGCTTGGACCTACTCAGACATGCCAGGAATTAATTCTAAGATTGTACCACATAACATAGTCCTTGTGGAAGATGCTAAACCAGTGAGATAGAAAATACGAAAGATGAATCCTAAGATAACATTACTGGTTAAAGCTAAACTTGAGAAACTTCTTGACATTGGATTTATCCAACCTATTGATTATTCTCCATGGATCTCAAATATTGTCGTAGTTACGAAACATGATAATCGTATTAGGATGTGTGTATGGAATTCAAAGATTTGAATAAAGCATCTTTAAAAGATGACTTTCCCTTTCCTAATATCAACGTGACAATAGACTTGACTATTGGACATGCTTTGTTGTCATTCATGGATGGATTTTTTGGATATAACCAAATCTTTATCAAAACCTAATATCAATTAAAAACTACTTGTACAACTACTTGTGGAACATTTTTTTGGGTATTCATGCCTTTTGGATTGAAAAAAATAGGCACAACATATCAACCATCAATGACATTAATATTTCATGATTACATACACAAGATCTAGGAAGATTATGTTGATTACATTTTAGCTAAATCTTTAACTCGACAAGACCATATGAATGTTCTTCATAAAATATTTGAGTGAATGTGGAAATACAACATGAGATTGAATCTGAGAAAGTGTGTCTTTCCCATAGATATTGGATTTTTTTTAGGTTTTATAGTAGCTCATAGGGGCATTAAGTTGGACACGAAGAAGATTGATTTTATTATCAGCATGCCACCTCCTAGAAACATCTCTCAATTATGTACATTACAAGTAAGGATTCATGCTATCCATCGTTTCATAGCTTCCTTAGCAAATTGAACATTACCATTAAGACAACTCCTTAAGAAATATGTTCAATTTAACTGGAATGGGGATTGCAAACATGCCTTTGAAAGTTTGAAATATTATATTGTTATTCCACCTATTTTGCAACCTTCTATGCAACACAATCCATTCATGTTTTACATTGTAGCATCGACCTATGATCTTGCAACATTGTTGGCTCAACAAGATGATAACAGTAAATGACATATTGTCTATTAAATTAGTTTAACTTTAATTGATTATGAAACTCATTACAAGATGATAGAAAAACAATGTTTGGCTCTCGTATTCGCTACTAGTAAACTGAGACATTATTTATTGAACATCAAAATCCATTTCATGATAAAAATTGATCCCTTAGAACATATTTTTACTAAGACAAATTTATCAAGACACCTAGCTAAGTGAGTTATGTTGTTAACTGAGTTTGACCTTAAGTTTGTCTCATAAAAAGTGATTAAAGGACAAGCCTTGAATGACCACATAGCTAACACTCCTTCTCCCCTAGCATTACCTAATATAGACTCATTTCCATATGAGAATGTGTTGGCTATTCAAAAAGAAAAAGAAACATGGGAATTATACTTCAATGGTTCTAAGTGTAGAATGTGATGGAACCCCTCAAAGAGAATTATACTTCGATGGTTCTAAGTGTAGAATGTGATGGAACCCCTCAAAAAAAAATTCTCTAGTTCGATTTAAAATATTGCAAAATTAGGTTTAATCCCTTGACTTGGGGCTTAGGGTTATGTTCCTCATCATTGTTTTAGGGTTTCCTTTATCAAAACCCTTCTAGATTAACCTTTGAGTCTACAAATTCTTGATTGAAATTCTATTTCATTGTTGACCTTCTAATGTAGGTTCCCAATTTTTCAATTTGTGACTCATGCCATTAGGTTTTTTTTTACCAGCCCCTAAGTCTTAATGATATTGTTCAGTGCCTGTGGTCATTCTAAATTGTTGTCATTATTTTTTAGGGTTGAAATATTTAATGAAATTTTTCCCAAGTCTATGATCAGATCTTAATATTTACCTTGGGGTCTTAATCCTTGTATTCATTTCCCTAACCATGTTTTTCCTAGTAATGGACCTCTTTTAAAAACTAACATTTACAACATGCGCAAATTTAGGTTATAAAATGATAGTTCGATCATCACAGGAAAATCTCGATCGTTTCCTACACGCCCTCTCCATTTCATTCTTCATTAAAATATTTGAACGAGTTAGTGGGTGGTTTCCATGTTTCATGTCTAGTGGTGGGACAATTTCTTCCAAAGGTTTGGCAAACAAAGTTTTGAGAAGGATCAATGACTAATACGACAACACGTCTTCATCTGGGTCATTCCCTGCATGCCTATTTGTTCTATGTATTGAAGTAAAGTAATCACATGGGCTAGTGAGCATTGGACACATGTTACCTTTATGTGGTGGGCCCAATATCCTTTTGTGGTTATAAAGTGGTATCAAAGGGATATTTATGGTGGTTGTTGGGTGACATGGTCAAATCTACACTGCTCCCCACCACCCCATCATATTTTATTTGATACTTATAAAATGTCACGGGCTAGTGGGCGAGATGACACATGTTATTTCATGGAGGGACCTACCAAGATTTGGAGACATCAAATTCTTTGTAAGAAAAGAGATCAACAGTTGATGTTGGTTGGTGTGGGTCAATCTTGACAACTCTTCGCCATCCCATGATGGGCCCACTTGTACCTCCTCTTTCTCAACAGGCGAGTGGGTGACTACCACATGGAAAATTTTAAGGGTTTAGATGGACTTTAGTGGAGATAAATTAGTGCTAAAAGTTGGTTGAAATGAAACTAAGATTAAAACCAACACCATATTAGAACTAGTTTCTTTTTGCAAGCATTTGAGATTTGGGAAATGTTTTTGATTGCGACCATCAATTCTGTCAGATGCTGGTATATGTGGGAAGGTGAAATTGAAGTAAGGCAGAGTATGAGACAATATTCTAAGATCAAATCAAGATCACTCCCCATTGTCTTATTGTGATGAATTGCAAGAAAATTAATTCTCACAAGTGAGCAGGTAAATATGACATGACAGGTTTTATTAAATGCTAAGTATGTGATTAAATATGGAGACAGAGTGGGTGTCTATCCTCTTGGATTTTTATTATTAGGGAAAGGAGTTAAGCCCATGTAATTAACTTTATCATAATTGATCATTCTGATTGATTATTCATTGATTTATCTCAATGTCTGATCAACTGCATAGGTTCAAAAATCAAAGTAACTAGTTGTCAACTCTCTCACACAAGCCTTTTGGGAACATTAATGTAGACACTCTCCAATTGCTCTATTTAATAAGAATTTTTTTCTTGTTATTCTCACAATTTGATGTCTTCGAGAGTTGATAATCTGAGTGCGAGCATGTGGAGTTGTTATTAGTAGTTGTAGACTTTGAGATAACTATTATTGAGTTGATAGAGTTCATACATAGTGGGTGGTGTCTTTTCCCTATGTGAAATTGGTGAAGTTACTCTATTGAAAAATGCATAAACTAAGTGTGTCTATCAGCCTAGTCCAAATGTCCAGGAGACCCAATCCCCTTGAGTCTTAAAGTGAAAATCCCAGTAATGAATAGGATATCCATGAGGTTCCTATAACTTTGAGGAAGAAAGCAAAAGCTGGTAATAAATCTACTCAGAATGTTGTCAAGCATGTCTATCATCTGAGAAGAATTTTTTTAGAGGAATTGGTTAAAGGAAAAGGGAATAAATCTAATAGGCTTGATAAGAGGCAGCAAGGAAGAACAAATACTATCGAGCTTATCTAGGAAAGCATCATCCTCCCATTGAATTCTCATATGATCCCTTGAATAGTGAGACTAAGACTAATTTAGCCTACCGCCAATATCTTATGGCCATGACTGAATTGGAAGATTCAGATGATGACATGGTGGAAGTTTCCCCAATTTCAATAAGGACACCAAGTGGGTGTACTTACTCTATTCCTAACAAAGCAGAGTAGCACCTCATTTTCTTCTAAGCTAGTGCTTGGTTTTTGGTCCTTTGTACTGACTCTCGATTCCTTTTGGATGGTTTCTTAGTTTATGATTTTTGGTGTTGATGGTGACTCTTCCTAGTTTGGTGGGAACATGCAAGTTTTGATGTTATGACAACACCTTTTGGAAGGATGGTGGGTCTTCTCCAACTATTGATTTTTGGATTTTTTTGTTTTTCTTTCGCCTATCTTGCAAATGGCTACTCTTTAGTTGTTTGGGGAATATTTTGCATTCTAGTGAAATTTGTTTTCAAATGAAAGTGAAAGGTAAGTGTAATTCAGTCTGATGCTTGTTGCTCCCGTGTCCTATAAAAGGGATTTCAAGGCTGATTACATTGGAATTAGTTGGTTGTTTTTTGAAGGGGTCACACAGAAATAGAAAAGAATACTTAACTTCTTGGTAGTATGTTTTAGGGCTGAATTATGTCAATATGTATATGGTTTTCTGATAACGATAGTGACAATATATATAACATAGTAGTATAGATTCTCTATAGTTTTCTCTTCTATGTACTAGTTCTCTAAACTATGAATAATATAATCAATGACTATCTTATTTGTCTCTATTGGTTTCCAATGGATGTAGTGTTCTATTCTTGCTTATTAATTCAATGAATGGATGTAAATTCTTGAGGATAACTATAACTTTGTAATAAGTCATGTATGATGATGCTAGTAAGAAGTCAAAGGTTGAGATGTTAAGTGGGAATATTGTATTGCAGTGTTTTTAAGGCTTTGGGTATTGTCATGTATGAAAATTGTAATCAAAACATGTGAGTATTAGGATTGAATCTATTCCAAGGATCTGACACTGGTTTAAGTAAGGTAATTATATTGCAATTGTGATGACCGATTCAACAACTGACCACAAAATTAAAATCAATTTACTTAGAAATCTCTGTATCGTTATGTATTTGGAATTTAATGAATTACATTTTCTCTTGTTTGAATTAGATACTACCATGAAGGTCAGCCAAACCTTTAGGGAACTAGGTCTTTTTAAAAAATGAGGAGAATGATCTGTTTACTTTGTGTTTGATTCTTAGACACAGAAGTATCTATAAACACATTATTCCAAGATCACGCTCTCGGATTTCACAGATGCCAAAGTGAAGTAAGGACCTTAGAATTCTTACTTAAGTGTTGGCCAATCCTGACCCTTGCTAATGATTGAATTATGGAAAATTCATAGGGAAGGGTAAGATTAAGATTGGTTCATAAAAAATATCCCATAGAATGGGCTCTGAAGTAGGGGTTATATTAATTCCTCCTTTAGGTAAGCCTATTCCCTTATCTTTCTATCTAAATTTTATATGTACAAATAATACTGCAGAGTATGAGACTTTAATAGCTAGTATACGTGTTGTGTTAGCATTAAAAGTAAAATACATATGTATATTTGGGGATTCTCTTTTAATTATTAAACAAATAAATGACACATATCAATCAAAGCATGATAAGCTTGTTCGATATAGAGAGCTTACAATGATATTATTAGACAAATTTGAATCATATACGGTAGACAATATCCCATTAAAGAAAAATTGACACGCAGATGCAATGACAAGCACCACTTCCCTTGTATCTATTGATGACCCTCTAGTCGACTTCACATTTAAAGTTCAAGTAATCCCTAAACCATCAATAGACGATGAGAGAAAAGATGTGTTATCCACTTATACTTAGTTCTAGCGAATGGTATACAATGATATTCAACTATTTGAAAAATGGTACCTTTCCTGAGCCTATAACTAAGAATACTCAATCTCGTATGTTAAAGCTTGCATCCAAATACATAATCCTAGAAGACATTCTATATAGAATATCATTTAATGGCCTCTTATGCTAGTGTCTTAGACAATTCAAAATACCCATAGCACTTGAAGAATCTCATGCAAGTGCTTGTGGAGGAAATTTTGGAGGAAGATCCTTAGCTCAAAAATTAATTCGCATAGGCTATTATTGGAGACACATGGAACAATATTATTTTGAGTGCATGAAGAAATTTCATAAATGTCAAGAACACAATAATTTGATTCATGCCCTTGCCTCTAAAATTCATGCTCAAGTTCCTATTTGGTCATTTTTGACTTGGGGTTTGGACCTTATTGGGAAGATATCACCACCTTCTTCCGTTGGATATACATTTATCATTACTACAACTGATTACTTCATGAAATAGGTATAAGCTATCCCTCCTTATTACACAACAACTGATGCAATATGTCATTTCATATTGGAACATATTATTGCTCACTTCGGTCTCCCTTCCACGGTATTAGTTTCAGATAATGGAACTCCACTAAAAAACAATGACATCAAGAAATAACTAGAAACATTTAATATTCAACATCATTTTTTAAACCCCTACTATCTGCAATCAAACAAACAAGTAGAAGCAACCAAAAAAACTATCAAACAAATCTTGCAAAAAATAGTAAATAAACACAATAAATATTGGCATACATAACTAACCTATGCATTATGGGCTTATTGCACACGCATTAGAACATCAATTGGAAATACTCTATATAACTTTGTCTATGATGAGGAAACAATAATTCCCTTGGAGTTAGAAGTTTCTTCCTTGAGAATTACTCTTAAAGGGCTCATTGATGACACTACTTACACATAAAAATTATTGCATCAGCTTGAAATGGTTGGAAAATAGGGTATCAATGCTCTCGAGCATCTACAAGCTTACTCTAAAATAATTCAACGTTGCTACAATGATAATTTCATCCCTTGTGAATTCAAAAAAGGTTACTCAGTGTTATACAAAAATCAACAAAATGTCAAGACCCTCTAGAATGAGAAAGGAAAATTCAGCCCTATCTGGTTAGGACCTTATACAAATCTAGAGCTTACACATTGATAGAAATGGATGGTACACCTCTAAAAGAACCTATAAATTTGGCAGATTTGTGTTGGTATTACATCGAGAATTTCCTCTTTTCAATACTATGATAGAGTGATGTTGTTAGGTTAAGTAGATAGTTTTCTTTTTTATTTTGAAATTTATTTCTTCTTTGATACATAATAATAGGTATGTATCCTAGATTCTAGGGTAATTATTCAAAAAAAAATTTAATTACTATAATTTCATTTCCATTCAAAATTTCCATGTGTTATGTTAATTTAAATCATTATATGAACTTAACATCATTAGATCGTAGGAGTATTTAAGTTAACAAACATATTTTAATCACAATGTAGCATCTAACATAAACTGTAAATGGTTTAATTAGATCACATAAATCATTAAATAATGTAGACATTTATTAGATATTCTTACATAGGATATTTGATTTTAAATCACTTTGGAATTCAATTAAACACAAGATCATGAAAGCATAAAGTGCTCATATATATATATACATACATATATATATATCATCATTAAAAAGTTTTAGTCGATAAGCATCTTTGAATACAAAATATAATAGGGTTTGTGACTGCCAGACCCCTCAGGGGCTGGTGATCTCCATGGTCATCATGATACAGTAGTATGTGAGTGGATCGAGTTCCATTGCATCCCCTCAAATAGGCCAGATGCTCTAACCTCTCACACTTGAGTTCTTGGACACACTATTGATCTATATGATCCATGTCCACCTGTACCCTTGTGAGCTCCTCTTGTAGCCTCAAGATCTCCTCCTATAGCTCAATCTTCAATCTATTGTCGATAAAGACTAGAGGATAAGACTGCTATGAGCTCATCCTGAATCTACTTGACACAACTCCTAGTCCTCTCATATGCTGCACCCAACCTCGCCATGGACTCGAAGAGTTCTGCATGTGGTCCCACAGAAGGTGGAGGAACATACACTCTGAGTACATCATCTGCTATATGTAGTTGAGGTATCAGTGTTGTGAGTGCTTGCTGGTAGAGCTCGTACCACTCTTGGGTGGACCCTACAAAATAGAAACCATAAGAATATTAGTAACCATCATAATCATATAAATCATATATATATATAAAGCATGCATGTGTAAAGAAATAATGTACACATCAAACCATCACTTGGATCTCCAATCTGCTGATCTGGGACTGACCGTATAATAGTGTCCCCTCTCTATGTTGGTGGGGTGGATGGCTAACTACAACTATCATTCCTACACTCGTGCATGTCAATATTTGACATGATTAAAGCATGTGATATAGTCAATCTGATAGGTGGTAGCTCCACTATGTTAGAGGAAACTGGATCCTCCCCGGTCTTAGTAGTATCCTTACTAATGGACTGTGTCTCCTCATCATCATCATCCTCGTAATCTTCATCCTCCTCATCATCCTCATCTGAACCTACAAAGACATCGGGCCAAACATCATCATCATCTGTGGGTTCATCTACATGACCATTGTCTTTGTCCCCTCCACAACCTAAAAGAGGTCCAATAAAACCCATAGGGTGGTGTAGAGGGAACATTGGAACTGGCCTAGCTGTAATCCACCACTCCTTATATGCTAGGGAGGAACCTATGTCATCATCCTCAAAGACAAGGAGCAGATTAGGGTCCTTGTCATCTGAATCACTGAAATATACATCTACCCTAGTAAGATGACCAATGTCCCCAAGACTAGCAACACTCCATCGTGATCATTTGTATGTCATTCTAGAGTGTGGAGGCACCTAGATGTGCCCAAACAATCTCATCACACGGTCATAATAGAAAGGTATAACCACATAACCATGTCTACCCAAAAGAAACTGGTTGATTTGTAGTCTGTGTAGCTCATATCTATGATCTTCCCACTATGGAATCCATTGATATGGTCTCTAGTACATGTCATCCTCATCCAAGTAGTTGAATCTCATCCTCCAATATAAAAGGTCTCCATCCTACCACAACTATCTAAGGGGATAGCTGAAAACCCTCAGCTCGCCCAGGGCCACTGTGACAGGAAAGAGTGTAGGGCTCATGGAGGTAATGTGCTTGAAACACCATATATATGTAGCAATGTATAGTACATGATGCTATGTAGTTCTCTTAGAAATAAAAATTAGATCAAATTATAGTATAGGTGGGTGAGCATGCTACAACCCCAAGCATAAACAATTTGTTGCTCCTTCGTCCCTCAGATAGTATGAACTAGGCCACCATATAAATGTACCCCTCGACCATTCAACACTAAAGTTAGCGTTACTATCATAATCATGATCCTATATAGAAGTGGTGACCTCACATTTAGGAGCCAACAAAGATGCACACACAGTACGACACATAAACGTTGAATAGGCCACTCTAGATAGTACTAGATATCATCTCTCATCTCTGAAAATGATGATTCACTAGATGAATGGACATTCTTTCCTCGAATGGGTATCCGTAGGATGTATGGAAGGTCCAAGTACCTGCATCCCACCTCTCAGCCAGGGCTAGAAGCATACCATCATGGTACCTCATAGGTGGCATGACGTAGAATGAAAACAAACCAACCTCCTATAGCAACTAAATCTACTCTGCCGAAAGCCACGTCATTGACTCACAAAGGAAGCAGAACTACCACCCTCCTAGATGTTGATGGGCTCGCAGGGGAACTTAAGAGGAAAATTACATAAAATAAGATCTAAATCAAATAATAAGCATCACTAAAGTTGTTCTAAGACACTTTTCAAACAATATGGAGGGTATGTGCATGATCATCATGGAGAAAATAGGCCCTTAAGTGGCAAAAAATTCAGAAAAATCAGAGTTAGGCAACTTGACATAAATTTTTTAATAAGTTATAGAATATTATTTCAAAAATATGTAAGAATAGAATCTATAGAATATTGAATGTAGTTTCTAAACTACCTGGTTTTTTTTTTTAAATCTATTTGGTGAAAATTTGAAATTTCAATGCGTGGTATTTAAATTTCAGAGAAAAAATAAGAAGTAGGTGTTTTCTAACCACCCTAACCACAATAAAATGATAATATTTTTTTATAATATTTTAGATATAAGTAGTGGACTCATGCCCCGATGTGATGCATATTTTTTTGTAAGTTTTTTCCAAGTAAATAATTAGTTATGAATTTTTTATTACAACTTTTTAAAAAACATAAAAACTCGTATGTCTGGCCAGCTTAACTTGGTCAAAACTTCATGAAATTCAAATTTTCTTTTTTTAATGCTATAGTATGTGAAGCATAGAATGTGATACTCTTTGAAAGATATAGATGTTTTTCAATTAGCCTATCAATTAGGACTTTAGTCATAATTTGAATAGAAAATGAATAATAATTACTTATTAAATTCAAAGTAAAACATAATTTATATCAATGGAAAATTGAGAATCTCCTTTAAAAACCCTTTTCGTTTCATCAATTTTGGGTAAAAAAAATAGTCGTCAGCCATATACCCATCATATTGCCACTTTTTGGCCCATCATGATCCTGCACATACCCTAGACACCTAGGCCATCTTTGGATGGGGGTCTTAGACACTTTCTGCTATTCTAGGACACTTTGCACCCAAGTGGGACGCTTTGCACCAATCTATTCTAAGACCCTAAAATTACTCAAATTGCATAAAAAAGTACAATAAAAGCAAAAAAATGATGAAAAAGTAGAAAAGCATGCACTCACTATCTATCAAAGGATGCCTTGAGCTGCATCACTATGTAACTCGTCCAACCTTGGGGACTTATAGAATCTCTTGCTTGACATCCTCCTTTACTCTGCACCAAGGTAGAATTGCAATAAGGTAAATGTCAAATGAATAGTGAAAAGAGTCATTTTTAGTAGTATATAGTAAAACCCTAGTAAATAAAGCTTATTCATTTAAAAGGAAAGTTCATTCAAATTAGCATATAGGGAGCTAGAAGACAATTTTCAATGATGTTTGTTGCATTGGAATTGTGATTACACTCCCATTCTCATCAAATGTCTATCATTAAATGTGGTATGGTACTTGGAAATACCCTATGATATGACCTAGGTGATTCAATGTGGTTTCATGTTCACCCTGATTCCACCTCCATAAAGCAATCAGAATCAGGGGGAATACATCTACTCTTGAATTCAATTCTTCATAGAAGTTTGATTGGAGAGTTTTTGGGGCATCTAACAAATCTGTGTTCAGAGTGTCATTCCTAACATTAGGGTTTTGTAGGTTGCTATAGTGGGGGCTTCATTCTCCCTAATGAATCCATATGAGTATAATTTTTCATAGTAGTTATTTTCTTTAGCTTTCATATTCACATAGTATCATATGACAACTAAAGTGGGGGCTAAATGTAGTGTTAGGAAAAGTAGTCCATTTTACACTTAATTTGGGAATAATCAAAATATATTTAACCTAACTATGTGTTGGAATAGTTTTTTAATGTGTTGCACACATTCACATCATTCTAGGAATCTTACTTGATTAAAATGTACCTTAATTTTTCCTTTGCAAAAGTGTTGTAAAGTGTTGTAAGACACTTTCACACGTTTCTAAGGTTTATTCAATTAATTAAGCCTAATGGCCCCTTTTTAATAAAATGTACTTAATGTGTACCTTATTTAAGTGTTGTAAATTATTGTAACTCACTTTCACATTTATCTAGGGTCCTCTTAATTAATTGTTGTTAATTGGATTTGATTAGCTCCATTAATTCAAATTTAAGCCTTATTTGTTACATTTCTCAAAGATCTATCCCAAAACCCATGATTTAAATTACATAACAATTAATTGGGAAAAATCTAGGTCCTAGAAATTGGTGCTAGGACCCATTTCCCCTAGATGGAGAATGGCTCCTCCCTCTATAGGACCCCCCTTTGTTAATTGGTTCTACATGGGGTTTTAGTGTCCTTTCATGCCCTAAAGGAATGGTCCTAGAAAACAGTGCTAAGACCCATTCACCCTAGGTGGCGAATGGGTCCTCCCTTAATAAGGACCCCCTTTTTTAATTTCATTATGGTGGGATTTCATTAATGTTTTTCTCTAGATCTGTTGTTTGCTTGAATTGTTTGAATTTTAGGGTTAATCCTCAAATTATGTATAAATACAAGGTTATTTTACATATTTTCACCTAGAGGAAGATTTCAAGCAAGCTAAGAGACAAAAAAAAATTTATGAGATCAAGCATTCATAGTCAAGAAGCCAGAAAAAATTGAAGTTTGGAGCAGCATTGCAAGGTCTTCAATCTCATTTTGTGTCCATGATCAAGCATTAGTGAAGGCTGATGATAGATGCCTGTGGAGAATCATGAGGGATTCTAGGTGTTGGAAGATGCACAAGACATACAACTAAGCCTAAGGAATTTTTTCCTAATTGATTCCATCTTCTATAATCATCGTATTTGCAGCCTACCAGAGGTATTCTTAGATTTATGACTTATTAAAGGGATTAGACATCTTCTTTAGTGAGTCATTTGCATTGTTTATGTTACATTCAAGGGTTTTATCCTAACACAATTGGGTAGAATTTCCTTTACATTCTCATAGATCTTAGTCTTAGACACACTTAAGATTAGGATTGCACACACAATTACATGTTTTATATTTTTATTCATCATCAAAGGTTTAATTACCAATAAGGGGTTTGAGTAAGGAAAACCCCTATCCACCAACA
Organism: Sequoia sempervirens; assembly: GCA_007258455.2. NCBI lineage: Eukaryota > Viridiplantae > Streptophyta > Pinopsida > Cupressales > Cupressaceae > Sequoia > Sequoia sempervirens. Next base: position 262,906,430 of record VDFB02000008.1, on the reverse strand, counting down.
AACCACCAAATTTTTCTTGCAGGTTACAAGTAGATACGGATCCAAAAATAAAGATTTCAAAGTGCAAAGGAGAAGAGAAGACCTGGAAGTTGAAGAAAAAATTCAAATATTTCTGGAAGGAACTAGCAAGACCCATTTTCCTTTAGTGGTCAATGAGTCCCTATTAGGGTTTGAAGGGCAATAGATTGTACAATCTACAAGCTTCTATTTTAGGTTCAGAGCTCCTCAAACAAGCCTACTTGGACCCATTCATCTTTGGTGGTGAATGAGTCCCTATCAGCAATTCAGGAAAGTTAGATTTGACTAGGTGAACAATTTTATTTCCTTGTTCTGCCAGAAAATTCACAAATTCATAGTGTTTTGTATTAGATTTATGCTTTTCAAGTGTTAGGCCTAGAATTAGGGTTTTCATATTATTTGAATTCATTCTCCACAAGTTGTGATTTAGCTCGCCACCTTGTACTTGCATAAAGGAAAGATTGCAAGATCTCTCAATCTTGATTTAATTCACCTCTTGGGTTGATAGTTATTTCAAAATTCTCAGATCTCATCTTTTGAATGAAACCCTAACTAGACTAAAGGGGGTTAGACTTCATAGCCTTCTCCCTTTTCTCTATGTTTTCATTTCATCCATTTTTGAGTTGTTTCGAGGCTTTTAAGGATTCCGAACATGATTTTGAAACTTCATTGGAAAGCTTTCTCATGATGGAAACTTTAATATTTCCCAAACGATCTAGGATATTGAGATGATTCTCTTTCCATTGGATACGTCTTCTGATTTCCCTCCCTAGAGTACATTTTTAGGTCCATATGAACCCATTTAGACCAACTTATTAAAAATAGTGAGTGACTATTTTTGTCCATATGAGCCCATTTAGACCAACTTAATAAAAATAGTGAGTGACTATTTTTGACCTTTTTTGACTTCTAATTGCCTTACACCCTTTAAGTCCCATCATGAGACTCAAAAATAACAATTTGAGTTTTATCTCATCAAATTGATATCAAAACTATAATCTTTGCGGATAGTGTGGATTTTATTCAATCATCAAGTTGATAAAAAGTCATAGTAAAGAAACCATTACTCTAAGGGATGATACTCAAAACATGTATGTAACAAAAGTGCACATAAGGAGAAGGAATTTGCGATAGATCAGGAATAATGTTGTCGACTATCAATGACATTTTATTTTTCCTTTTCAAAATTGAATTATTGTATATAGTTTCAATGAAAATCTGAAATAATAACCACTTTTTAAGCGTGTACAATTGTAGAGTTATTAAACAGACACTATGGTGAATCACTGTTTACAAAATTTAAATTGAATAATAAATTACAGTGCCACGATATTGTTCTGTTGGATAAAAGAATTCTGCACTGTTTCAATTGAAAAGTTCTTATTCACTCTGCTGTCCATGCCGGTGAAAATATTAACTTTTTTTAATAAATTGTCTTTTAATTAACGTCCAAATTACAATATACTAGCTTATTAGATTTTACCTTATTTTCATTCTTTGCCGTTCTAAAACAGAAGAAAGTACCATGGATGAAGTGAAAGCGATTTTCTATTGCTAAAACTATTCTGAGAAAGCCTTAGAGGGGAGTGAAAAAAAAATTATTCTTGTTAAAGGATAAGCATTGCGAGTGGTGTGAGAATTCTAACAATTGTTGATTCTTGTGTGGTCCGTCTATCTTAAGCCGTTCAAATATTCAATTGTAAATTGAAGTGTGGACAAACTGTACAATTCGACGTATTCAATAAAGATTACGTTGTGCATGAATTTCGGAATATTAGGCATTTCTATTCGAAAGTGTGAATGCTTATCCTCATCAAGAATAAATTCCTATAATTTTCCAAAATCTTTGAGTTTGAGCACGCAACTTTTTCCAAGAATTACTCATGTTTACCTATGCAACAAAATATGTGTTCTATTTATAAATATATGCAGTATTAGGCCTTTAAAAACCTTTTTTTAGTAGTGTTTTATACTTGTATTCAACTGTATAGCTTTCCTTTTAAATTTGAAGTAATGATTTTTTTATTTTGAAAAGTTAGGGTGTGTATAAGTTGTTTGAGTACTCAAATAGTCCATGTTCTACAAAAATAGGGGTATGAGGGAGATTCAGATTCTATAAGTCATCTATATTAGTTTGTCTAACATTTTAGATTATAAAATGATTCCATTTTATTGTGATTTTTTAAATTAAATATTTTGTACTTATTTTATCTAGGTGATTCTCATCAAAGGAATGTATGAATGCAATAGCATTTAATATTATATATAGTTGGCATGGAGGAGTCACTCCAGTTGCCACAACTATGAGTTTTTACTTTTAGCCACAAGTGAAGGAGTCACTATAGTATAGAGATACTTGCAGCAATGGTGGCCACTTGGATCCACAAGACTTTCCCCAATAAGTAGAGTGAGATTTTGCTCACATGTAGGAATTTTAGACTATAGTAAGAGAGATTAACTACAACAACTATAGGTTTACCCAATGAACAATTAGCACTTCCAACAAAATGAAGCTATGCGCTTCAGAATAGTTGCACTTACAACAATACAAGTTTGTAAGGTGGGGAAGGTGAAATGAGAAGGGAGAAATGAATAGATTGTTCATGTTCCAAAAGTGAGGCTACAAGAGCAATAAAGGTTACTATATTGTGATTGATAGTATGAGGTCGCTAATAAAATAGTTGTGGTTGAATATAAAGATGGTGTGAAGATGAAGAGGTAGTAGTTGATATCGATGTCTATGGGAGATACAAGAGGTTGTTAATGAGATATGTTATTGTGAGGTGCATAAAGGAGATGAGGGAGAGCTCAGACAACTACAAGGAGTAAGTCATGAACACTAGAAAGGTTCTAGATAGAGAGGCCTAATGGAGAAATATTATGACAAGTAATCCTCATGCAATGGAAGGGATTTTGAGGGACCACTTAGAGGTCATGACTACAATGTAGATGAACCCTTGACATCACAAATTGGAAGCCATTGTTGGAAAATGGAAATAGAGGATTCAAATGGGACGATTTTTGGATAATGTATTTGTTCAAGTAAGATGAAAGATATGTGGTTAACAATACAAATGATTACTAGGAAAAATGATCAATGAGAGGTCACAAAATTTATGTATTAACCATGTATGGATGGTGTGTATTCATCAAACAAGTTGAAAGTAAATATTGAGGGGCTTATTATACTCCATAAATAGTTATGGAAAAGATTGAGCATGCTAAAGAATGTTCATACTACATCTAAGGGACATTTGGGCGCATAAAAAAATAGTACTAGGGTTTCTAGTGCTTGACGAGGATATGAGGAAGATACATTTGAATGCACACAATTTTGGTGGGTTCCAAAAGGGTTACTAGATAAAATGGGATATTTGACAAGGAGCACATAAGAGTTAAGAAGAGACTACAATTTAGTCAAACAAATAGTTTGGAAAGTTAAGGGAGAAATAACAATAAAGAGGATTTGCTGAATACAAGAGAAAATATAAGAAAGAGGTACTTGTGAGGTGCAGAGAGCTACAAGAGGAGGAGAAGAACTTATCATCAAATAAGGAAGGAAACCTATGTTTCAAGGGAACTATAATGGATGACCAAGAAATGGGTCATGGATAATTAGTAGAGGATGAGAAAAAATGATGGATTTTATTAGTGTCAAATGAATAATGACGTAAACCATGAAGGTATGGCCAACAATAGGGATAAGGAAAATTTCATGAATATATATCGCTTCATTATCTAGGGCTTGTAACCTTCCCATTCAATCATCATAGCCTCAAACATTTCTAATTTTATATTTTATTTTTTTACTAATATATATATTAGTGGAATATTGACTATATTATGCATACACTTGGGTTTCTTGGCAACACTCTTAGACTTTGTACAACTCACTCACTCACTAAAGAATAGCTTTCTTTTACACTATAATGATGCAATCCATAAGGTGCTTTAATAAAACCCATTATAGGTTGCATCCCACCTTATAAATACATGATAACTACACATGTGTCTAGGCTAAAGAAAACTAGGGTTATTAGTTTACTAATATTTGTAACCTACAGTGACTCAAGTCTTCTAACAACCTACACCATAATATTATAACTAGCCTATAATAAATTGTTATAGTAATTGAAACATCTTCATGTACCTAAACACACCAATGTACACACAAAATGAAGAAAAAACATAAAAAACACATTTTATTACATAAATAGTAGTTCTATTACATGTAAGAACTATTGGTTCCCTTATTATCACCTACACACAAACAAACACATACAAATATTTGTATGTACACCCTTACTCTTCAACTATCTCCCACCATACTCAAATGATATTGTAAATATCCATTTACTTGTTACAAATATGAAAATTCACCTTCTTTGTTCATGCTAATGTCATGGTTTCATATGCAATCTCTTGTTTTCTCTAGTGTATTCAAAATATCTCCTTATTTGTTTTCTAGTGTATTCAAAATCTCCCCATTTGCACATATACTCATATTTTCATTTTTCACACTTTGAACTTATTGTTCCAAGATTGTGCATCCCTTGGTCTTCCTTGTGCAATGCAGCACTTGGGTTTGTGACATGGCTTAACCTCCTCCTATGGATCTTGTATAAATCTAGTAGTTTTATCAATAATTTAAAACATGTTAATCTTTTGGTGGAACGACAACCACCAATGTAACAATTGGTATCAGAGACGAGGTTATAGGTTCAAACCCCTCACTTTCATTGGGGGGGATTGTTGCAATATTTTGTGTTCCTTGGTCTTCCTTATGTAGTGTAGTGCTTGGGTTTGTGACATGGCTTAATCACCTCTTGTGGATCTTGTATAAATCTAGTGGTTGTATTGGGAATTAACAAGTTGATATTTTGGTGCAACAACAACCACCAATGGAACACTTACGAATGCTCCAACCACTTTCCATTCATGCATGAACCAAATATTTAGTAAGAAACTTGGAAATTTTTTTATTGGTGTTCTTTGATGATATTTTGATATATAGTAATTTAACTTGGTATGAGCCTTTGGAAAATATAGATAATTCCATGTATTTTGGAGCATTATTATTTATTTCGTAAGTTTTCAAAATTTTAGTTTGGTTAAAGGAAGCTATTTTGTATCTAGGACATATTATAAGTTCTTAGGGCATCCAAGTTGAAAAATATCCAAGTGATTCAAGATTTATCATATCCCACTAATCTAGCACAATTAAAAGGATTTTTGGGATTATGCTTCTAACAAACAAGGTTCATGAGAGTATTTTTTTAGTTGGATGTTCTCATGATTGGTCTAATAGAGAATGGATATTTTGAATAGTTTAAAAATGATTAAAAAATTTAATTAAAAAGTTAAAAGAGGTAATGAGCTCATGCCTTGTACTTGTTATTCCTTATTTTTTCATTCTAATTTATCATTGAATGTGATGCATCTAGAGAAATTATTTAATATTTCCTAACCTAAAAATATATTGACTTGTATAATTTGAGAGAATAAAATTAAAAAAATTAGAGAAGAAATATTTGATTTATGATAAGGAGATGTTAGAAATTATGCATACATTATGTATTTTTAGATAGTACTTAGTTGCATTTTTTTTTCTAAAAGACTAATAATAATAGCTTGAAGTTCTTCTTAGGTAATTTTTTTGTAATGATCACCAAAAACTAAGGAAGCAACAATATTGTTATTTTTAAATAGAGTGTATGAAGGGAAAGAGGAACATGATATTTGATGCACGCTATAGGAGACCTAATCTATGCTCATTATCTATCTTTTGTGTTTATCGCAAGATTTATATTTTTCTAAATATCCTAAGATAAAAATTTATTCTAACATCCTTGATTAGGTTATGAATGATGATGGACCGTATATAATATGGAATGGTTGATGCTCTACAAAACATATAATATTTTTGGTTCCTGAGTCTAAGATCAAGGAGATTATTTTTAAATCCTTTCATGATACTCCAACTACATGAAATGCAGGATATTATAAGACATACAAGTAGATCCATGAGAGGTTTTCTAAAAAATATTTGGAGGAGGACATCCATAAGAATTTTACATACTATATGACCTATCAACAAAAAAATATTGGGAGAACAATTTTTTTTAACAATACTACTTCTACCTCTACAAATTCTTAAGAAAAAAAAGGAGAGCTTGTCCATGAACATCATTATAAGTTTTCCCAAGGTACAATGTAAAAATTGTATTTGTTTTATGGTTTATAGATTAAAAAATTGTGTATATTTAATTGCTATTGTTTCATATTTCAATGAACATCAAGTAGCATACATATTCTTCAAGGAAATATTCAAATTATATGGCATTCCAAAGAAAATTTTTAAAGATAGGAACACTAGATTTATTAGTTATTTGTGGCAGTAATGATTTCACTGATAGGTATATAACTCACACCAAGTATTGGATACCATCCCCAAATATATGGAAAAATATAAATAGTGAATTCATGAATTGATGACTACTTAAGAAACTATGTTTTAGAATAACAAACTACATGGATGTAGTGGTTACACTTGGTTGAATATGGTTATGTTACCTCACATCACATGATCATTGGGATGACACCTTATATGGCCTTATATTGTTATGATCTACTATATTTCATTGTGTACCATAGAAAAATGGATCATTGAATTTTTCATGGTCTTTTAGGTCTTTCTCTTGTGATGTTTGACTTATCTTGCTTTGATTTAATGTTGCAATGTAACTTATGCATTCACATTAGATCTTTAATATTCAAATTATGATGTCTTGTGAAGGTGTTGTGAAGTGTTGTAACACATTTGTACACTTTTATAGACTCTTCTCATTATAATTCATGTAACAATCACCTTTTTAACACTTATCAAGTCCTATTTTAAAGTGTTGAAAAGTCATGTAACAAGATTTCACTCTTTCTAAGCTTGTTATCACTATTTACACCTTTTTTACATTTTAAATATGACCCCATTGTGCACTCACAAGTTATAATTGAGTGTATTTTTGAATGTAAACCCAACAAACAACATTAAATGTAACTTAATTCCCAACACCCACTTACAAGCCTAAGGTGGGACCCATTCACCATGGGTAGTGAATGAGTTCCTCTTGGCTTCAAATTAAAAATAATTCAAATTTCGTTTTGAGTTTTTATTCAAAAAGACCTTATGTTGGCCTATGATGAG
>VDFB02000008.1:262856401-262899111 GCA_007258455.2 Sequoia sempervirens | reverse complement strand
AAAGTTGTTGGAAGATGATTGGGGTTCCTTGGATTTCACACCAAAATTGATGGAAAAATATAATCTAACAACAAAAGATAATAAAAAGGAAAAGAAACCAATGGTAATGTCAATGCAAAATTCAAAGGATGTCTCACAACCATCTAACTCATTATTTTGGAAGAAGACACAAGCTATACAAAAACCTTTGATGAGATAGACTATCAACAACCACCAAACCTGAAAGAAATGGAAAGAATTTATGGGAGAGGTTATGAGCTTATGAAGAAACTTGGTTACAATGGAAAAGGATGTGGGAAGAAAGAGAAAGTAATTCATATTCCTATAGATCCTAACACATAGGAAAAAATAAGAAGTTTAGGATATCTCTCTTCTAAGATAACACAAATAATGAAACGTCCTTCACTCAACATCAACACTATCATATTTAACTCTAGAAAATGAATTCTCACCTTTAAGCATCTTGATTTGATTGACATAAACTTTGATGAGTCTTTGGAATAATTTGAAGACAATAAAGCTTTGAAAGAAATGCTAGGATTATATGATAAATCATTCACTCCTCTCACAAAAGAAATGGGTTACATGTGCTATGATTAACAATAAGGAAGAGGAGGAAGAAAATGAAAACAATGAAAACTTCATGGAAAAGGAAGAATATAATCCTAAGATAATAAAACCAAAAGTGCTTCCTTTGGGAGATACAATCAATATACCAATGGTTATCAATAACAAAAAAAAGTAATTCAAGTAGGGAAGTGCGTTGATGAAGATGAACAAGAAGATCATGCCAATTTACTTCATGAATTTCTTGAAATATTTGCTTGGACCTACTCAGACATGCCAGGAATTAATTCTAAGATTGTACCACATAACATAGTCCTTGTGGAAGATGCTAAACCAGTGAGATAGAAAATACGAAAGATGAATCCTAAGATAACATTACTGGTTAAAGCTAAACTTGAGAAACTTCTTGACATTGGATTTATCCAACCTATTGATTATTCTCCATGGATCTCAAATATTGTCGTAGTTACGAAACATGATAATCGTATTAGGATGTGTGTATGGAATTCAAAGATTTGAATAAAGCATCTTTAAAAGATGACTTTCCCTTTCCTAATATCAACGTGACAATAGACTTGACTATTGGACATGCTTTGTTGTCATTCATGGATGGATTTTTTGGATATAACCAAATCTTTATCAAAACCTAATATCAATTAAAAACTACTTGTACAACTACTTGTGGAACATTTTTTTGGGTATTCATGCCTTTTGGATTGAAAAAAATAGGCACAACATATCAACCATCAATGACATTAATATTTCATGATTACATACACAAGATCTAGGAAGATTATGTTGATTACATTTTAGCTAAATCTTTAACTCGACAAGACCATATGAATGTTCTTCATAAAATATTTGAGTGAATGTGGAAATACAACATGAGATTGAATCTGAGAAAGTGTGTCTTTCCCATAGATATTGGATTTTTTTTAGGTTTTATAGTAGCTCATAGGGGCATTAAGTTGGACACGAAGAAGATTGATTTTATTATCAGCATGCCACCTCCTAGAAACATCTCTCAATTATGTACATTACAAGTAAGGATTCATGCTATCCATCGTTTCATAGCTTCCTTAGCAAATTGAACATTACCATTAAGACAACTCCTTAAGAAATATGTTCAATTTAACTGGAATGGGGATTGCAAACATGCCTTTGAAAGTTTGAAATATTATATTGTTATTCCACCTATTTTGCAACCTTCTATGCAACACAATCCATTCATGTTTTACATTGTAGCATCGACCTATGATCTTGCAACATTGTTGGCTCAACAAGATGATAACAGTAAATGACATATTGTCTATTAAATTAGTTTAACTTTAATTGATTATGAAACTCATTACAAGATGATAGAAAAACAATGTTTGGCTCTCGTATTCGCTACTAGTAAACTGAGACATTATTTATTGAACATCAAAATCCATTTCATGATAAAAATTGATCCCTTAGAACATATTTTTACTAAGACAAATTTATCAAGACACCTAGCTAAGTGAGTTATGTTGTTAACTGAGTTTGACCTTAAGTTTGTCTCATAAAAAGTGATTAAAGGACAAGCCTTGAATGACCACATAGCTAACACTCCTTCTCCCCTAGCATTACCTAATATAGACTCATTTCCATATGAGAATGTGTTGGCTATTCAAAAAGAAAAAGAAACATGGGAATTATACTTCAATGGTTCTAAGTGTAGAATGTGATGGAACCCCTCAAAGAGAATTATACTTCGATGGTTCTAAGTGTAGAATGTGATGGAACCCCTCAAAAAAAAATTCTCTAGTTCGATTTAAAATATTGCAAAATTAGGTTTAATCCCTTGACTTGGGGCTTAGGGTTATGTTCCTCATCATTGTTTTAGGGTTTCCTTTATCAAAACCCTTCTAGATTAACCTTTGAGTCTACAAATTCTTGATTGAAATTCTATTTCATTGTTGACCTTCTAATGTAGGTTCCCAATTTTTCAATTTGTGACTCATGCCATTAGGTTTTTTTTTACCAGCCCCTAAGTCTTAATGATATTGTTCAGTGCCTGTGGTCATTCTAAATTGTTGTCATTATTTTTTAGGGTTGAAATATTTAATGAAATTTTTCCCAAGTCTATGATCAGATCTTAATATTTACCTTGGGGTCTTAATCCTTGTATTCATTTCCCTAACCATGTTTTTCCTAGTAATGGACCTCTTTTAAAAACTAACATTTACAACATGCGCAAATTTAGGTTATAAAATGATAGTTCGATCATCACAGGAAAATCTCGATCGTTTCCTACACGCCCTCTCCATTTCATTCTTCATTAAAATATTTGAACGAGTTAGTGGGTGGTTTCCATGTTTCATGTCTAGTGGTGGGACAATTTCTTCCAAAGGTTTGGCAAACAAAGTTTTGAGAAGGATCAATGACTAATACGACAACACGTCTTCATCTGGGTCATTCCCTGCATGCCTATTTGTTCTATGTATTGAAGTAAAGTAATCACATGGGCTAGTGAGCATTGGACACATGTTACCTTTATGTGGTGGGCCCAATATCCTTTTGTGGTTATAAAGTGGTATCAAAGGGATATTTATGGTGGTTGTTGGGTGACATGGTCAAATCTACACTGCTCCCCACCACCCCATCATATTTTATTTGATACTTATAAAATGTCACGGGCTAGTGGGCGAGATGACACATGTTATTTCATGGAGGGACCTACCAAGATTTGGAGACATCAAATTCTTTGTAAGAAAAGAGATCAACAGTTGATGTTGGTTGGTGTGGGTCAATCTTGACAACTCTTCGCCATCCCATGATGGGCCCACTTGTACCTCCTCTTTCTCAACAGGCGAGTGGGTGACTACCACATGGAAAATTTTAAGGGTTTAGATGGACTTTAGTGGAGATAAATTAGTGCTAAAAGTTGGTTGAAATGAAACTAAGATTAAAACCAACACCATATTAGAACTAGTTTCTTTTTGCAAGCATTTGAGATTTGGGAAATGTTTTTGATTGCGACCATCAATTCTGTCAGATGCTGGTATATGTGGGAAGGTGAAATTGAAGTAAGGCAGAGTATGAGACAATATTCTAAGATCAAATCAAGATCACTCCCCATTGTCTTATTGTGATGAATTGCAAGAAAATTAATTCTCACAAGTGAGCAGGTAAATATGACATGACAGGTTTTATTAAATGCTAAGTATGTGATTAAATATGGAGACAGAGTGGGTGTCTATCCTCTTGGATTTTTATTATTAGGGAAAGGAGTTAAGCCCATGTAATTAACTTTATCATAATTGATCATTCTGATTGATTATTCATTGATTTATCTCAATGTCTGATCAACTGCATAGGTTCAAAAATCAAAGTAACTAGTTGTCAACTCTCTCACACAAGCCTTTTGGGAACATTAATGTAGACACTCTCCAATTGCTCTATTTAATAAGAATTTTTTTCTTGTTATTCTCACAATTTGATGTCTTCGAGAGTTGATAATCTGAGTGCGAGCATGTGGAGTTGTTATTAGTAGTTGTAGACTTTGAGATAACTATTATTGAGTTGATAGAGTTCATACATAGTGGGTGGTGTCTTTTCCCTATGTGAAATTGGTGAAGTTACTCTATTGAAAAATGCATAAACTAAGTGTGTCTATCAGCCTAGTCCAAATGTCCAGGAGACCCAATCCCCTTGAGTCTTAAAGTGAAAATCCCAGTAATGAATAGGATATCCATGAGGTTCCTATAACTTTGAGGAAGAAAGCAAAAGCTGGTAATAAATCTACTCAGAATGTTGTCAAGCATGTCTATCATCTGAGAAGAATTTTTTTAGAGGAATTGGTTAAAGGAAAAGGGAATAAATCTAATAGGCTTGATAAGAGGCAGCAAGGAAGAACAAATACTATCGAGCTTATCTAGGAAAGCATCATCCTCCCATTGAATTCTCATATGATCCCTTGAATAGTGAGACTAAGACTAATTTAGCCTACCGCCAATATCTTATGGCCATGACTGAATTGGAAGATTCAGATGATGACATGGTGGAAGTTTCCCCAATTTCAATAAGGACACCAAGTGGGTGTACTTACTCTATTCCTAACAAAGCAGAGTAGCACCTCATTTTCTTCTAAGCTAGTGCTTGGTTTTTGGTCCTTTGTACTGACTCTCGATTCCTTTTGGATGGTTTCTTAGTTTATGATTTTTGGTGTTGATGGTGACTCTTCCTAGTTTGGTGGGAACATGCAAGTTTTGATGTTATGACAACACCTTTTGGAAGGATGGTGGGTCTTCTCCAACTATTGATTTTTGGATTTTTTTGTTTTTCTTTCGCCTATCTTGCAAATGGCTACTCTTTAGTTGTTTGGGGAATATTTTGCATTCTAGTGAAATTTGTTTTCAAATGAAAGTGAAAGGTAAGTGTAATTCAGTCTGATGCTTGTTGCTCCCGTGTCCTATAAAAGGGATTTCAAGGCTGATTACATTGGAATTAGTTGGTTGTTTTTTGAAGGGGTCACACAGAAATAGAAAAGAATACTTAACTTCTTGGTAGTATGTTTTAGGGCTGAATTATGTCAATATGTATATGGTTTTCTGATAACGATAGTGACAATATATATAACATAGTAGTATAGATTCTCTATAGTTTTCTCTTCTATGTACTAGTTCTCTAAACTATGAATAATATAATCAATGACTATCTTATTTGTCTCTATTGGTTTCCAATGGATGTAGTGTTCTATTCTTGCTTATTAATTCAATGAATGGATGTAAATTCTTGAGGATAACTATAACTTTGTAATAAGTCATGTATGATGATGCTAGTAAGAAGTCAAAGGTTGAGATGTTAAGTGGGAATATTGTATTGCAGTGTTTTTAAGGCTTTGGGTATTGTCATGTATGAAAATTGTAATCAAAACATGTGAGTATTAGGATTGAATCTATTCCAAGGATCTGACACTGGTTTAAGTAAGGTAATTATATTGCAATTGTGATGACCGATTCAACAACTGACCACAAAATTAAAATCAATTTACTTAGAAATCTCTGTATCGTTATGTATTTGGAATTTAATGAATTACATTTTCTCTTGTTTGAATTAGATACTACCATGAAGGTCAGCCAAACCTTTAGGGAACTAGGTCTTTTTAAAAAATGAGGAGAATGATCTGTTTACTTTGTGTTTGATTCTTAGACACAGAAGTATCTATAAACACATTATTCCAAGATCACGCTCTCGGATTTCACAGATGCCAAAGTGAAGTAAGGACCTTAGAATTCTTACTTAAGTGTTGGCCAATCCTGACCCTTGCTAATGATTGAATTATGGAAAATTCATAGGGAAGGGTAAGATTAAGATTGGTTCATAAAAAATATCCCATAGAATGGGCTCTGAAGTAGGGGTTATATTAATTCCTCCTTTAGGTAAGCCTATTCCCTTATCTTTCTATCTAAATTTTATATGTACAAATAATACTGCAGAGTATGAGACTTTAATAGCTAGTATACGTGTTGTGTTAGCATTAAAAGTAAAATACATATGTATATTTGGGGATTCTCTTTTAATTATTAAACAAATAAATGACACATATCAATCAAAGCATGATAAGCTTGTTCGATATAGAGAGCTTACAATGATATTATTAGACAAATTTGAATCATATACGGTAGACAATATCCCATTAAAGAAAAATTGACACGCAGATGCAATGACAAGCACCACTTCCCTTGTATCTATTGATGACCCTCTAGTCGACTTCACATTTAAAGTTCAAGTAATCCCTAAACCATCAATAGACGATGAGAGAAAAGATGTGTTATCCACTTATACTTAGTTCTAGCGAATGGTATACAATGATATTCAACTATTTGAAAAATGGTACCTTTCCTGAGCCTATAACTAAGAATACTCAATCTCGTATGTTAAAGCTTGCATCCAAATACATAATCCTAGAAGACATTCTATATAGAATATCATTTAATGGCCTCTTATGCTAGTGTCTTAGACAATTCAAAATACCCATAGCACTTGAAGAATCTCATGCAAGTGCTTGTGGAGGAAATTTTGGAGGAAGATCCTTAGCTCAAAAATTAATTCGCATAGGCTATTATTGGAGACACATGGAACAATATTATTTTGAGTGCATGAAGAAATTTCATAAATGTCAAGAACACAATAATTTGATTCATGCCCTTGCCTCTAAAATTCATGCTCAAGTTCCTATTTGGTCATTTTTGACTTGGGGTTTGGACCTTATTGGGAAGATATCACCACCTTCTTCCGTTGGATATACATTTATCATTACTACAACTGATTACTTCATGAAATAGGTATAAGCTATCCCTCCTTATTACACAACAACTGATGCAATATGTCATTTCATATTGGAACATATTATTGCTCACTTCGGTCTCCCTTCCACGGTATTAGTTTCAGATAATGGAACTCCACTAAAAAACAATGACATCAAGAAATAACTAGAAACATTTAATATTCAACATCATTTTTTAAACCCCTACTATCTGCAATCAAACAAACAAGTAGAAGCAACCAAAAAAACTATCAAACAAATCTTGCAAAAAATAGTAAATAAACACAATAAATATTGGCATACATAACTAACCTATGCATTATGGGCTTATTGCACACGCATTAGAACATCAATTGGAAATACTCTATATAACTTTGTCTATGATGAGGAAACAATAATTCCCTTGGAGTTAGAAGTTTCTTCCTTGAGAATTACTCTTAAAGGGCTCATTGATGACACTACTTACACATAAAAATTATTGCATCAGCTTGAAATGGTTGGAAAATAGGGTATCAATGCTCTCGAGCATCTACAAGCTTACTCTAAAATAATTCAACGTTGCTACAATGATAATTTCATCCCTTGTGAATTCAAAAAAGGTTACTCAGTGTTATACAAAAATCAACAAAATGTCAAGACCCTCTAGAATGAGAAAGGAAAATTCAGCCCTATCTGGTTAGGACCTTATACAAATCTAGAGCTTACACATTGATAGAAATGGATGGTACACCTCTAAAAGAACCTATAAATTTGGCAGATTTGTGTTGGTATTACATCGAGAATTTCCTCTTTTCAATACTATGATAGAGTGATGTTGTTAGGTTAAGTAGATAGTTTTCTTTTTTATTTTGAAATTTATTTCTTCTTTGATACATAATAATAGGTATGTATCCTAGATTCTAGGGTAATTATTCAAAAAAAAATTTAATTACTATAATTTCATTTCCATTCAAAATTTCCATGTGTTATGTTAATTTAAATCATTATATGAACTTAACATCATTAGATCGTAGGAGTATTTAAGTTAACAAACATATTTTAATCACAATGTAGCATCTAACATAAACTGTAAATGGTTTAATTAGATCACATAAATCATTAAATAATGTAGACATTTATTAGATATTCTTACATAGGATATTTGATTTTAAATCACTTTGGAATTCAATTAAACACAAGATCATGAAAGCATAAAGTGCTCATATATATATATACATACATATATATATATCATCATTAAAAAGTTTTAGTCGATAAGCATCTTTGAATACAAAATATAATAGGGTTTGTGACTGCCAGACCCCTCAGGGGCTGGTGATCTCCATGGTCATCATGATACAGTAGTATGTGAGTGGATCGAGTTCCATTGCATCCCCTCAAATAGGCCAGATGCTCTAACCTCTCACACTTGAGTTCTTGGACACACTATTGATCTATATGATCCATGTCCACCTGTACCCTTGTGAGCTCCTCTTGTAGCCTCAAGATCTCCTCCTATAGCTCAATCTTCAATCTATTGTCGATAAAGACTAGAGGATAAGACTGCTATGAGCTCATCCTGAATCTACTTGACACAACTCCTAGTCCTCTCATATGCTGCACCCAACCTCGCCATGGACTCGAAGAGTTCTGCATGTGGTCCCACAGAAGGTGGAGGAACATACACTCTGAGTACATCATCTGCTATATGTAGTTGAGGTATCAGTGTTGTGAGTGCTTGCTGGTAGAGCTCGTACCACTCTTGGGTGGACCCTACAAAATAGAAACCATAAGAATATTAGTAACCATCATAATCATATAAATCATATATATATATAAAGCATGCATGTGTAAAGAAATAATGTACACATCAAACCATCACTTGGATCTCCAATCTGCTGATCTGGGACTGACCGTATAATAGTGTCCCCTCTCTATGTTGGTGGGGTGGATGGCTAACTACAACTATCATTCCTACACTCGTGCATGTCAATATTTGACATGATTAAAGCATGTGATATAGTCAATCTGATAGGTGGTAGCTCCACTATGTTAGAGGAAACTGGATCCTCCCCGGTCTTAGTAGTATCCTTACTAATGGACTGTGTCTCCTCATCATCATCATCCTCGTAATCTTCATCCTCCTCATCATCCTCATCTGAACCTACAAAGACATCGGGCCAAACATCATCATCATCTGTGGGTTCATCTACATGACCATTGTCTTTGTCCCCTCCACAACCTAAAAGAGGTCCAATAAAACCCATAGGGTGGTGTAGAGGGAACATTGGAACTGGCCTAGCTGTAATCCACCACTCCTTATATGCTAGGGAGGAACCTATGTCATCATCCTCAAAGACAAGGAGCAGATTAGGGTCCTTGTCATCTGAATCACTGAAATATACATCTACCCTAGTAAGATGACCAATGTCCCCAAGACTAGCAACACTCCATCGTGATCATTTGTATGTCATTCTAGAGTGTGGAGGCACCTAGATGTGCCCAAACAATCTCATCACACGGTCATAATAGAAAGGTATAACCACATAACCATGTCTACCCAAAAGAAACTGGTTGATTTGTAGTCTGTGTAGCTCATATCTATGATCTTCCCACTATGGAATCCATTGATATGGTCTCTAGTACATGTCATCCTCATCCAAGTAGTTGAATCTCATCCTCCAATATAAAAGGTCTCCATCCTACCACAACTATCTAAGGGGATAGCTGAAAACCCTCAGCTCGCCCAGGGCCACTGTGACAGGAAAGAGTGTAGGGCTCATGGAGGTAATGTGCTTGAAACACCATATATATGTAGCAATGTATAGTACATGATGCTATGTAGTTCTCTTAGAAATAAAAATTAGATCAAATTATAGTATAGGTGGGTGAGCATGCTACAACCCCAAGCATAAACAATTTGTTGCTCCTTCGTCCCTCAGATAGTATGAACTAGGCCACCATATAAATGTACCCCTCGACCATTCAACACTAAAGTTAGCGTTACTATCATAATCATGATCCTATATAGAAGTGGTGACCTCACATTTAGGAGCCAACAAAGATGCACACACAGTACGACACATAAACGTTGAATAGGCCACTCTAGATAGTACTAGATATCATCTCTCATCTCTGAAAATGATGATTCACTAGATGAATGGACATTCTTTCCTCGAATGGGTATCCGTAGGATGTATGGAAGGTCCAAGTACCTGCATCCCACCTCTCAGCCAGGGCTAGAAGCATACCATCATGGTACCTCATAGGTGGCATGACGTAGAACGAAAAAAAACCAACCTCCTATAGCAACTAAATCTCCTCTGCCGAAAGCCACGTCATTGACTCACAAAGGAAGCAGAACTACCCCTCTCTTAGATGTTGATGGGCTCGTAGGGGAACTTAAGAGGAAAATTACATAAAATAAGATCTAAATCAAATAATAAGCATCACTAAATTTGTTCTAAGACACTTTTCAAACAATATGGTGGGTATGTGCAGGATCATCATGGAAAAAATAGGCCCTTAAGTGGCAAAAAATTCAGAAAAATCAGAGTTAGGAAACTTGACATAATTTTTTTAATAAGTTATCTATATTATTTGAAAAATATGTAAGAAAAGAATCTATAGAAAATTGAATGTAGTTTCTAAACTACTAGGTTTTTTTAAAGAAATCTATTTGGTGAAAATTTGAAATTTCAATGTAGTGGTACTTAAATTTCAGAGAAAAAATAAGAAGTGGGTGTTTGTCTAACCACCCTAACCACAATAAAATGATAATATTTTTTTATAATATTTTAGATATAAGTAGTGGACTCATGCCCCGATGTGATGCATATTTTTTTGTAAGTTTTTTCCAAGTAAATAATTAGTTATGAATTTTTTATTACAACTTTTTAAAAAACATAAAAACTCGTATGTCTGGCTAGCTTAACTTGGTCAAAACTTCATGAAATTCAAATTTTCTTTTTTTAATGCTATAGTATGTGAAGCATAGAATGTGATACTCTTTGAAAGATATAGATGTTTTTCAATTAGCCTATCAATTAGGACTTTAGTCATAATTTGAATAGAAAATGAATAATAATTACTTATTAAATTCAAAGTAAAACATAATTTATATCAATGGAAAATTGAGAATCTCCTTTAAAAACCCTTTTCGTTTCATCAATTTTGGGTAAAAAAAATAGTCGTCAGCCATATACCCATCATATTGCCACTTTTTGGCCCATCATGATCCTGCACATACCCTAGACACCTAGGCCATCTTTGGATGGGGGTCTTAGACACTTTCTGCTATTCTAGGACACTTTGCACCCAAGTGGGACGCTTTGCACCAATCTATTCTAAGACCCTAAAATTACTCAAATTGCATAAAAAAGTACAATAAAAGCAAAAAAATGATGAAAAAGTAGAAAAGCATGCACTCACTATCTATCAAAGGATGCCTTGAGCTGCATCACTATGTAACTCGTCCAACCTTGGGGACTTATAGAATCTCTTGCTTGACATCCTCCTTTACTCTGCACCAAGGTAGAATTGCAATAAGGTAAATGTCAAATGAATAGTGAAAAGAGTCATTTTTAGTAGTATATAGTAAAACCCTAGTAAATAAAGCTTATTCATTTAAAAGGAAAGTTCATTCAAATTAGCATATAGGGAGCTAGAAGACAATTTTCAATGATGTTTGTTGCATTGGAATTGTGATTACACTCCCATTCTCATCAAATGTCTATCATTAAATGTGGTATGGTACTTGGAAATACCCTATGATATGACCTAGGTGATTCAATGTGGTTTCATGTTCACCCTGATTCCACCTCCATAAAGCAATCAGAATCAGGGGGAATACATCTACTCTTGAATTCAATTCTTCATAGAAGTTTGATTGGAGAGTTTTTGGGGCATCTAACAAATCTGTGTTCAGAGTGTCATTCCTAACATTAGGGTTTTGTAGGTTGCTATAGTGGGGGCTTCATTCTCCCTAATGAATCCATATGAGTATAATTTTTCATAGTAGTTATTTTCTTTAGCTTTCATATTCACATAGTATCATATGACAACTAAAGTGGGGGCTAAATGTAGTGTTAGGAAAAGTAGTCCATTTTACACTTAATTTGGGAATAATCAAAATATATTTAACCTAACTATGTGTTGGAATAGTTTTTTAATGTGTTGCACACATTCACATCATTCTAGGAATCTTACTTGATTAAAATGTACCTTAATTTTTCCTTTGCAAAAGTGTTGTAAAGTGTTGTAAGACACTTTCACACGTTTCTAAGGTTTATTCAATTAATTAAGCCTAATGGCCCCTTTTTAATAAAATGTACTTAATGTGTACCTTATTTAAGTGTTGTAAATTATTGTAACTCACTTTCACATTTATCTAGGGTCCTCTTAATTAATTGTTGTTAATTGGATTTGATTAGCTCCATTAATTCAAATTTAAGCCTTATTTGTTACATTTCTCAAAGATCTATCCCAAAACCCATGATTTAAATTACATAACAATTAATTGGGAAAAATCTAGGTCCTAGAAATTGGTGCTAGGACCCATTTCCCCTAGATGGAGAATGGCTCCTCCCTCTATAGGACCCCCCTTTGTTAATTGGTTCTACATGGGGTTTTAGTGTCCTTTCATGCCCTAAAGGAATGGTCCTAGAAAACAGTGCTAAGACCCATTCACCCTAGGTGGCGAATGGGTCCTCCCTTAATAAGGACCCCCTTTTTTAATTTCATTATGGTGGGATTTCATTAATGTTTTTCTCTAGATCTGTTGTTTGCTTGAATTGTTTGAATTTTAGGGTTAATCCTCAAATTATGTATAAATACAAGGTTATTTTACATATTTTCACCTAGAGGAAGATTTCAAGCAAGCTAAGAGACAAAAAAAAATTTATGAGATCAAGCATTCATAGTCAAGAAGCCAGAAAAAATTGAAGTTTGGAGCAGCATTGCAAGGTCTTCAATCTCATTTTGTGTCCATGATCAAGCATTAGTGAAGGCTGATGATAGATGCCTGTGGAGAATCATGAGGGATTCTAGGTGTTGGAAGATGCACAAGACATACAACTAAGCCTAAGGAATTTTTTCCTAATTGATTCCATCTTCTATAATCATCGTATTTGCAGCCTACCAGAGGTATTCTTAGATTTATGACTTATTAAAGGGATTAGACATCTTCTTTAGTGAGTCATTTGCATTGTTTATGTTACATTCAAGGGTTTTATCCTAACACAATTGGGTAGAATTTCCTTTACATTCTCATAGATCTTAGTCTTAGACACACTTAAGATTAGGATTGCACACACAATTACATGTTTTATATTTTTATTCATCATCAAAGGTTTAATTACCAATAAGGGGTTTGAGTAAGGAAAACCCCTATCCACCAACAAACCACCAAATTTTTCTTGCAGGTTACAAGTAGATACGGATCCAAAAATAAAGATTTCAAAGTGCAAAGGAGAAGAGAAGACCTGGAAGTTGAAGAAAAAATTCAAATATTTCTGGAAGGAACTAGCAAGACCCATTTTCCTTTAGTGGTCAATGAGTCCCTATTAGGGTTTGAAGGGCAATAGATTGTACAATCTACAAGCTTCTATTTTAGGTTCAGAGCTCCTCAAACAAGCCTACTTGGACCCATTCATCTTTGGTGGTGAATGAGTCCCTATCAGCAATTCAGGAAAGTTAGATTTGACTAGGTGAACAATTTTATTTCCTTGTTCTGCCAGAAAATTCACAAATTCATAGTGTTTTGTATTAGATTTATGCTTTTCAAGTGTTAGGCCTAGAATTAGGGTTTTCATATTATTTGAATTCATTCTCCACAAGTTGTGATTTAGCTCGCCACCTTGTACTTGCATAAAGGAAAGATTGCAAGATCTCTCAATCTTGATTTAATTCACCTCTTGGGTTGATAGTTATTTCAAAATTCTCAGATCTCATCTTTTGAATGAAACCCTAACTAGACTAAAGGGGGTTAGACTTCATAGCCTTCTCCCTTTTCTCTATGTTTTCATTTCATCCATTTTTGAGTTGTTTCGAGGCTTTTAAGGATTCCGAACATGATTTTGAAACTTCATTGGAAAGCTTTCTCATGATGGAAACTTTAATATTTCCCAAACGATCTAGGATATTGAGATGATTCTCTTTCCATTGGATACGTCTTCTGATTTCCCTCCCTAGAGTACATTTTTAGGTCCATATGAACCCATTTAGACCAACTTATTAAAAATAGTGAGTGACTATTTTTGTCCATATGAGCCCATTTAGACCAACTTAATAAAAATAGTGAGTGACTATTTTTGACCTTTTTTGACTTCTAATTGCCTTACACCCTTTAAGTCCTATCATGAGACTCAAAAATAACAATTTGAGTTTTATCTCATCAAATTGATATCAAAACTATAATCTTTGCGGATAGTGTGGATTTTATTCAATCATCAAGTTGATAAAAAGTCATAGTAAAGAAACCATTACTCTAAGGGATGATACTCAAAACATGTATGTAACAAAAGTGCACATAAGGAGAAGGAATTTGCGATAGATCAGGAATAATGTTGTCGACTATCAATGACATTTTATTTTTCCTTTTCAAAATTGAATTATTGTATATAGTTTCAATGAAAATCTGAAATAATAACCACTTTTTAAGCGTGTACAATTGTAGAGTTATTAAACAGACACTATGGTGAATCACTGTTTACAAAATTTAAATTGAATAATAAATTACAGTGCCACGATATTGTTCTGTTGGATAAAAGAATTCTGCACTGTTTCAATTGAAAAGTTCTTATTCACTCTGCTGTCCATGCCGGTGAAAATATTAACTTTTTTTAATAAATTGTCTTTTAATTAACGTCCAAATTACAATATACTAGCTTATTAGATTTTACCTTATTTTCATTCTTTGCCGTTCTAAAACAGAAGAAAGTACCATGGATGAAGTGAAAGCGATTTTCTATTGCTAAAACTATTCTGAGAAAGCCTTAGAGGGGAGTGAAAAAAAAATTATTCTTGTTAAAGGATAAGCATTGCGAGTGGTGTGAGAATTCTAACAATTGTTGATTCTTGTGTGGTCCGTCTATCTTAAGCCGTTCAAATATTCAATTGTAAATTGAAGTGTGGACAAACTGTACAATTCGACGTATTCAATAAAGATTACGTTGTGCATGAATTTCGGAATATTAGGCATTTCTATTCGAAAGTGTGAATGCTTATCCTCATCAAGAATAAATTCCTATAATTTTCCAAAATCTTTGAGTTTGAGCACGCAACTTTTTCCAAGAATTACTCATGTTTACCTATGCAACAAAATATGTGTTCTATTTATAAATATATGCAGTATTAGGCCTTTAAAAACCTTTTTTTAGTAGTGTTTTATACTTGTATTCAACTGTATAGCTTTCCTTTTAAATTTGAAGTAATGATTTTTTTATTTTGAAAAGTTAGGGTGTGTATAAGTTGTTTGAGTACTCAAATAGTCCATGTTCTACAAAAATAGGGGTATGAGGGAGATTCAGATTCTATAAGTCATCTATATTAGTTTGTCTAACATTTTAGATTATAAAATGATTCCATTTTATTGTGATTTTTTTAAATTAAATATTTTGTACTTATTTTATCTAGGTGATTCTCATCAAAGGAATGTATGAATGCAATAGCATTTAATATCATGATAGTTGGCATGGATTAGATACATTGAACCAATCATTTGGAGGAGTCACTCCAGTTGCCATAACTATGAGTTTTTTCTTTTAGCCACAAGTGGAGTCACTATAGTATAGAGATAATTGCAGCAATGGTGGCCACTTCGATCCACAAGACTTTCCCCAATAAGTAGAGTGATATTTGGCTCACATGTAGGAATTTTAGACTATAACAACTCACAACTTCTTTTGGAGAAACTCAAATGTATCCTTAGGAAGTGGCTTCATGAATATGTCTGCAACCCACTCCTTTGTATCCACCTATTCCAACTTTACTTCTTTCTCTGCAACCTTCTCTCTCAAGAAATGATATTTGATTGCAATGTGTTTTATTTAGTGCATCATCGAATTCTTTAGAATTTTTATTAAACTTATGTTATCAAAAACAATAGTGATAGGATATTCAAACTCAACCTTCATCTCCTTTAAGTTTTGCTTCATACAAAGCACCTAAGTGTAGCATGATGCTAAAGCAATGTATTATGCTTATATTATAGATAAATAAATTGATTCCTACTTCTTACTGAACCAAGACACCAAACTATCTCCAAGGAATAATGCACTACCACAGTTAGTGCTCTTTCAGTCATCTACAAATCTTACCCAATTTGCATCTGTGTATGCAATAAGAGTTAAATTTTCATTGGATACCAAAGAAAAAATTCTTCAGTAGCCTTTAAATACCTAAATATTCTCTTCAATTCGTTCACATGGATCTCTTTAGGTGCTTCTTGCAATCTGGAAACCATTGGACCATTATTTGCATAATATCCAGTCTAGATGTTGTCACATACAATAAATTTCCAATCATATAGACTAGTACAAAATTTGATCTAACAGAGGAAAGTCATCATCCTTGCTCAACTTACACTCGTTAACCATACATGTTAAAAAAAGTTTACAACCTTCCATACCAAACTTGCTTAACATCTCATTTCTATACTTGTGAGCTATGAAATAAAAATACCTTTATTTGATTGAACAATCTACAATCCCAAGAAGAAAGATAATTCTCGTAACATAGACATCTCAAACTCATTTTGCATAACATTCTAATTTTTTTTTCACATTTCATCACTACTTCCTACAAAATTGATTTCATCAACATAGACCACAATTATCAATATTTGTTCTCCTTTTGTTTTAATATACAAATTATTGTCCACGTAGCCTCTCTGAAATCCTTGTTTCTACAAGTATCCATCTAACCTTGCATACCAAGCACTCTAGGAGCTTGTTTGAGTCCATATAAAGTCTTCTTCAATATGCAAACATAATCTAGATTATTGGTGCATTGAAATTATTATGGTTGCTCAATGTAAACTTCTTAAATCTATCCATTCAAGAATTTTGTCTTCACATCCATATAATACACATTGAAATTCTTAAATGTTGAGAGAGATAAAAAATTATGATTACCTCCAGTCTAGCCACTAGAGAAAATTTCTCCTCAAAGTCTATACCTTCAACTTGAGCATAACCTTTACACAAAAGTATTAATTTGTTTCATATCAGTTCACCTTCTTCATTCAACTTATTTCTTAATACCCACTTGGTTCCAATCATATTTTTTGTCTTATGCTTTGGGACAAGTTCCCAAATTTTATTCTTCATAATTTGACTTAGTTCTTCTTCCATAGCATCTATCCATCCTTTTCCATTACTTTCTTCTTTCAATGTCTTAGGTTCTATCTTTGATAGTAAAAAAAATGCACCTATTCTTTTGATCTTTCTAGCCTATTCTAGGCTAGATCCCCACTATCCTTGTCACCAATAATTTGATCTGTAAAATAATTTTTCTAAACATATAATTAACTAGAGGACCTTTAAAATAACCTCTTTTGGTTCTATAATGCTTCTATGAATTGAATCTTCCTCTTCAACTTCTAGAACAGTAGTAATCTAAATAGTTTCATCAACCATACATTTTCACTTTCAATTATCATCTTCAATATTTTGTTACAAAATCTATAAGATTTTCCTCTTAAAGAGTAACCAAGAAAAATACCTTCATTTGATCATGAATCAAACTTACCCAAAATATCTGTATCTCTCTTGATGTAGCACATTCTTTGAAAATTTTTGAGGTTCCTTAGCAATTCTAGTCTACCTTTCCATAAATCATATTGAGCCTTCTCCATCTTGTGCCTTATATGAACTCTATTTAGAATTTATACTGATCTCTATGTAGCTTCTCTCCAGTGCATAAATAACAAACTTTCCTGACATAACATAATTCTTGCCATTGACTATACATTCCTCTTCCTTTTTTCAACAACTCCATTTTGCTATAGTGTTCTAAGTGCAGATAATTGCCTCTGAATTCCATCCTCTTCACAAAATCTCTCATACTTATCAGCTTTAAATTTTCTACCTCTATCTGATCTTAAGACTTTGATTCTTCTTCGTGTTTCATTCTCCATCATAGCCATAAAATGATTTGAAATTCTCAAATGCTTCTGACTTCTCTTTTAGATATGCAATCCAAGTCATCCTAGTATAATCATTAATCAACATCATGAAATACATGTCTCCTTGTCGACTCTTAGTCCTCATTGGTCAACATAAAGTTGTATGTACCAAATCCAATGGATTTGATGTGGAATACTCCTTAGCCTGATATTTTTTCTTTGTCTCCTTCCATTCATGACATGGATTGCAATTGATCGACTGAGGTTTCTTGATTCTTGACATATCTTGCACCAACCCTTTTGAACTAACCTTGACAATATCATCATAATTAATATGTACCTTCTATGTAGTGAGACAATTCTTTCCATTCAACTCACTGAGGTGATAAATATCCCTATTTGTCCTACTTATTTTCACAATCAACTCACCGATACTCTATTTTTTGATTTCAAAACCATCAACACTAAATGATAATTGATATCCCTTGTCACACATCTAATTAACATTCAACAAATTATGTTTTAAACCTTCAACATACAAAGCATCATGTTTCTTTGTCTTACCACCATCAAGACTTAAAGTACCCTTACCAGATATTTTAGCAATAGAATTATTTCCAAGGGTGACTAAACCACCTTTAAATTCCTTGAAATTCATGAACTTACTTTTACCTCCAGTCATATGATTAGAGAAACCATTGCCAATGATCCATAGATTATTCCTTTCCTTTTGAGCATGCAACGATATTTGAGTAATCAAATACTTCTTAGACTTATTCTTTTTCAAAACCTTCTTCAAGGCTTTCTCTGGAACATCACTCTTCCCTTTTTCCAATAACTGGGAACTCACAAAAATACTTTAGTAGTTCCTTGCAATGTGTCCAAATTTGTTGCACTTGAAAAAAATAACATTGAAATTGAATAGAGGTGTAAATGCATTATTGTTAACAAAATTATTTCTTCTTCCCAGAGCTCTTCTACAATCCACAACCTTATGTCCATAGTCATTACAACTAAAAAAAATAGAAAAAGAAAAACTTGACCTAGTATTGTATCCTTGTCCACTGGATCTCCTCTTTTTGTTCACTTGAATAAATCCATCATTTTGAGTCATGCTTCCATCACTTGTTGATGTCCTCTCTTATTTTAAACTTTCAAAACTAGTCACCTCTAGACTTTCCTAAGTACTCTTCTTTAACTATTCATATACCTTTTTCTTCTGATATTAAAAACTGACTCTAGTTTTTCCATGAAACACTTTTTTGACTTTCTAATATCTAATCTAGAGTTTTAGTACTCTTACTAAACTTCAACTATTGTTGTTGATTTTCCTTCTATAGCTCTTTACTAACTGAAAAAATATTTGTATCAAGCTTTTCATAGTATTTGTCTCTTTCTAGTAACTTCTTTGTAAGAACTTCAACTCTCTTAACTTCTTAACCTTGAGTCTTAAGATCAATGAATTTTCAAATATTTTGCTATTTTTTTCTTTGGCTCTTGCTTCTTCTACAATTCTGATATTCAACTTCTTGATCTCTCCTCTAGCCCATAACAAATTCTCCATAAGATCTTCCTCATCTTCAACTTTTTCTTCGGAACTCATTTCAACATCACCATTAGGAGTTTTACAAGCTATGAATACAAATTTTCCATTTTCATCACCAGATTCATCTTCATCTTCTTCTATAAAATATTCTTCTTCTTCCTCATTTTAATATATAAAATTATATGTTTTATCTATCCTTTGTATCTGCTCTAAAAAGAATTATTTCCATTCTTTTGTTCCACATTATTAGTATTCTTATGGGGACTTGAAAGGAAACTTACCTTTATACTTACAGGAACCACTTTGTAGTTTTTTGAAAAACATTGATTCTTTCATATTTGATCCACAATCAAAATCTTGATCAACCTACTTCAGAGATACTCTAAAATAAACTTCCTTATAAAATATGCACTCTCAAATCTCATCTCAAATGGAGTTAATGTTCCATGTAAGTCAATCAACTTTAAAGTATTTACATCTTTAGCTTCTTCAATACCTAAAATTTTAGGACCAAACCTTCTAGGTAAGGATCTGAGTACCTTCTTCACAACAATATTATCATAAAGCATTTCATCAAGACCTCAAATATGATTGACAAATTCATCAACCCAGAGCATGAATTTAGTAATTTTATCATCTTCTTTCATCCTTAGACCTTCAAACTAAGCTTTGTAAGTTAGCAACTTGGCTTCTTTGACTTTATCATTACATTCATATATAGTTTGAAACTTTTCCCATATTTCCTTTGCTATTCTACAATCCATCACTTTTGGAAACTAAGTGTTAGTTAAACCACATTAAAGAACATTTCTATCCTTAGCATTGATTACATAAGCCATCTTTCCAATCTGATGCCTATGAGGGATTTCATGGATTTCATAACCTTCTACAACTATATTTTAGATATCCGTTCTTATAACCATCAACTATGACTCCATTCTAACTTAAAAAAAACAAATTTAGATCCATCAGAACTAGTATTTTGTTTCTAGAAGGATTTTCCTTTTCCATCTTGGATCTATCTTAAGCTGTTAGACTCTTTCAAAGGAACTTAGCTCTGATATGAATTGAAGGGAACATAATCTACTAAGAGTAGGTGAATCAGTAGATCCAAACAATTTCAACAATTCTAGAAACCTTCATAATTACTTTATATATTTTTAACATGATGAGCACTCAACCATACAAGCTAGTAAGTAAATTAATTAAATCACAACACAAGATAAAACATAACACCAATTTTTTTACATGGAAACTCAAAATGGGAAAAAAACCATGGTGAGAAGCTCTCATTAGAAGGAATATAATAATGAAATTATTACAATATGAAGTAGGCACCAACCTACCAGATACACCAATCCCTAAAAGATTAAGTAGGAACCAACCTACAAGAGACACCAATCCCCATCGAAACAAAGACACTAATCCCTGTAGGAACAATACAATAGGTAGAACACTAGTCCTACTAAAAAAAATAAAGGAAGATTTGAAATATGACACCAAGAGAGACACTACTACTAGCTCACTCTCTTTTCTTCATGCTTGTACTAAAACACAATTGTACAACCCACTAATTTCACTGTTATCATTAATTACATTTTAACATACATGGATATACTTCATTTCTTAAAGTTACATCTCATTTCATACAATGAATCTCAACATTTTAAATATATGTCTTATACATTGGAGTCTTATCGAGTAATATATGAATTAGGATAACCCATGGTGGCTCGGTGAGAAGTCTTATCGAGTAATATGTCTCACTGACAGTCTGTCACATTTTTTGGTCTTCGGTGTATCTTATATTCTTTGGTGAGAAGTCCTCTTGATGTGGAGTGTCTCGCCAAAAGCTTTACCTTTGAAGTCATCGGGGAGACTTGGCTGAGAGGGATACTATCGGTAAGAAGTCTTACCGATGTGTGAATTTCTTGCCGAACGGTTACACTTAGGAGTCTTCGGTGTGGCATGTGACTTCGCTATGAACTCCTAGCGACATGTGTTTCTCTTGCTGATGTTCATCGGGGTAACATGAATGTTTCAGTATGAAGTCTGGGCAATGCATTTATGTCTCGCCGATGTTGTAGTTTATTTTCGGTATGACTCCTGGCGACTAGTGGTCTCAGGGTAACTTGGAGAAATTGGTAAGAACTCTTAGTGAGAGTGGTAAGTCTTGCCGACCGTTCAGTGCTCGATGTAACTTAAAGTCTTCAAAGTAAAGTCTCAATGATGGACATGTGTCTCAGTGATGAAGAAGTTTGTTGTCGGTATGACTTGAGAACTCGGTATGAACTCTCTACGAATGTGATAAGTCTTTCTAACTATTATTTGGCACTTGGTATAACTTGAGACTTCGGTGGGATGTCTTGGCGAAAGTGATAGTCTCACCGATATGCATGTTGAGGGTGATACAAGTTGTAAGCTCAGTGAAACCTCTTGCCAATGGAAACAACTCTTGGCGACATCAATGATAAGTTGTGTGGCATTGGGGAGACATGGTTAGTGTCTCACCGACATCCCAACACAGATTGAAGCCATTTTGACCGAGTGAAGACTATCCTATGTGGCTTGTAGTCGACCAATCAGAGAAGCCGAATGGGAACTGTTGGAAGACAGTTCATTGTGGCAGTTCTAAGAGGAAGCTCGACAAATAGGGGTGACTTGGTTATACTCAGAGATTGCAGATGATGTCTAGTTAGATGATTCGAAGGATCGACAGATTGTTGTGTGGTTGTATAATAAGAGTGATTTCTATTATGTAAACATTGTAACTTGAAGGTTCCTGTACAAGTTTGATCATTATGAAAGCTGCTGAAATATGACATCAAAAAGATAAGTCTGATATTTGTATGTAATCTCCCTTACTATAATACAAAGTGATTTTTCTTGGTGTGGTGAGTTTTTCTCCTGTAAGGGTTTTCCCACGTAAATCTAGTGTCCATATGTGTGTGTCAAATACTCTGTTTCTGTTATCTCTTTCATGTGCATCTTAATTAGACTGTAATTGTAATTTTAAAAGGTATCTTTGCATTCTTCCCTGAGGTTTTGACGTTAGGAGAGTTGCTTCCGCATCTAGCTTTCCTTACAAGTGGTATTAGAGCCTGGCTAGTTGTGTTATCCTTGTGGGTACGTTGGGTTTTTTGTGTCATTTCTATTCAGTGGTAGTCTTGTAGAAGTTTGTTAATTCGAATTACAGATTAAGATGGCTAGCACGTCAGGAAAGATTGAAATAAAGAAGTTCAATGGCAATAATTTTGAGTTGTGGAAACTCAAAATGGAGGATCTCTTAGTGGATTGTGATTTGTGGCTTGCTATGTCTAGAACTAAACCTACAGGCATGAAGAAGAAGATTGGGACCTTGTAGATAGAAAGTCTAAGGGGTTGATAAGGCTTTGTTTGGTAGACTCTATTCTTCGTAATGTGCATGAAGAGAAGACTTCATCTTCCTTATGGAAGAGACTGGCATCTATTTATCAGGCGAAGTCCTTGGTGAATAAATTGTTCCTGAGGATGAAGTTGTACACTTTGAGAATGTAGGAAGGAGGGTCTATTGTTGATCATTTGAACACATTCAACATGCTGATTCCACAGTTAAAATATATTGGTGTGAAGATTGATGAAGAGGATCATTGTATGCTGATATTGTGTTCTTTGCCAGATTCATGGGATCACCTGGTGATGGCTATTAGGAGTACAACATCCAATTTCAAGATGGAAGATGTTGTTGCATACTTGTTGCCAGAAGAGATAAGGAAATCTTCTGAGATGGTGAAGGAGGCCCTGGCTGTTAGAGGAAGGTTGAAAGAGAGAGGCAAGAAGAAGGACAAGAAATCTAAATTGAAATTAGAAGGGGGATCAAAGTATCCTGGTAAGAAGTCCAAGGTGAAGTGTTGGAACTGTGTGCAACCTGGTCATGTCCGAAAGGATTGTAAAGAGGAGAAGAACAAGAAAAAGAAGTATTATTCCGACAATGATTCTTCTCATAGTTATGCAGACACCTTCATTGCAACCTTTGCTACATAGACATCAGATGATGTCTAGATGATTGATTTTGGAGCATCTTTCCACATGACATCTCATAGAGACTGGTTTACGAAGTATGAAGAATATGATGGTGGAAAGGTGTATTTGGCAAGTGATTCAACTTTGGAAATTATTGGCCGGGGAAGAGTCAGAATCCAATTCCCCGATGGAAGAGTGAAGGGAATCAATAATATAATGCATATACCAGGTTTGGCTCAAAATTTACTTTCTGTAAGTATGCTAAATGATATTGGAGTGCAAGTCACGTTCTTTGGAAATGGCTGCAAGATGACTAGAGGCTCAATGGTGCTACCAAGGGGTGCTCGTATTGGTACCTTGTACAAGTTGGATGCACATGATGTTCAATGTAACAATGTCTTTGTAAAGTCACAGAAGGCTACTCATGGAGGAAAAGAGGGAAATGTTCCTAATTGTGTAAACTCTATGGAAGTTAAACTTTCAGCAGAAAAGACTATGCTCTGGCATCATAGGCTAGGCCACATTGGAGAGAAAGGTTTAAAACCTTGAAGAATAAAAACTTGGTTGAGGGGCTTGATGATTGTAACCTTGAATTTGAATTCTGTGAGCATTGTATATATGGAAATCAACACCGTGTTTCATTTTATTCCAATCCTCATAAATCTTCTAGTTTGCTAGATTATATTCATTCTAATATATTTGGTCCAATGAATGTTCCTTCTTTGTCCAAGTCAAGATACTATGTATCGTTCATTGATAATTATTTGAGAAGAACATTTGTTTATTTTTTGAAAAGTAAATTAGAAGTGTTCAGTTGGTTTAAGGAATTTAAGAACCTTGTAGAAAATTAGACTGGAAGAAAAATTAAATGCTTAAGGACTGATAATGGCGGTGAATTTTGTTCTGATGATTTCGAGAGGTATTGTAAAGACCATGGGATTAAAAGACATAAGACTACACCTTATACTCCACAACAAAATGGAGTTGTAGAAAGGTTCAATAGGAAAGTGATGGAGAGAGCACGAAGTATGATGAGTAGTGTTGGCTTGGAGGAGAAGTTCTGGGCTAAGGCTGTTGCTGCTACATGCTACTTGATTAATCGTTCTCCAAATTCTGCTCTTGTTGATTAAACACCTTTGGAAGTGTGGTCTAGTAAGAAGCCCTCTTTAAGACATATTCGTGTTTTTTACTATGAGGAATATGCTCATGTGTCGTATGAGAAAAGATTTAAATTGGAGAACAAGGCTGTCAAATGTATTTTTATTGGCTATAGCACTGGCATAAAAGGATACAAGCTTTGGAATCCTAATACGGAGAAGGTCGTATACAGCAGAAGTGCAATCTTTTGTGAGCTAAAGCCCTCTACCTTGGATCTACAGTCAGAGAAAAAGTTAGAAAACAATAAGAATGTAGTTGGAATTCCTCCTACACCAGATAAAGAGGAATTGAAAATTCAAAATGTACCTAAAACTGAGGAGAGCTCAAGTAGTTCTGAAAGTTCTGAAGAAGAAGAAGAACCTCAACCTCAACCATTGAGTAGGTCAACTCATGAGAGAAAGCAACCTAATAGGTATGGGTTTTCTTTGATAGATTCTACTTGTGCCTATGCTTTAATTTCTAGCACTGATGAGCCTAGGACTATGAAAGAGGCATTTAGAATGTCTGATTCAGACTCTTGGTTGGAAGCCATGAATGAAGAAATGACATCATTAGAAAAGAATGAAACTTGGAGTTTGGTGCCCTTTCCTAAAGGCAGAAAAGTTGTTGGCTACAAATGGGTATTTAAAAAGAAGATTGGTCTAGATGAAAGTGTGGAAAAATATAAGGTGAGATTGGTTGCGAAAGGTTATTCCCAGGTAGAGGGAATTGATTATGGGGAAATTTTTTCTCTTGTAGCTAAGCTGATATCTATCAGATTTCTTTTGTCACTTGCAGCAGCGTATGACTTAGAGGTCAAATAGATGGATGTGAAGACAACATTTCTTCATGGTGATCTTGAAGAAGAGATTTACATGTCCCAGCCTAAGCACTTTGTGGAGAAAGGTAAAGAGAAATTAGTTTGCAAGTTAAAGAAGTCTATGTAAGGGTTAAAACAGTCACCTAGAATGTGGTACCAGAAATTTGATACTTTTGTATTGTCTTTGAGATCAAAATCTGATCATTGTGTCTATTATAAAGCTGAAAGTGATCAAATTCTTATTATTAATCTCTATGTTGATGATATGTTGTTCATAGGCAATAGTAAGCT
Source organism: Sequoia sempervirens (assembly GCA_007258455.2). Taxonomy (NCBI): domain Eukaryota; kingdom Viridiplantae; phylum Streptophyta; class Pinopsida; order Cupressales; family Cupressaceae; genus Sequoia; species Sequoia sempervirens. The sequence goes on along the minus strand of VDFB02000008.1, from coordinate 262,873,352 downwards.
AATGATTTCTGATCTTTAGTCTCAGTTGTCTGCTATGTTCGAAATGAAAGATCTTGGTGTAGCAAGGTATATTCTGGGGATGGAGATAACCAGGGACAAGAATAGTAGAAAACTTTGGCTCAATTAGAGTAAGTATATCAAGAATTTTCTAGAGAGATTTTGCATGAATGATTGCAAGCAGCTAGTTGTTCTAGTCTTGCAGGGAACAAAGCTATCTGTTGAATAATGTCCAAAATATCCTACATAGATGGAGGACATGACCAGTGTACCCTATGCTAGTGTGGTTGGCAGTCTTATGTATGCAATGGTCTGTACAAGGCCATACATTGCCCAAGCAATGGGAGTACTTAGTCAATTTATGGCTAATCCTAGAAGGACACATGGGGATGTTGTAAAGAGAGTTTTCATATATTTGAAGGGCACTTCAGATTTTTCTTTGTGTTACCATGGGAACCTGGTTGAATCATAGAGGACTCTCAGTATTTGAGGCTATGTGGATTCTGATTGGGCAGGGGCCATTGATAGCAGGAGGTCCACCAGTGGATATACTTTCATGTTGAATGGTGGTGTTGTGAGTTGGATGAGTAAGCGGCAGGCTGTAGTCACTTTTTCCACTACAAAGGCTAAATACATGGTAGCTACACATGCTTGTAAAGAAGCAGTTTGGTTAAAACGTTTATGTTCTAACATTGGTTTTGATTCAGGGAAAATAACTATTTTTTGTGACAGTCAGAGTGCAATTTTTCTGGCAAAGAATCATACTTTCCATTCCAGGATGAAACATATAGATGTATAGTACCACTTTGTACAAGATATGGTGGAGGATGGAAAGGTCTATTTGGAAAAATTTGATACTCTGGAGAATGTTGCAGATGCATTGATGAAGCTAGTGAGCACAAAAAGGTTCAGGTGGTGTGCCAGTTCGATGGGCCTTAGTGCCCATGTTTTTAAGTAGGTTTGTTGTACCCTGGATGTGCCTGTGAGATCTTCATCAAGTGGGAGATTGTTGGAAATAATGTGTGCCTCAATCCCACAGGCTGAAACCTCTGAAAGGGCCAAGTTGGTGTGACATCTTTTGTGTTTGGTAGACTAGCAACTTGAATCTTGTTGAATAGTTTAGGTCATTGTGACCTTGCATGAGTCTCACTGAACGCTTATACATTGGAGTCATCGGGATAACCTATTGTGGCTCGATGAGAAGTCTTATTGAGTAATATGTCTCACCAACAGTATGTTACATTTTGTGGTCTTTGGCTTATCTTATATTCTTCAGTGAGAAGTCTTGTCGATGTGGAGTGTCTCACCGAAAACTTCACCTTTGAAGTCATCGGGGAGACTTGGCTGAGAGGGATACTATCAGTAAGAAGTCTTATCGATGTGTGAATGTCTTGCTGAATGGTTACACTTAGGAGTATTCGGTGTGGCATGTGACTTCACTATGAACTCCTGGCGACGTGTTTCTCTTGCCGATGTTCATCGGGGTAACATGAATGTTACAGTATGAAGTCTAGGCAATGTGTTTATGTCTCGCCGATGTTGTAGTTTATTCTCGGTATGACTCCTAGTGACTAGTGGTCTCGAGGTAACTTGGAGAACTCGGTAAGAACTCTTAGCGAGAGTGGTAAGTCTTGCCGACCGTTCGGTGCTTCATGTAACTTAAAGTCTTCAGAGTAAAGTCTCAACAATGGACATGTGTCTCAGCGATGAAGAAGTTTGTTGTCGGTATGACTTGAGAACTCGATATGAACTCTTTGTGAATGTGATAAGTCTTGCCGACTATTATTTGGTGCTTGTTATAACTTGAGACTTCAGTGGGATGTCATGGCAAAAGAAATAGTCTCAATGATATGCATGTTGAGGTCGATACAAGTTGTAAGCTCGGTGGAACCTCTTGCCGATGGAAATAACTCTTGGCGACATCACTGATAAGTTGTGTGGCATTGGGGAGACATGGTTAGTGTCTCACCGACATGCCAACATAGATTGAAGCTATTTTGACTGAGTGAAGACTAGTTTTATTTTGGTGGTCATTCTTTTGGGGAAAGAGGAAAAAACCCCACAATTTGGGCAGCTAAGTTGGGGAAGAATCATGGAGAACTTTTGAGAAGGAATTTGTGGGCAATGGCTCCAGAGGTTCGACATGGCTATGTTGTCTTGCTACTTTGTTTTGGAATCTCATCACACCTTGTTGGAAGAGCATTTCTTCATTTCATATTTGGGCCCATATTTGAGGTATTTTTCTATGTGTTTCTTGAATTTTTGAGTCATAAATGGATGCATGAGTGCATGTTTAAATGTTTTGGGAATCTTGGCTACTCTGGGTGTTGTTATAGCTTTTTAGTTGTTGCATTTTCGTTTCAGCCTGGTTATGGAATTTATTTTAGAGACAATTTGAATCTTTTCTAAGTATGTACAAATTTCCTTGTTTAAACTTAAATCCAACTTTGAGATTCACCTGAAATCATCCAAATCTCAACTGGGTTGGAGTCCAAAATGAATTTAGATCACTTTTTGTTTTGGCCAAAAATTTGTACAACTTGTAAAATGACATTTTTTATTGCTTCTCCTTAATCACCTATTTAAAATGAAAACTAAATGTGGATTCATCATAGAAATCTCAAGATCTCAACTGGGTCTTTGGCAGATTTTGGTTCCAGGCACTTTCATTTTTGCCCAAATTTGTGCCTATTGTTAAAATGACATTTTTCATTGTTGCTCTTTTACCTCATGTCAAAAATGTAAAATAAAATTGGATTCCATGTATAAATTTTGAAATAAGAACCCAGTATTTGTCCAATTTTTAACTCGGACACTTTCATTTTCTTATGTTTTTGCCCAGCCTTGCTTTAAATGACATTTTTTAGCACACCTCATTATGGGTCTTAAAATCAAAAATTGATGGTGGATTCCAACTTGGAAGGCCAAAATCTAAACTGGGTCAGGTTTAGAATTTTAATCCGAGCACTTTGAATTTTCATGTAATTTTTATGCCTCTTCTTCATGATTGAAATTAGTTATTTGAATGATTAGCAGCAATGTTTGTTTGACTGTTTTAAAAAGATTTTATGATGGATTTTGTGGCTTTTCTTCTATTTCAATTTTGTTATGGATTCCTCTTTTTCTTAAACAAGAAGGCCTATCCGTCTACAGGGCATTGAGTTATCCGTCTGTAGGGTGTTGATGCGAGCATGATTGAGTCTCCTAGTTTGTAGGAGAGATGTACTTATTTCTGTGTGGTGCCATCCCTTCAAGGACACATGATGACATTCTATCCAGTCCACACTCTAGCACCTCGTGCCTTAGTAGTCATGAGTAGTACCTGACATTTTATTGTATGAGCATTTACATGTTGTGATATTGGTTGTAATGCATTGTAATTTATGTTTGCTCCATGTCTGATGTGAGTGTTGGCCATATGTTACCCTTGCCTTGTCTTTTCTTCATGGGCTTTGTGACTTCCTTCGAGCACAGTGGGGTGGCCTCTTTGGAGTCCACATCATAGGGACACATTGCCATCACCATTGGGAACTGACATACAGGTTATTGGAGCACCAGTTCAAGTCATCCCCTCTTCTCTATTTATCCTATCAGATGATGTATTTTATTCATAGCAATGCTATTGTATTCATACTTTTCTTTTATATTTATCATACTCTTTTCAGAGAAAAGATGTAAACATATAAATTAATGAGAAGAAATGTGATGTTTTACATTTTATTTATGAGTTCCGGTGTTGGTATCAGACTTGCTTGTATTTTGATGATCATAATGGCCTTTCTTGAAAATTTTCATGCAAAAATCAGATTTTTGGTTGTATTTTTCCTTCATGTTATAGGTTGCAAAAGTTTTGGAGCAATGCCGCCTTTTGTTAATGTTTTGTGTTGTGGCTGCAAAAGTTCTAGAGCATTGTCACCTTCTGTTTGTTGTCTTTTGTCACTCTACTAAAGTTCTGGAGCAGCATTGCAAGTTCCGGAGCAGCGTTGTAAGTTCTGAAGTAGCGTTCTGTAGCAGCGTTGAAAGTTCTAGAGCAGTGTTGTAAGTTATGGAGTAGTACTGTTAAGGTCCAAACTAGCGCTATAAGTTCTGAAGCAGCTTTGTTAAATTTCCAAACCAGTGCTGAAGGTTCTGGAGTAGTGTTCAAGGTTCCATAGTAGTGTTGTTAAGGTTTTGGAGCAGCGTTGAACATTCTGAAGCAGTGTTGTTAAGGTTTCAGAGTATTTTCCCTAGAGCTATCTTTTTGCTCTTGTCTGATTTTTCTTGGGTGAGTAGATTAATCCTCTCCCTTGGGCAACATTAGGCCATACTTGGCCTTGTATTTGGTCGTTTTAATGTATTGGAAACTACTTTTGTGTTAGTTATTCCTTTGTTATAATTTTTTTTTATCTTGTCCTCTTTTGGCTCTTACCCTTCTAGGTTGCGTAGCGAGATGTTACACCTCACATGTCCTCTCAAGCACATGTGGAAAAAGACCTCCTTTATGAAGGGATCTTGTCCAACCCCACGGTACTTTATAGTACCTCCACATCATCTCCACCTCACCTTTCCTCTTCCACATCATTCGACACATGTCAAAATGTGAGGGCTTGTGAGTTCTCAACTCACCCTGGCCCTTAATCTCTTCCACAATGGATCAATCGTTCCCCCCCATGGATTTAGAGGTGATGAGAGGCTCATAATACTTTTATTTCATTTCATGTTAAAAGAATTTTTTGTTTTTAATTAACATGTCTGGCAATAGATTATAGATTAACATATTTAGTTTGCTTTATGTTTAGCTAAATTAGTGGATATATTTGAAGTAATAGTTTATGATTAAATGTGTTACTTTATGGTGATATTAATGAGATAATTATGCTACGTTGATCTTTTACTACCATAAATTGCTATCCTTTTCTTAAGGGTTTTGAACAGGGTATTTTAAAGATTGATGATGTGGTTAAACTCTCTATTTAATCAAGGGAAATTATCAAGCCATTGATGGGCCCTGCTGGATGATAAATCACTCAAGTCCAAATCAGCTTTTTTGTAGTTGGTTGTGGAACTTCTACTTCCAGCGCCAATCTGGAATATTTCTCTATGTCCTGCTTTAGTCCTTTTTCAGTTTTGCTTTAGTTTAGTTTTGATCTTTAGTTAGGTACCTTGAATCTTGGCAGTTAATGGCCATGTTGTAATTCAATAAGGATATGTTTATAAATATCCATGTTTTCGGTTTTAGAAGTTAGATAATTTTCAATCAGATTTATGTAATTGATGGAAATACTTTGCTCTGTGTCCCACCTTGATCAATTTGAATGAAACAAGAAGTTAATTCAATCACTTTGTTAAGGGATATTACCTGAGGAAGAGCAAGGCCTGCTCAACCTTTGGGATCGATCTTATGTTGGTATTTTACTAAGTTATGTTATTTCTAATTATTGATATTAAAATCTAAAGTGTTAGATGTTAATTTTAGAATGATAAATTGTTGAATCATTTTTAATTAGTGAATGATAAATCCGGATAGCTACTTCTATTTGAATCACTTTTAGTTCATCATAGTTAGATTAAAGTTGTCAGAATCATTATAAGGTTTATTAGATTAATCAAATTTAGATGTTCAAAATAATTAAGTTAGTAATTATTTGTTAAGTTTAATAAGAAGCAAAGATGGAGACTTATGAAAAGATGGAATTGAAGTTAGTTGAATTTTTTCATTGAAATTAGTGTTTAAGTTTTCTAGATTAATTGTCATTTTATTGCAATTCAATTTTGTTCTTAAAATAGTATTTAAATTCTAACAAATCTTAAGATAGATTTCCTTTAAAAAGAAAAATAGAATTAATAATTTGGATTTCGTATTCTAGATTAAGGATTAAAGTAATTGTTAGTCTTCTCCTTGAATCAGTTATAATCAAGTCCAATGAAGTTAGAAATAAGTCAAGAGAACTTTAGTTTAGGAAATAAGATAGAATTAATCCTTAGGAATTAGTCGTTGCAATTCAGCTCCTGGGAGCTCCTGAAAGCTCCTGAAGAAGCTAAATCAATACCTAAAGTCACTGTTTACAGTGCAAAATCCCCCCCAAAAAATTTGTGACAACCATCCTTATCGCATATAGCTCTTAGACACACCTGGTTCAATAAATAATTGACTAAATGATGGAAGTTGTGACATCAATGACCTTGCCCATCATTTTTGGCACTGTTGTTGGGGATTAAACAAGATCTGGCTATTAAGTGTGAAGCCTTAGTGTTGATAAGGAAGATCGGCCTAAATTGCGGATGAGATGAAATAAAGACCATCTAGGGAGGTTTCTTCCATGAAACATTAATTTTTGAAGAAATCTTGATTTTAATTATGAAGATATTCAAAAATACTAGATTGAAAATCAAGAAGATAATCAAGAACAACAAATAGACAATGAAGAAGAGAATAGAGATCCATTTCAAGAAGAAAACATGGGTGAACAACCTGAGAAACCACTAGCCAATAGGACCTTCTCTTTTCCTATTAATCTTGGAAGACAAATTGGTGAACCTCCTATGAAAAATATCTCACCTTCGGTTTTTCCTACCTTTAGAGGAAAAACATCTGAGGACCCTGACCAATTCCTTTTTTAATTCAATTTTTTTTTCCATACCTATGATTACACAAATGATAATAAGAAGTTGAATTTGTTTCCTTTAACATTGAAAGAATCAACTTTACGATGGTTTATGGGATTAAGCACAGGAACAATTGCAACTTGGAAACAAATGAAGACTAAATTTTTGGATAAGTATCAAGACTACTGCAAAGTAAGGGATAGGAAGGAAGAATTGTTTTGAATAAGGAAAATGGTGGACGAAAGTTTAGAAGACTATGTTGATAGGTTCTAGTCTGTTCATCAAAGGTGTACTAATGGGTTGGATAATGAAATTAGAAAAAAAAAATTCCTGAGAGGAATTGATGGCGAATCAAGAGAGTCCTTGAATATTATGGGAAAGGGAGACATTAACAAACTCTCCTTGGAAGACATTATCAAGATATGTAGAAACTACTCTAGAACTAGGGTAGGAACTAGAAATTCCAGAAGAAATAAGGCTCATACAACTGATGTGCCAGAAGTAATGGAGGAATTAGCAAACATGAAGACTAACTTACTTCTTCATCTCAATATGCAAAGAGATAAGAAAACTACTGAACCATTGTTTATTTATTGCTCCAAGTGTAGGGGAAAACACCTTTTAAGAGAATGTCGATTGAATCAAGTTGAAATATGTAAGATTTGTGAGAAAACACACCCAACAAGTTCCTATAATCTGTTGGATGGGATAAAAAAAAATTTAAAGAAACCACCAGTGGTCAAATAGGAGCTTAATTATGTTGGCCAAAGACTTCAAAACATAGGGTATAATGGAAATCAATGATAGTATGGTTCTCAATCAAACTAGAATCAAAACCCTTGGCAAAACCAGAACCAATGGACCCCCCAATATCAGCCACAACCACCACCTACATATTGGGGACAACCTGAATGGATGAATCCCCAATGGAACCAACCACAATGGTAGTAAAATTAGCCATCATGACAACAAAACTAGATGTTGTTCCAACCATACCAAAACCAATGGAGAAAAACATCCTTGGGGACAAGCAACCCCTACGATAAATATTCCTAATGCCACTAATGAGTAGGTAAATTAGCCTCAACTACCAACTCAACCAATTGAAAATCCCAGAAATACCTATAATGATGCAACTCCCCCTAACTTGAACGTAATTGATGCTAACAATATTCAACTGAGAAATCATACTTTTCAATCTAAACTAGGAGAAACAACTCAAGAAGATGGGGAAGAAATTGACACTTCAACAGAAACGAAAAAAATTGAAGAGGAAGAAAACATCAATTAGGACCTTACTCTGAGAGATTGAAGGAAAAAATAACTCCTAAAAACTCTCAACCAAGCTACATGAATGTTGTTGATTCTCAACTTCTTCAGGAGTTGAAGAAAATTAACATTGAAGTTCCATTGTTGCAAGCAATTAAGGACATACCAAAGATAAACTAGTTAGTCAAATCTCTCTGCATTAAAACTCTAGGAAGAAAGAAGAAGCTTCCTCCCAAAATAAAAATAGGGACAAAACTAACTAATGTATTATTGAGATGATTGCTTCCTTAGAAATATAGTATCTTGGAAGTCCTGTAATCACCTTGAGTATAAATGGAGTGGAGGTTAACAATGTCCTAATTGATTTAGGAGCTGCCATAAATTTTATCACATCTGATACAATTCAAACACTAGGTATGACAGCTATTCAACCAACAACAACTATTTTATAGTTATTGGTCCAATCTACTACAAAGCCAAAAGGTATAATAGAAGAGATCATGGTTACCATTGACACATGGGATTATCCAGTTGAATTTTTTGTTCTAAAAGCCAGAAAGAAAGATTTTGGATACCCAATCATCTTAGGTAGACCATGGTTGGCTACTATTGCCACTTTAATTGATTGTAGATCGGGAAGCATGATCATATCAAATGGTCAAAAATAGAAATAATTGTCACTCTATCCACTAGCACAACCATCAATTCGACCAAACACCCAAATTTTGGTGGATGAAGATTTATATTTAGAAGGTGATGGTATTGTGGAGTTATCCATGGTTACTATAGTTGAACATGTTCAAGAATTTGAGGAACAAGAGTTTACTTCAAAAATGGAAAAAGAATATTATCAAACAATATTACATGAACAACACTCTTGTCCTCTGAATACACTTGTTGCAGAATCCATTGATTCCACAAAAGACACCAGAGAGATTATAGTATCTGGAGATAAACCTCTCAATATAAATTCATCTTTATCCCTAACTCAGGAAAAAGAATTGAAGGAAATTTTAGAAAAAAACACAAAATCATTTTCTTGGGAGTATACTAATATGAGAGGAATCCATGCTTCAAGTTTTAGTCACCACATTTACATAGAAGATGTAAAAGCAAACAGACGAGGACAAAAGCGTATCAATCATGTTCTTCGTTACATTGTTAAAAAAGAAATAGAGAAGCTACTCAAAGCAGGGTTCATATACCCAATCTCAAATAGTTAGTAGCTTTCACCACTAGTTATTGTACCAAAGAAGAATGGTAAATGGTGAGTGTGTATAAATTATCGAGAGTTGAATAAAGCCACAATGAAATACCATTTTCCATTACCATTCATTGAATAGGTACTTGATAACCTAGCAGGAAACAACTACTTCTCTTTTCTTGATGGTTTTAGTGGATATAACCAAATCCAAGTAGCCCTTGAAGATTGAGACAAAACTACCTTTACCTATCCATGGGGTACATACACATATGCAGTCTTACCATTTGGACTATGTAATGCGCCAACCACATTTCAAAGAGAAGTACTTGCTATATTTGAATATTTCACCACTTCTTGTGTAGAAATTTGTATGGATGACTTTACAATCCATGCTAAAACATTTGATGAAGCATTACAAAAATTAGAAAAGGTTTTACAATGCTGTAAAGATCATAGATTATCACTAAATCATGAAAAAAGTTCCATTATGATGACAAAGGGCATTGTTCTAGGACATCACATCTCAAAAGAGGGGATAAAGGTTGATCCGAAGAAAGTTGAGATCATACAAAACATTGAAATCACTAGGAACCAAATTGGTGTAATAAATTTTCTTGGGAATGTAGGGTATTACAGAAGGTTTATAGAAGGATTTAGTAAAATTACAGCACCACTGTTTACACTACTCAAGAAAGAAGAGGAGTTTGTATGGACTAAATATTGTCAAAAATATTTTGAGACAATCAAAATAGCTCTAACAAGTTCTCTGATCATTAAAGGACCTGTTTAAGGAGATCCATTTCACATACATGTAGATGCATCCAATCTAGCTATTGGAGCAGTATTAGGACAAAAAAATGACAATGATGCCATGCATGCAATTTATTATGTTAGCAAAAATTTAAATCCTATTCAAAGAAATTATACAATAGAAAAGGAATTTCTAGCTGTAGTATATGCAATAAATAAATTCAAGAATTATATTATAGGTTACAAAGTTTACATACATACAAACCATGTTGCAATTAGATATTTAATGAACAAAGTTGTAGTAGGGGGACACATTATTAGATGGTTACTATTACTACAAGAATTTGATGTAACTATCATTGATAAGCCTGGAAAAGACAATGTTGTTGCTGACTTTCTTTCTAGAATTTTTTCACAGGATAATCAAGAACCAGTGGATGATACATTTCCAAATGAACATCTATTTTCTATATCAATTCATCCACCATGGTTTGTTGATTTGGAAAATTACCTTGTAACAGGGAAATGTCCAAATCATTTCAGTCAGAAACAAAAAAAGAGGTTAATTCGTGAAAGTTCTAGATTTTATTGGATTAATACTCTTTTATTTAAATTATGCCCTGACCATGTTTTAAGCAGATGTGTATCTGAGTTAGATGTTTATGATGTAGTACACTCTTGCCATCATGAGCCTAAAGGAGGACACTATTCAGTAGTGAGAATAGTTCACAAAATCTTAGGAGCTGGCTACTTTTGGACATCAATGACAAAGGATGTTTCATTCTTTGTCAAACACTGTGATGAATTTCAAAGGATGGGAAGACCCCTGCCAACAATGGAGATGTCATTTCAACCACAAATAGCTCTAGAACCATTTGAAAAATGGGGCATTGATTTTGTGGGACCTGTCAATCCACCTTCAAGAGGGCAACGTTACATCCTTGTTTATACTGATTATGAAACAAAATGGGATGAATGGGATGAAGTGAAAACATTACCAGTAACAACTGAAGATAAAATTGCAGATTTTTTGTACAAGAAAATTCTTCAGAGATTTGGTGCATCTAGAGAGATTGTTTTAGACCAAAGACCATAGTTTGTATCAGCAATGATGGAAGCATTTTTGCAGAAATACCAAATGACTCATAGAATATCTTCACCATATCACCCTCAAGTGAATGGACAAGTGGAGGTCACTAATTGAGAGTTAGAGAATATCTTGACAAAAATAGTTTCATTGAGGAAAAAAACTAGGTAGATAGGCTGGATGAAGTAGTATGGGCCTATAACACCACATGGAAAACAACAATTGTATTTTCTCGATATGAACTTGTGTATGGGAAGAAGCCAATAATGCCAATAGAATTTGAGTTAAAAATATTGAAAATAGTAGTAGAAATTGGAATTGATTTACCTGAGTCAGAGGAAAGTAGAATTTTGTAGCTCAACAAATTCAATGAAATGAGAATGGAGGCACTTCAACATACAAAGATAATTTAGAAGAAAACGAAGGAATGACACGATAAGCATATTATGTCCAAACAATTCAAAGAAGGATATTGGACATGTTATTATTTGACTCTAGTTTTGAAGAGTTTAAAGGAAAGTTCCATACCAGATGGTTAGGTCCCTATGAGATACAAAAAGTATTTGAAAGTGGAGTTGTTCAATTAGTTCTGATTGATGGAGAAAAGAAAGTCATGCTAGTTAATGGTCATCGACTGAAGACATATCATAAGCCAGCAACAAAGGAATAATTTCTAGATGATCTGCAACACAAAACTAAACATTTTCTCATGGAAGACATTTCTTCCATGAGAGAAGATCTTTAAACCTTTGAAGAAGGAATGAATAAACAAGGTAAATTGAAAACCAGTAATTGGTGGTTTTCCTTGAGAAAAAGGAAGTAAATTAAAAACCAGTAAATGGCAATTTGCTTTTGAAAAAAGAAAAGAAAAAGAAAGGATCACTGAAAACTAGCAAATGGCGGTCTATCTAAGTTAACTCCTGAAGGCTCCTAAAGAAACTCCCAAAATCTCCTAAAGGCTCCTAAAGATTGAAGACTCTGAAGACTTCGTTTGGCTCAATAACTCCTGAAGGCTCCTGAAAGCTGAAGACTCTAAAAACTTTATTTTGCTCAACAAATCCTAATGACTCTTGAAGTTCCAAAGCTCCTGAGAGCTCCTGAGAGCTCCTAAAGGACTCCTCAAGAACTCAAAGGCTCGAAATAAATTGAGGTTCACATTTAATATGAATATTATTTTTGAATATTATCTTCTAAATTAGTTAGATTAATGTAAAATAGGTAAATATTTATAAATCTAGACATCTTTGCCATATTGTTGTTACTAATGGTAATAAATGCTTTTTAATAATTTCAAAAAGTGGTGGGATGGTAGATATAAGGAATGATGTGACATTGGATGATGTCAGTAGTAATAACAAATCTTGTTATGATTCACCTCTTTTCAAAAATCTTCTCAAGTACATGTTGACATGAGTAAAAGATGCCGCCAACCTTGTGAATTAAAATTGCAAACTTGATTTCATGGTGTGCGAATTGTCTGGAGCAGTAAAGGAAGTGAATGCAAAGAATTAATGACATGTCATGTCATTATTCAAATTAGTTGTCCAAAAACAAGGAAAAATTACTCCTCATTTTCTTAAAGAAATTCAATCTACCAGTTAAGTCTACCAATAAAGTCCACCCTTGTTGTAATCCGCCATTATTGACAAATAGAGATGGGGAACAAAAGGAATGCTAAGCCTGAGAATTTCACTCTTGATTTTGAAACTAGAATATTGTTAGAAAAAGCTAGATGGCTAGATTTTGCAATGCAATATAAAGGTTTTTAGCCAGAAATGATTGAAGAATTTGTGAGAAATTTCCATGTGAATGTCACCAGGGTGAGGGGAGAAATCATTGCAGTCACTCTACAAATTATAAGTGAAATTTCTAGAATTCTAGTTGAGGGAAAACTAGTTAATAAGGGTTGGGTCAAATTTGAGAAATTGGTGGTTGCATTTCACCAAGAGCCAGAAAGAAGGCCAAAAATTCAAATGCATAAAGGAGACCAGTGTGACATAGCTCATAATAGTTTGGATGAGCCATGGAGAACTGTTACGATGTGGTTAATGAAGTTCTTCTCTTGTGAAGGATAGTATGGCATGATATTGGGTATGATAATGTGGCAGTTAATACATTTGAGGTATGGACAGAAAAGACCTTTTGCTAGGATAAATCTTCCTGCATTTTTGTTCCAACAAATTGCAAACATGATTTTGAGGGTAAATTCTAGGGGAGAATCTTCTATAAAATTCCAAGGATTAATACATTTGATAGTTAAACACCATTCCTTAAAGAAAGAAACTTGGAAGTAGAGCTAGTTAGAAGTTTTGTTTGTGCCTATAGAAAAGAAAAAAGGAAAACCCACAAGGGGACCCATGGCTAAAAAGACAAGAATTGAGAAAGGAGAATCTTCCAAGAAAAGGGGAAAAAGAAAATTACAAGAAACATCTAGGGTAACCCATACTAGTGGAAAAAAGAAGCAAGAAGTACATGAGGAAAGCCCTAGCCATGCTAAAACCATTGTCTACCCCTGAAGAGACACCTATAATTCAAACCCCTATTTCGAAAAGCCCTATAGAAACTGTTGTGGGCCATGAAGAAACCTGTACACCAGTACATTCTCCTGAGTAGCCTCAAAGTCCCCCTAAATACCAATGCCAACTCCTGAAAGAACCCCTATTTTGAAATCCATGGCTTTGCTAAAGAGTTTGAGGCACAATCTAAAGAACAAGAAGCATTAGAGGAATTTAAAGAGGAAACTATGAGATCCCCTACACCTTCTCCAACTTTTGAGCAAAGAAAAGGAAAATAACCATTGATTGAAGAAGAAGAATCCCATGAAAAGTTGAATGAAGAAGAGTTAGAAACTGAGGAATTGTTGAGGGCTATGAAAATGTCCCATTTAGAAGCTGAATTAGAGAAAGAAAGGAAAAATAAGCAATTCCTTGAAGAGAAATTGAGAAGAAAAGAAGAAGGATTGCAACAATCCTTTGGCAAAACTTAGGAAATGGAAAGGAAAATTGAACAAAATGAAGCAAGATATAGAGAGCAATTGAATAAAATTGAGGATGCCTTGCAACAAGCTAGTGTATAGGCATTAGCAAATGTTGAGGAAATTTCAAATTTAAAAGAAGAATTGTAGCAAAAGGAAGAAAAATTAAAACAACAATCTATGTGGTTTTATTCACAAGAAGCCTCCAGTTCTATGGCCCCACCACACTATCTTTCCCTACCTTCCATTCCCTCTGATATCCTTCCCATTCCATCAAATGTTCCTCCTTCGACCCATCCTAGATATCTCTCCCTGGAAGCCTTGAAATTCAAGGAGGAAAATAAAAATTTGAAAGAGCAGATACAACAATTAGAGGAAGAAAAAGATGAGATTGAAAGAAGATTTCAACAAATAGTAGAAATAAGTTCTACGATACTTTCCATGAGAAAACCAGTAGGGGTGTATGCTTTGTTTCTTAGAGAAAGGTTTTTTGAATGGAAGCTTAATCAATTAATCTTAGGAAGATAGTCTGGATTATCACAGTGATAAATATTTTCTATAGGATTACTTTCATAGCCACCCTAACATCCAAAATAAAATGTGAGAGTTTTTCCAGCATGGATTTTTAATGGGGGATAATGATGAATCTATGTTAAATATTTATGTTGGTGAACTACAAATCAGATCATTTATTTCTTTAATGCAAAATCAAATAGAATGGTCAAGTAGAATGGAGAGATATAAGGAAGCAAATTGAAGGTATGGCTTACCAATGAGGCCCGAAATGCCTCATGTAGAGAAATATATCAAAGTAGTAAGATCAATGGTAAGGATCAATCACATTAATCCTCTTTATGTCTCAAACCTACTTAGTAGTATTTCTACGTTCCAAAATATTAAGGGAACACTTACACCGTTGGCAATACAATCTTGTGAGGAAAGGTATCAACTCATTCCTAAGTCAGTCAGAAGAAGGTAACCAATTAGTTCAAACAATATCAAGTGGAGTTTGATAAGAATCAGACATGCAATTACTTTGATTGAACAACAAAGACAATTTTGGGTCGGCATGAGATTCAGAATGTCGATTTATCATTATGTCAGCCCCAAAGCTCAAAGAATCAGCCAATATACCTCAGGGAGTGTTAACACCATGGTTTGAAAAGCTTAGGCAAAACCATGGCTTTGTACTAAATAGCCCATTGTCACAATAGTACAAGGAAGGAGTGTTCGACTGCTGCATTTGGATGGAGGTACTAAACAAGGAAAAGGAGACCACCATAATCCTTGATGAGGAACCATGAGGACATGGTCCAGAAGAAGTGGGGAAGAAAATGATGAGAGGCCCAAAATACTTTTATTTGAATCATTTCATGTTAAAAGACTTGTTATTTTTGTTAATTAACATGATTGGTGGTAGATTATAGATTAACATATTTACTTACCTTGCTTTATGTTTAGCTAAATTAGGGAATATATTTGAAGTAATGGTTTATGATTAAATGTGTTACTTTATGGTGATATTAATGAGATAATTATGCTACATTGATCTTTTACTACCATAAATTGCTATCCTTTTCTTAAGGGTTTTGAACAACATATTTTAAAGATTGATGATGTGGTTAAACTCTCTATTTAATCAAGGTAAATTATCATGCCATTGATGGGCCCTGCTGGATGATAAATCACTCAAGTCCAAATTGGATTTTTTGTAGTTGGTTGTGGAACTTCTACTTCTAGTGCCAATTTGGCATATTTCTCTATGTCCTGCTTTAGTCCCTTTTCAATTATGCTTTAGTTTTGTTTTGATCTTTAGTTAGGTGCCTTGAATCTTGGTAGTTAATCACCATGTTGTAATTCAATAAGGATATGTTTATAAATATCCATGTTTTTGGTTTTAGAAGTTAGTTAGATAATTTTCAATCAGATTTATGTAATCAATGGAAATACTTTGCTCTGTGTCCCACCTTGATCAATTTGAATGAAAGCAAGAAGTTAATTCAAACATTGTGTTAAGGGATCTTACCTGAGGAAGGGAAAGGCCCGCTCCACCTTTGGGATCGATCTTATGTTGGTATTTTACTGAGTTACATTATTTCTAATTATTGATATTAAAATATGAAGTGTTAGATGTTAATTTTAGAATGATAAGTTGTTGAATCATTTTTAATTAGTGGATGATGAATCTGGATAGTTACTTATGTTTGAATTTATTTTAGTTCATCACAGTTAGATTAAAGTTGTTATAATCATTAAAGGGTTTATTAGATTAATCAGATTTAGATGTTGTTCAAAATAATTAAGTTTAGTAATTATTTGTTGAGTTTAATTAGAAGCAATGATGGAGACTTATGAAAAGATGGAATTGAAGTTAGTTGAAAATCTGTTCATGGAAATTAGTGTTTAAGTTTTCTAGATTAATTGTCATTTTATTGCAATTCAATTTTGTTCTTAAAATAGTATTTAATTTCCAACAAATCTTAAGATAGATTTCCTTTAAAAAGTAAAATAGAATTAATTTGGATTTCATATTCTAGATTAAGGATTAAAGTAATTTTAGTCTTCTACATAAATTAGTCACAATGAAGTCTAATGAAGTTGGAAATATGTCAACAAAACTTTATTTTAGGAAATAAGATAGAATTAATCCTTAGGAATAAGTCATTGTAGTTCAAATCCTGAGAGCTCTTGAAAGCTCCTGAAGATGCTAAATCGATACCTAAAGTCATTGTTTATAGAACCAAACCCCCCCAAAAATTTGTGACAACCATCCTTATCACATATAGCTCTAAGACACACCTAGTTCGATAAGTAATTGACTAAATGATGCAAGTTGTGACATCAATGACCTTTCCCATCAAGAGGCACTTCCCATAAAAGTGGGGGAATTTCCCTCATTTTGGCATCTCATGCAATCCACATTCAAGCACATACACTTAGCAATCTTCAAGCCTTCAAGTATACCACCATTGTTGTAGCATTTTGAGCCTCCATATTCCATCTAATCAAATACCCACATCCACCATTGCTTCCATTATCATCTCACCATCATTTAGAGCTAGGTTTCATGACATTTTGCTAAATG
>VDFB02000008.1:262705195-262846889 GCA_007258455.2 Sequoia sempervirens | reverse complement strand
TGGGTGAAAGTTATGCCTGTTTGAAAAAAAAAACTACTGTAAAAGGACCAATTACACCCCCTGGTGGCTCTGAGGTGGCGCCCGGGCGGCCCTCCGGTGGTGGGTGGGCGGCGGATTCCAAAATCCCATAAAAAATAGTTTAATTTTTCCTTTTTTAAAAAAATTTCTCCCCCTCCTGGCGGACCCGACCAGAATATCTAATCTGGTTAAATTTGTTTTGAAATCCGGGCGGATTTTACATTTCAATGGCGGATTTGAAAAAAATAAATTTTTTATTAAAAAATAATTTTAAAGCCCTTAGGCTGGGTGGACAGCGCCGGCCAAAGCCGACACCTGTACTGCGGTTGTCGGCTGACAGCGCCGGCGGTACTGTCAGTACCTTCGGCCTGTCAGTACTGACAGTTACGGTACTGGAGAGAGCCGGGGGGGTCGGGTCTGCGGACCCCCCCCCCAAAAAAAAGTTTTTCATTTTTTTTTTGTTTTTAATTTCTAATAATAATAATTTTTTGTTGTTTATTTTGCAGGAACTTTTAACACCGACGGGCGAATATTTATTTTCAGAATTTTTTAATTTTTCTGCGACGACTGTACCGTCGACGCCCGTACGGCCGAACAGGGGTATGATTTTTTTTTCTGTAACCAAAATAGGGCATATTATATGTCAAAATTTCTCTCTCAGCCAACCTGAATCCAACCATGAGGTCCATTTTGTCCTAGGAGGTCATCTGTGAAAACTCACCCCCAAAACTCTCATATAAATGCATGACCAAGAAACCCTAATTTTGCCAAAATTTTCTCACCCCAAATCTGCAAACAACCCATCATAACAACAAACCCAAAACCATCAGATCTGCAATAAAACACCTGCAAAACCCTATATCTTGCCATTGTCATTCATTCTCTCATGCAACCTAGGGTTATCCAATCCAATAACCAAAGCTCTGATACCACTTGTAAGGAAACTATGCAGCCATGAAATGACAATTTCCACATAACCCAAATCTGAAAACATGCAAGTAAAATACTCAACATCAACATGCAAGAGAATAGACAACATACCCATCAAAGATGACACAAGATATACCCTGGGAAAACCCTCAAGAGGGAAAAACCTAGCCTCCAAAAGCATCCACACTCCATGTATTATTCAACAATGAAAACCCATTACAATACATCCGCAGAGACTCCATGAACACTTCTGAAGCACAAGCTATCCATGCATTCCATGTGACCAAGCATGAATCCACACATCCCATGCCATGCTTCAAACCCTCACACATGCACAAGCTCAACCTGCTAACCTGCAGCAACCTGTCAAACCCTTGACCAACTTTTTGATCCAACCCTAAACAACTACCCATGTGGTTGCTTTTATAGAAACAAGCTCCCACAAAACCACCAAGTGGTATTACATAAACCATGTGCCCAAAACCATACAATATCATGTGACCCCACATTTAATATTGGGCACTTTATTATATTTTATTATTCCCCAATATTAAATAATTACATTTTACAATTATGTCCCAATGTTACATACAACAAAGTGGCCCCAACATTATAACTCCTTGTGATGCACGTCCATCTAGAAAACCCCTAGGTGCACCACACACATAATAAATAAATAAAACATTACAAACATTATGCAAGGTGTACAACACCTAATTCTAATAGTATTTAGGGTGTGGGATTAACCATTCCATTATGTATGCTTGTATGTTTGTTACCTAATTGAGGGCCAACCCACGTGTGGTTGAAATTTATATATATATTAAGAGCAACCAAAAGTTAGTTTCGTAGAATCTCTTCTTTTGGTTCTCTAGTCCCTCAATCCGTGAAGGGGTAGTAGCAGCCACAAAGTTCCTTGGGCGGAGTGTGCAGTGTAAGCATGTTGTGGCGCAGAGCGTTTTTAGCTCAACCGATCTTGAGGAAAGTACTCACTACTTTTCCTTATGATGGATTAGGGTACTTGATCCATATGAGTATGTGTAGGATCATCATGGAAAAAACAGGCCCTTAAGTGGCAAAAGATTCAGAAAAATCAGAGTTAGGCAACTTCATGTAAAAATTTGAATAACTTATCTATATTATTTATAAAATATGTAAGCATAGAATCTGTAGCAAATTGAATGTAGTTTCTAAACTACTAGGTTTGTTTAAAAAAATATATATCTATTTGGTGAAAATTTGAAATTTCAATGCAGTAGTACTTAAATTTTAGGGGGAAGATAAGAAGTAGGTGTCTATCTGACCACCCTAACCACGATAAAATGATAATATTTTTTTGTAATATTTTAGATGTAAGTAGAGGACTCATGTCCCAATGTGATGCATATTTTTTTATAATTTTTTTTCCAAGTAAATAATTAATTATGAATTTTTTATTACAACTTTCAAAAAATATAAAAACTCATATGTCTAACCACCTTAACTTTGAGTCAAAACTTTATGAAATTTAATTTTTCTTTTTTTAATCCTATAGTATGTGAAGCATATAATGTGATGCATGTTTTCGATTCAAAAAATGTGATACCGTTTGAAAGCTATAGATGTTTTTCAATCAACCTATCAATCAGGAGTTTAGTCATAATTCGAATAGAAAATGAATAATAATTACTTATTAAATTCAAAGTAAGACATAATTTATATTGGTGGAAAGCTGAGAATCTCCTTTAAAAACCTTTTTCATTTCATCAATTTTGCGTAAAAATAAAGTCGTCAGCCACATACCCATCATATTGCCACTTTTTGGCCCATCATGATCCTGCACATACCCATATGTGCTAACCTAATCCCCACAACTTTGTGTACAACAAAATTGGTTTGTTAGTATTGTCTAGCCATCCATAGGGACATTGAGCTAGCATTAGTGAGTCGATCTCATCCACATGAGAGGTGAGACTCGAGTAGCCCCATATTTATATACTCCTATATGCACTATTTATTCCATATATGCACGTGTTCTACCATGATGCCATAGATATGATGCCACACCACACTGATGTTCCGACATAGTGTTGGTGATGATGCCATGTGCTTAGACGCGTGAAGGTGCACTATGAGATTGTGTTATGGTAGCCTACTTGTGTGATAAGCGTGATGGGGCCTCATACACTTGTAGAGGGACACTCATATTGCTCTCGATAGTGTTTGGGTCGGATGGCATATGGGTATGTCCTAGCCATGTATACCTTTGGCTATGATGAGTACTTGCGTGTGCCATTTCCATGAGGTATCGCTATGCGGGGTGTGTTCTATGCCTGCCTGCTTCCGCGGAGGCACAGACACATTTGCATGTGGTGTACGACTAGTACGTGCATTCTCCAGTTGGCGTATGACTATGTCGTGCTGAGACGCGATGCAAGAGGTGGCCAAGGTGTACATTCCATGTGGATAGCCAAGCAGTGCATGGGCCACTTGGCGAGTCCATGCCGCATGATGACACGATGCAAGGTGTAGCCGAGAAGTACACTTCATGCCATGTGGTTGGTGTGTTCACTCCACCACACATGAGGGGCTATTGCGATAGTCAGACATTGTTACCTCCTTCTTCGTCTGGTGGCTAGTTAGTCACATAGTTATGTACTGTGCCATTTCGAAGATTATGAATCTTCTTTTGGTCATTGATGACTTTCACTTTGATTGTGAGGACCAGAAAATTTTGATTTATCTTATTTGTGATGGTTTAGCCACACCTTGTGACCTTATTTGCACATAGCCGTCGTGGTTACATATGATTTAGTGTTGAAATTGTGCGCATTTATTGCTTTATGGCTACAATTGAATCTTTATTTGATAATTATTTATGATCTTTGGTGGCTAAACTAGTTTTCTATTTGTTATTTTCAAATGCTGGTATTGTGTTGTAATGTGATTCCTCATCAAGAACAGGAGAGTTGGACTTGATTGAGTGTATACAAGGAAGTAGACGCAGGGAACCTTAAGGATGGGGGTATGTGAGGTTGTTACACAGCTAGGAACCACTACCCACCTATGTGTGATGACTATCTCTTGGAGGCTAACCACCTTATTCAACAAGAGATAGGTCATTGTGGTCTTGTTTGGATGGTCTCACCATGTGTGTGTGGCCTAAAACCATCAAACCACTTAGTGTGAGGTATGGATTATGTGAGATGGATATTGGTTCTTGGCTCATGGTTTATGTATCATGGATTAGTATGCTACTTACCGGTGTCCAGATGGACCCTTGTGATGTGATTCCCAGTGATGTAAGTATGTATGTATGCATAAATTCATGTTTCATCTTGGATATGGCTTCATATGAAAAGTTAGAAATTTGGTTTATTGTGTTGTAGAAAGTGTAAATTGTTATATTTTGGTTGAAAATGATGGAAAATATGTTCTAATTTGTGAGACTGGAAGTGTGTGGAAAACAAATATTGTTACAAATTATGGTATTTTGGAAAGAATTGAGTACTTATGCATCTTCTTTACCCATTTATTTGTGGAATTAATGTGTCTCTTAACCTATCCTTGGATGAATGTGGATGTTTAAATAAATGATTATGATGAGGATTGTGGCATATGTGATGTTAGTAAGATTAACCATGTTATTTTGTTTCATGTTGAGAATTTATGAGTAAGGTATATGTCAACATATTGATAGTGATTCTTAGAAAGGTGAGTTCTAAAAGGATGTTCTTTCTAT
Organism: Sequoia sempervirens; assembly: GCA_007258455.2. Lineage (NCBI taxonomy): Eukaryota > Viridiplantae > Streptophyta > Pinopsida > Cupressales > Cupressaceae > Sequoia > Sequoia sempervirens. The sequence continues at coordinate 262,842,220 of VDFB02000008.1, read as the reverse complement.
TTCGTTTAGTGATGAATGATGTATATTACATTTCTCATTCTTGGAATGAAGTACAATCATTAATGTTGATTATTATATTTTGAGTACTAATGTGTGACATGGCTGCATATTGAGTTTACATGACTTCCAGGAGTAAGTCAAATCTTAGGGAGGGAGGATGTAACACCTCTCTAAATCAAGACTGGTAAGATAATATTTTGATTTTTGATTTGATATTTTAAATGTTAAATGTTATTATAATGAGGTTAGATATTGTTGATTTAGTGAAAGGTTATTATGATTAGCTATGATGATGTAATTAACTGATATATATATATATGGTAGCTAACCACAGTCGGGAAGTAGTATGTGCGTCGGCTATGTATATATGTATATGCAATATGTATGTTATAGGTACCAGGTATGGACTCCACCTGGCTTCATAGGTTTGAGTGTACCTTCCTCGATGGTGGTTACTGGAGATAGTCACAGGCCAAAATTTCCCCTACCCTAGCCCACTGTACCTTGTTAGGGCAGTTTTTTCCTTATTGATGTTTTACCATCTGGTTACCTAATGGTAACGTCTGGAGAACTTTTCAGCCGTATGTTCTGGAGCACCTTTCAGCTGTATGTTCTGACACACCCTTCAATTGTATGTGGTTTATTAGTATGTTTTATTGAGGTATTTTGTCTTGGTTTTTATGAATCTATTATGTGGATATATATTTTAGTTGTCGGTGTCTTGATGTGGTTTCGTTGACATCTTTCATGATTTTAAATATGGTATTTTATAGTATTTAATTGATGGGAGATTTAAATGGTTTTACCTATGAGATTTTAAAATATGTTATTTTTAAATGATTTTTATTGATCATTCGAGAGAATGATATATTTCATTTGGAAATTTTAAATGATTTTGTTAATCTTATTTGGGGAGCTTTGTATATTTGGTGATTTTAATTTATTGCCTTGGTGAGCATTAATAGTTTATTTAATAAAATGATTTATTTCATTTTATTGTGGGGAGGAGTTAGTTAATAAATGGGGGCAGCCTTGCTTGAATATATATATACTTTTATTCTTTTGTTAGGAGGGAGTTATCTTTTGAGGGAAGAAAATATAAAATCAAAGAAGGTTTTATTTTGGGGATCATTCTTTTGGGGAGAGAAGAAATTTTTGTTTTGGGGAAAGAGGAAAAAACCCCACAATTTGGGCAGCTAAGTTGGGGAAGAATCATGGAGAACTTTTGAGAAGGAATTTGTGGGCAATGGCTCCAGAGGTTCGACATGGCTATGTTGTCTTGCTACTTTGTTTTGGAATCTCATCACACCTTGTTGGAAGAGCATTTCTTCATTTCATATTTGGGCCCATATTTGAGGTATTTTTCTATGTGTTTCTTGAATTTTTGAGTCATAAATGGATGCATGAGTGCATGTTTAAATGTTTTGGGAATCTTGGCTACTCTGGGTGTTGTTATAGCTTTTTAGTTGTTGCATTTTCGTTTCAGCCTGGTTATGGAATTTATTTTAGAGACAATTTGAATCTTTTCTAAGTATGTACAAATTTCCTTGTTTAAACTTAAATCCAACTTTGAGATTCACCTGAAATCATCCAAATCTCAACTGGGTTGGAGTCCAAAATGAATTTAGATCACTTTTTGTTTTGGCCAAAAATTTGTACAACTTGTAAAATGACATTTTTTATTGCTTCTCCTTAATCACCTATTTAAAATGAAAACTAAATGTGGATTCATCATAGAAATCTCAAGATCTCAACTGGGTCTTTGGCAGATTTTGGTTCCAGGCACTTTCATTTTTGCCCAAATTTGTGCCTATTGTTAAAATGACATTTTTCATTGTTGCTCTTTTACCTCATGTCAAAAATGTAAAATAAAATTGGATTCCATGTATAAATTTTGAAATAAGAACCCAGTATTTGTCCAATTTTTAACTCGGACACTTTCATTTTCTTATGTTTTTGCCCAGCCTTGCTTTAAATGACATTTTTTAGCACACCTCATTATGGGTCTTAAAATCAAAAATTGATGGTGGATTCCAACTTGGAAGGCCAAAATCTAAACTGGGTCAGGTTTAGAATTTTAATCCGAGCACTTTGAATTTTCATGTAATTTTTATGCCTCTTCTTCATGATTGAAATTAGTTATTTGAATGATTAGCAGCAATGTTTGTTTGACTGTTTTAAAAAGATTTTATGATGGATTTTGTGGCTTTTCTTCTATTTCAATTTTGTTATGGATTCCTCTTTTTCTTAAACAAGAAGGCCTATCCGTCTACAGGGCATTGAGTTATCCGTCTGTAGGGTGTTGATGCGAGCATGATTGAGTCTCCTAGTTTGTAGGAGAGATGTACTTATTTCTGTGTGGTGCCATCCCTTCAAGGACACATGATGACATTCTATCCAGTCCACACTCTAGCACCTCGTGCCTTAGTAGTCATGAGTAGTACCTGACATTTTATTGTATGAGCATTTACATGTTGTGATATTGGTTGTAATGCATTGTAATTTATGTTTGCTCCATGTCTGATGTGAGTGTTGGCCATATGTTACCCTTGCCTTGTCTTTTCTTCATGGGCTTTGTGACTTCCTTCGAGCACAGTGGGGTGGCCTCTTTGGAGTCCACATCATAGGGACACATTGCCATCACCATTGGGAACTGACATACAGGTTATTGGAGCACCAGTTCAAGTCATCCCCTCTTCTCTATTTATCCTATCAGATGATGTATTTTATTCATAGCAATGCTATTGTATTCATACTTTTCTTTTATATTTATCATACTCTTTTCAGAGAAAAGATGTAAACATATAAATTAATGAGAAGAAATGTGATGTTTTACATTTTATTTATGAGTTCCGGTGTTGGTATCAGACTTGCTTGTATTTTGATGATCATAATGGCCTTTCTTGAAAATTTTCATGCAAAAATCAGATTTTTGGTTGTATTTTTCCTTCATGTTATAGGTTGCAAAAGTTTTGGAGCAATGCCGCCTTTTGTTAATGTTTTGTGTTGTGGCTGCAAAAGTTCTAGAGCATTGTCACCTTCTGTTTGTTGTCTTTTGTCACTCTACTAAAGTTCTGGAGCAGCATTGCAAGTTCCGGAGCAGCGTTGTAAGTTCTGAAGTAGCGTTCTGTAGCAGCGTTGAAAGTTCTAGAGCAGTGTTGTAAGTTATGGAGTAGTACTGTTAAGGTCCAAACTAGCGCTATAAGTTCTGAAGCAGCTTTGTTAAATTTCCAAACCAGTGCTGAAGGTTCTGGAGTAGTGTTCAAGGTTCCATAGTAGTGTTGTTAAGGTTTTGGAGCAGCGTTGAACATTCTGAAGCAGTGTTGTTAAGGTTTCAGAGTATTTTCCCTAGAGCTATCTTTTTGCTCTTGTCTGATTTTTCTTGGGTGAGTAGATTAATCCTCTCCCTTGGGCAACATTAGGCCATACTTGGCCTTGTATTTGGTCGTTTTAATGTATTGGAAACTACTTTTGTGTTAGTTATTCCTTTGTTATAATTTTTTTTTATCTTGTCCTCTTTTGGCTCTTACCCTTCTAGGTTGCGTAGCGAGATGTTACACCTCACATGTCCTCTCAAGCACATGTGGAAAAAGACCTCCTTTATGAAGGGATCTTGTCCAACCCCACGGTACTTTATAGTACCTCCACATCATCTCCACCTCACCTTTCCTCTTCCACATCATTCGACACATGTCAAAATGTGAGGGCTTGTGAGTTCTCAACTCACCCTGGCCCTTAATCTCTTCCACAATGGATCAATCGTTCCCCCCCATGGATTTAGAGGTGATGAGAGGCTCATAATACTTTTATTTCATTTCATGTTAAAAGAATTTTTTGTTTTTAATTAACATGTCTGGCAATAGATTATAGATTAACATATTTAGTTTGCTTTATGTTTAGCTAAATTAGTGGATATATTTGAAGTAATAGTTTATGATTAAATGTGTTACTTTATGGTGATATTAATGAGATAATTATGCTACGTTGATCTTTTACTACCATAAATTGCTATCCTTTTCTTAAGGGTTTTGAACAGGGTATTTTAAAGATTGATGATGTGGTTAAACTCTCTATTTAATCAAGGGAAATTATCAAGCCATTGATGGGCCCTGCTGGATGATAAATCACTCAAGTCCAAATCAGCTTTTTTGTAGTTGGTTGTGGAACTTCTACTTCCAGCGCCAATCTGGAATATTTCTCTATGTCCTGCTTTAGTCCTTTTTCAGTTTTGCTTTAGTTTAGTTTTGATCTTTAGTTAGGTACCTTGAATCTTGGCAGTTAATGGCCATGTTGTAATTCAATAAGGATATGTTTATAAATATCCATGTTTTCGGTTTTAGAAGTTAGATAATTTTCAATCAGATTTATGTAATTGATGGAAATACTTTGCTCTGTGTCCCACCTTGATCAATTTGAATGAAACAAGAAGTTAATTCAATCACTTTGTTAAGGGATATTACCTGAGGAAGAGCAAGGCCTGCTCAACCTTTGGGATCGATCTTATGTTGGTATTTTACTAAGTTATGTTATTTCTAATTATTGATATTAAAATCTAAAGTGTTAGATGTTAATTTTAGAATGATAAATTGTTGAATCATTTTTAATTAGTGAATGATAAATCCGGATAGCTACTTCTATTTGAATCACTTTTAGTTCATCATAGTTAGATTAAAGTTGTCAGAATCATTATAAGGTTTATTAGATTAATCAAATTTAGATGTTCAAAATAATTAAGTTAGTAATTATTTGTTAAGTTTAATAAGAAGCAAAGATGGAGACTTATGAAAAGATGGAATTGAAGTTAGTTGAATTTTTTCATTGAAATTAGTGTTTAAGTTTTCTAGATTAATTGTCATTTTATTGCAATTCAATTTTGTTCTTAAAATAGTATTTAAATTCTAACAAATCTTAAGATAGATTTCCTTTAAAAAGAAAAATAGAATTAATAATTTGGATTTCGTATTCTAGATTAAGGATTAAAGTAATTGTTAGTCTTCTCCTTGAATCAGTTATAATCAAGTCCAATGAAGTTAGAAATAAGTCAAGAGAACTTTAGTTTAGGAAATAAGATAGAATTAATCCTTAGGAATTAGTCGTTGCAATTCAGCTCCTGGGAGCTCCTGAAAGCTCCTGAAGAAGCTAAATCAATACCTAAAGTCACTGTTTACAGTGCAAAATCCCCCCCAAAAAATTTGTGACAACCATCCTTATCGCATATAGCTCTTAGACACACCTGGTTCAATAAATAATTGACTAAATGATGGAAGTTGTGACATCAATGACCTTGCCCATCATTTTTGGCACTGTTGTTGGGGATTAAACAAGATCTGGCTATTAAGTGTGAAGCCTTAGTGTTGATAAGGAAGATCGGCCTAAATTGCGGATGAGATGAAATAAAGACCATCTAGGGAGGTTTCTTCCATGAAACATTAATTTTTGAAGAAATCTTGATTTTAATTATGAAGATATTCAAAAATACTAGATTGAAAATCAAGAAGATAATCAAGAACAACAAATAGACAATGAAGAAGAGAATAGAGATCCATTTCAAGAAGAAAACATGGGTGAACAACCTGAGAAACCACTAGCCAATAGGACCTTCTCTTTTCCTATTAATCTTGGAAGACAAATTGGTGAACCTCCTATGAAAAATATCTCACCTTCGGTTTTTCCTACCTTTAGAGGAAAAACATCTGAGGACCCTGACCAATTCCTTTTTTAATTCAATTTTTTTTTCCATACCTATGATTACACAAATGATAATAAGAAGTTGAATTTGTTTCCTTTAACATTGAAAGAATCAACTTTACGATGGTTTATGGGATTAAGCACAGGAACAATTGCAACTTGGAAACAAATGAAGACTAAATTTTTGGATAAGTATCAAGACTACTGCAAAGTAAGGGATAGGAAGGAAGAATTGTTTTGAATAAGGAAAATGGTGGACGAAAGTTTAGAAGACTATGTTGATAGGTTCTAGTCTGTTCATCAAAGGTGTACTAATGGGTTGGATAATGAAATTAGAAAAAAAAAATTCCTGAGAGGAATTGATGGCGAATCAAGAGAGTCCTTGAATATTATGGGAAAGGGAGACATTAACAAACTCTCCTTGGAAGACATTATCAAGATATGTAGAAACTACTCTAGAACTAGGGTAGGAACTAGAAATTCCAGAAGAAATAAGGCTCATACAACTGATGTGCCAGAAGTAATGGAGGAATTAGCAAACATGAAGACTAACTTACTTCTTCATCTCAATATGCAAAGAGATAAGAAAACTACTGAACCATTGTTTATTTATTGCTCCAAGTGTAGGGGAAAACACCTTTTAAGAGAATGTCGATTGAATCAAGTTGAAATATGTAAGATTTGTGAGAAAACACACCCAACAAGTTCCTATAATCTGTTGGATGGGATAAAAAAAAATTTAAAGAAACCACCAGTGGTCAAATAGGAGCTTAATTATGTTGGCCAAAGACTTCAAAACATAGGGTATAATGGAAATCAATGATAGTATGGTTCTCAATCAAACTAGAATCAAAACCCTTGGCAAAACCAGAACCAATGGACCCCCCAATATCAGCCACAACCACCACCTACATATTGGGGACAACCTGAATGGATGAATCCCCAATGGAACCAACCACAATGGTAGTAAAATTAGCCATCATGACAACAAAACTAGATGTTGTTCCAACCATACCAAAACCAATGGAGAAAAACATCCTTGGGGACAAGCAACCCCTACGATAAATATTCCTAATGCCACTAATGAGTAGGTAAATTAGCCTCAACTACCAACTCAACCAATTGAAAATCCCAGAAATACCTATAATGATGCAACTCCCCCTAACTTGAACGTAATTGATGCTAACAATATTCAACTGAGAAATCATACTTTTCAATCTAAACTAGGAGAAACAACTCAAGAAGATGGGGAAGAAATTGACACTTCAACAGAAACGAAAAAAATTGAAGAGGAAGAAAACATCAATTAGGACCTTACTCTGAGAGATTGAAGGAAAAAATAACTCCTAAAAACTCTCAACCAAGCTACATGAATGTTGTTGATTCTCAACTTCTTCAGGAGTTGAAGAAAATTAACATTGAAGTTCCATTGTTGCAAGCAATTAAGGACATACCAAAGATAAACTAGTTAGTCAAATCTCTCTGCATTAAAACTCTAGGAAGAAAGAAGAAGCTTCCTCCCAAAATAAAAATAGGGACAAAACTAACTAATGTATTATTGAGATGATTGCTTCCTTAGAAATATAGTATCTTGGAAGTCCTGTAATCACCTTGAGTATAAATGGAGTGGAGGTTAACAATGTCCTAATTGATTTAGGAGCTGCCATAAATTTTATCACATCTGATACAATTCAAACACTAGGTATGACAGCTATTCAACCAACAACAACTATTTTATAGTTATTGGTCCAATCTACTACAAAGCCAAAAGGTATAATAGAAGAGATCATGGTTACCATTGACACATGGGATTATCCAGTTGAATTTTTTGTTCTAAAAGCCAGAAAGAAAGATTTTGGATACCCAATCATCTTAGGTAGACCATGGTTGGCTACTATTGCCACTTTAATTGATTGTAGATCGGGAAGCATGATCATATCAAATGGTCAAAAATAGAAATAATTGTCACTCTATCCACTAGCACAACCATCAATTCGACCAAACACCCAAATTTTGGTGGATGAAGATTTATATTTAGAAGGTGATGGTATTGTGGAGTTATCCATGGTTACTATAGTTGAACATGTTCAAGAATTTGAGGAACAAGAGTTTACTTCAAAAATGGAAAAAGAATATTATCAAACAATATTACATGAACAACACTCTTGTCCTCTGAATACACTTGTTGCAGAATCCATTGATTCCACAAAAGACACCAGAGAGATTATAGTATCTGGAGATAAACCTCTCAATATAAATTCATCTTTATCCCTAACTCAGGAAAAAGAATTGAAGGAAATTTTAGAAAAAAACACAAAATCATTTTCTTGGGAGTATACTAATATGAGAGGAATCCATGCTTCAAGTTTTAGTCACCACATTTACATAGAAGATGTAAAAGCAAACAGACGAGGACAAAAGCGTATCAATCATGTTCTTCGTTACATTGTTAAAAAAGAAATAGAGAAGCTACTCAAAGCAGGGTTCATATACCCAATCTCAAATAGTTAGTAGCTTTCACCACTAGTTATTGTACCAAAGAAGAATGGTAAATGGTGAGTGTGTATAAATTATCGAGAGTTGAATAAAGCCACAATGAAATACCATTTTCCATTACCATTCATTGAATAGGTACTTGATAACCTAGCAGGAAACAACTACTTCTCTTTTCTTGATGGTTTTAGTGGATATAACCAAATCCAAGTAGCCCTTGAAGATTGAGACAAAACTACCTTTACCTATCCATGGGGTACATACACATATGCAGTCTTACCATTTGGACTATGTAATGCGCCAACCACATTTCAAAGAGAAGTACTTGCTATATTTGAATATTTCACCACTTCTTGTGTAGAAATTTGTATGGATGACTTTACAATCCATGCTAAAACATTTGATGAAGCATTACAAAAATTAGAAAAGGTTTTACAATGCTGTAAAGATCATAGATTATCACTAAATCATGAAAAAAGTTCCATTATGATGACAAAGGGCATTGTTCTAGGACATCACATCTCAAAAGAGGGGATAAAGGTTGATCCGAAGAAAGTTGAGATCATACAAAACATTGAAATCACTAGGAACCAAATTGGTGTAATAAATTTTCTTGGGAATGTAGGGTATTACAGAAGGTTTATAGAAGGATTTAGTAAAATTACAGCACCACTGTTTACACTACTCAAGAAAGAAGAGGAGTTTGTATGGACTAAATATTGTCAAAAATATTTTGAGACAATCAAAATAGCTCTAACAAGTTCTCTGATCATTAAAGGACCTGTTTAAGGAGATCCATTTCACATACATGTAGATGCATCCAATCTAGCTATTGGAGCAGTATTAGGACAAAAAAATGACAATGATGCCATGCATGCAATTTATTATGTTAGCAAAAATTTAAATCCTATTCAAAGAAATTATACAATAGAAAAGGAATTTCTAGCTGTAGTATATGCAATAAATAAATTCAAGAATTATATTATAGGTTACAAAGTTTACATACATACAAACCATGTTGCAATTAGATATTTAATGAACAAAGTTGTAGTAGGGGGACACATTATTAGATGGTTACTATTACTACAAGAATTTGATGTAACTATCATTGATAAGCCTGGAAAAGACAATGTTGTTGCTGACTTTCTTTCTAGAATTTTTTCACAGGATAATCAAGAACCAGTGGATGATACATTTCCAAATGAACATCTATTTTCTATATCAATTCATCCACCATGGTTTGTTGATTTGGAAAATTACCTTGTAACAGGGAAATGTCCAAATCATTTCAGTCAGAAACAAAAAAAGAGGTTAATTCGTGAAAGTTCTAGATTTTATTGGATTAATACTCTTTTATTTAAATTATGCCCTGACCATGTTTTAAGCAGATGTGTATCTGAGTTAGATGTTTATGATGTAGTACACTCTTGCCATCATGAGCCTAAAGGAGGACACTATTCAGTAGTGAGAATAGTTCACAAAATCTTAGGAGCTGGCTACTTTTGGACATCAATGACAAAGGATGTTTCATTCTTTGTCAAACACTGTGATGAATTTCAAAGGATGGGAAGACCCCTGCCAACAATGGAGATGTCATTTCAACCACAAATAGCTCTAGAACCATTTGAAAAATGGGGCATTGATTTTGTGGGACCTGTCAATCCACCTTCAAGAGGGCAACGTTACATCCTTGTTTATACTGATTATGAAACAAAATGGGATGAATGGGATGAAGTGAAAACATTACCAGTAACAACTGAAGATAAAATTGCAGATTTTTTGTACAAGAAAATTCTTCAGAGATTTGGTGCATCTAGAGAGATTGTTTTAGACCAAAGACCATAGTTTGTATCAGCAATGATGGAAGCATTTTTGCAGAAATACCAAATGACTCATAGAATATCTTCACCATATCACCCTCAAGTGAATGGACAAGTGGAGGTCACTAATTGAGAGTTAGAGAATATCTTGACAAAAATAGTTTCATTGAGGAAAAAAACTAGGTAGATAGGCTGGATGAAGTAGTATGGGCCTATAACACCACATGGAAAACAACAATTGTATTTTCTCGATATGAACTTGTGTATGGGAAGAAGCCAATAATGCCAATAGAATTTGAGTTAAAAATATTGAAAATAGTAGTAGAAATTGGAATTGATTTACCTGAGTCAGAGGAAAGTAGAATTTTGTAGCTCAACAAATTCAATGAAATGAGAATGGAGGCACTTCAACATACAAAGATAATTTAGAAGAAAACGAAGGAATGACACGATAAGCATATTATGTCCAAACAATTCAAAGAAGGATATTGGACATGTTATTATTTGACTCTAGTTTTGAAGAGTTTAAAGGAAAGTTCCATACCAGATGGTTAGGTCCCTATGAGATACAAAAAGTATTTGAAAGTGGAGTTGTTCAATTAGTTCTGATTGATGGAGAAAAGAAAGTCATGCTAGTTAATGGTCATCGACTGAAGACATATCATAAGCCAGCAACAAAGGAATAATTTCTAGATGATCTGCAACACAAAACTAAACATTTTCTCATGGAAGACATTTCTTCCATGAGAGAAGATCTTTAAACCTTTGAAGAAGGAATGAATAAACAAGGTAAATTGAAAACCAGTAATTGGTGGTTTTCCTTGAGAAAAAGGAAGTAAATTAAAAACCAGTAAATGGCAATTTGCTTTTGAAAAAAGAAAAGAAAAAGAAAGGATCACTGAAAACTAGCAAATGGCGGTCTATCTAAGTTAACTCCTGAAGGCTCCTAAAGAAACTCCCAAAATCTCCTAAAGGCTCCTAAAGATTGAAGACTCTGAAGACTTCGTTTGGCTCAATAACTCCTGAAGGCTCCTGAAAGCTGAAGACTCTAAAAACTTTATTTTGCTCAACAAATCCTAATGACTCTTGAAGTTCCAAAGCTCCTGAGAGCTCCTGAGAGCTCCTAAAGGACTCCTCAAGAACTCAAAGGCTCGAAATAAATTGAGGTTCACATTTAATATGAATATTATTTTTGAATATTATCTTCTAAATTAGTTAGATTAATGTAAAATAGGTAAATATTTATAAATCTAGACATCTTTGCCATATTGTTGTTACTAATGGTAATAAATGCTTTTTAATAATTTCAAAAAGTGGTGGGATGGTAGATATAAGGAATGATGTGACATTGGATGATGTCAGTAGTAATAACAAATCTTGTTATGATTCACCTCTTTTCAAAAATCTTCTCAAGTACATGTTGACATGAGTAAAAGATGCCGCCAACCTTGTGAATTAAAATTGCAAACTTGATTTCATGGTGTGCGAATTGTCTGGAGCAGTAAAGGAAGTGAATGCAAAGAATTAATGACATGTCATGTCATTATTCAAATTAGTTGTCCAAAAACAAGGAAAAATTACTCCTCATTTTCTTAAAGAAATTCAATCTACCAGTTAAGTCTACCAATAAAGTCCACCCTTGTTGTAATCCGCCATTATTGACAAATAGAGATGGGGAACAAAAGGAATGCTAAGCCTGAGAATTTCACTCTTGATTTTGAAACTAGAATATTGTTAGAAAAAGCTAGATGGCTAGATTTTGCAATGCAATATAAAGGTTTTTAGCCAGAAATGATTGAAGAATTTGTGAGAAATTTCCATGTGAATGTCACCAGGGTGAGGGGAGAAATCATTGCAGTCACTCTACAAATTATAAGTGAAATTTCTAGAATTCTAGTTGAGGGAAAACTAGTTAATAAGGGTTGGGTCAAATTTGAGAAATTGGTGGTTGCATTTCACCAAGAGCCAGAAAGAAGGCCAAAAATTCAAATGCATAAAGGAGACCAGTGTGACATAGCTCATAATAGTTTGGATGAGCCATGGAGAACTGTTACGATGTGGTTAATGAAGTTCTTCTCTTGTGAAGGATAGTATGGCATGATATTGGGTATGATAATGTGGCAGTTAATACATTTGAGGTATGGACAGAAAAGACCTTTTGCTAGGATAAATCTTCCTGCATTTTTGTTCCAACAAATTGCAAACATGATTTTGAGGGTAAATTCTAGGGGAGAATCTTCTATAAAATTCCAAGGATTAATACATTTGATAGTTAAACACCATTCCTTAAAGAAAGAAACTTGGAAGTAGAGCTAGTTAGAAGTTTTGTTTGTGCCTATAGAAAAGAAAAAAGGAAAACCCACAAGGGGACCCATGGCTAAAAAGACAAGAATTGAGAAAGGAGAATCTTCCAAGAAAAGGGGAAAAAGAAAATTACAAGAAACATCTAGGGTAACCCATACTAGTGGAAAAAAGAAGCAAGAAGTACATGAGGAAAGCCCTAGCCATGCTAAAACCATTGTCTACCCCTGAAGAGACACCTATAATTCAAACCCCTATTTCGAAAAGCCCTATAGAAACTGTTGTGGGCCATGAAGAAACCTGTACACCAGTACATTCTCCTGAGTAGCCTCAAAGTCCCCCTAAATACCAATGCCAACTCCTGAAAGAACCCCTATTTTGAAATCCATGGCTTTGCTAAAGAGTTTGAGGCACAATCTAAAGAACAAGAAGCATTAGAGGAATTTAAAGAGGAAACTATGAGATCCCCTACACCTTCTCCAACTTTTGAGCAAAGAAAAGGAAAATAACCATTGATTGAAGAAGAAGAATCCCATGAAAAGTTGAATGAAGAAGAGTTAGAAACTGAGGAATTGTTGAGGGCTATGAAAATGTCCCATTTAGAAGCTGAATTAGAGAAAGAAAGGAAAAATAAGCAATTCCTTGAAGAGAAATTGAGAAGAAAAGAAGAAGGATTGCAACAATCCTTTGGCAAAACTTAGGAAATGGAAAGGAAAATTGAACAAAATGAAGCAAGATATAGAGAGCAATTGAATAAAATTGAGGATGCCTTGCAACAAGCTAGTGTATAGGCATTAGCAAATGTTGAGGAAATTTCAAATTTAAAAGAAGAATTGTAGCAAAAGGAAGAAAAATTAAAACAACAATCTATGTGGTTTTATTCACAAGAAGCCTCCAGTTCTATGGCCCCACCACACTATCTTTCCCTACCTTCCATTCCCTCTGATATCCTTCCCATTCCATCAAATGTTCCTCCTTCGACCCATCCTAGATATCTCTCCCTGGAAGCCTTGAAATTCAAGGAGGAAAATAAAAATTTGAAAGAGCAGATACAACAATTAGAGGAAGAAAAAGATGAGATTGAAAGAAGATTTCAACAAATAGTAGAAATAAGTTCTACGATACTTTCCATGAGAAAACCAGTAGGGGTGTATGCTTTGTTTCTTAGAGAAAGGTTTTTTGAATGGAAGCTTAATCAATTAATCTTAGGAAGATAGTCTGGATTATCACAGTGATAAATATTTTCTATAGGATTACTTTCATAGCCACCCTAACATCCAAAATAAAATGTGAGAGTTTTTCCAGCATGGATTTTTAATGGGGGATAATGATGAATCTATGTTAAATATTTATGTTGGTGAACTACAAATCAGATCATTTATTTCTTTAATGCAAAATCAAATAGAATGGTCAAGTAGAATGGAGAGATATAAGGAAGCAAATTGAAGGTATGGCTTACCAATGAGGCCCGAAATGCCTCATGTAGAGAAATATATCAAAGTAGTAAGATCAATGGTAAGGATCAATCACATTAATCCTCTTTATGTCTCAAACCTACTTAGTAGTATTTCTACGTTCCAAAATATTAAGGGAACACTTACACCGTTGGCAATACAATCTTGTGAGGAAAGGTATCAACTCATTCCTAAGTCAGTCAGAAGAAGGTAACCAATTAGTTCAAACAATATCAAGTGGAGTTTGATAAGAATCAGACATGCAATTACTTTGATTGAACAACAAAGACAATTTTGGGTCGGCATGAGATTCAGAATGTCGATTTATCATTATGTCAGCCCCAAAGCTCAAAGAATCAGCCAATATACCTCAGGGAGTGTTAACACCATGGTTTGAAAAGCTTAGGCAAAACCATGGCTTTGTACTAAATAGCCCATTGTCACAATAGTACAAGGAAGGAGTGTTCGACTGCTGCATTTGGATGGAGGTACTAAACAAGGAAAAGGAGACCACCATAATCCTTGATGAGGAACCATGAGGACATGGTCCAGAAGAAGTGGGGAAGAAAATGATGAGAGGCCCAAAATACTTTTATTTGAATCATTTCATGTTAAAAGACTTGTTATTTTTGTTAATTAACATGATTGGTGGTAGATTATAGATTAACATATTTACTTACCTTGCTTTATGTTTAGCTAAATTAGGGAATATATTTGAAGTAATGGTTTATGATTAAATGTGTTACTTTATGGTGATATTAATGAGATAATTATGCTACATTGATCTTTTACTACCATAAATTGCTATCCTTTTCTTAAGGGTTTTGAACAACATATTTTAAAGATTGATGATGTGGTTAAACTCTCTATTTAATCAAGGTAAATTATCATGCCATTGATGGGCCCTGCTGGATGATAAATCACTCAAGTCCAAATTGGATTTTTTGTAGTTGGTTGTGGAACTTCTACTTCTAGTGCCAATTTGGCATATTTCTCTATGTCCTGCTTTAGTCCCTTTTCAATTATGCTTTAGTTTTGTTTTGATCTTTAGTTAGGTGCCTTGAATCTTGGTAGTTAATCACCATGTTGTAATTCAATAAGGATATGTTTATAAATATCCATGTTTTTGGTTTTAGAAGTTAGTTAGATAATTTTCAATCAGATTTATGTAATCAATGGAAATACTTTGCTCTGTGTCCCACCTTGATCAATTTGAATGAAAGCAAGAAGTTAATTCAAACATTGTGTTAAGGGATCTTACCTGAGGAAGGGAAAGGCCCGCTCCACCTTTGGGATCGATCTTATGTTGGTATTTTACTGAGTTACATTATTTCTAATTATTGATATTAAAATATGAAGTGTTAGATGTTAATTTTAGAATGATAAGTTGTTGAATCATTTTTAATTAGTGGATGATGAATCTGGATAGTTACTTATGTTTGAATTTATTTTAGTTCATCACAGTTAGATTAAAGTTGTTATAATCATTAAAGGGTTTATTAGATTAATCAGATTTAGATGTTGTTCAAAATAATTAAGTTTAGTAATTATTTGTTGAGTTTAATTAGAAGCAATGATGGAGACTTATGAAAAGATGGAATTGAAGTTAGTTGAAAATCTGTTCATGGAAATTAGTGTTTAAGTTTTCTAGATTAATTGTCATTTTATTGCAATTCAATTTTGTTCTTAAAATAGTATTTAATTTCCAACAAATCTTAAGATAGATTTCCTTTAAAAAGTAAAATAGAATTAATTTGGATTTCATATTCTAGATTAAGGATTAAAGTAATTTTAGTCTTCTACATAAATTAGTCACAATGAAGTCTAATGAAGTTGGAAATATGTCAACAAAACTTTATTTTAGGAAATAAGATAGAATTAATCCTTAGGAATAAGTCATTGTAGTTCAAATCCTGAGAGCTCTTGAAAGCTCCTGAAGATGCTAAATCGATACCTAAAGTCATTGTTTATAGAACCAAACCCCCCCAAAAATTTGTGACAACCATCCTTATCACATATAGCTCTAAGACACACCTAGTTCGATAAGTAATTGACTAAATGATGCAAGTTGTGACATCAATGACCTTTCCCATCAAGAGGCACTTCCCATAAAAGTGGGGGAATTTCCCTCATTTTGGCATCTCATGCAATCCACATTCAAGCACATACACTTAGCAATCTTCAAGCCTTCAAGTATACCACCATTGTTGTAGCATTTTGAGCCTCCATATTCCATCTAATCAAATACCCACATCCACCATTGCTTCCATTATCATCTCACCATCATTTAGAGCTAGGTTTCATGACATTTTGCTAAATGAGGAGCATACAGTCAAACATCAATAAGGGCCAACGAAACCATCAATTTGAACAAGGTAAAAATTTCCTTTTCTTGTGCTTTGTTTGAATCTATCTAGGCCTAATCTTGAGTGTTTGTTTTGTGTTTTTCCTTGTTGCATTTCATTTATTTTTGCATCTTAGAGTAGGTAAAAACACATGCACACATTTTTGGTAGACCTAATGGGACCCACGTCACATGCCTTTTTCACTTCTTATTGTTGTTTTAAGTTTTGTCGGTTTGGATTTCACACACAAGAGAAAATTCACCCCAGATGGGTGAATCCACTTGAAGTAAGGGAAATTATGCATTAAAATAAGAAAACACACTCCCACCATTCCATAGAATAGGCGATCCTACACCTAACCAAACAACCCTAGATTCATAGGGGCGATTATGCAATTCCCTTCCACTTAACAGGAAATTTCGCTCACTCTCAAGGTGGTCCTAACATTGACCCCCTCATAGAGGTGAATCTACTATACTAACAAGCAAACACACTTCACGGTAGGCGAACTCGCATCCACCTCTTTCTAGATAGGCGATCCTACATTTGGGCGAACCTGCAACCTAAAAGGGTGACTTCACTAGATACAGAGGTGAATCTGCTAGATATAGAGGTGAATCCACTCCTAATCATAGAGGTGAACTTGCAACCTTCTTGGAAAAATCTACCACATACAAGGGTGAATTTGCATGATCCATAGAAGGTATAAAAATCCTAGTTTTCAAAAAAAAAATCAGAGCACCTTATACCTTCCTTTTTGAAAAAATAATCTCTGGGGCCTTTGCCCTCAGACTCCTTCTGTAGGGGATTTGACTATCCCCCCTCACCCTCATTTTCATTGGGTTGGGTGTTCTACCCCCCTGGGCTAACAATCATCTATTTTTCATTATTTTATTTTTCATTTAATCATCTTTTTGTGCATCTTGTCCTTGCTTGTCCAAGACCGAAGATCAAAATGACTAACATATCTTTTGTAGGATGACTGGTCAAAGACCCTTAGATTAGATAGTTTGTGTGTCTTTTTCATACTAATTTAGGTAGACATAGATTTAATTAGAGGTTCAATTAATCTATTTTTTGTGCTTGGGAGTGATTTGTTGATGTATCCACTCCCCTTGCACACATTTTGATGATCATAGGTGACAAGAAATGGAAACTCGTTTCATTCCAGTCCATTCTACCTAAGAAGTGCTAATACACATGCGCTCTCCCCTTGCACTACATGCAATCCTAGGGAATATTCAAAACGTTTAGTATTTCCTTCACTTAGCAAAACTTGCCTGGGATTTCATCACCTGGGGTATGAGCTCAACCACATGTTACTGACAAGGTATATAAAGGGGGGTGAGCCAAAGTTGTACCTCAATCTAGTCACATCATGTCTAACAAAGCATCAAAGCTAGGTTGATACCTAGATAAGACATGCAAGGTTGGTCCAAGTTTCTAGTACCTTGTCAGGGCTCCTAATCCATGCTTGTGATAGGATGGTGTTTACAGTTGTGCCTCATGCACCTTCCTGGTGTATCGAGGATGCAGGAAATAGCCTATTTAGCCTAGATATAGACCTATGTTCAATCGCAGCTTGGTATAGTGCAAGGGATGCACACTATACCTTTAAGTTACTCACCACATACTCCCTTGAGTTGAGATAAAAATCCTCATGGTGGACTATGATAGTCTCTGAGAGAGAGAATGAATGTGAGCCTGTGGCATCTATTGGTGACCCTATGCCATTGAATCTCTAGCTATCCACCATTGCGAGAAAAAGGTGATCTAGAGAACCACCCCTATGTCATAGACTATTAACCTTGTGGTATTCCCTTAAGGTGGTTAGACTACATCGAGTTAGAAAAGCCATAATACTAATTTTAGGCTTGTGCTATTTGGAATGTCTTCTTGTGTGATACTAGTGCTTGTCATCATTCCAAGTTAGTCCAACCCTTTTTCTTGTTGTTTTTTATTTTTTTGTCCTTTTCCATAGTCTACCCCTACCCTTAGTGGTGAGTTTTCTCCTCATATGGGAAAACTTACATTATGGATAGGTGATTATGCCCTAGAAGGGGAGATTTCATGTCTTGAGTCTGTTCTAGTCACCCTTTAGTCAAACTCACTCTTGCTAGGGGTGAATTTGATTTTGGTTCTCTTAGTTAGGTGATCCCACATTTTCATGTTCCCTAAATAGGTCATCCTGTCATCCTCATAGGAAATCCTGTGTCATTTTTGTACCATCCTCCATTCACTTGTTCCTTTAATCAATGATTCTATCGACCTCATAGGTGAGTTTTTGTCCAATTTTGTCATCCTTGTCTACCTCTTCCTTGAATAGGAGATCTTACTATCCATAAGGGTGATCCCACATCTTTAATGTGTCTCCCTCATTTGTACATCCTCTTACCATTGTCATCTCCATAGGCGAGTCTGTGTCTACATCTCCATGTCACCCATCCATACACCGCTTAGAATAGGAAAACCTATTGCCCATAGGGGCGATCCTATGTTCTATCTATATCATCCCTATCCATATAGTCCAAGACATAGGGGGTTCTATTCATCCAATAGGTAATCACATCAATAGGTGTTTTTGTCCCCAGTTAGTACACTTGAAGAAAGTGTTAGTCCTATACCCTATATAGGTGATATCATGTCTCATGTCTGCCTATGTATTTTTAGAATCCAATGATATAGGAAATCCTATGACCTTTAGTCCTGATCCCATTAAACATAGAGGCAAATGTTTTGAGCTTTAGATAGGCGATCTCATTACCTAGAAAGGTGAATGTGCTATATATAGAGGTGAATCTAATTCCCATACAAAATCTAGAGTGTCAATCCTTCATTTCATGATTAGCCCATGTCTTCTTCAATCCAAAACTATAGCCCAAACATTTTTCCTCTACATTATCTATTCCCAAACAATCACTTTCATCTCATCAATCCTCGTCAAACTATCCAAACGTTATCCCCTTTCATCAAGTGGTTAGCTAAACCTATCCTTCATTTATCCAACAATCATCCTCATCTTTTTGGTTGTATCCTTGAACTTAGGATTCTATCCCATCACATCCTCTAATCATTCAAATCTTAGCTTAAATCCCATCCTAATCAGAGCTTCAGTCCAATCCTGATCTAAGCTTCAATCCAATCGTAATCTGAGCTTACATCAAATCCCAAGATGAGGTTAATCTACATCCTAATTTCAGCTTAGGCCATCCACATCCATGATCTTTTGATATCGAAACAAATCTTAATATCCCTTCTTCCATGTTCTTCTAATCCATTATATTTATCTTTTTCATCATCTCTCCTTTCCTTCCAATCACCCATTCACATCTTTTCAATCCATACCCATTCAATCCAACATCATGAATCCTTATCCTTCATCAATGCAACCAAAAATAGTAGTCAAGGGAAATCCCAATTATGTTGATGATGATAATGAAATTCTTGTTTATCAAGATGACTATGATATGGATCCCTTTGATGCTATCATTTCTATTAATATTTCTCCAAGCATCATCCAAAATTCAATTAGCCATCCAAGCAATCCCATCATGCCTTCATCAATGCCTACTAGCAATCCTTATGGTACCTTTGACAAGGGATATCTATTATCTTCCCCATCCATATATTCATCATATCCTTCATCTACATCTCCCTCTTATCCATCACCCACATACCCATCTCATTTTGCATCCATGTGTCCATGTTCTTCTCCATCCATATCCTCCTATGTCCCTCCCTCTTCACACAATGATGCTATCACCTTCACCCCTAGTCCAAGCCATCCATATTATTATCCTCCAATGTCTGATCTCCATCCACCATCCACACTCTACTATCTTAATCCACCACCCCAATCTTCCCATCCTAATCCACCATCCTGCTATTCCTATCTTAATCCACCATCCCAATCTTCCCATCCTAATCCACCATCCTGATATTCCTATCTTAATCAACCATCCCAATCTTACCATCCTAATCCACCATCCCAATATTCCTACCTTAATTCCCCATCCACTTTCTCCAACATCAATCAACCATCCACATCCTCCTATCCTAATCCACCATCCCAATATTCCTACCTTAACCCTCCATCTAATCTTGATCCCCCACTAATCCTAATCCCCCACCTACTCTTAGTCCTCCATCCAATCACATCCATCCATCTAATCCTAATCCTCCACCCATCCATAATCCTTCATATATTCCCATCACTGCACCTAAGCCTAGAATATGCAAGTATCTCACTCTAGATGTCATCCAAGGACTCATGACAAATAATACATCCCCAAATCCACATCTTGAAGTCGTGGAACCATCCTACCCCACTCCCCCAAGTATGATCATTAGTGATGAGACCATTCTCCATCCCACACCTATTATTACTATTACCACCCCTAGCACCACTCAAAACATTGAAACCCTCAAACACATTTAATCCATTGAATCCCCATCTTCTATTCCTAGAGCCACCCAATCCATTGAAGGCACCCAAATCCAATCCAATCCTCCCACTCCTAGTATCACTGAAATCCACTCAAATGAACTTCATGAATCATCAATCCTTCCATATCCCCCACTGGAGGATTCCCTCCAACACTCCATCATCATGCCTCACACACATGATGATTAATGCTAAGAGCTTGATCCCAAGCATACCAACATATTCCCTCCTCCACATCAATATCTTGCCATCCCCTCTACTGCAACTCAAGATCATAGTCCCCCATCTATTCCATCCCATGATCCCGTTGGCATGCAAGATCTAACCACTCCATCTCACAAGCCCTTATCACCCACTTCCACAAATCTAGATCCTATCATATCATTTATTCACTCCCCTAATCCATTACCACTCACTCCTCCTAATCAAGATGTTGCCATCCCATCATCTCCATCTCATGATCCTCCATCGCCGCCTAACCCTACCATCCCAACACCACTTTTATATCACCTTGGTACCATTACACTCATCTATGGTGGTTTTATTATAGAAGAAAAAAAGAATATACACCACCCATCCTCCTCCACCTAATAATGGACTTGCATCCTGCTTCTAAAATAACAAGCATCCTACCATAGATCAAATGCTTAAGAACATGAACTATCAAGGAAAAGGTTTAGACCTTCATGAGCAAGGTATTTTAGAGGCCTTATAGGTCAAAGAACACCCCTATACATAAGGTCTTGGATATACCTCTCAAGACTCACAATCCAAAAAATTTGGTACAACCTCCAATCATCCTCAACGATCCTCTTCTAAAGCAATAAGAGGCTCCTCTCATTACTCCACTAGACCATTTTCTGCCATCCCCCCTCCTCCATCATATTACCTCAAAAGAACCATCCATATTCCTCCTTCATCCTCCAAATCCATTTTGGGTCCTTATGTCCCTCCACCCATCATCACACATTCTTTAGGTACTAAGTCCATTTTAGGCCCTTATATCCCAAAATCACCTCCTCCATCTCATCTTATTCATCCTTTTTATACATCCATCACCTATCTCTAGCGCACATCATAAAAATCCTAACCTCATAATCCCTGATCAAGATCAACAAAGGTACCCCTCTATTCCTACTACCTCTCACCCTCCGTCTATTCATAATCTTCACAATCCTACCTCTATCACTTCATTCATGTTTCCTCTACATCATCCATCTCCTCATACCCATCCCATTGCTATTAAAAGCACTTTCGATGCCAAATTAAAAATGCATAAATTTAAACATCCACATGAATCTAAAGCTCCTCATATCCCATTAAAAAGACATGTTAAAGAAAATAAAAATCAAACCAAAAATCCAAATCAAACCCACAGGCCACAGAGGACCACCAAAGAAAAAATCAAAACCATGTGGATCCCAAAGAAAAAAGATGTAATTCCTTCTAATTAAAAATACATAATAACATCCAAAGTTTCCAATCCAAAAACTAATGATTCACATCCTCCATCTCCTAAATCTATTTTGGGTCCTTATGTCCCTAAATTCACTGTCCCAACTCCTCCATTAGTCCTCCTATCTTTTCACATCCACCACCATATGTGCCAATGTTGGTCCTGAAAACATTCCACCATCATATATCCACCCCATCATTCCGTTCATACACTTTCTAATATCCCATCCATTATCCCACATATCTCCCACATCAAATCCCTTGCATAATCCATCTATCGTAATAAGGTTATACCAACATCCACTAGTCATTTCACACTTGGGCTCTTATTACCTTGTATGTAACTTCATACTTGATTCCTTCATATGCATCCTTATTACATTTCTTCCAACTCCATTTATCCACATCCCTATCCTTACCCATTTTCCTCCACTTACTATCCACAAAATCCAAAAAAGTCAAAAAAAAAGGTAAAGAGAAAAATCCATCCAACGGTGAAAACTTGGCAAACAAGCACCTTGGATAAGAACCATGATGAAAACCTAGTTGTGCCAAGGAGAAATTTCTAGGTTAGTTTCAAATAGCATAAAAGATTAAATCCCTAAAAATAATAGAGCACAAAGGAAATTATAAGCAAATAAACATGAAACAAAGTCACCTAGTCTTCAAGCCTCTGTTGATTGACCTCCATTGGCATTCTCCATATTGATGCAAATCATATTATTTACCTCAGATTGAAGTGCAACTATAACCTATGCCTAAGAGGAGAAAGATATTGAAGTATTAAAATATTGTATGCTCAAGTACTCGAGTTCTTGAGCATGTTGAAAATAACTCTGTGTGTCTAAAATGACTTGAGAGAGCCTTTTAAAGAATGCCAAATTGAGAATGGATGGCCAGGATTAAAAGTTTATAAAAACCTAAGATCAAAGGCTAGGATTCAATGTGATGAGGAGCATTAGGGTTAGGGAAATAGCAGGTCAAAGTTAGGGCAAGCTTTGAAATGAAGAGATGAGATTTAATTGAAAGAAATTAAATCAATGGTGGAGAAAAAGAGGTGGTTGGAAAATCGAATAATAATATAAATTATTTTATTTATGGAAGAAAGTTGACTTATGAATTAACTAATGGTTTAATTCATAAATGTGAATAAGAAACAAGGCAATAAATAATTGTTTTAATTATTTACTTGTGGGATGAAAAGTGGGTTAAATGGATAATTTTATTTAATTGAAGGATAAATGGTAATGTTTTTAAATAATTTGAGGGAATAATGATTAATTAGTGATGTATTTAAATAAATATAATTTATTTATTTAAATAATCATGGATGAATAATTATGAAATTAGGACATAATTAAGTAGTTGAATTATGTGAGGGAGAAGCATGGTCATCATAGTAAAATGTAGCTCAAGGGCCTAGCTCATTTTTATGTGTCTACATTTTGCCCCTCTTTGACATAATGCAGTTTATCACATTGTGTCAAAGAAAACAAGTCAAAAATATGCCACAAGGTGAAAGTGAGGAGAGGAATGAGGATCCTATCAACATTTATTACGGTGACACTGACTCAAATGAATATGAGTGTGACTCTTGCATCACCATTAACTATGATCTTGATCATGTCTTTTAAGGGCTTGAAATACCTCATCCATCCTTTACCAACCACATAGATATTAATATTCACATCAACTCCCTTCATGAACTTGACCCACTAAAGAATAGAGGCACATGATCATGGATAGAATCTTTCTAGGACCCCGATAATACCTCTGTCTCTTACCCTATCCATTGCTTCCCCATCCTTCACTAACACTTATGATGGCATATCCCTCGTTTACCCACAATTTATTGATTGGGGCCAATGAGATCCACCTATCTTAGACATATTTGAAAATGATGAGGCCATTGCTGAATTTATAGGACTATGAGAAGGAATACCACATGGGGAGCATAAGGATGGCTTTACTATAGATCTTGACTCTACCACATATTTTAGTGAGACTGTCCTACCCTCTAGTCACAAAAATGAAAAAAATAAAATATACAAATGAATGGTCTTTAGGTGAAAACTGCAAGACACCTTCTGACCAAACAAAAGTAAAAAGAAAGGATGTATCCAAGGGAAAGAAACTCTCTTAGGCACCCAAGGATGGATGGATGGAATTTATCCCTATTAATCAAGAGAGATCCTTGATACTGATTGAAGACATAATGGAAGTCAACATTAGTACTACAGATAATCCTAAGAATGTTCTCTATGCAACATATTTGATAGAAGAGGAAAAACTAGAATTTCAAGCACTTTTCACATAATGCCAAATCAATTTTGCATGGTATTATGCTGATATTCCATGATTTGATCCCGAGTTGGTTCTACATCATCTACCGTTGAATCCAAATGTAATGCTAGTCAAACAAAAGCTTAGAAAAATGCACCCTTAAATACCTATGTTGGTCAAAGTTGAACTTAAGAAATTATTGGATGTTAGTTTCATAAGACCTATTGACTATGTAGACTAGATTTCAAACCTTGTACCAGTGACCAAACCAAATGAGAAAATATGTATTTGCATAGATTATTGGGATTTGAACAAAGCATGTCTAAAGGATGGCTTCCCACTCCCAAATATACACATCATAGTAGACCTAATGGATGGCTACAAGATGTTGTCCCTCATGGATGCCTTCTTAGGATATAATCAGACTTGTATTTCCCCTGAAGACCAACACAAGACAACATTCACTTGCCAATGGGGTACGTACTACTAGAATGTCATTCCCTTCAAACTAAAAATTGCAGTCACAACCTATCAAAGAGATATGACCACCATATTTCATGACCTCGTGCACACATTGATGGAAGACTATGTTGATGATCTTTTGGAAAAATCCTTGACACGTGGTGATCACTTAAGAGTCTTAGAAAATATTTTCTAATGGTTAGAAGAATATAAGGTTCACCTAAATCCTAAGAAATGTGTCTTCAGTGTGACATTGGGAAAGCTTTTGGGATACATTGTTTCCCATCGAGGAATTGACGTAGACTCAACAAAAGTCAAAGCAATCTTAGACATGCCTCCACCTAAAGGAATCAGTCAACTCTGAACACTACAAGACCAACTCCAATCTATTATGTGATTCATTGCATAACTTGTAGATAAATGTCAACCTTTTTAGTAATTGTTATGCAAGGGAGTCTGGTTCATTTGGATAGACAAGTGTGAGGAAAATTTTCATTAGGTTAAAGAGTATCTCTTGACACCTCCAGTCTTGATGCCACCTATTGATGAGAAACCCCTAATTCTGTATATCTCACCCACTACAGCTACACAGGGGACATTATTAGCTCAAAATGACCATGAGGAAAAGTAATGCACATTCTATTATATTAGCTACTGATGCAGAGTTGGGATACCATCTTGTAACAAATTTTTTTGGCCCATGCAACCTTGCAACATTGCCAAATAGGACAGTCAAAATAAAAACTTATTAAAGGCATTAACCAAACAATGAAATCTTTTAGAATTCTAACAAGATCCCCCACAAGTTCCCAAAAGCACAGGATTGTATCAAAAGATTGATTTACAAGCCATAAACAAGGCTTAACTAGGCATGTACAAGGAAGCTTTCAACTTGTCAAGGCACACCCCAACACCCATAATGCCTTTAAAAGACTCCAACAGGTTCCCCAAGACCCCTTTCACATATTTCATTCATTCTATTTCTTTAAAATACTCATAAATCAAAAGAAAAGCTTACAAATGATCATTTTCTGAACTGTTTCAAGGTAAAACCAGACCTAGGGCATCACATAACTTTTGCAAAACTCCATTTTTCAATATGAAACAAATTGAACAATGTAAAGAAGTCCTAAATATACCAATCCACCAGTTTTTAGATTTTTCCCACGGTGGAAATGGGAATTACATCCATTTTGGTGACCAAACCCTTGTTTTGCAAGGTTTCAGACCCACTTTCACTAAAATTGATGTAACTTATTCAATTCTTAATGAAAACGAGCCAAATTGAAGAAAAATTATGTACCAGGCCGTACCAAGCACGGGATGAAAAAATGCTGTACAAAGTTTTCTTCTTATTAAATGCTTCAAAACTTCAAAACTGCCAACAAAAAACCTACCAAAGGGAGGATTCTTAAACTTTTTTCCCATCATTTACAACTGCCCTCAACTGATTTTTGAAGGAGGGAACCATTAGTTAATGAAATTACATCATTAATGCTGATTTTAAAATTTCCTTATGACAACTTTGCATTTTGAAGCAACTTTTTAATCCTAAAGAAAGACCTTAAAAACCATTCAAATGGCTTGGAATTAGCCTTATTACATTATTAAGACCCCAAACCTTGCACAATTACATAAAAATTCACATTTTTTCCTTCAAAGGCTACAAAAGCAACTTTTAGTGCAAGATTGCATTTTTGCATATTTTGACTCAAAACTCAAAAACTCACCCTAGATCCTTCTCAATGGTCTTGATTGACCTTATTAATGACAAAAAGACTCAAAAATACTAATTCTAACCTTCTAACAACATTTTTTCATTAAATGAGCAAAAATGGAGGATGAGGTGTAGGTGCTCTTGCACCATACACCCCCCCAAGAAAAGACTCATGCCTCATGAGTTGTGTTTGATACCACTGTCTCCAAGCTTCAAACAAGGTCCACTGATCCACAAAGCCACTCCACTTTCATGTAAATTGAAACTGCAAACAGCCCTGCACTTCTAGCATTTTGGAATGCATTGATACATGCATTTTCCCTCTTCTCTGTCCTCAGACCTGCAAACAGTCTTTTATCTTTTCCCTGAGCAAGATTGAATTGTTTACTGTGTTTTTCACCTACATACAAATAAGTATTAGTAACTCTATGATCTTTGTTGTTTCCTTTGTTACCTTCATGCTTGCAACCATCTTTTATGCCCTATTTTCCTTGTCTTTCACTCACTGCCTCATCAAGTTGTTTTGTCACTGTCAAATCAGACTTATGTACTGTACTTCCTGCAAAATTTGTTTGTTTCTCAGAAACTACAGGGCATTCAATGGCTCCTACTAACACACTTTCATGCAAACTCACTTCAACACTTCTTTTACCCCTACATCAAATCTTATATCTGCATTTTCAGTCTTAAAACAGGAGCAACATCAGAAAATTGTTTCTCCTTCATTACATTTATAGGTTCCTTCTTGCCACACATTATGATTTGCTTTACCTTTAGCATCTTCTACAAGAGGAGTTAACATAAAAGAATGACCATCTTGAACTATGGTGTAAGTATTTTCCCTACCATCATACAATGCCCTCTTGTCATATTGCCAAGGTCTGCCTAATAAGAGATGATCCATTGGAAGAACATCACACACAACACTATCATGATAACCACCAATTTGAAAATCCACTATAGCCTTTTCATTCACCAACAAAGATTGATCATCAGTTAACCATGAGATTTTATAGGGACATTCATGAGGAATCTTTTTCAATCCTAACTTATTGACCATTTCACATGACACCATGTTTTCAGTTGATCCAGAATCAATGACTACTCTACATACCTTGTCCTTGCACTTACAATTTGTCTTGAAGAGACTTTTCCTTTGCAAAGGTGCTTCCTCTTTTGCTTCCTTCAAGATTGTTTTTCTCACCATCAACATTTCCCCAACCTTTCTGCATTCCTACTTGGAGAACAATTACTTTCACACTCCTCTTCCTGTACCAATTGTGCTCTTCTATCAATCTTCTTGTCTCCACTAGAAGAACTACCAACCCTCTCAGGACACTTCCATGAAGGATGGCCAAACTCATTGCATGTGTAGCATCTTCCTGCAAAATCATTATCTACCAATACCAAACCTTCCTCTACCTCTAAAACCAAAACCACCTCTAGAATCATTGTGATCTTTACCTTTGATCTTCATTTGGCTGCTTTGATGTAGAAGGTATTCCTCTTCCTCTTGCACTAGGACCACCTCTTCCTCTTACTGCTTTCTCTTGTCTCCTTTTAAGCTTCTCCTCCACCCTGAATTTGATAACAATCCTCTACACTCCTAGGGTTAGCCAAAACCAAT
Organism: Sequoia sempervirens; assembly: GCA_007258455.2. Taxonomy (NCBI): domain Eukaryota; kingdom Viridiplantae; phylum Streptophyta; class Pinopsida; order Cupressales; family Cupressaceae; genus Sequoia; species Sequoia sempervirens. The sequence continues at coordinate 262,814,131 of VDFB02000008.1, read as the reverse complement.
TCATCCTGTATATTAAGCCTCAAACCACCAATATATCTAGCAATTTTTTCATCTTCATTCTCATGATGACTAGACCTCAAACTTAATTTATAAAACTCCTCAGTATAGGAATTAATATCCATTTCCCTTTGCCTCAAACTTTGCAATTTTTTAAACATTTGAATTTGGTGATCTTTGGGTAAGAATTTACCTTTGAGTTTAGATATCATCTTGTCCCATGATGTGATCTTAGACTTTCCTTGTTTCCTCCTCTCAGACTGAAAGTAATTCCACCATACCAAAGCATGACCCTTTAGTCTTTGCAATCCTTATTCTTTGCTCTAGGAACTTCTTCACATTCAAAATGGTTATCTAATGCAGCAATCCAATCAAGTAGTTTTCATCATTTAGACTACCACCATATTTAGAAACATCAAGTTTTACCTTAGGCTTGTCACCTTTCACTGCCTTCAACAACTTTTATTCTTTGGGATAAGTTTCTTCCAAAAACTCCTCATCTTCCTCTTTTCTGGCTCACTCTCTTCAGCATCTCTTCTCTTGTTTGTCTCCAGGGCTATGACTCTCTCTTCCAACTCTTTGAGTTCTCTTGCATGCCTTTCCTTCATCTCCCTCATCTCTTTAGCCATATCTTTGCTCTTTGGAGGCATCTTGTCAACCTTTCCTTTTCTTCAACCTGCAAAATGCAAACCAAAACCTACTCCCTGCTCTGATACCACTATGATGCAGAGTGGCAGGGGAAGCAATACCTTTTTCCAATAGCTTCTCTAAATGCACACATCAACTTCACTATTCCTTCCAACAAGAAACTTGATCACCAACTCAACTCACACAACCAGACATGTTTGAAGGACTTAATGCTTTGTACACTCTCAAAATGTCAAAACAAGACCAAATAACCTGACTTTACACTCAAAAACTCCCATTCTCTCATCACTCTTACACAAGCCCATGCAACCTTGCAACATTGCCAAATAGGACAGTCAAAATAAAAACTTATTAAAGGCATTAACCAAACAATGAAATCAGGTTTTAGACTTCTAACAAGATCCCCCACAAGTTCCAAAAGCACAGGATCAAACACCCAAAACAAATGTATCAAAAGATTGATTTACAAGCCATAAACAAGGCTTAACTAGGCATGTACAAGGAAGCTTTCAACTTGTCAAGGCACACCCCAACACCCCTAACGCCTTTAAAAGACTCTAACAGGTTCCCCAAGACCCCTTTCATATATTTCATTCATTCTATTTCTTTAAAACACTCAGAAATCAAAAGAAAAGCTTACAAATGATCATTTTCTGGACTGTTTCAAGGTAAAACCAGACCTAGAGCATCACATAACTTTTGCAAAACTACATTTTTCAATATGAAACAAATTGAAGAATGTAAAGGAGTCCTAAATATACCAATCCACCAGTTTTTAGATTTTTCCCACGGTGGAAATGGGAATTACATCCATTTTGGTGACCAAACCCTTGTTTTGCAAGGTTTCAGACCCACTTTCACTAAAATTGATGTAACTTATTCAATTCTTAATGAAAATGAGCCAAATCACCACCAAAATAAATTAGACTCTTCCCTCTTTCAAACCATTACAATTTGGAGTTCATAAAATTATGTACCAGGCCGTACGAAGCACGGGATCAGGAAACAATGCTGTAAAAAACACAAAAAACAAAGTTTTCTTCTTATTAAATGCTTCAAAACTTCAAAACTGCCAACAACAACCCAACCTCGACCAAAGGGAGGATTATTAAACTTTTTTCCCATCATTTACAACTGCCCTCAACTGATTTTTGAAGCAGGGAACCATTAGTTAATGAAATTACATCATTAATGCTGATTTTACGTCAAATTTCCTTATGACAACTTTGCATTTTGAAGCAACTTTTTAATCCTAAAGACCTAAGACCTTAAAAACCATTCAAATGGCTTGGAATTAGCCTTATTACATTATTAAGACCCCAAAACTTGCACAATTACATAAAAATTCACATTTTTTTCTTCAAAGGCTACAAAAGCAACTTTTAGTGCAAGATTGCATTTTTGCTTATTTTGACTCAAAACTCAAAAACTCACCCTAGATCCTTCTCAATGGTCTTGATTGACCTTATTAATGACAAAAAGACTCAAAAATACTAATTCTAACCTTCTAACAACATTTTTTCATTAAATGAGCAAAAATGGAGGATGAGGTGTAGGTGCTCTTGCACCAGCTACACTTTCATGGGATACCATCTTGTAACAAATTTTTTTGGCACCCTAATCCTTTCTAGCACTTCTAGGTTTTTTCACCTAAAAGGAGAAAGAAGGGCCAAAATGGATAGAATATGGATGCAATATACCTAGATGAAATTTTTGAATGCAAGAAGGTAATAAGATTAATTTATTAATAAATGAAAACTAAGGAATTGAAGAATTGTTTGAAAACACATTGTATAATACAAAAAATACCTAGAAATGAATGCAAACTGTAACAAAACTAAAAGAAATTGAAGAAGTGCACCTAAAATATTGATGAGGACTGAAAATGACATTTGAATTGTTGCTAATGTTGATTTTTAGGCCTGGTGTGACTCATTCACCATTTTGGGCAAATCAATCCCAGTTTTACAAAACTGTTTTCGAACCTATTTCAGACAAAAGGGTATCTAAAAATGTAAACAACCAAATACTAACCTTGGAGTGGGACTGATTTTCCACCCATGGAGAATGAGTCCACTTTTGAATTTCTAATTATTCAAAGGTGGAATCCAAAGCTCTCGGTCTGCACTTTGATTCTCTATTGGTGTCTGCTTCTAAAACTCTAATTTTTGAACCTAAAAGTGAGTTTTTGTTGATATTTTGACTTTTTCAATGAAGAGAAGACCTAAAAAACTTTGAAACTTGATTCTTAATGATTTCCAAGCTTCCAATAGGCCTAAATCTACAAACACACAAGACAAGAAAGAAAAATGTTAGATGTTAGGGCATGGGGTTTGCCTTCGTCGAACCCCTTTTAGGTAATTAAAACAAAATGATGAAAGAATGGAATGAAACATGAAATAATGGAGTTGATTACCTTTCCATGATGTTTGATCTTAAATGTTTGCAGCAAAACATAAATAATATACCCTTGAATGTCTGAAAATGGATGTCTTGGCGACTTGAAATGATAAAACCCTAAGTTGCTTGACTTGAGATGGAAGAATAATGGGTGGATAATGAAGAGGGAATGTGACTTAGGGTTTAGAGAGTTGATTTTATAGGAAATTTACCTTATTAGCTCAAAACTTGGACCCTAAGGCTGACATGTAAAAATAATAAACTTAAATTTCAATTTTTCGTGCTCAAAGGTAAAAAATGGGCCAAATGGGACTCGTTCATCACCCATGGTGAATGGGTCCCACCTAGATGGGACTGATTCTCCATGGATGGTGAATGGGTCCCACAGGGGTTATTTTGATAGCTAAGATTGTAGGAGATAAGGAAATAAGGTTTAAATTGCAACTTTATTGGATATTTAATCAAATATTGCCTCAGGATGCACAATATGGGTTAATAGGGGCCTATTAGTGATGATGTAAAGGTCAATTAGGGCTTGGGATATACAATTCCATGTGAAAGTGTGATTAAATACACTTTACAACACTAAAATGAGGTCCACACAACCTAGAAAGCACAAGAACCAATGTGAATGTGCAAGACACATTACAACACTAGTTTAACATTAAGTTCATTTTACAGCCTTCTAGATTGATGTGAAAATGTTATTAAACACATTTTATAATGTTGAATTTTGGGAGAAATAGGTTCATTAAGTCTCGAAAATAGTGAAAGTCCTTTACAACACTTTACAACACCTTTACAAGACATCAATAAAAGCATGTTTTCTCAAGGGTCCAAGACCTAGTGTGGATGCATAAAATTCCTCACAACACCTAAATCAAGGCCTCACTAAATTCAATTTATCATGAATTATTCTCAAGTCAAGAAAGAGGCCTTTTTTTCTATGGTACATTTAGCCCCCACTTTAGTAAGAGGATGAACTTGCTTCAAACTCACACTAAAGTATACATTCAAAAGAGACTCAAGTGTACAGATGCAGATGAAAATGAATGAGAGAGATCAAAGGAGGTGGTCAAGCCCCCAGGATCGAGGTTCCTAATTCAAACCATCAAGATACAAAATCATGCAATGGAAAGAACTACGAAGAAGAGAAGGATGAGAATGAAAAGGGTGGATCAAGCTTCGATCATTTGTACAGCTAGTTGTGGATTAGATCTAGGTTGTTTGTTCAGAAAAAGAAATGTGTACTCACGCTGGGGTGATGAAACTCATGGCTGTCCATCGAGTGAGAAAGCCCAAAAGGTGAGAAACATATGCTATTTGGTATTCACTCACAAACACATAGGTGGTTATGGGGAAAGTCATGCCATGTGGGCTTCCCGCTTAACCATATCAAAGTTATACCTCATGATAACTTTAATAAGGTGCCACAAAGGAAAATGATTTTCAAGCTCTATGAGATAAGAGAAACTTTGTATGCTTGACACTCACAGGCATTGTTAATGCAAAATAGTGTAAAGATTGTTCAAAGGGATTTTTCTTTTTTCATGCAAGGTCTCATCTTAGGGAACATCATGCTTAATGTCTCCAAGAGAGGATAAGTGCAAATGGTCTCATCATTTTTCCAAGAGAGGACAAGTGCAAGGTCTCATCTTGGGCAACATTGTACCTAATGATTCCAAGAGAGGAAATCGCAAGAAAAATAAAATCACATAATGAAATGTGAGTGGTGATGTATGCCCCCCCTTTAAAGTGGTTGCGAACACCAATACTATAAGCAATTTCTTTAAAATAGAAGAAGGATAACATGAGAGGTTACTCAGAAAGCCCTATGTCAAGTCATATGTTTTCGAGAAGCTATGTCATGAATAAGGGTAGTATGTCACATGTGAGCCAACTTAAGGCACATCATCCATGTCCCAAGATTGCTCTTATATGTTCATGAAAGGTTAACGAGTAACCAAAGGAGGAAAAAAAAAGTGACATACGAGGACAAGGTTACATAACCACTCGCCCCCACTAACTATAGGACAAGGTTGAGTTGAAATGATTGATGAAGTGTAGGTGAGAGTGAAAATCATTATCAATTAGAGGAATTAAGTGCCCCCATAGAGGAAAGCATACCAAACTCCTAAAAAATGTTGGATTTTATGACTCAAAGCATTACATTCACTAGTGGAGTGACCATGAACTCTGTGATAGGCACATAATGAAGTCTTGTAATAACATTTCTTTTGAGTTTTATGGGGAAGAGTGATGAAGTGATCTTGGAGTAGTCTCGACAAGATACCCTCTTGATCAATGGTAGAAGGTGGTCTTGTGATTTTCTCAAAGATACATCTTTCTTAGTAGTATATTTAATACTTACACAAGTTTCTCTAGATGTGAGATTTTATTCTCACTCTTATAGGAGGAGGGAAAATCTATTGAATCATTGGTGTTTTGCGAGATGATATTGACATTAAGCGAAGATGTAGGTGTTTGTTTCATGTTTGGTAAAGGATGATGTTCAAGACTACTAGTGTTGATGAGTTCAGGATGGACGACATTTAAGGTTGATTTAGGAGTATGTTGTGTGAGATTGTTGATGTTGAGTGAAGGTTTGTTGATCTCAATCAAAAGACAATAACCAAGACCATGAGTTTTTTGTTGTGTGTTAGGCTCTATAGAGTTGCTTCCTCACCTTGTTCTTGAGCACCACATCCTTTCCCACTATATCCAATTTTTTTCATAAGCTCATAACCTTTTCCATAAAGCTTTTTCATTGTTTTGGAATTTGGTAGTTGTTCGTTATTGCATTCATCAAAGGTTGTTGTGTATGTTGTATTTTCTTCCAAAGTAGAGGAGATAGATGGTTGAGAAGATTGTGTGGAATTTTGAGTTTTCATGATGGTTGGTTGTTCTTGTTTCTCATCTTTATTTTGTGTGATTATGTATTTTCCCATAAATGATGGTGTGAATTCTAAAGATCCCCAATTGCCACCAAATAATTTAGACACCTATTCCTCATTGTTTTGTTCAATTTCAAGAGGGTCTATATTGGATGTTGGAATCAATGTTTTTAGAGGACTTGTAACTCCTTTTTCAAGATCATGCAAGCAAATTTCAGGCTTGGGGTCTATTTCAACTTGATAAATCTTATTGTTATAGACATATTTCATTATACGATGAAGGGTTGAAGGAAATACATTCATCTCATGAATCCATGGTCTAACTAAAAGAAGATTATATGAAAGATCATAATGCATGACATGAATAAGAGTTTACAAACTAGCCACCCCAAATGTAATAGGAAAAGTAATTACACTAAGTGGTTGCTTTGTTGTATTATCAAATCCTTGAATAAATATAGAATTAGGTATTATTTGTGACTTTTCAACACACAATCTATCAAGGAGATTCACACTACACACATTCAGGGAAAAACCATTATCAATAAGGGTTCACTTTATCCCTATCTGATTGTATTGAGCAATGATAATGAAAGCTTCATTTTTTTTTTGCACTTCGAAAGGGGGGAGTTCACTTTGGTGGAAAAAAATGTCAACATTTGTTCCTTGGATCATGGCTGCAATGTTAGTTGGTTGCACATTACAAGGGACAGAAATTTGTTGCAAGGCTAATTGGATCATGTTGTGATAGTGAGGGGAGGCTTGAATAAGGTCCCATAATGAGATTTTAGCAAGAGCATTTTTTAGTTATTCAACAAGTTTGTACTCTTTTCAACTAGGAAGACCTAGTAGGATAGGTTTAAGTGGGATAGGATTAGGAAAAGGTAAGGGTGTTTGGGTTGGTTGCAATGGTTGTGGATTATTGCGAGTGTTATATGTGTGAGAAATGATATTATAACTTAGTTGTGATACATTATTCTTAGGTGGGTAGAGGATGAATTCAGGTTTATTTTGAGTTTGTTTGTGTGAAGGGGGGTAAAGGATGAGTTGAGGCTGAATAATATTCACATCCCTTAGCAAGTGAGAGTCTATATCATTATTGTGGTTCTTCTCTTACACCATGATATTTTTCCTGGGAGGAGAGTTTTGAGGAGAACTACAAACCAAATTTTCTTGACATTTTAAGGCTGGTTCTGCTAAAAGGACGCCATCACAAGTATGAGGATGATAAATGGTTGAACTTTCTTTCTCAATAAGGTTTTCCTTAGGTGAAAATGGACAACTAAGACTCCTGTGACTCTCATTGGTTGTGTTTTCTAACAACAAAGTATCATCTTGAAAACTAGGAGAGATACTAGGAGAAAAACATATGTGATTATCATGATCATTGATGACTTCATTCCTTTGTTCTGTAATGTCTTCCAAAATAGAAGAGGTGGGTGAAGGATCATAAAGAGGGTTGTTGTAGATCAAAATTACCTCATTATTTATAATATCATCTTCCTCGAAACCATTTGCACAATGGAAATTAGGCAAGGTAATGTTTAAGAATGTCTCTATGATTTCATTCTCTTGTGCTAAAATATCTTCCCAAAGGGGATGAGGAGAAGGAAAAAAAAGATCCGCATGATTCTCAATGATTGTGTCTTCTTTTGCCTAAGATACCTTCATCACTAAAAGGAGAGGTATTAGGAGAAGCACAATTATGATTATAATAAGTATCTATGTTTGTATGCTCTTCTATCACATTATCCACACAAATAGGGGAGATAGGAGGGGGTGTAAGTTTAAGGTTAACATTGTCATTTTCACACTCTTGCACTAAGAGATTCTCATAACTAAGGAATACATTGAATGAATGATTAACATGCTTATGAACAAACTTTTTCTTTGAAAATTTGGAGAAGATGGAAACTAACATTTTGAAATAAAAATCTATGCTAACTCAAAATGTAATGTAAAAGGCTGAAATGAAATGCAATTTTTAGATGATAATTGACTGATTATGATATCTAACAATATGAGAATGCAAAATTAAAATTTAAACCATGCATGAAATGAGCTAATTTAGGCTATATTTTATGAAATGCATGTTACAGAATTGAAGTCAACTCAAACTGATACAATTAGGAAATGGCACCAAACAGAAGATGAAAAATAGGGTTTTCAGCTCTATAAAAGGCAATTTCAAGGGTCAAAAGGGATTGATTCACCCAAGGTGGCGAATGAGTCCCAGTATGGACTTTTTTCATAATTTTTTAGAAATTTTTGATGGATTTTGAAGTTTTATGAGTGCTATGATGCATAACTAAATGAAAAATGCTGAATTTAAGAAAAAATACATGAAATTAGATGCAAAAAATGCAACGTGAATGCACTTTTTATGAATGCAAAATTTGAAACCTAGCATGCAAATGAATTTATGTAAAACCTAATGCAAGATCAATGCAAGCTAGATGTATGATGCACTCCAAATCAGACAAAGAAAGTATTCAAAAAAGTAGGTCACCAAAATGTAACAAATATTTTTTGGCAACCTAATCCTTTCTAGCACTTCTAGGGTTTTTCACCTAAAAGGAGAAAGAAGGGCTAAAATGCTCATGTCTACATTCAAAGTTAATGCAATATGGATGGAATATGGATGAAATATAGATGCAATATACCTAGATTCAATGTTTGGATGCAAGAAACTAATAAGATTAATTGATTAATGAATCGAAACTAAGGAATCAAAGAATTTTTTGAAGACACATTGTATAATACAAAAATACCTAGAAATGAATGCAAACTGTAATAGAACTGAAAGAAATTGAATAAGTGCACCTAAAATCTTGATCAAGACTAGAAATGAAATTTGAAATGCTGCTGATGTTGACTTTTAGGCCTGGTGAGACTCATTTTCCATTTTGGGAGAATCAGTCCTAGTTTTGCAAAACTTTTTTGGAGCCTATTTCGAACAAAAGGGTATCTAAAAATACATAAAACCTAAAATTGACCTTTGATTTGGACTCATTCACCACCCATGGTGAATGAGTCCACTTCTAAATTTTTGTTTATTGAAAGGTGGAATTCAGAGCTCTCGGTTTTCACTTTGATTCTCTATAGGTGTCTGCTTCCAAAACTCTAATTTATGAACCTAAAAGTGAGCTTTTGTTGATATTTTGACTTGTTCAATGAAGAGAAAACCTAAAAATAATTCAAACTTGATTCTTAATGATTTCCAAGCTTCCAATAGGCCTAATTCTACAATCACACAAGACAAGAAAGAGAAATTTTGGATGCTAGGGCATGGGGGTTTGCCTTGGTCAAACCCCTTTTAGGTAATTAAACCAAAATGATGAAAGAATGGAATGAAACTTGAAATAATGGAGTTGATTACCTTGCCATGATGCTTGATCTTGAATGTTTATAGAAAAAACATGAAGAATCTTCCCTTGAATGTCTAAAAATTGATGTCTTCATGACTTGAAATGATAAAACCCTAAGTTGATTGACTTGAGATGGAAGAATGATGGATGGATAATGAAGAATGAAAGTGATTTAGGTTTTACAGAGTTGATTTTATAGGTAATTCACCTTATTATCTCAAAAATTGGATCCCTAAGGCCGACATATAAAAATAATAAACTTAAATTTCAAATTTTCCCGCTCAAAGGTAAAAAATGGGCCAAATGGCACTCATTCGCCACCCATGGTGAATAGGTCCCACTTGGATGGGATTGATTCTCCATGGATTGTGAATGGGTCCCACAAGGGTCATTTTAATAGCTAAGATGCAAGGAGAAAAGGAAATAAGGTTTAAATTGCAACTTTGTCGAGTATTTTATCAAATATTACCTCGAGATGTAGAATATGGGTTAATAGGGGCCTATTAGTGATGATGTAAAGGTCAATGAGGGATTGGGACACAAAATTGAATGTGAAAGTGTGATTAAATACACTTTACAACACTAAAATGATGTCCACACAACCTAGAAAGCACAAGAACCAATGTGAATGTGCAAGATGCATTACAACACTAGTTTAACATTAAGTTCATTTTACAGCCTTCTAGATTGATGTGAAAATGTTATTGAACACATTTAATAATGTTGAATTAGGGAAAAATAGGTTCATTAATTCTAGAAAAGCATGAAATTTCTTCACAACACCTTTACAAGACATCAATAAAAGCATGTTATTCAATTTGCAAGGGTCCAAGACCTAGTGTGGATGCATAAAATGCCTCACAACACTTGAATCAAGGCCTCATTAAATCCAATTTATCCTGAATTATTCCCATGTCAAGCAAGAGGTCCCTTTTTCTACAATACAAATCTTAACTATAGTCCAATTGAGCATGCTTGTCTTTTAGTGGTGTTTTGCTACTCAAAAGTTAAGACACTACATGTTAAACCATCATACTAAGCTTGTGGAAAAAATAGATCCCTTGAAATATCTCCTCAGTAGGGTGACATTAATAGGATAATTGGCTCAATGGGTCATGATACTTAGTGAATATGACATTCAGTATGTGGAACATAAGGAAATAAATGGACAAGTCATTGTTGACCAACTAGTAGATGCACCCACATAAGCCAGTCAACGTTTGGTTTTAGACTTTCCTAACGAGTCAATATGCACACTAGAAACAAGAGTAACATGAAAATTTTATTTTGATGGCTCACATACTAATCATGGAGCAAGTGTAGGTATATCATTTATTACCCCTAAAGGTGATATAATCCCTAAATATCTTAGGATAGCCTACCCATGCACAAATAACATTACAGAGTATGAAGCCTTGTTGATAGGATTGCATATGACAATAAAATGGAAAATACAGAGTCTACAGGTCTTAAGGGATTCACAATTGGTCATTTGACAGGTCAATGAGGACTATGATACTAAGGATGAGAAATTGAACTCATACAAAAAAATGGTTGATAGTTTCAAGCACTACTTTGTAGACATCTCCTTTTTCCAAGTGCCACATGTCCAAAATAAAGTAGCAGATGACATGGCTACTATTAGGTCTCTTTTGGATATTCCTAACAATATTTAGTAGTATGTGTTCTTAGTGGGATATTTGTTGGTCCACGCTTTCGATGTTCCTATGTCTGAAATGTTATGTGAGCTTGCTGGCCCTACTCCCCCTGCTACCAGGATATCTATGACTACTTACATTGCCAGACTATACCACCTGACCTTTCCAACAATCAACACAAGCCCTTCATTTGGAAAGCCACTCACTACGCCATCATTGGTGATACCTTATTTAGACGTAGCTTTGACAACACCTTAGTCAAATGTCTTGACACTAATGAAGCACAAACTACCTTATGTGAACTACATGAAAGTATATGTGAAGCCCATTCTAGTTGTCTGACCCTAGCAAAAAGATCATGTGACTAGGATACTACTGGCCTACAATGGAGGATGATTCCTATCACTTTGTATGGAAATGTTGACAATGCTAGTTACACAACAACCTCATTCATGCACCTATGCAGGAGCTAGAACCCATCACTTCACCTTAGCCCTTCACCCAATGGGGACTTGAGCTCATAGGAAACATTCATCCCACCTCATAAAATGGCCATAAGTTCATCATCACCACCACTAAATGCTTCATGAAATGGATTGAATCCATCCCCATAACATACATCACCAGTTAACAAATCTCCAAATTCATCCTCAATTACATCATATTTCAGTATGGTCTCCCCCAAACCATCATTACTAACAATGGTTGTCCCTTCAAAAATCAAGATGTCCATGAGTTATGTGAGAAATTCCACATTCAACATCACTTTTCCACACCATATTACCCACAAGGCAACAACCAAGCTAAGAAATCCAATAAGTCTATAATAAAAATTCTTAAAAATATTGTCAATGGCATTGGCTATGACTAGCACATTTAGCTTAACCCTACCCTATGGGTGTATCACATGACAATATGCACACCCACCAACACCACTCTTTTTTCCTTAGTATTTGGTTCAAAGGTTATCCTAACTATGAGAGTTAAAATCTACATAAATCTATGATTGAAAAATATGGAGAAATTTGTCAACATTGAATAAATGAGACAATCACTCTCCCTCTAAAATTGTTGAGCAAATATAAAGGGAATAATAATATCACCAAACTAACATGAAATTATAAATGAAATATGCATGAAATCTATTCCTAAATTACTCAAACATCATCTCATAGGGGGATTGGTGCTATTTTGATATGTAAAATAGCCCTTTCCCAACCCCTTTAGATAAGCTAAATTATAAAACTTCCTTGAAGATGATATGGATTAAAATGATAATGATGCATTTGTGCATGAGATTGTGGAGTTGTGGAGGATTTGATAAAAGATGAAACTTTCATTTATAGATTATTTTGATGAGAAAAATATCCAAATGGATGAATGTAGGACAAAGCTTTAGCCAATGAGATGAAGTCACTTGTCAACTTGTGATAGGCTGGAGGAATGAGCACATTTTGGTCAATGTGCCAAAGAGAGGGAGATTTCAAATTTGAATTTGAGAGTTAATGTTGAGTTTGAATTGCAAGGGACATGTAAGAGACATGTAAGACCTATTAAATTCCTTGTTGGATGTACATTTCCACTTGCTTTTGAATTCAAACTTGAGGGAATATTCCTCAAAGATGCCATGTTGATGGAAAATGATGAATTTAATAAATCAATAAATTGATTTATTGGTGCAAGTGGAAAAAGCTAGAGGATGTGACATGTATTAGATTAGATTTAATCAAGATTAGATTAGCTTAGATGATGATTAGTTGCTTTGATCCCTTTGACTTGAATATTTTGATTTATTTAAATCAAAAAAGGATGAAAGGTGATTTCAACCTTAATTAAATAAATGATTGATTTATTTAATCAAGGAGGGTGATGTTAGGATCAAGTTGATTTATTTAATTTAAACTGATGACTTTAAGAGATTGATAAATAAACTTGATTTATTTGCTGAATGGATGAATATGACCTAATCGAATGCATTATGCCAATTTTGCATGTCTACATTTTTCCCTTCTTTGAAGCAATGTACTTGCTGCATTGGTTCAAAGAATAAACTTGCCGCTATCAAAATTCAAAAATTTCTGATTTTTCAGATGCCCCAATGGAAAGAAGTATATTGGTACATTTCCCCCTTGAGAGATCGAGCGAAAAGATTCGATTTGAGGGTCGATCTCGCAATAAAGAGGTTCAGGATGGATGGTTATGGATGATGATGCAAATGGGATGGTTTTAAGATGCTTAGAATAAAAAATCTATATTATCTTAAACAACTTAAATGATGATATGATGTGAGATGGATGAGATTGATGATTTGATATGCTATGATTATACAATGGATGTTTTATGAAAATATGTGATTTATGAGATGCTTAGACTAATAGATCTATATTATGATGATGAACATGCACGTGGGATGATATGCATAATACTAATGGTTCGTGAATGCAAGATGGATGCACTAGTGATGATGATAAACTACTACTGACGTGATGTTAGTGTGGAAGTAAGAAATGATATGATGACAAGAGGATGCAACAAGTCCATGATCTGATGAGACTTTATTAGAGATGATGATGATGATGATAAATGATGATGATAGATAGATGATTTTCTTATCAAGGATTGGGATTTTAAAAGGGCTACTTACCTTATGTTTGATTACACATGTAGATACGATGCATCAAGGTATAAAGAACCAAGATGGCATTGTACCTAGTGCGATGGACTTTAACTCAACAAAAGGATAAGAGTATTCTTGTTCACACTTGACATATGGAAACCTTGCTAGGACATACCTCACAAAGCAAGTATTCACCAAGTTATTTTACAAGAATGTCCAACAAGCACAATAGACAAAAGATAATGATCGTTTCCCCATTCCTATCTCTCTAAATCCTTTGTTCGGATATCATCAAGAAGTCCTTGGAATGAGAGCAATAAGATAAATCAAAATAAAAGATCAAGTATGCAAACAAGTCAATGTTCTTCATATCTTGAGCCAAAGGGATGTGTTTGATAGGATAAGAATCCAAGTGATATCCAAAATGATGCCCATTGTTGGAACGATATATCCTAGGACATGCATTGTATAGGATGATGATGGTTTGATAAGTTGATTGATAGGCTATTGATATAAGGTTGATTGACATGTTTACGACTGATCAAGAGTTTGATTTTGCATTCAATGGTTTGTTGTTTTGATTTGGATTTTGTGTTTGAAGTTTGCTTTTGCTAATTGTTGTGATTGTTTCTATTTATGTTGCCAAAAGATGAAGGTGATGATCAGTTTATTATGGATGATTCATTATTACGGGTGAAAGTGAAACGGGATGGATGAATTTTTTCAAATATTTGGATGATTTAGATTTTTTGGAATGTTTTGAGGCTGTTTTTTTTTGGGTTTTTTTGGATTTTTCAAATGTTTTGATTTTTTTATTTTCTGATGTTTTGGATTTTGCATTTTGAATGTTTTTTGAATGTTTTTGGATTTTGATGCTTTTGAATGTTTTTGGATTTTGATGTCTCGGGGGCTGATCAAAGATTAGCCTTGCCTATGTTTAAGCTCAAAGACGACGTAGTTCAGATTCCATGTTTTTGACATTTTCTGATTTTTATGAATGTTTTTGGATTTTTTCGATGTTTTGGATGTTTTTGGATTTTTTGATGTTTTGGATATTTTTCATTTTTCGCACGATTTTGATGATTTGGATATGGATATGTGTGATGATACCAGTGCTCTATTTGAGGATTTTTCTAAAAACCAAGCTAAGGTTGATTGATCATATTGATGGATTGATGATGGTGATAACATTGTTGAGGATACACAACAATGCAAGGATTTGATTGATCAGGATTGATGATGATAACATTGTTGAGGATGCACAACAGTGCAAGGATAGTGTTAAGCAATACAAGGATAGGGAAAGATATCCCCAAGATGATGATGGGTTGATTGGAGTTGATTGATCAAGATTTTGAAGCTTGATTTGGAACAAAAGATTTTTGGATGATTTGATGTGACATTTGAAGTGCAAATTAGATGCAACTAATAGTGATTACTTGGATTGATGTTCGATGAAACATGAATATTGATAAGGAATGTATTCTCGTCAAAATATTCCATGGGCTAATGATTTGGATTTTGGATCACAAATGCTTTGACCAATTTGGTTTCACGTTTTCCAATGTTTAGATCACCACCTAAGTTGGAGGATATAGATCAAGATTTATTCCTGAAGCGAGATGTAAATATCTGCCCCTAGTGTCTAGCAATGTATGGAATGTCAGGGTTGGATTCATGGATAAGTTTATGGATGGATGGATATGGATTTTCTTGTGATAAGATAAGGTGTTTGGATAAAGGATGCTCATTTGGATAATGTTGGCTCAGATAACATTGGATAGGATAGGATTAGTGAAAAAGACCCATGTCAAGATGTTTACCATAAGCAAGTGTAAAGTGTACACAAAACTTCATCAAGATCAAGATAACTTGAATGATGGATGCAGATGGATGAAAATGGATTGGATAAATTGTTTAAGGATGAATGGATTTATTATGGCTAAGATGGATGGAATGCTAGATTTATTATGGATGCGATGAGATGCTTTCACCTAAACTGGTGCACGTAGATGCTCGATTCCACACATGACACCTATTTACCAGGTTTTCATCATGGTATTACCCAAAGTGCCACCATAGTGGTTTTCACTGGAGGACAATTTTTTATCTTTATTGTTTTCAATCATTTTTCTAATTTTTTTGGATTTTCATATTTTTTTATTTTTTTGTATTTTTCTGTGAAAGATTTAAAGCTCATGTTGAACCACCTTGTGGTGATGATGTAGACACTTCTATCATAATGTGCCATTGGTATCCTACCTGAAGAAGTTGCTTTGCTAAGATACCTGCACTTGAATGCAGCTTTTGGGATTCCCTATTTGCTTTATTGATATCAGGTTAACTTTGTCTCTATGCGCACATCGCGATAGAGTGCCTTCAAAATCCTTATGATGAAGGGTCATTGCCAATACACAGGTCAATGTGAGAATTGGATATCATGTGTGGAGGCATGGATGGAGTGTGTTTAGGGATAAAATATGGATTGGTTGATAGTTTGGAACCTTTGACTCTCCAAACTTGGGAAGATGAGCAATGATGGGTGGATACAGAAGTGTGCATGGAATTAGGACCAACTACTTGATACACTTTGTACGTCACTTGAAAAGTATGCTTTTTCTTTTGTGGACATCCTTGATGGATAATTTTTCCTTTTTTATTTTTCCCCATAGTTTCTTTGACTGATGGAGTTTGATAGGGATGATCTTTCTTTGTATTCTTTGGTATCCATTTATATTTGATTTGTCCATTATGCTTTCCATCTTCTTTTTCTTTGATAACATTCATTGTACTTTTATTCAATTCTTTCTTTTGACATTGGTCCCAATTCATGGATGGGGTGATGAATGGATGAAGATTCATGACATGGCTGGTTGTAGTATTGACACTAGTTTCATCATAAGGACTCTTCGTGCCCCCTTATGTTGATGTTTGCTTGAGACAAAGTTTCCCCAAGTATGGCAGTAGTAGTACCTTAATGCTTTGATTCTTCATATTCTGAGAGCTCTTGTTTAGAATGAATTCTCTAATAAATGACCACCATAGGTGACGTTGTTTCAATTTACTGCTCCGCTAACTCCAAAATATATTGTTCTGTCTAACTTGTTTCCTTGAGTGGATAATTTTGGATATCTTCATACATGATGTCTTCAGTCTAGATTTTGGATATATCTGATCCTGATGTTGACAACTCTATTTGACTATAGGAATCAATAACCTTCTCTTTTTGTGTATTAATATTAGGAGTAAAGGAATCCTATTCTGAATGAAGATCATCTACGTGCCCATCCGCAGAAAGCATCTCATGGGTAGATGGAGGAGTAAGTACTATGTGGATATGATCATCTTGTGTGGATAGCAGAATATCCATTAGATCATTGTAGTATCCTGGAGATACAAATTTTTTATCTTGAATGATTTCGGAGTTGCTTTCGACATGCTTTGGATCAAATTCTTGACATGGATTAGTTTCAAAGGATGGATTGCTTACAAAGGGTTCTTGGATTTCGTCATTAGGAATGGGAAGTGGCTCCATATCCTCTTGATCTTTGAGTGGACTTAGATCAAGTGTCAAGTTTAGAGTTCCTTCAGTATCTATAACCATGAGGTTAAAGGGGGTCAACATGTCTTGGAAAGGACCATTGCTAAACCTTAGTGGAAGATTTTGATATTGCTTTAGAATAAATTCTTGAGATATGTCCTCTAACTCATAAGGCAATGTAGAGACATTTTCAATATGATCATTGGTTGATGGATCATGCATTATGTTGATAGGATCAAATAATCCTAACACTCCTTGAAATAGATCACCAAAAAGTGGCTCTTGATGTATGGTGAGTTGATCATCGGATGGGGTGGAAACATCTTCAAGGTGCTCATCAATGGAGAGATCTTGATCATTGTTTTCAACAATTGTGGCGGAGGGATTTCCAATGTCTTCAACCACAGGGTCAAATGATGTTGAAATTTCTTGAATTGGATCATTGTTGGTTGGTGGTTTTTGATCATGATTGAAAAGTGACTCTTGACATATGTTGATTTGATCTTTAGATGAGATAGAAACATCATCAATGTGCTCTTTGATGGATAGATCTTGATCATTGCTTTCAGTAATTGTGGTCGGGAGATTGTCAATGCTATCACCAGTGGTTGAATGTTTATCGTTATCCCCAATAGTTATCATTTTTTGTGTTTGTGCTTGTGTTTGTTCGGTAGCTTGAGAGGCTTGGGCAGCTTGAGAGGCTTGTTGCACTTGTTGAGCTTGTGTTGCTTGTTGTGTGGCTAGATATTGTTGGATGGCCTTTTGGTAGGCTCGATGAGCTTTTAGCACAATGTTATATTATCTTGCTGCATTTGGTTTTGGTGGTAGTGGTGGCAAATTCAGAATTGTGTTGGATGTAGTGACAAGTCATTGAGATATGTTTGGAGTGATTGTGAGGGTCTGAGATATGATGGGATTGATCGGGGTGATAGGTCTTTGGGAGACCATATTTTGATTTGTCAGGATTGATTTTGTCATTTCATTAGATACCATATTTTGGTGCAATGTTGATGGTATATTCAAAGGATTTGATGTGATGGCTTGATTGGTGTTAGGTGGATTGATTTGAATGGAGTGATTGGTGCTAGGTAAAGGGGGAAGCCCTAAACCATGGAATGATGTTGATATGGGTAATGGTGGTGGAGATGTCTCTTGGTGCAATGACTCAACTATTTTGCTAAGTGTAGCAATATGATCTCACCAAATTTGATCTTGATTTCGATCTTGACTTCCTTGATATAGTTGATTTGGTTTTTGTTCAAGTATATTTGGGATGCATACTTGTGGTTTTTGAATGGAAACATGGACAAATTGATTTTGAACAATGTTTTGATTTGGGATGATGTTCATATTTGGCATGATTGGTTGAAATTGAACATTGTTGATGTTGGGAATCACATTGCCTTGATTTAGGTAACTTTGATTTTGTATGGTGTTACCTTGACTTGGAGTAGTTAACATTTTTTTTGGATTTTGAACAATATTCATATGGTTTGCAAACATATTTATCCCAAAGTTTTCCAGATTCATGTTTGGAAAACTTGTAATTGGTACATTCTCATTTGGCATGTAGGGATTTGATGAGATGACATTGTTCCTTTGAAGCCTCATGCATTGGGTGTTTGGTTGATAGATTTGTAGGTTTGAATTTAGATCTACCATCGGGAAATGTGTTCCAATCTTTGATTTGGGCATACTCACACTTGTTGTACCATTGACATCTATAGAAGGTAATGATCCCATGTATGGATTGTATAAGTGTGAGTTTTGATAACCAATCAGCTTTGTAAGGCTTTGATAACTTAGATTACTCATGATGTATGGATAAAGTTTATATTCCATGTTCCTCTTGTTTTTTGACCTTGTTACAAAAGTGACCTCTAAGGTTCTTAGGATTAATGACGAAATGAAGGATGAAAGGGGTGAATGATATGAGTGTTAAACATTTAGGGACTTTGGATCAATGCTAGACTTAGGGTTTGATTTTGATTGTTTTGATTGGATAAAGAACTTGTAAACCCTAAGATGTTGAATGTGATCTTAGGATGAATTTTTTCAAATGATTGCTAATTCAATTAAATGTATGAGAAAGGATGCATTCCCCTACACCTAACTAAACAAGGTGATTTTTTATTTTGATGATTTACCCAAGTCTAGAATGATATTTCCAAAGCTCTAAAGTTGTTTGTGGGATGAAGATGATAAATGTTTGGAATTTGGATGAAGTGTTTGATTTGATCCTAAATGAACCTAGGAAGGACTTGTTTACTAGGCCAAGATAGTGAAGAACATGCCTTTCTCTAAGAGTAATTCAAAATCAAAAGACCAATGTTTTTATGAAAACCATATGACCAAAAGATGACAAGCGCATGTGTGGGGTCCAATTGATTTAATATTTTCTTAATGGATTCTTTTACCACAAACACACTCTTGATTAGGTTTTTCAACTGAATGTCCAATGTCCTAATTTTCTTTCATCCCACAAAATGCATTATGCAGAAATCGAGGAAATCGAGGCAAAGGTTTCCTAATGTTGACCTTAGTAGAAGAAAATTGAGATGAAATACAAATGTTTAGAAGCCTCTGAGGATACAAATCCCAAGGGCAAGCAATAACCTATGAATTTGTTCAACGATATTTTCTTCTCCTAAAGGGTTTGATATTTTATGCTCATGTTGAATGTTGGTTTTCCAATGTTTTCGATCAAAAGCACTGTGTTTTCAAATTGACTCACAAGCAATATAACATCCTAGCTCAATTGGTACATTTTTCTTGTTAGGCTTGCCTCATGTCCTTTGTAGTAGAAGAGATGATTTTACATGCAACCAAGGAGAGAGTATAAAGGTATGTTAAGAATGAAGTCTTAACCTCTATACTTTAACCAAGATCAGACATGGCAAGTAACTTCTTGGAATCTAAGTTCTAATGCACCACTTTGATAAAATTGGTGGATGGACTGGTTGGATACTACAAACAAGGGTTCTAGTTCTGACTTTCCATTCATGGAGATTGACCCATATGGCGAGAGTCCCCTTTCAGATCTTGTCGGAACCAACCATGTGATATTGGCGTTTACTCCAATACCCACATTTATATCTTGGTTGGAAATACTCTTGGCTTTAGAGTGTTACCGATTGAGTCATTCCCTTGGGTGAGTACTTTTTCCCCAAGGCAGGCCCTCTAAGATAGACAAAAGTGAGTAAAGACAATATTCGTAACTCAATCAATCTTTGTTGGCAACAAAGAGAGAGAATATACGCAATAATGCCCCCACTCACACTCGCACAAGATTTTGTTTGATTTTAAAACCCAAATTGAAGTGTGGAGGCAATCTTTTATGCAACTTAATGTCATCAAAAATACTTTTGATTCTCAAGATTGTCGTGAAGTGCGAGAGAAACGCAGACACCTTTTTAGGTGAGATTATTTTGCAAAAAACATTACAAAGCTTAAAAGACACATGTTTGTTTTAAGCCTTCAAAGCAATGATTTGATTCATTTTAAGTACCAAAGGAAAGATGAAGATTTGATTGTTCAATTTGTTAATCTCAAATGAAATCTAGTCAATGTTGCCTAAAGTTCATTTTAACCTCTTTGCAATGAAATTTGAAAGCCTAGGCAATGTTTGTTTTAAAGACCAAAACCAAACACTGGTAGATTTTGATCCATTTTTTATCATCTGTCCGTTGAAATTTCGACGGTTGTTCGTCGCTATTATTGCATTGAAATTTTGACAACATTTGAAACGTCGAAATTCTAGCCCGACATCCGAGCCGTCAAAATTCCAACAGACGGTCGTTGAAAAATGGGTCAAAATCTACCAGTAAAAAATGAGTTAGCCTAAAATAGAAAATTAAGTCGTGCGACAGAGGCTCGAAGCATTTAAAAATGCTTTTGGGTTTCAATTTTTTTTTTTTATATTTCTCAAATCCTTAACTCTGATCTTGTATTTATTTTTTTCTCAACTCCAACACTTGATTCCGATGTTGATTTCACCTTTTTGTTCTCCTTTGTCGCTTTCCTTCACTTTTTTACCTTCCTCATTTTCCTATTAAACAAAAAGGAAAGCATGTGAGGATCAAAATATTAAATTAAGTTCATTTTAATCATTGATTTCAAATGAAAGAACGAAATAAAGACTCAATGATTTTAGACTAATAAATGACAAAGATTAATGCAATCCAATATTAGACTTAATCATTGATTTCAAAAAGAATTATTTTCAAATGATAAAGACTCAATGATTTTAGACTAACAAATGAATCATTAATAGTAATCTTGCTTTCCACAATTCTTAAAGCCTTTAGTTGACATACTTAGTTATATGACAAAGATCCATGTAACCCAAAATAAGATAATGTATGCATTAAATAATGTAGATAAGTGAAGATTTAATGCAATGATCATCGATAGAAAGAAGATGGTTCATTTGTCATCTTTAGGATCTTGGCTGCAAACATAAAACAACCATAAAGATCTATTTTCATTCATCACGTTGGCACGGTGGTTGATGTTGATTGTAAAAATCACTTTCTCATTGGTTCACACTCTGAGGAATTTGATATGAGACACGTGAGGAAGGCCTCCACGGCTTGCACATATGTATTGTCCCTATAGGCATATAAAATCACTTGAAGACAACGCATTTAGACTGTCTGACAAAATTCCTCAAAGAAATGTTGTTTCATAGAATGCATTGATTGCAATGTTAGTGTAAAGCAGATTTATTTTCAAAATACATAAGAAACTAAATGAATTTGTTAGGTGTAAGGAAAAATTCTATAGTTAGTCAGAATGTCATAAATACTTATCCTAAAAAAAAGGTGAAACTTTGGAGCAAGCGCAAGGCTCCAAGTTGTGATCAACCTCAATAATGTTCGCCAGGGAGCAATAACTCACGATCTTGTCAAACATCTTACACTGCTGGTGAAGAAATGATGGTTTTCAGTAGGGCTCTTAATGGACAACAATAATGGTGGAGTATGCATAGGAGTTTATTTGAAAATTATTTTTAAAAAAAGACTTTCAAATTTTCATGCCGACATAATCAAATAAAGGATGAAACACAACCAATGATAAATGAATTTTTATTTTAGAGTCTTTAAAGCTAATGCAGTGTGCAGATGTGTGTCAGAAACAACAATTTTTTCTATAAAAATTGTCTTACAGTGTTCCTCGGTTCTAGATCCAATATAACAAGAGACACTTTCAAAATCCCTACCAAACAAGGTCACATTGTTAACAAAAATAAAAGCCTTCTCATCAGCAGTCCAATCTACATAGCCTTCCTCATAGCCTTGTAGTGTATTTCAAAGCTCCCATTCATGAAATTCAATAGCAATGGCCTGGGCATAGAAATCCTAAGCTCCTGCATGTACAGTTAGATGAAAATAGATAGATGATGAAAAAAATCACGATGTAAATGAACAGTGGGTGCCAAAAAAAAATGTGAGAAGAGAAAACATGGACACAAATACAAGTCACGTGAACTATTGATAACATGCCTCGAAAAGAGGGGGGGATGAAAATCTTCTATTGTTTTCTTGCAGCAGAGGCAAAAGAAAAAAAATTGTGCCTTCTGTTGCACCCTTAAAAGATTGGAGACTCTAAAAGATCAACAATAATACTTTCCAAGCATGCAGTTTTTTTTCCAAAAGTTTTCCTTTTGTTTTGCCAATTTTACAATTCCAGAAGCTTTCTACACTGACAATACTTTTGTTAGCCATTTTGTTTAGCCATATCCATTTTATATCTACTTTACAACTAATTGATGCCTTTATTTCCATTAAAATAAAAGGAAAGATTTATCCAGCACTAAAATAATGGTACACAAGAACAGTATCTTTCAGGACTAAAAAGATAAGAAGTGGGGGAAGATGATTCAACAGTGAAAAGAAATGAGAATTCTCATGACCATCTTTCAGATCACACACCCCATTGCAAAACATCAAAAAAAAGGAACGCATAAAAGAGCTCAGATGTCCATTAAAGATGAGCTGCATTTGGTACTAGACTAACCATTCAAGCATTCAGTTGAAAATAAAAAATAAAAATTGTGCCTTCTGCTGCACCCTTAAATGATGTGAACCACTACACAGTGTAAATCTTATGAATTATTAAAGCTTTGACAAAACATTAAGTAGACAACAGGATGGGTTGCAGCCTGGCGCCTATCAACAATAACTCTGCACATAGGTGTGGCTATAAGGTGACCGTTCACCAGATCTATTAAATAAAAATGTGATTAAGCAACTCTACAAATGTGCCCAAGACATTCTAGGAATAATTAGAAATGGTGAAGATGGACCACTAGTAAGGTCATGCATTGCTAACTTTGAAATAAAGCATAAGACAAATAGAAGACAAAAAAATCTTGTTATTCACATGATAGAGTGTATGTTGTAGCTACTAAATCATGTGAGCAATTTATCTAGATTTAGAATCTGACAATAAAAAGTGAAAGATCTTGTGTTTCCCTCCTTCTAGCACCATATGTGAGCACCACAAATCTGCAAAAGAGTTCAAACCTCAAAACACATTAGCATGTTAGTTCAAACTATGCAAATACCATAGTTCTCCTATGAGATAATAAATCATGCTTTAAAATGCAAACAAATTAGAAGACAAACTAAGGCATATAAAACATGAAATAAATCCTATCCCATAGTGGATTGGTGCTATTGTGAAAAATATCCCTTTCCCAATCCTTTGCTAAGCTCCATGATGAAAATGCTATGAATATGATATGAAGAATGATATGGAATGCTAAGACGATATGGATTCAAATGACAATGGTGCATTTGTGCTTGAGATTGTGGAGTTGTGGAGGATTTGATAAAAGATCAAGCTTTCATTTATAGATTATTTTGATGAGAAAAATAGCCAAATGGATGAATGTGGGACAAAGATTTAGCCAATGAGATGAAGCCACTTGTCAACTTGTGATAGGCTAGAGGAATGAGTACATTTTGGTCAATGTGCCAAAGAGAGGGAGATTTCAAATTTGAATTTGAGAGTTAATGCTGAGTTTGACTTGCAAGGGACATGTAAGAGACATGTAAGACCTATTAAATGCCTTGTTGGATGTACATGTCCACTTGCTTTTGAATTCAAACTTGAGGGAATATTCCTCAAAGATGCCATGATGATGGAAAATGATGAATTTAATAAATCAATAAATTGATTTATTGGTGCAAGTGGAAAAAGCTAGAGGATGTGACATGCATTAGATTAGATTTAATCAGGATTAGATTAGCTTAGATGATGATTAGTTGATTTGACCCCTTTGACTTGAATATTTTGATTTAGTTAAATCAAAAAGGGATGAAAGGCAATTTCAGACTTAATTAAATAAAGGATTGATTTATTTAATCAAGGAGGGTGATGTTAGGATCAAGTTGATTTATTTAATTTAAACTGATGACTTTAGGAGATTGATAAATAAACTTGATTTATTTGCTGAATGGATGAATATGACCTAATCGAATGCATTATGCCAATTTTGCGTGTCTACACTAACTATTGAGGTTGAAGTCCCCTCCCTACGGGTCTCCATGAAAGGGCTTATGATGAGGGGCACAATGCCTAGAACCCACAAATATCACAACATATACCAACACAAAAAATGTGAGAAAGAAAAAAAACCCACTTTCAATTAATTTTAGATAATGGAATTACATATTCAAAACTTACATGCTATAGCCTCATGGGCTTGATTCATTACAACAAAATCAACTCAGAAAAGAAAATCTACTATTCAGAGCCACAATCTGCACTTCAGGGAAACCCTTTTTATTTTCCCCAATAACTGCCCTAGAATGTTCTAGAAAGTACAAATTTCCCCTTTTTTTTTGGCACCAAAAGTCCCACTGTTTGATTTTTGGCCTAGGAAGAAATTTTTAACAAATTCACTTTTTAGAGGACAAACTTCGTAGGGCCATAAATTTTGATCCAGGTGTCTGATTCGCTATTATTGTATATTGTCGGAAAGCTCTCGACGAGCTCTACAACAGATGAACCAATTGTAGGTTGGTTTAGCCACTTTTTGAGCTATTTTGGGACATCCAAATTTTTATATCTAAATTTGAAGCTACATTGTAGAAATTTCCTTGGACAAAAACTTTAATTTCTCCCAAACCGTGCAATGTATTGAGGTGATTCTTTCGCGACCAAATTTTTTTTTCATCTCTGCTCCTTGAGGTAAATTTTCATTTCCATACAAGCCTGTTTTGGTTGACTTACTAAAAAAGTAAGTTCCCAGTTTTTGTTATTTTTGATGCCTAATAGTCTTATACCCCTGAAGTTCCATCATGGAACTCAAAACAACTAAAGAAAATAAAAAAAACATTTTTTTGGGTGATGCAAGATTTCCCTACATTGTTGGATGCTCCTGCATCAAACACTTAGGGTAATTTGAAAATTTACCTTATCAATTCATAGGAGTTAGAGGGAAACCTAGATTATTAACCTCAGCCTCAGTTAACCATGATGAATCTTTAGCAAGCCTTCCTCTCCATTTCACCAAGTACTCTGCATATTACCTATTTCATGTGCTTCTACCCACATAGTTATCCAAGATTTCTTCTATCTCTTCCTTCTCTGAAGTAGGTGCTAGAATTTTCAACAGTTCATTTATCAGACCCTCCTCTATATCACCTTCATGATACTTTGTCAAACCAGCAATGTTGAACACATGAGAAATGTTTATTCCAATAGGAAACTCTACCTCATAAGCATTTCCTGAATCATGCTTCTTTGGGATCTTGCATGGTCCAAAATTCTTCATCTTTAACTTGTTGTATGTACCAACTAGAAACCTTTCCTTTTGCAAATGAAATATGATTTCATCTCCTACCTAGAACTCATTATACCTCCTTTTATGATCCACCTAAGCCTTATATTGTGAGTTCATCTTGTTGATGTGTTTCTTCACTTCTTTGTGCAAATTCTTCAGGTGCTCAGCAAAATCATCAACCTCAACACTACTCTTCTCCCCCTTATTCATCTTTCTTAGTTCAAAAGTAGTTCTTGGACTACTCCCATATACAATCTAGAATGGTGATTTACTAGTGCTCCTATTGACAAAATTTTTGTAAGAAAATTCCTCCTATGGTAAAATCAAATCCCATCCCTTTGGTTTATCTCCTACTAAGTATCTTAGCAGGTTGCCCAAACTCCTATTCACCACCTTTGTTTGTCCATCAGTTTGTGGATGGTGTGCAAAAATGAACTTCAAATCTGTCTTCAATTTCTTCCATAATGTCCTCTAGAAATAACCAACAAATTTGGTATCTTTTTCTGAAACTATACTCTTTGGTGGACCATGTAGTCTCACCATCTCTCTGAAAAAACAACTCTGCAACATGAGCAACATCACTAGTCTTATGACATGGAATGAAATGTGCCATCTTTGAAAATCTATCTACACCACAAATATGGAATCATGCCTTCTCTATGTCCTTGGCAAACCAAGAACAAAATCCATGCTAATATCCTCCCATGGCCTCTCAAGTATAGGTAATGGCTGCTACAATCCAATATTCTAACTTGTCCCTTTCACCATTTGACATACTCTCCAACTTTGTACAAAATTCTTCACATCTTGTTGTAATTGTGGCCAATAATAATTCTCACTGACAAGAGAAATGGTTTTATCTCAACCAAAATGTCCAGCCAATCCTCCACTATGCTTCTCCTTGATTAGATTCTCTCTCATAGAACTCCTTGGAATGCACAATTTGCTTCCTCTAAACAACATCCCATCTTAGATTAAGAAATCCAACCATCTCGTCCTATTCAATGTTACAGGTTCCAAACAACCCTTCCAAGTTTCTACAAATTCTAGATCTTCTGGATACAAGCTCTTGAGTTCATTGAACCCAACAACCTCTATATTCATCTCTATCAACAAATTTTTCCTTCTACTTAAGGCATCTTTACCTCTATTTGAATTTCCACTCTTGTGCTTCAAAACAAAAGTATAACTCTGCAAAAACTCAACCCATTTTAAGTGCCTTTGAGTCAACTTTCCTTGACTATTGACATACTGCAAAGCCTAGTGATCAATATATAAAACAATTTCTTTTGGAAACAAATAGTGTCTCCATTTCTTCAAAGCTTGAACTATAACATAAAAATATGTTGGAAAAACAAGGAAACACAACTAAGAGGTTGGGGTGAATCAATTGTAACAAAAACTAAAACTCTTCTTCTTAATCTTAACTTAAACTCATATATGATGAATAAGAAATTAACCATAAACAATAAACACATCAAAGAGACAAAGAACACAAAGATTTTTTGCATGGAAACCCTATTGGGGAAAAACCACTATGGATGTTAGTCCACAAGATTATACTCTACTAGAATTATAAAAGAAATAATAAGGGAAATGCACATGCATTCAGGCACACTACCTAGAGCTCACTACTCAATTATAAAAGACGACTCACTGTCCAACAATAGGGTTTGTATTAAAACCATCCAAGATTTGTGAACTGAGAAAATAGCTTCTTCACAGGCCTAATTACAATTCCAATTAATCTCAACACTTCTTCACACTTCACATATTCTTCTTCACACTCTGCTTAGCAATCGAATGATATTCACACATACACACATAGGAGCACACGAAGCTTCCTAACAAATAATGAACTAATCACCCTTAAATATCTGCTACATGAAATTGCATCACCACTTCATTGGCCAAAGAAATAAAATATATTTGTAGTGTCGGCCCAAATTTACAAATAAACTTTTAATGTGTATCCATCAAGGTTGGCCACAACATAGTGGAGACTCAAATTAATATCTCCACCACAAGAATACTTTAATTAATTACACCTCAAAGATCCACAACATGCTACTAGCAACATGTCAGCCAGGACCAAGAAAAACCACACATGCGCACAAAGATCTTCAGCCACAAACTCTCTGAATAATATGGACTCACCATAAAGATAGAGAATGATCTAGAGACACCAAAGAACACCAAGAAACAATAGAGAAGTGTCTACAACAACTGAGAAAACAAGAATTACACAAACTTCATTTAGGAACACTGACAGAGACCAGCAACACACTATCAGACCACAACATACTCAAAACTTCATGCGGACCTCTAAAACTTCCGATATCTGATCTAGAAACATTGAACAATAAACCCTTAAATCCACATCAACTAATATTCAACATAAAAAAAACAACACCTTCTTGACCTGCACAGTTCCACTAGGAACTAGGAATACTTTCTTTTACAATTTTCTCAATATCCTCGACATATACTATCTTCAATGTAGCAAATGCTAATAGTTTTGACGTCAATGGCAACCACATATCAACAACCATATCCACAACATCCAACAATCTCCCCCTTTGGCATTGATGGCAACACATGGTGTGAAAAATACCATCAACCCAACACACTGACTTCTTCTATTTAGTCTTAGAGTGCAGTACCAGATTCATTAAGATGTTTATTATACTTGAATTGTCATAGTATATGGTGATAGGCTCTTCATATATCACTCTAATATCTCTCAACATCTATTTCATCTATATCACTTAAGTACAATTATTTGTAGTAGTAATGTATTCTACTTCAATAGTGGATAGAGAAATTGAATTCTACTTTTGGCTCAACCAAGATATCAACTTCTTCCCTAGGAAGAAAGCACCACTAGTAGTACTTTTCCTATCATCTACATCACCAGCACAATACGCATCAGTGTATGCACACAAAGTGAGATCATCATCTTTTGGATACCAAAGTCCAAAGTCAGTTGTTCCTTTAAGATATCTGAAAATTCTTTTCACAGCAGTCACATGTGACTCCTTTGGATCAGCTTGAAATCTAGCAACCATACATACAACATTCATAATGTTTGGTCTAGTCTGTGTCAAAATCCACCAATCATTGATCTGTACCAAGTTTGATTTTCCTTTAGAGAATCATCATTCTATGATAGCTTACATCTAGTTAACATGGGAGTACCAACAGGGTTGGATTCATCCATTCCAAACTTCTTCAGTAGCTCTTTCACATATTTGGACTGAGATATGAAAATCCCTTGGTCCAATTGTGTAATTTGCAATCCTAGAAAGAACTTCATTTCACCAATCATGCTCATCTCAAATTCACTCTTCATTTCATCAACAAACTTCATACATAGATTATCATCTCCTCCAAAAATGATATCATCAACAAAAACTTCTATAATCAATTCCTTATCATGATCTAACTTGAAGTATCAATTGCTATTAACAGTACCTTTTGTGAATCCAAGCTTTCGTAGATATTTGTCCAGTCTAGCATACCATGCTCTAGGGGCTTGCTTAATTCCATACAAAGCTTTCTTCAACCTACAAACCATATCTCCCTTATTTGTTAATTAGAATCCATCTAACTATTCAATGTACACCTCTTCTTCTAGTTCTCCATTCAAAAATGCAAATTTTACATCCTTCTAATAGACTTTATAATTCTTATATGCAACATAAGAAAGAAATAATCTTACAGCTTCAATTCTAGCTACAGGGGAAAATGTTTCTTCAAAATCAATACCTTCCATTTGAGAATAGCCTTTACATACCAGTCTTGCTTTATTCTGGACCACTTCACCTTCTTCATTTAGCTTGTTTCTAAATACCCATTTGGTACCAATCACATTCTTGTCTTTAGGCCTAGGAATCAATAGCCGTGTGTCATTTTTTTCAATCCATTTCATCTCTTCCTTCATAGCTTCTAGCCAATGTTCATCTTGTTAGGATTCACTAACGCTCTTAGGTTCAATCTTGGATATCAAACAATATTCTTTTGCAATTTTTCTTCTAGTTTGCACTCCTTTACTCTTATATCCTATGATTTGAATTTCAAGATGATTCAGCTTTACGTACCTTGGAGTTTTGGGACTTACTTGGAATTTTGATTATTCAGATCTTTCTTCTACACTTCCACTTGTCTGTGCCTTAGCACTTGTATGAGCTTCTTGAATAACTTGATTTACCAGAAAAAATTGAGATTGCTTGACTGAAACATATGGAATAATTTCAAGTAGATTCGGTGTCTGAGTCCTCTTCCCCTAGCTTGTAATATTGTCATCTAAATCATAACTACAATGTCTGGATGATTTGATAGAGTCCTCATCAACTCTAGCATTTGCACTTTCAACCATCTTTCTCGGTTTTTTATTATAGCACTGGTATGCCTTGCTCTTAATAGAGTAACCTAGGAAGATCCCTTCATTGCTTCTAGCATAAAGTTTTCCTATATCATCATCTCTCTTGATATAACAACTACTTCCAAAGATCTTAAAATACTTAACATTAGGCTTGTGACCAAACCATAACTCATAAGGGGTCTTATTAGAATTGTCATTCACATTTACTCGGTTCAAGGTATACACAACAGTACTTACCGCTTCACTCCAATACATCTGAGACACATTTCCTTTCATCATCATGGTTCTGGCAGCATCCAGAATTGTTCTATTCTCTCTCTACAACTCCATTCTGTTGAGGGGTTCAGGGAGTAGATAGTTGTCTTTTAATTCCATTTTCTTCACAATAAGAGTTGAATTCCTTAGAAATTAACTCACCCCCTCTGTTAGATCTTAGGAACTTTATTTTTAGAACTTTCTCATTTTATGCCATAGCCTTGAAGCATTTTAATTTCTTTGGAGCTTCACATTTTTCTCTCAAAAAGGAAACCCAAATCATTATGGATTAGCCATCAAAAACCAGCATAAAATACCTTTCTGCATGAATTCTTATGACTCTTGAAGGACCACAAAGGTCAGTATGTAGCAGCTCCATCAAATTATTTGAATGAAAATGTTTGCTCTGGAAGGATACTCTAGTTTGTTTTCCCATCTGACATTTCTTGTAGATTATATTAGCAAGCTTCACTAATCTAGGAATATCTCTTACTACTTGAGCAGAACTTATGTTGATAATGTTGTCAAAATTTACATGACACAATCTCCTATGCCACAACCAACTTTCATCTATCTGAGCAATCAAACAACTTCCACTAGCAGTATTCAAATGAAAAATGTTACCTTGTGTTTGTTTTCTTGTTGCAATCAAGTTTCCAGAACTTCCATGTATCTTGTATCTTCTATCTTTGAACTGTAGATCATATCCCTTGTGAACCATCTGTACAACACTCAATAGATTGTTCTTTAGACCTTCAACATAGAGGAAATCATCAGTGTTGTCCTTACCACCAAGGAAAATGGATCCTCTGCCATGAATTACACCAGCATTGTTGTCTCCAAACCTTACAACTCCACCATCATACTATTCCATACTCACAAATTTTCTTTTGTCACCAGTCATATGATGTGAGCATCCACTATCAATGATCCACTCATCTTTTTCTTCAACTTGAGCTGCAAGATATTTTTCATCTTTAGTAGATTTAGTAGCCACAAGATTATTTTCAATGGTAGTAATGAAAGCTCAATCATCTTCTTTTCCATTATCTTTATCAGATTCCTCATTAGTCACTACTTCTTCAGCAAAGTGGCATCTCTTTGGGAATCTAGACTTCTTAGGTTTAGATCTAGGAACTCTTTTAGGACATCTTGATGCAAAATGACCTATTTTATTGCATGAAAAAAATTTAATAGGTAATACATCTTCATACTTACCTTTTCCTCTCCCTTATTGCTTTACAATCAACGCTTCCAGTTCTTCTACTTCTCTTTCTTTATCTTTGAATTTTTTTAGTTCTTCATCATACTTGGATACCTTCCTAAAACTCTCTCCTGGACTATATCTTTTTTTTATGCTTCCAGACATAGTATCCTTAAATGCAGATTCAATTTTTGGTGTGGATTCACCAAACTCACAAATCTCATAAGTAGCAATTTTGCTAATCAGCGTATCTCTTGTCAACTTGTTTACTGATCTGAATTCTTCAATAGCATGAACCTTCATTTTGTATGAGGGAGGAAAGGATCTAAGTACTTTAGCCACAATTTCATCCTCACCCACAGAACCACCGACACATGTAATACCCATCACTATCTCATTTACTTTCTACATAGAAGAGGTGATATTTTCATCTTCACCCATCTTCATATTCTCATACTTTCCTTTCAAGATTTGTAGCTTAGCCATCTTCACTTGTACATCTCCTTCATACAAAGTTTCCGGTTTCATCCACATTTCATGAGCTATTTTCAAACCTACCACATTAGCCATCTATGAATCTATCAAGGCACTCATCAAAGCTTCAATAGCCTTGATATTGCTTCCAACTTCTTTAATCTCATTAGCAGTAGAAGGAACATTCTAAGGAATGCCATATTAATTTTTAGTAATCTTCCAAATAGAATCACCAATACACAATAAGTGACATTGCATCCTAACTTTCAATAGTGAATAGTTAGAACAATCAAATCTAGGATTGTCCTTCTTGAATGTTGTTTTCATCTTGTATCACCTCAAGCTATTACACTTTCTTCAAAGGAACCTACTTTGATACCAATTGTTGGAAAAACTTGAGGACACACAACTAAGAGGTGGGGGTGAATCAATTGTAACAGAAACTAAAACTCTTCTTCTTAATCTTAACTTAAACTTAGATCTGATGAATAAGCAATTAACCATAAACAATCAACACATCAGAGAGACAAAGAACATAGATTTTTTACGTGGAAACCCTGTTAGCAATTAACCATAAACAATCAACACATCAGAGAGACAAAGAACATAGATTTTTGCGTGGAAACCCTGTTGGGGAAAAACCACAGTGGATGTTAGTCCACAATATTATACTCTGCTAGAAGTAGAAAAAAATAAAAAGGGGAATGCACATGCATTTAGGCACACTGCCTAGAGCTCACTACTCAATTACAAAAGAGGACTCACTGTCCAACAATAGGGTTTGGATTAAAACCATCCAAGACTTGTGAAATGAGAAAATAGCTTCTTCACAAGCCTAATTACAGTTCCAATTAAGCTCAACACTTCTTCACACTTTGCACATTCTTCTTCACACTATGCTCAGCAATTGAATGATATTCACACATACACACATAGGAGCACATGAAGCTTCCTAACAAACAATGAACTAATCACCCTTAAATATCTGGTACATGAAATTCCATCACCACTTTGTTGGCCAAAGAAATAAAATATATTTGAGGTGTCGGCCCAAATTTACAAATAAAATGTTAATGTGTATCCACCAAGGTCGGACACAACATAGTGGAGACCTAAATTAATATCTCCAACACAAGAATACTTTAATTAATTACACCTCGAAGATCCACAACATGCTACCAACAACATGTCGGCCAGGAACAAGAAAAACCAAACATGCACACAAAGATCTTCAACCAAGGGCTCTCTAAATAATTTGGACACACCACAAGGATAGAGAATGATCTAGAGACACCATATAACACCAAGAAACAATATAGAAGTGTTTGTAACAACTGAGAAAACAAGAATTACACAAACTTCATTCAGGAACACTGACAGAGACCAACAACACACTGTCAAACCACAACATACTAAAAACTTCATGTGGACCTCTAAAACTTCTGGTAGATGATCTAGAAACATTCAACAATAAACCCTTAAATCCACATCAGCTAATCTTCAATGTACAAAACACAATTCCTTCTTGACCTGCACAGTTCCACTGGGAACTAGGAATACTTTCTTTTACAATTTTCTCAATATCCTTGACATATACAGTCTTCAATGCAGAAAATGCTAATAGTGTTGACATCAATGACAACCACATATCAACAACCATATCCACAACATCCAACAAACTATTGATCATAGACAAAATATTTCTTCTTAGCATCATTTAACTTCTCACTAAAATAGGCAACAAGCTTACCTTCTTGACTCAAAACAACTCCTATGGCAGTGCCACTAGCATCAAAATCTACCGAAAAGACCTTTTTGAAATATCGAAGTGCCAAAATAGGTTGCTCTATAACTTTCTTCTTCAATATATCAAAAATCTTGGCTACTCCTATAGTCCACTGAAACTCTTTTCTATCCCCTCTCACCACTTCAATTAGAGGTGCACAAATACTACTGAAATTCTTATTTAACTTTCTATAAAAAAATTCTAGACCATGAAATGATCTTACCTTTGTAACATTCCTCGGGGTAGGCCATTCAATGATAGCTTTCACCTTCTCTAGATCCATTTTAAGAACCTCTACTGATACAACAAATCCTAGATACACCAACTCTCTCTTCACAAAACTACATTTCTTCAAATTAATCAACAACTTCAACTCCCTTAGTTTTTCAAAAACTTTTTGGATATGCATCAAGAGATCCTCCAATGTCTTACTGAAAATCAAAATATCATCCAAATAAACAATAACGAATTTTCCTAAAAATTCTTTCAATACCTCATTCATAAGCCACATAAAGGTGCTCAATGCATTGGTTAGCCCAAAAGGTATGACTAACCACTCATACAAACCCTTATTGGTTTTGAAGGTTGTCTTCCATTCTTCTCATTTTTTGAATCTAGATCTAGTGATATCCACTCTTTAGATCTATCTTTATGAAGTACTCAGTTCCACTCAAACAATCCATAATTTCATCCATTCTCGACAACAGAAATCTATACTTGATGGTGATCATGTTGATGGCTCTAGAATTTGTACACATCCACCATTCCGCATCCTTCTTTGGTTCTAGTACTACAAGTACTTCACATGGACTCAAACTCTCTCTGATGAATCCCTTTTGCAACAACTCTTGCACTTGTTTGTTCAACTTTTCACTCTCTACTAGAGTCATATGATGAGTTGCCTTATTTGGAAAATTGGCTCTCTTTCTTACAAGATGAAAACCTTTAGGTATATTATCAAAAATAATAGTTGAAGCTCATTCAACAAACCTAAAACCTCTATAGGTACCTCAGTAGCATCTTCTTTATCAACTTTAGGGATCAATGCAAAACACATATGCTCATGCTTCATACCTTCTAGGAACTTTCTTACATCAACCAAACAAATTATTGCATTATTGCATACCTTTTATTTTTCCTCTTTCAAGGGCTTCAACTTAAGATGAACCCCATCCTTTGTCAAAGAATAGGTGTTGGCATGTCCCTCATGTATTGCCCGTCGATCAAACTGCCACATTCTGCCTAACAACATATGACAAACATCCATAGGCATAATATCACACAATACCTTATCATGGTAATTTCCAATCTTAACTTTACCAGAAATTTCTCATTTACCAAGGCCTTATGGTCCTTTTGCAACCAAGCAATTCTATATGGGTTTGGATTCCTTCTTCTCTCC
The DNA here is from genome assembly GCA_007258455.2 of Sequoia sempervirens. NCBI lineage: Eukaryota > Viridiplantae > Streptophyta > Pinopsida > Cupressales > Cupressaceae > Sequoia > Sequoia sempervirens. Next base: position 262,778,709 of record VDFB02000008.1, on the reverse strand, counting down.
AACCAAAACTTACTAAGAATTTCTTCTGAAACAAGGTTATCAGTGCTACCTCCATCAATAATAACATTGAAAATTTTACCTACACACTTACACCTGGTGGGAAACAAATTCTTCCTTTTAGTTGGTTCATTCTCCTCATTCAACAGGGCTCTTCTGGTAACAAGAACCTCTCCTCTTTCTACATCCTCAGAATGGGAAGACTCAACATATTCATCTACATGTGCAACTCGTGCATTACCCTCAGGTCTTTTATTTGTCCTTCCTTGATGTTGAGGACACTCATAGGCCCTATGTCCTCCACATTGGAAATAAGTTCCACAAAATCCTCCTCTTCCCGATCCTCATCTAGATCTTCCCATTCCTCTTTGGTTTCCATTATTTTGATCACGAGGACAGTATGTGTTATCTCCTTTCTGGTTCTAGCTGCTACTGGAGCCTTCACCCTTCTTTTGATCTTCATTTCAACCTCCATATGACCGTCCATCAGTCTTTCCTCCACCGCCTTCACCTTGTTGCTTGTTCTCAAACCTCTTGTTCAATCATTCTTTAACCTTTAGAGAAAACTAATAAGCATCCTCAATGGTGGTCATTCTTACTAGTGCCAATTCTTCTTGTATGCTTGGCTTCAACCCATTAATGTAATGGGAAACTTTCTCCTTATTCGCCTCAAAATGTCCTATTCGAATCAAGACCTTGTAAAATTTCTCTGAGTATTCTTTCACTATCTATGTCCCTTGCCTCAAACTCTACATCTTCTTGAGTAGCTCCAATTCATAATCAAATGGAATAAATTGTTTCTTTAGTTTTGACACCATTCTATCCCATCTAGAAATTCTATCTTTCCCTTGTCTTCCTCTTTCTAACTAAATCTCTTCCCACCATATATCGATGTGACCTTTCAATTTTCTCTTTGCGAACCTCACTCTGTGAGGATCTTCAATCTCCTCAAACTTGAAAAATTCCTCCATGCCATTGATCCAATCAATCAATGCTTCGGGATTTAGATTTCCACTAAAAGTTGAAACCTCCATTTTAGGTCTCTTCCCAATGCTTGAGATCGCTCACAACAATCTTGTTTCTCTAGGATCCACTAGATCTTACTCTTTCTCTTCCATTTCCTCCTTTATTTAATCTTCACTTTCATCTTTGTCTCATTGCACATCTCTTCTTAGGATTCTAATTACTTTCTCAGGGCTCTTATTTCATCTCTAGGTGGACCTCCTCCACCTCGGCCTCCCCCTCTGGCATACTAGGCATGTCTTGGAGGCATCTTGAATTCAACCCACACTCACAGGTCTAGCTGAAATTGCCTCACGTTCGACACTCTGTTACAAGCTTAGGAACTCATGCTCTAATACCACTTGATGAGGGCCACACCATCCAAAACCCACAAAAATCACAACAATAGATACCAACATAGAAAATGTGACATAGAAAAAACAACCCACTTTCAATTATTTTCAGATAATGGAATTATAGATTCAAAACTTACATGCTACAGCCTCATGGGCTTGATTCATTATAACAAAATGAACTCAAAAAAGAAAATCTACTATTCAAAGTCACAATCTACACTATCAGGGCCACCCTTTTTATTTTCCCCAATAACCGCCCTAGAATGTTCTAGAAAGTACAAATTTCCCCTTTTCTTTTGGCACCAAAAGTTCTGCCATTTGATTTCTGACCTAGGAAGAAATTTTTAAGAAATTTACTTTTTAGAGGAAAAACTTTGTGGGGCCATAACTTTTGATCCAGGTGTCTAATTCGCTATTATTGCATATCATTGGAAAGCTTTTGACGAGCTCTACAATGCTCAAAATCATTGTAAGTCAGTTTTCCCACTTTTTAAGCTGTTTCAGGGCCTCCAAAGTTTTATATCTGAATTTGAAGTTGTATTGGAGAAATTTCCTAGGACATAAACATTAATTTCTCCCAAACTGTGTAGGGTATTGAGGTGATTCTTTCATGATTGGAAAAAAATTTCAGCTCTGCTCCTTGGGGTAAATTTTCACATCCATACAAGCCCATTTTGGCTGACTTACTAAAAATAGTAAGTTATTGGTTTTCACTATTTATGATTCCTAACAATCTTATACCCCTTAAGTTCCATCATGGAATTGAAAAAAACTAACGAAAATAAAGAAAACATTTTTTTTGGGTTATGGAAGATAACCTTGCACCGTTGGATGCTCCTGCATTAGCTAATTGACGATGATGAATATCGTAAATCCTGTTTGAATGAGTTAGAATTACTTGATGAATGCAGAAAGAGGGTCTTGACTCATCTACAGGAATATCACAACCACCTTTTCTACAATTACAACAAAAGAGTTTTGATTAGACACTTTGACACTGATGACTTAATGTTGATGGAGAATCTAAAAAATCAAGTAGAATGTGAGAAACTCAACAAATTTGAGCCCAACTAGTTGGGTCCATATGTCATAACAACATCTTTTGGTTCTGGTGCTGATTAGTTGTCCACACTTGAAGGGGAACCATTTTCAGATCCTATCAACAGCTTGCACCTACGCAAATTCTATACATAACTTTAGAGAGCCATGCTAAAACCATCAAAATACAAAAAAAAATGAAAAATCAAGAAAATGGTTACCTTGGTGAAAACTTGGCAAACAAGTGTCATGGTGACAACAAAAAATTTCAAAAAATCATGAAAATAGTAAAGATAAATAATATGTCCAATAGTGAAAACAACTTCAGTGGAGCTTTGGATAAGTACCATGATGAAAACCTAGCAAATAGGTGCCATGTGTAGTTGGTCTCTGCTCTGTCATCTACTGTCACTCTACCTGGTCTTCCACCCTAATCCATAATAATTTATTTACTTTCCATCATATCCCATTTGACATCCATCATAAGGTCTGGTCATCTTTATCATGACTTTCAAGCAGTTGACATCTTACATCCTTTCTCCTCCATCTTCTCTCTATAATAAACCCCTTTCCCATCCCATCCCTGATGGTTAGTCCTAGACCTAGCTGAGGGAACATTTCCTAACACCAGGCTTCATTGGATTCTATATTTCTCATTGGAGATTAGCATATTCAAAAAAGACAAAAAAATCAAAACATTCCAAACAGACAAAAAAATCAAATATTTGAAAAAAGACAAAAAAACTCAAGTATTCCCCAAAAGACAAAAAATTGAAACATGTGAAAAACACAAAAAACATCCAAATAAATTTCGAAATCCCAAAAACAAAGTCAGAGTTAGTCTAGTTAGTCTTTGTCTTTGTCAAGCTATATTGCCTCTATGACTGGACATAGGCAAGGTCATATGCTAATGTTTCCCTGAGGCATTAGGTCATTCCTTTAGGTTTTGTCAAATAAAATCATGATTCAACCCTTTTTCATTGCAAAAAAATCAATCATCATGTCAAACTATGAGGTCTCTAAGTGTACGACATAGGCAAGGCCACCAGTCAATGAGCCCCTAAGGTCACCTAGGTCAATCCTTTAGGGTTCGTCATGTCGGTCAAAAGAGTCAAACATAGTCACACTCAGACACAAGACAATCATTGAAACATCAGCATTCAAATTGTGAATCAACAAACAACATATTCCAATTAGTCATCACATAAAAATTCAGTCAAATTTCCAAAATAATGTCAACTTTAGTCAATTTATGGTCCCTTACAAGATGCATCCTTAGAATTGGACCTTGTCAAAATGTCATTTTCCTTTTCAGGATGTGTCTTTCCTAATGACATGTTTTGTCACATCATCATTGGCCTTTTCAGGATGTGTCCTTCCTAATGGAAAGAATCATCAAAAATATTAAACTATCAAATCATCAAACTATCCACCATCAAGCAATCAACCTTTGAAAAATAAATATTGGAAAACATGTTGAATTGTTGTTGATTTTGTTGGTCTATTTTGTCTTATCTTTTTATTTTTTTGTCTCTTGGTCATGTTACTAGCTACCTCGAGGATGTTCCATGAAGAATTTAGAGGTGTGATGACATCTCATGACTTGTTTTTCCTTGATTGTTGTCTTTGGTGTGTCTTGACAAAAAAAGTATGGCAGCTTAGCCCTTAGTATGAGTTAGGACATTCCTTGTTTGCAACTATCTATTTTTCGCAAGTGGATGACCTTGCACATCTTGTTCTATGTGATATCATGGTGTTTTTCATCCATTTGTCACATTTTACTGCCCAATGATGATTACACAATGCCTATGATATTATTAGGAAAAATATTGAAGTATTCCTTTTTCATCCCAACATCCATGTCTTCCACGCTAACATTTCATCTATTCCTTCATCCTCTCATCTTATCATTCATTTCAAGAGCACACTCATGTTCTTTAAACCCACTCGTCCTCTCAAGTGGGAATTCCACTACCTCCTCATCATCCTTCCTCTCCTCACTTTCACACTAGGGCATATTTTTTACTTGTTTTCTTTGACACAATGCGATAAACTACATTATATCAAAGAGAGGAAAAATGTAGACACATAAAAATCACCTAGGCCTTCGAGCTACATTTTTCTATGATGACCACACTTCTCCCTCACATAATTAAATTATTCAATCATCTCATAATGTCATAATTATTCCTCCATGATTATTAGGGAGAAATTTTTAGGTTAGTTGCAAATATCATAACAAATTAAACCCCTAACAAAAATAGAGCACAAAGGAAACTAGAAGTAAATAAACATGAAACAAAGTCACATGGTCTTCAAGCCTTTGTTGATTAACCTCCATTGGCCTTCTCCATCTTGCTACAAATAATATGATTTCCCTCATATTGAAGTGAAATTACAATCTATGCCTAAGACAAGTAAGATATTGAAGCATTGAAGTATTATATTCTCAAGTACTCAAGTTCTCAAGCATTCTAAAAATAACTGTGTCTAAAATCACTTGAGAGAGAGCCTTTTAAAGAATACTAAATTGAGAATGGAAGGATAGGATTAAAAGTTTATAAAAACCTAAGATCAAAGGATAGGATTCAATGTGATGAGGAGCATTAGGGTTACGGAAAAATTAGGCCAAATAGCATAACAGATTAAACTCCTAACAACAATAGATCACAAAGGAAACTAGAAGAAAATAAACATGAAACAAAGTTACTTGGTCTTCAAACCTCCATTGATTTACCTCCATTTGCCTTCTCCATCTTGTTGCAAATTGTATGGTTTCCCTCATATTGAAGTACAACTATAACCTATGCCTAAGACAAGCAAGAAATTGAAGTATTGTATGCTCAAGTACTCAAGTTCTCAAGCATGCTGAAAAGAACTCTAAGTGTCTAAAATGACTTGAGAGAGAGCCTTTTAAAGAATGCAAAATTCAGAATGGATGGCCAAGATTAAAATTTTATTAAATCCTAAGATCATAGGCAAGGATTCAATGTGATGAGGAGCATTAGGGTTAGGGAAAAATTAGGTCAAAGTTAGGGAAAGCTTTGAAATGAAGGATTGAGATTTAATTGAAAGAAATTAAACAAATGGTGGAGAAAAAGAGGTGGTTGGAAAATAAAATAATAATAGAAATTATTTAATTTATGAAAGAAAGTTGACTTATGAATTAAATAATGGTTCAATTCATAAATGTGAATAAGACAAAAGATAATAAATAGTTGTTTTAATTATTTACTTATGGGATGAAAAGTGGGTTAAATGGATAATTTTATTTAATTGAAGGATAAATGGTAATATTATTAAATAATTGGAGGGAATAATGATTAATTAGTGACGTATTTAAATAAATATAATTTATTTATTTAAATAATCATGGAGGAATAATTATGACATAAGGATATGATTAAATAATTGAATTATGTGAGGGAGAAGTGTGGTCATCATAGAAAAATGCAGCTCGAGGACCTAGGTCATTTTTATGTGTGTACATTTTTCCCCTCTTTGACATAATGTAGTTTATCACATTGTGTCAAAGAAAACAAGTCAAAAATATGTGCTAATGTGAAAGTGAGGAGAGGAAATATGATAAGGAGGTAGTGGTATGCCTCCTCGAGAGGAAATCCAAGTTGAAAGAACATGAGTGTGCTACCGAAATGGACGAGAAGATGAGAGGATGAAGGAATAGAAGAAATGTTAGCATGGAAGACATGGATGTTAGGATGAAAAAATAATACTTCAATATTTTTCCAAATAACATCATAGGAGTTGCATAATCATCATTGCATGGTAAAATGTGAAAAATGGATAACAAAAACCATGATATGACATGGACCAAGGTGTGCAAGGTCATCCACTTGTGAAAAACAAATAGTCACAGACAAGTAATTCCCTAACTCATACTAAGGGCTAAGTTACCACAGTCTTTTTGTCAAGACACACCAAAGACAAAAATCAAGGAAAAATAGGTCATAAGACTTCATCAAACCTCTAAATCCTTCATGTGACATCCTCAAGGAAGCTAGTAACATGAACAAGAGACAAAACAATAAAAAGATAAGAAAAAATAGACAGGAAAAATCAATAGCCATTCAATATGTTTTCCAATATTTGTTTTTTGAAGGTTGATTGCTTGATGGTGGAAAGCTTGATGATTGATAGTCTAACAATTTTGATGATCCCTTTCGTCGGGAAGGACACATCTTGAAAAGGAAAATGACGATGTGACGAAGCCTGTCATCAGGAAAGACACATCCTAGAAAGGAAAATGACATTTTGACAAGGTCCAATTCTGAGAAGGATGCATATTGTAGGGGACCATAAAGTGACTAAGTTGACATTGTTTTGGAAATTTGATTGATTTTTTACTTGATGATTGGTTGGACTATGTTGTTTGTTGGTTCACGATATGAATGTTGATGTTTTGATGACTATCTTGTGTCTGACTATGACTATGTATGACTTATTTGATCGACACAATGAACCCTAAAGGGCTGACCTAGGTGGCCTCAGGGGCTCATCGACAGATGGCCTTGCCTACAACATACACTTAGAGACCTCATAGTTCAACATGACTCTCAACTTTGTTGAAATGTCAAAATTTTGAATCATGATTTTACTTGGCAACATTGAAAGGACTGACCTAATGCCTTAGGGGCACATTGATAGATGGCCTTGCGTACGTCTAGTCGTAGAGGAAATGTAGTTCGACAATGACAAAGACTGAATTGACAAACATTGACTCTATTTTGTGGGATTTCTTGAATGTTTTTGTGTTTTTCACATGTTTTGTTTTTTTTTGTCTTTTGGGGAATATTTTTTTTTCCCTTTTTTTTTCTTTTTTGGGAATATGCTAGCCTATAATGACAATTGTAGAATCCAATGAATGTAGGTGTTAGGAAATTTTCCCCAACTAAGTCAACGACAAACCATTAGGGATGGGATGGGATAGGGCTTTATTATGGATGGAAGATGGAGGAGAAAGGACACAAGATGTCAATCGCTTGAAATTCATGATAAAGATGACTAGGTCCTATGATGGATGTCCAATGGGAGATGATGGAAGGTAAGAGTATTGTTCCATAGAAAAATGGCCCCTTGTCATTTTCATGGTCTTTCAGGTCTTTCTTCATGATGCTTGGTCCATTTTTCTTTGATTTAATGTTGTAATGTGGCTTAAACATTCACATTAGCTCCTAAAAATGAAAATAATGGAGTCTTGTGAAGGTGTTGTAAAGCATTTCTACACTTTTCTAGACTATTTTCAATACAATTCACATAAAAATTACCTTTTCATCACTTATCAAGTCCTATTTTGAAGTTCTATAAAGTCTTATAACAAGCTTTCACAGTTTTTATGCTTAATTTCACTATTTACACCTTTCTAATACTTTATTTGACCCCTTTATGCCCTTATAAGGCTTAATCAAGTGTATTTTGAATGTAAACCTAACAAACAACATTAAATACAAAATAATTCCCAACAACCACTTTCAAATCCAAGGTGGGGCCCATTCACCATGGATGGCAAATGAGTCCCTCTTGGCTTCAAATTCAAATTATTTCAAATTTTCTTTCAGGTTTTTATTCAAAATTACTTGATGTTGTCCTTTGACGAGGTATCATTGGGTTACTAATGCATAAGTGTGTATAAATAAGTGTTTTTCTCTTCATTTTACATCTCTTAACACATTCAAGAAATCTTCTCAATCACCAAGCATTCAAATCACATTTGAGAACTTTGCATCATTCAATCAAGCATCTCAGAGTAGCCATTGACATATCTTCAGATTTTGAATATCAAAGGTGTGGTAATTTTATGGAATTTGCATGTTATCTATTTATCATACTCATTTCATTTCATTTTATTGTTTAGGGTTTGATTACCAAAGTGGAGTTTGACCAAGGCAAACCCCTATTCTCTTACCCTTAACCATTTTCACCCTTTTGCATGTGTGTTTACAGACTTGTGTATGTAGATTTTTCAAGCAATTAGGTGTTGAAAGGTGGTAAACAATTCAACAGAGTGTTTCAAGTCAAATCAATCATATTTCAAGCTTGGAGACAACCTACAGTCTGTTTTCTACATATTTGACTCTATCAACTTGACAAGCCAACAACCTCAAATTTGGTGCTACAAAATTGGTTCCTAATTTCTTAGAATTTTGGGAGAGGACTAATTCACCATCAGTGGTGAATGAGTCCCACCTTAAGGCTAGAAATCCATATTTTGTTCGATTCCAGATCCCAACACTTAGGAACTAGTTTCCAGAAGTTTTCAACAGAAGTAGGATTGATTCACCATCAGTGGCAAATGAGTCCCACTAGTGATTTTTTAGTGACCTCTATCATTATTTATAATATTCCAGAATCTTCATGAGACCTCCAAGTGCACTCTGATTCAACCTTCTTTTTTGATTTGCATTTGTTCATAACTAGTTCATTTTTTCAAATCACATTGTGTTTTCCAACATTGCATAATTCTTAGGTTTTGCATTCATAATTAGTCAAATAGTTCATTTAATTGCACTTAAATCATTCCATTTAGTCTTAATTGTATCATACATTTCATAATTTGAGTGAACCACATTGATTTTGCATGAAGTTTATCTCTTTCCTTATAGGTGAAACATCGTAAGAGTGCAAGGGTAGTCCATAAGGCTCATGCCCAAAAATCTATGGTTCAAGTATTATTATGGATTAGGGTGGAAGACCAAGTAGAGTGATAGTAGATGAATAAGAAGAGACTGACTAGACATGTCACCCATTTTCTAGGTTTTCACCATTTATTATTTTCATGATTGTTTTGATTTTTTTGTTGTCACCAAGATGCCTATTTTCTAGGTTTTCATCAAGGAAACAATTTTCTGATTTTTCATTTTTTTTGTACTTTTATGGTTTTAGCATGGCTCTCTGAAGCTATATATAGAATTTGCATAGGTGTAAGTTGTTGATAGGCTCTGAAAAAGCTTCCCCTTCAAGTGTGGACAACTGATAAGCACTAGAATCAAAATATGTTGTTATGACATATGGACCTAACCAGTTGGGCTCAAATTTGCTAGGTTTTTCATGTTTTTCTCAATTCTTCAGATCCTCCATCAACACTAAGTCACCAATGTCAAAGTGCCTAATAAAAACCCTTTTATTGTAACAATGGAAAAGGTGGTTGTGATATTCCTATAAACGAGTCAAGGCCCTCTATTTGAGTTCATCATGCAATTCTAACTCCTGTAATCGAGATTTACACTATTCCTCATTGTCAATAAGCCCTTTCATGGAGACCCATAGGGAGGGTACTTCAACCTCAATAGGAAGGATAGCCTCTAAACCAAGACTAGGGAAAATGGAGAGGCATTGGTGGGTGTGTAGATGCTCATGTGATATGCCCATAGGGAAGGACTAAGTTGAATGTACTATTCATAGCCAACACCATTGACAATCATTTTAAGAATTTTTATTAGGATCTTATTGGACACCTCAACATGGTCATTACCTTGCAAGTAATATAGCGTGGAAAAGTGGTGTTGAATGTGGAATCTCTCACATAACTCATGAACATCCTAATTTTTTGAGGGAAAAACATTGTCAGTGATGATGGTTTGGGGGACACCATACCTATATATGATGTAATTGTGGATAAATTTGGAGATTTTTTTACCAGTAATGTATGTCGTAGGGATGGCTTCAACCCATTTCGTGAAGTATTCAGTGGTAGTGATGATGAATTTATGGAAATTGATGAGGTGGTGTGAATTTTTCCTACGAGGTCAAGTCCCCATTGGGCGAAAGGCCACAGTGAAGTGATAGGTTGCAACTCCTGTGTAGGAGCATGAATGAGGTCACTGTGTATTTGACACTATCGGCATTTCCATAAAAATTGATAGGCATCATGATCTAGTGTAGGCCAATAGTATCCCAATTGCATGATCCTTTTAGCTACGATCAGACCACTAGAATGGGCTTCACATATACCTTTGTTTAATTTGTGTAAGATAGTTTTTTTTTCATTAGTGTTGAGACATCTAAGTAAGTTGTTGTCAAAGCTACATCTATATAAGGTATCACTGATCATTGCAATGTGAGTGACTTTGTGGATGAAGGATTTTTGTTGGTTGTTGGAGAGGTTGGGTGGTAGGGTCTGAGAATGTAAGTAGTCATAGATATTCTAGTACCATGGGGAACTAGGGCCAACAAGCTCACATACCATTTTAGACTCAGGGAAATCAAAGGCAGGGACAATAGTTGTTCCACTAAGAACTCATACTATGACATGTTGTCAGGAATATCCAAAAGAGATATAGTAGTGGCCATGGCATCTGCTGCTTTATTTGGACATTTTGTACTTGGCAAAAAGAGATGTCTATAAAGTACTACTTGAAACTATCAACCATTTGTTTGTATAGGTTCAATTTATCATCCTTAGTATCATCATCATCATTGACCTATCGAATGGCCAATTGTGAATCACCGAAGACCTATAGACTCTTGAATTTCCATTTGATTTCCATACGGAATCCTGTCAAGAAGGCTTCATACTATGTAATGTTATTTATGCACGAGAAGGCTATCCTGAAAGATTTAGGGATTGTATCACCTTGAAGGGTAAAAAATAATATACTTACACTTGATCCATGATTAGTATATGAGGCATCAAATTATAATTTCCATGTTACTCTTGTGTCTAGTATGAATATTGACTCGTCAGGAAAATCTGAAACCAAAGGGTGAGTGGCTTGTGTGGGCACATTTTCTAGTCGATTGGTGATGACTTGTCCTTTTATTTCCTTATGTTCCACATATTGAATGTCCTATTCACTGAGTATCATGACCTATTTAGCCAATCATCCTATTAATGCCGCCCTACTAAGTAGATACTTCAGAGGATGTATTTTTTCTACAAGCTTAGTCTGATGGTTTAAGATGTAGTGTCTCAACTTTTGAGCGGCAAAAACCACTGCAAGACAAGCATATTCAATTGGACTGTAGTTAATCTTGTATCCCACCAAAGTGTAGCTAATATAATAGATTTCTTGTTCCTTTTCCTCATGGTCATTTTGAGCCAGCAATATCCCCAGTGCAACTATAGTTGTTGAGATGTACAAAATTAGGGGTTTTCCATCAATAGGCAGCATCAGGAAAAGATGTGTCAAGAGATACTCTTTAATCTACTAAAAAGATGCCTCACACTTGTTTTTCCAAATGAAAGGAACTCCCTTGCGTAACAAATTCTAAAAAGGCTGACAATTATCTACAAGCTATGCGATGAAGTGCCTAATAGACTAAAGTCGGCCCTATAGTGTTCAAAGTTGACTGATTCCTTTAGGTGGAGGCATGTCTAATATTGCTTTGACTTTTGTTGTGTCTACTTCAATGCATTGATGGAAAACAATGTATCCTAAAATATTTCTTCATGTCATGCCAAAGACACATTTCTTGGGATTTAGGAAAACCTTATATTTTTCTAGCCATTTAAAAATCTTTTTTAGGACTCTTAAGTGATCTGCACGTGTCAATTATTTTTCCAAAAGATCATCAACATAGTCTTCTATAAATGTGTGATTGAGATCATGAAATATGGTGGTCATAGCTTTTTGGTAAGTTGCTCCTGCATTCTTTAGTCTAAAGGGCATGATATTCCAATAGTATGCACCCCACAAGAAAGTGAATGTTGTCGTATGTTTTTCTCCAAGGGAAATACAGATCTTATTATATCTTTAGAAGCCATCCATGAGGGACAACATATCATAGCCAATTGTTAGGTCTAATATGATGTCTATATCTAGGAGTGGGAAGTCATCCTTCGAACATGATTTGTTCAAGTCCCCAAAATATGTGTAGATATGGATTTTTCATTTGGTTTGGTCACTGGTACAAGGTTTGAGATCCAATCTACATAGTTAATAGGTCTTATAAAACTGACATCCAATAATTTCTTAAGTTCAACTTTGACCAACATAGCTATTTGAGGGTGCATTTTTCTAAGCTTTTATTTGACCAAATTTGTGTTTGGATGCAATGGGAGATGATGCAAAATCAACTTGTGATCCAACCCTAGCATATCAACATAAGACCATGCAAAATTGATTTGGCATTCTATGAAAAATGCTTGAAATTCTAGTTTTTCCTCTTCTATTTGGGATGCTACAAAGATACCAATCTTAGGATTATCTATAGTACCAATGTTGACTTCTATTACATCTTCAATCAACATCAAGCATCTATCTTGATTGATAGGGACAAAGTCTAACCCTCCATCCTCAGGTTCCTTAGAGAGGTTTTCACCCTTTGATACGTCCTTTATTTTTAATTTTTCTTGGTTAGGAGGTGCCTTGTAGTTTTCACCTAAAGACCATTCATTTTTTATTTTATTTATGTCATTTTTAAGACTAGAGGGTGGAATAGTCTCGCCGAAATATGTTGCAGTGTCAAGATCTATAGTAAATCAAACCTTATGGTCCCCATGTGGTATTCCCTCTCATAGTCCCATAAATTTAGCAATGGCCTCATCATTTACAAATATTTCCAAGGTAGGTGGATCTCGTTTGTCCCAATCGATCAATTATGGTTAAATGAGGGAGATTTCATCATTGGTGTCAGTGAAGGATGGGGAAGTAGCTGATAGGGAAAAGGAAAAGGTATTATCAAGGTCCCAAAATGAGTCTATCCATGCTCTTCTATTTGTGGTCTTTGGTGAGTAAGGTTTATCAAAGGAGTCAACGCGAATATTGATATCCATGAGGTTGGTAAAGGATGGATGAGGTATGTCAAACACTTGAAAGACATGATCAAACTCGTAGTCACTTGTGATGTAGGAATCCTCCTCATATTCATTAGAGTCAGTGTCACCATAATAGATGTTGGTAGGATCCTTAGACGTCTCAACATCTTACAAAGAACTCACAACCTTATTTGCAACCACCTTAGAACTTGGAGTGTTAATCTTAATTGGTACAAACCCTAACCCTAAGTTCTTCAACCACTTAATAGGTATTAAAGTTTCTCTCATTCTATTTTTATGTATACCGATTCCATTGATTCCATCATAACCTTTTGTTTCATGAGCTCAAAACCTTTTCCATATTGTTCTATTGGTAGCAACAAAATATCTTCATCTTTTTAAATCCATGTTGAAATTTCCTCAATATCTTTTTTTTTTAAACTCTCCCCAACTTGTGAAGGTGGTGGTGGGAAGAAATTTAATGACAACTTTGGGTTCCATCTTGAAGCAAGGCCTACCATAAGACTTGAGAGATCTATGTAGCTTTATGATGCAATAGGAAGTATTCAGTTTATACTCACCACAACCTTTGTCTTGGACCATAATTTTGCGGTCGATGGATAGGGTTTTGGATGTGGATTATTTAATGAGGATGGAGGGATTGGCATAACTAGATGAAGTGGATGTGGAAGTATATGCCAAAGCTTCTCAATTGATAGGAACCTGGCATTCAGGAACCCCCCTTAAATTAGTGCAATATTGGAAGGGATCAGGATCACTAATGATTGTAACTTCAATGCCATTATATGTAAATTTCAAGCATTGATGATAGGTGGAAGGAACAACTTTCATGGCGTGAATCCAAGGTCTACCTAGGAGAAGGTTGTATGGAAGTTAAGGATCCAAGACCTAGAATGTGGTGTCCATAATTGTGGGTCCAACTCCGATAGGGAGTGTCATAACACCCTTGGAAGAGCATTCTTTTTCGTCATAGGCCTTGATTACAATACTTTTGTTTGTGTCTATGGGTATGTGCAGGATCATGATGGGCCAAAAAGTGGTGATATAATGGGCTATGCGGCTGACGACATTTTTTTTACCTAAAATTGATGAAACAAAAAAAGTTTTTAAAGGAGATTGTCTGATTTCCACCAATATAAATTATTCTTTAATTTGATTTTAATAAATAATTATTATTCATTTTCTATTTGAATTACAACTAAAGTCTGATTGATAGGTTGATTGAAAAACATTTATAGCTTTCAAATGGTATCACATTTTTTGAATCCAAAACATGCATCACATTCTATGCTTCGCATACTATAGGATTAAAAAAATTAATTTCATGAAGTTTTGACCAAGTTAAGGTGGTAAGACATACAAGTTTTATAATTTGTAATAAAAAATTCATAATTAATTATTTACTTGGAAAAATTACAAAAATATCCATCACATCGAGACATGAGTCCTCTACTTATATCTAAAATATTGTAAGAAAATATTATCATTTTATTGTGTTTAGGGTGGTTAGATAGACACCTACTTCTTATTTTTTCCCTGAAATTTAAGTACTATTGCATTGAATTTTCAAATTTCACCAAATAGATTTTTTTTTTAATAAACCTTGTAGTTTAGAAACTACATTTAATTTGCTACAAATTCTATTCTTACATATTTTTGAAATAATATAGATAACTTATTCAAATTTTTACGTCAAGTTGCCTAACGCTGATTTTTCTGAATTTTTTGCCAGTTAAGGGCTTGTTTTTTCCATGATGATCCTACACATACCCCTATGCATGCTTCAGAAAATCCCAATGCCTTGACCAATTTTAAAGTGCAAATGTTTAGTCCAGCTTTGCCATCTACCAGGACTCATCTGACCTTGTGTTGATGGAAAAATACTTCAAGGTGCAATGGGTTGTTACAGTTAAACTATTGTGTAGATTAGTATTTGTCAGAAAAAGAGACATGGAGTTAATTGGCCAAGTATCCAACAATGGTTTCAAATCGGTTGACATCTAGATCAGTAGGAATGGAGGTTTTGGTTAAAGCCTTATCAAGGATAGCTTGGTGTTTAGGTGATAGGCATAATAGCTCAAGGATAGAAATGTGTGTGGCTGTCTTGCCCAATTGGTCAACAAGATTATATTGGTCTTTAGATTTTGGTTGCTTTGAAGAAGGACCGAATAAAGTAACCTTAGCCCTACAAATAGTGATGATACATTCAAGAACCTTTTTAATGGTGATTGAGTTGAGACAGTCATCAGTGGCATGGAGATGATCAATTATATTTGATTAATCAAAGGAATTCCTAGTATAATTGACTTGATTGTCTGTTTGTCATCCCAAGCTTGGCGACTTTCCTGAACCATAGTCTTATAGTGGATTCTTTAAGATTGTATGGTCTTGATTGGAAGTTTGTTGTTGTCCTTCCACCTCTATGGCACCATTTTCAATTAGGTCTTGAATCATGTTCTTGAATTGATGGCATGATGAGGTCTTGTGACCTTTTATGAGGTGGTATTCATAGAAGGAATTTTCATCCCACCAAGATGGTTTGAATTGTCCTGGGTCGTATGGTTTGGGCTCTTTGAGTTGTATGACATTTGATTGTACTAGATTCTTAAGGACAGTTTTGATTCATTCTAGTAAAGGAGTGTATTGTCTTCATGGGTATTTCCTTGGTTGACTTGGAAGTCCTTGTTCTTGAGTATTTTATATTTTGTTAGTCGTGCTATTATTTGTGTGGGTTTCTTTAAGAGTCAATGTGTGTCTTTTTTTTTTACAGCTTTCACGTCTATGACTCCATCATTTTTTACGTTCTTATTATAGGACAAAAACTTTATTTTTCATTAGAGGTATGTTGGTTGTGTGTTCTTTATTTCCATATGTAAGTTCACCTTGGGAAATTATGACTTTTTCAAGTGTCATGTCTTTCGCAACTAAGTTTGCAAATGTGGAACAACAATGTACTTGTAAAGGGTGTTTCAACTTTGGCTTGAGGTTGTCTATGAACATGTCCACTTTTTGTTTTTTAGGAATATTGATGGGACATAGACTTACCATACTATGCCATCATTGGAAGAAATTAATAAAGGATTCTCCTTCATCTTGTGTCAAGTGGCATAAGGTAGAAATTGTGACATCATTTTCAATGTTATAAGCATAATTCTCCACAAATTTATTGGAGAGGTTGAATCCCATGACTTTCTAGACCCTTTAGGTATCAATGTAAACCATTCAAGTGTGGGCCCAGTAAGAATTTTAGGGAAGAGTCTCAAAAGGTACGAGTACTGATCATATGTGATATCCACACAAGCAGTGGTGGATTTATGTATCTGCTCAAGAGGATTGCACTTTCCCTTAGGCTTAGTGAAGGTAGGGATGATATACCTAGGAGGGAAAGGAGGCATGTATATGCTAGTTTCATATGGATAAGGGTGTAGATCATGTGATGAGTACATCTTCTTGTTTGAAACTTGCATTCGTTCTACTTGCTTTTGTAGGGTAGTCAACTGGGCAGTCAATGCATCTAGTATGAGATTGTTGACAACATTGTTATGAGGTCCCATATTTGTGTTGTGTTGTCCTATGTTTTGTTGAGATGACATGTTTTGGTTCAGAACGTTGTGTGTATCTGGTGGATTTTGATCGTGGCCATGAGTATGAATGTGTGATGTGTAAGTTGGGATGTGAGAAGTAGTTGAGCTATGTTGCATTTGTTGGGTGTGTTGTTTGTGTATATTTTGGTTGCCAAAAAGGATTCCTTGTGTGAGCCATATGATATTCTAAGAGGTTATGTAGTTTGTGATCCTTGTCCTTGTTTAAAAGGGTTATAACCATGAGATGCTCGTTTGTATTTTGACTTTGTGGGGTGTTCATGGTTTGTGCTTGCAAGGTGTTTGTATTGATGTGAGGACCTTGTGACATGGTATTTGTGTTTGATTGAGGTCCTTGTTACATTGTTCTTGTGTTTGATTAAGGTCCTTGGATGCGAACCTATCTTGCCTTAGGTCTACCAAGGATGTTAGATGTGGATGCCCCTATGGCTTGAGATGATGACCCAAAGGGACTAAATATCGAGACAGAGAGTTGTGTTGTGACTAATGGTTGTGATGTGGTTTGTGTCATGGGCTATGACATAGATTGTGTTGCAAATATGGATGAAGTGTTGGTAGTCATAGTATTTGGGCTTGTTGTTCCAATGGGTATGGAAATTGTAAGTTGTGGTGTAGATTGACCTTGGCTTGTTTGTGTGTTGTCCTTGGATGACATTGTTGTGTGTAAGGTATTGACATCATATCCTTGAGTTAATTGAACTCCTTGATGTAATAGTTTGGCTAAATATCGTTGAGGATCCAACATGACAATTTCGTCCACAAGAGTGGCTACTTCGGGATTTTATGTGGCAACCTCTACTTCTTCTATGAAGGAATTTTCATCTTTGTCTCTAACAAGGAATTGTTCAAAAGGATTTTGTGTCTTTGGTTGTTGATAAGATGTGGACCCCAAGTTGACATGGTCATGAATTTCAAGGTTGGTATTATTGTGAGGATAATTAGTGGTATTGTCAAAGTTGAGGGTGCTAGTGTAATTGTAAATTTCCTGATCGTCATCAAAGAGATCCATTGGTCGACATTTGTTTTCAATATAGTTTCAACCATATAAGTCTTGCTCAAAATGAAGATGGAAGTTATGAGACTAAGGCTATGTTTTTGGTATTTTTTATGAAATAAGGTATGCCTAAATGTAACTTATTTTTTTGGAATTTTTGGTATTTTGACGATGGAAAATTTCTAATGTATGAAACAAGACTAAAAATGATAATGATAATGTTGGATGTTGTGAATAATTTTATTTTAGATTTAAAATGTTGTGGTATGAAAGATGCAAATGACTACTAGGCGATGGATACCTATAGTGAACTTGAAGGCTTAAACAATTTTCAAAATTGTAAGAATAGGATCACTAATTACCCAAAGGATAAACCAATATTTTAACTAGGATTGTCAAGTGACCTTTTTTTGGGACAACTAAAAATATTAAAATGGTGGGTTTCCCAACTAGACTTGTGAGTAGGAAATTATCACCAAAATGACAAAGGACTATGTTAAAAAGTAACTTGGTCAAATGACAATCTTTTGTTGAAGCAATGATTCATGCCAAGGTATAGATAGTTTTTCTATCCTCAAATCCACAAGGTTTCAAGCCTAAAAGTCTAAAAAAGCTAGCCTAATGTGATGTTGGGATATGCAAGTAATGAGGATGCTAAGGTACCTAAAATGGTGAACTAATAATGGAATGGCGATATGCAAGGTGATTTGAGCAATTTTATAGTTTTAAACAAGAATCACAACAAGAAAATGGTTAGAAAATAGATCTCAAATGTCTGAATATGATTTTGGAAAGAGTTTTACCTAATTTTGACTATTTGGTTTGAAAATTTTGTTTGGTCTAAAGTTGTGAAGTGTTGCAATTTTCGCATATCTAAGGTTTGTTTTCTTGTTTTTTTGAAAGAAACATACATAAAACACAAGCAGACAAAAGGTTTTTTGAGTTTGATCATGACACACTTTGAAAACACTTTACACAGCCTAGTATTCTCAAGAGATACCACCCGCTACATCCCTACTCGGATTTCTCCAACCACTTAAACAAGGTGAACAACTAGAGACTTGGTGGCAATGGATCCCCTCCACAACACTCACTTCTTGGGCTCACCAAGTCTCAATTCCCTAAAGATGAATTTCTTCCTCTGCACATGCTTAGTAAGATATGGAGCAGTTGTAGAACAACCATTCTTGCACTAGAAAAATTGAAAGGGATTTTGGCCACTATAACAAAAGTATTTAGTAAATATTTGAGGACATGGCACATCATGAGTGTCTAGAAAACCACTTAAGGCTTTAATCACTCTACTAGGGGTTCTTATATGTTGTATGGTAGGTACCCTTTTTCGAGTGACATTGCATGGCTAAGGCCTACGTACCATGAGGATTTGATGGTTTAGTTTTATCCTTTTATATACTGGCCTGAGCAAGAAACCGGTTGGAGTTGTTCCCTCTTTCGAGGAAGGCCCCTCTAAAGGTAACAAACGAAAGACAAGGATGTTGTTTTTAATCATCCAAGATTGCATGAAGCACAATGAGAGATCATACACAACACTTTTTCCTCACACTTGCATAATGTTCATTTTAATTCAAAAATCCAAATGTGTGGGTGGTTGTACAAAATGTCTAAAGATTTTTCTAATTCTCAAGATCACCAAATGGTGTGAGAGAAGAGAATACACACCTAGAAATAAAAGGAAAACCACAAAACAATGCAAGCACTAGTAAATTTTAAACCTGCTTATGATGTCAAATGAAACACTCAAGTTTTTTTTAAACCCACTAATCATTCTATCTAAAAAAGGCACTCAAGATAAAGGAAACTAAAGAAAGAGCCCTGCAAATCACAATTAGTAGTTTTGACCACCAATCTTTGACAAATGATAGTTGAGGTTTTAAATCTCAAATCTTGAACACTCGAACCTGTAAAAAAGATCAAAGATTAGTCACAAAAATCAAGATTAAACTAGAAAAATAAAATGACATTAATCTAATCAACAACAATTGAAATTTAATCTAAACCTAACCAAGTTAATCCAAAAATAAATCTAAATTAATCTAAATATTAAACTAATAAAATTAATCTAGATGAAATTTAATTACTAAAATTAATCTAATATATCATTAATGTAAACTAAAAAGAAAGTTATTAATCAAAATTGAAATGAAAGTAAATATAAAATTTAAACTAAATTTAATCTTAGATAGAAGACAAGTTTTTTTCTTAGGGAAAGCATATAGTTTATTGTGGGCTCCAACAAAAGATGGTAATTATTCAGTTAAGAAAGGGTATAAATCAATGATGGTGAGGGAATCTCAACACAAATATCATAGAGCATTCTGATTTTGTTGGAATTCTATGTCACTTCCTAAGGCTTGAAGTTTTGCTTTGCTAGCACTCAAGAAGTGAATTCTGACAAGTGAGAGATTGTATAAATTGGGCATAGCAAGTCCTGTTACTTGATTTTCACCTATGGGCTGAACCAAGCAAGACCAAATTATGTTTCAGGTATTCATAAAGGCCAAGTGGAGACATTGTTGAGCATGATTAAATCATACCCCTGATGTATTTCTCAAGGAGCTCAGTTGAAAGTCTGCCTCCGTCAAAGTTTGGCATAAAGTTCCTCTAAGGAGAAAGTCAGCAAGACCTTCCAGCTGTCTTGCCGACCAGCAGGGGTTCTATTCATTTTGAAATGTCCTGGTCAGCGAGACATTTTCATCACTAATAGGTCTTGCTGAGGGAATAAGGTCCTGCTGACATGGAGGGTCTTGGAAAAAGTTGGGGCTCTCGCTGTGATGTCTCGGTGACTAGCAAGGGGCATGCCGACAATGATTCACCGAGGAGCTCTCGGCATAAAGTTATTCCTTCAGCGAAGGGTCTACCCGAGGAGGTGGGGTCTCAGTGAACAGAGGTGCCATCGACTGATTCCTGACCAAAAGAGTGGTTCGAGCTACCAAGAGTTGAAGCCTTCGCCATAAGGTCTCACCAATTAATCGCAGTCTAGCCGAAAGGTTTTGGGGTCACCAAGATGTCTTGTTGATGAGTGGTGGTCTCGCCAAAGTGGAGGGAATTCGCTGAGAGGTCTTCCTGACTAGATGAGGCCTTGCCGAAACATGGGAGTCTCATCAAAAGATGATCAGAGATTAGGGAAAGTGGAATGCCTTAGGCGTGAGGTCTTACAAACACATGGGTGTCTCACCAATAGAGGAGCACAACGATATAATGATAGGACTTCGGCGTGAGGTCTCCCCGACTTGCCAACGTCTCACCAGAGGAAATGTTTGAGATCAGGGAGGTGGTTTTTTTTGCTAAGAGGTCTCATTGATAATGAAGGGTCTCCCTGACATAGGTGACATTGGTGTAGCGTCTCGCCGTCAGAGTGATGTCTTGCTGATTGCTTGAGGTCTCAGCAAAAGGAGGTATCGTCGACGTGAAGTCTTGCCGACCGAAAAATAGTGTCACTGAAATGAATGCCTTCGATGTAATGTGGTGGCTTTGGTGAGGAGTCCCAACGATAGCGAAAGTATCACCGACAGGGATCGAGGTTAGTATAATGTCTCACCAAAGGCTGGAGTTCTCACCGAGGAAATAGGATCCTGGGGAGATGTCTCGGTGACAGATGATGTCTCATAGAAATGGAGTGCCTTCAGCATAGGATGGTGATGTTGAGGAGATGTCTCAGAAACTGATGATGTCTCACCAAAATGGAGTGCCTTCGACATAGGATGGTGATCTCGGGAAGATGTCCTATCGACAAACATAGGTCGCGGTGATGGTATGGGGGCTTCACCATAAGGTCTCACCGTCAAGGTGAGGTCTCGCAGAAGTGGTGCAGTCTCGGTGAAGGAAAAAACTTTGGCATGAGGTCTAGCCGACAGGAGGAGGTCTTGGCGACAAGATGAGGGTTCAGCGAAAGGTCTTTCCAACCTGGCAGTGTCTTCCCGACTAGATGGGTGGTCTTGCTGAAACAAAAGGGGCTCAATGTAATATTTGGTGCTTGGTGTAATGTCTTGCCAACCGTTGATGGTCTTGCCGAAATAGAAAGGGACATCAGTAAGACTCTTTCCATTGGTCATAGGGTCTCATCGATAGGATGCCTCACCGAAGTGAATCAACATCGGCGAAGGAAAGAAGTTCGACAAAAGGTTTCGCCGAAAGCTGCGAGTCTTGTTGAACAAGTAGGAGCTCAGAGAGATGTTTCAGTGAAATGAAGAGAGCTCGATGAAAGGAGGTGTTATCGACAGGATATCTTGCTGATGGTTGTTAGTCACGCCGACATGTTTTGTGCCTTTGGTATAACGTAAAGAGCTTGCTATGAGGTCTGACCGACCATCATATGTCTTGCTAAATGTTGCTGCAAGGTCTAATCGCGTTGAGGAGACACATTTGTAGTCTCACTGACATGCGATTCTGTCTGAAGGACCTTTGACCATCTAAAAATCTATTTGGCTCAAGTTTGACCAATCGGAGGGAGCTGAGGAGGCACCATGATCCGTTTGACTATTTAACCTCCCCTTTGCGAAGAAGATCAACAGAATGAAAGCAACATGGATATGCTCTAAGATAAACTAATGAATTAGTTCAATATCCAGGAGGTGTTATTGATAAACAGAAGGGCAGAGACCGCAGGGACAGTTGGGATATCAACTAGCAAGGGTTGATTGACATTAAAGATAATTCATTAGAGCATTCAAGGCAGCTCGGTGGGGAGACTCGAAGGTGGACACGAGGACCAAAAGTAAATGCGCTACAAAAGATCAAGGAGGCCATTCCTTGACCAACTCTTCACTGACATGGACAGTGGCGACACAACATTAACTTCGTTCAAAAGATCTGGGTAGAGATCTTTTTGAAGATAGATATTTTTGTAAGCCCTAGGGGCCGATATACTTTTATATATAAGGTATTTTTTGCCTTTTTGAAAGTATTTCTCCTTATGCTTTTCAAAAATTCTATGACTTTTACAGTCCTTTCTCAGATTAGCACAATTTTGTAACTCATTTAGAGCATAATATACAGAGTTTACCTTGATCACTGTGGATGATTCAAATTACCATCTTGTTCTTGCAAAGTGTCATGTATTTTAGGTTAATGATCAAGTTATTTTTGTGAATTTCTTTCATTCCTTTATAACTTTATCTTGTGTTTCATGCCTTCCTTTGCAAAAGTATCAATTTACAAATCACAAGCTGTGTTTATATAATCACACATGGATTCTATTATGTGAAAATATTTTCCTTTTTTGAAAAAGTGTGTTAATTGAACCTGTTTGTGAAATATTAATGCTAAGCTTACAAAATTTGATGTGTAATCTTATGGTCATTGTCAATTTTCAAGTGTAACCTAAGTATCCCATTGCTCTTCTCAGTTCGGTGTATCACCATAGCATTAGTTTTATTTTTATGCACTCCTCGCTTTCCCTTTAAAGAATGAGTAGTTTAGGTGACACCAAAGGAATTCGGCCTTCTCCGGAGGTTGACCTCTATTTACAAGTAACCCACAACTTTTGAGGTCTTCCCATGTTACACTGAGGTGTTCAGCAGCAGGTTCAATAAGGGTGCAACTTCAAGTGATAACAGTTTCTGGCACACCTGGTGGGACTAGTTCCACATTATACTGTTGGTTTAGTATACAACCAGTGAGTTCCAGACTTTACATAAGTCATTTGTGCATACTTGGTGACTCCATAGAGAGAAATAACTTCAGAATCAGTGCTTTCTACAGTTTATGAGAAGACTTTAGACAAGGAGCAGCTTAGTTCCTTTTAAGTATTTGCAGCTGACACCACCAAGAAGATAAGGCAGAGCAACAGAAAGGCCAGGACCAAAATTTGCTTATGCTAGAAGAGCCAAGTCTACTCCTCCATCGTTGAGATTCCATATTACTATCATGTCTTTTGTTTCACCTAGAGTGCTAGTAAATCTGCCTCAGCCACCTCCAATGGCTACTCCAAGGAATCAACCATTTGTTACTTTCAATGGAGGGAGTCCCTTAAATTTAGCGCAGCACATTGACATTCCAATGGCAGCCTTGAAAGGTCTACCAACTTTCACGGGAGAAGATCAAACTACCCCGATTGAACATATGTGAGATGTGGCTTCGTTATGCAAAATCCATCACATAACTCAAGAGGATGTTGCTGTGAGATTATTAGCTGCTTCACTAAAAGGAAGAGTTGTGCAATGGTATAGGGGCTTAGCGGTCAGCTCAATCGCAACTTGGGATGAATTTGGAGACAAGTTGCATAAACAATTTCAGGACAGGTCTGATAATTTTTCTTTATTGGAATAATTAACCATGATTAAGAGGGCCCCTCAGAAGCAGATGAATGATTTCAATTTCAGATTTCAAAGAACCTGGGATAGAATCCCTGCAACATTGAGGCCTTCACCTGAATATGCCTTCTTATATTATCTTAGAGCTATAAATAGCAACATTTTAGTTTTAATACAGTTAATGGGAGGAGTGTCTTTGTCGGATGCTTTTGAAATAATAATTAGAGTTGAAAATAGCCTAATATAGGCTGGTAAACTTGCTCCTAGGCCACCAATGCCTATATTTCTAGAGATTCATGCGAATATCCCTTTGCAAATACCACCTTTGCCACCTGTTCCAGCAATGTCTGTTGTGGTTCCCATTGCTGCAACACAAGAAGCTACTATTTCAAGTTCTTCAAATGAGCTGTAGGAGATCAAAATTTTATTATAGATTTTTGGTAATAAGCTTGTGAGCTTGGAAAAGAAACAATCATATAATAGGCCTTATTAGCAGCAAAATTCAGGTCAACAACAACAATACCAAGGTAATAGGCAAGCTTATCAAGTCAATTACCAAAGGCCAAGGCAAGGTGTAAATACTAGACCTTTTCAGGTTTATGCTCCAACACCTATCAGTGCAGTCAAGGATCTTGTCCCTATTCAAAATAACTTAGCAGCAGATTATGAGTGGTGCTACCCTTGTAGCTAGCCTCATAATCAAGCCACTTGCTCAAATGGACTCATCAATCAGGCACTTATGGTGCAGAATGCATCAAGTTCGCACCAGAATGAATTCAATGATGCATCTTCACAACACCAGGAGTAGCCTACCAATGAAGCTACCCTACTTAATTGGCAAGGTGAAGAATTTTGTGGATTGAATATAGATAATTCTCTGGTTGCAGCTAACACCAGGGCAAAGAAAAGAGCTTTCGAGCTTGATCGAGCAGCTGACAAAGGAAAGAAAATAGCTGCAGAACCATCTACATCTCAAGTGACTCCTCTTTGGCAAAGAAATCAGCAACTCCCAATCAAGGAGCAACCACATTTGCAAGCTGATCACGCTGGCATAAAGGTACATTATAAAGTAAACCCAACTATATCCTATAATATTCTTGATAGTATGAAAAAGATGAATGTAATGATGTCTATGTGGGATTCATTAGCTATGGGCGATCCCGTAATAGTGGTTTACAATTTTTCGCCAAACTAGACACTGAAATTATTATTTTTAAATAAATCTTCACATTCAGGCACCTATAACGGATAAACTGTGAGGAATATGAAGATGGTGCAAACTAGAGTCTCATCAAATTTTGTCTGTAGATTCTAAAAATATTTTTTCAAAATTTTTTGGAATCAAATTGCACTTCTTTTCCATCTCCCACTTAAAATAGATTTTTTAAAACAACATTTTTAAAAAGTGATGCACACCGTATAATGCATAACTTTTTTTCCATGAAGGATAAAATTCTAATTCTTTCAAATTTAGATTTGTAACTCTGAAATCTAGTGCTTCCACTTGGTTAGATAGTTTTTTATTTAATATTTTTTTTAATCAAGTTTCAAAGTCAAACAATTACAATTCAGACACAGCGCGATTATATAATGTAAACTTTTTTTGTATATGTCAAAATTTATTTTATTTTTTTTGTTGGATCAAGGACTTCAATATATGGTGCACTCATATTTTTCAATTTTTTGATAATCTTCTATTTTTCCACATGTGAAGAACAAAGAAATTCATTTTCGATGAAAAACCTATGTTTAATAAAACTTAAAAAACAAATACATAACAAAACCAAAACATATTAAAATTATATTCATTGGATAGCTTGTTCTGAGGAATACCATAATCATTTGAAATAAATTTTAAATGAATTCATTTGATCCCCCAAAAGCTAAATCAAAAGTGATTTTTATCAGCATTTTGATAGGTGTAAAGGAGACGCATTTATAGGTATGGTTTAAAACTAGCGAGGTTCTATCCAAGGGGGTTTGATCTAAGGTGATTTGATCAAACCCTCTTCAATTGGAATCCTTAAAATGGAACTTTTTAAGGCTTAAATCATTATATTTTCTAAAAATATGTGATTTCAGCTAAAATTCTTTCCTCTTAGGAATTGTAAACCATTATTATGACAACACCCCTATCCCAGGTCAAAAAGATATGTTACACTCTACTTTGTCAAATTTTAAAGTGTCTGATTAGTCTGAGTCTCTAGTAGGTCAAGCTAGAGCTGTGTTAACAAACAATTCTTAGGGAAATGATAAACAACCCAACAAAGAGATAGGAAAAGAAGTTAAACCACCTCCATTTTATGTGTCAATAATCATAGGTGATAAGTTAGTTCATAATTGTATGGTAGACAGCGAAGCTAGTAGCTCTATGATACCAAAGCAGATTGATGACAAGCTTGGACTAAAGTATCAACCTTTAGAGAAAGGAGTGATTCAATTGGATGGTACTTCTATCAATACATTGGGCATCATTAAAGATTTGAGTCTTACTCTTTATGCTTGTCTGAATTTTTTAGTTCCTCAAGACATATGTGTCATAGACCTTCCACCTTTCTTTTCCTTGTGCCTCTCAAGAGACTTTACGGCTAAGATAGGTGGTTATGTTTCAATTGAATGGTCACATATGTTGTTTAGAACCAGATATGGAACCAAAAACACTATTAAATCTGAAAAATTGGCTAAAGACCACATTGAGCCATATAACCCAAGTCCTATCAACGATGTTCCTACTATTGCAGACACAAATTGTGTCATTTTTTTTCTGACAGTGAACTAGCTGATGCTCAACAACTTCAATCAAAAGTTGTTCCTGATGTGCTTCTACATGAGTAGGTAGTCAAAAATGTGTGGGATAGTCTTGTAGATCTTATTCAAAATGCTGGTATGGGTAATTATGTGATGCTTGAACTTGATGCGAAGATCCCAAACCTTGAAAAGGGTACAAATCAGTTGTTGCAACAGCAAAGTGGAATTTGGGAAATGTTTTTTGATGGTTCCAAAAGCAAGAATGGAGCAGGTGGAGGTGTAATGTTGATTTCTCCATAGGGTGATAAGTATTTTTTAGCTTTCATTTTGTTTTTGCATGTTCTAACAATAGTGCTGAGTATGAGGGACTCATTCAAGGCCTTGGGTGGGCAAGGAAAAGAGGGATTGACTGTTTAAAGGTCTATGAAGATAGTGAACTGATAGTTAATCAGATCAGGGGGCTGAATGTTTCCAGGAATGATGCTTTGAAGTCTTACAGAAATAGAGTATGGAACATAATTGAAGAATTTAATGCCTTCAATCAGATTTCTATTCCATGAAATCAGAATAAGCATGCTAATAGACTTGCAGCAATTGGAGTATAGTTTGATATCCCAGGTGATGTCAAAAGGGACAAAATAAAATAGTATGTCAAGGTGGTTATCAGGCCATCGATTCTTGATAACAACATTCACTGGCAGGTATTTGAAAGTGATGAACATATTTTAACCTTTCTGCTTCAAGAGGATCAATTTTCTGTAGTAAACCTGGAAAAGATCAAACAATAGTATGATGATCAAGTGATATAGCTGAAGACCAATAAACTTCCCAAAGGGCTGGTTACCTTAGAATCCATATTTAATTCTGATGATTAGCTTAAGAAGAATAAAGTCAGCATTCAAGTGAAAGAGGATCATTATGAGGAAGTTGAAATCTTTAAAGGTAAGCTTCTGAAATTGGGAAAAAATTGTTCAGCTGAAGATAAGAAAGTTTTCATTTTTTTATGCCAAGAGTATCATGATGTTTTTTCTTGGAAATATTTTGATTTAAGAGGGTTTGATCCTCATATTGCACAACATACAATTGAGTTAGAACCTGGTGTCAAGCCTGTTAGACAAAAACATAGACCATTGAACCCCAAGCTTGAACCTTTAATGATCAAAGAGCTAACCAAGTTAGTTGAGGGGGGTATCACATTTCCAATTAAACACACATCCTAGGTTTCTGACCTTTTTTCAGTTAGAAAAAAGAGTGGTGAGATAAGATTATGTGTAGATTTTAGAGACCTTAATAGAGCATCCCTGAAGGATCATTACCCCTTACCGTCCATGGAACAAATTCTTCAAGCTGTTGCTGGGTCAGAAAGGTTTTCTCTTCTGGATGGGTATTCTGGTTATAACCAAATTCTAGTCAAAGAGGAGGATTAGTATAAAACAACATTTACAATAAAATGGGGCACTATGGCCTACAAGAGAATGTGTTTTGGTTTATCTAATGTCTGTGCTACCTTTCAACGTGCCATGGATATGGCGTTTCAAATTTTAATTCAGAAATTTATGTTGGTTTACTTAGATGACATAACTATATATTCAAAAAATGCAGATGAATGTTTGTTGCATCTCAAACAAGTTTTTGAAAAATGTAGGGAATATGGAATATCTCTCAATCTGAAAAAGAGTTTTTTTGTAGTTCATGAAGCTAAATTGTTAGGCCATATAGTATCAAAAGATGGAGTTACCGTTGATCTTGAAAGAGTCAAAGCTATACTTGAACTGCCATTACCCAATCACAAGAAAGGATTGCAAAGCTTTTTAGGGAGAATAAACTTTTTGAGAAGATTCATTCTTGATGTTCCAAATTTACTACAGCGCTTGACCGCCATGTTTAAAAAGAATCCAATTTTTAGTTGGAATATAGAGGCAAAACATAGTTTTGAAGAGATCAAGGAAGCTTTAGCATCAGCTCCAACATTGGTAAATCTTTATTTCTCCAACGACTTCTTCTTGTATGCTTTTGGCAACATTAGTTCACTTTCTGCTATGCTGGTTTAGAAAAATAGTGATAATTTAGAGCAGCCAATAGCATTCTTTAGTCGGGGACTTGCTAATTATGAAGAGAAGTATACATTTGTTGAGAAACATGTTCTTGTTGTAATCAAGAGCCTAAATAAGTTTAAACCTCTTATTTCAAACAACAAAATTCATGATTTGATTGCACACCCAAGTGTGAAAGAATTTCTATTGAACAAAAATTTGAATGATAAAAGAGCAGGATGGGTCATTAAGGTTATGGAATACGATGTGGATATCAAGATCACCAAGTTGCTATAGGTAAAGGTCTTTGTGAATAGCTTGCTTCAGGGTCAAGCAATGAAAATGACTTAGAACAGGATATTATTTTTGCTAATGCAAAGGAACCCTAGAATGCTCGGGATGATATGCCTCTGATAACAACAAATTGGGCTCAAGACATGACCCATTTTTTACAGACTGGTGAGTGTCCACCAGGTTTAGATAGAGCTAAACGAAGATACTTCAAACTGTAGTCTGTACCATATGTGTTGGTAGATAGTGTTCTTTTCAAAAAAGATCTAAATGGTGTTCTATTAAGATGTATTCACAGTGATCAGGTTGAGAAGATACTTCATGAGTTTCATGATGGAGCTGCAAGAGGTCATTTCGCTCCAAGAACTACTGCTTGGAAAATCATGAGATTTGGTTACTACTGGCCCAGCTTATTTAAAGATGCATATGCATGGTCAAGAAAGTGTATCAAATGTGCTTTATTTGCAGGAAAAGAGAAGCTTCTTGCTATGCCTCTATGTCCAATTCAAGTGGAGCAACCCTTTATGAGATGGGGCATTAACTTTATCAGACCAATTAATCCACCATCTAGTACTAGTCATAAGTGGGTGCTTACTGCTATAGACTATTTCACATGGTGGATAGAAGCAGCGGCTTTGAAAGAATAAAAAGAATCTTTAGTTTTGAGCTTTTCTGAGGATATAGTAACTAGATTTGGAGTTCCTGACTCTATCATATCTGATAACACTCTTGCATTTGTAGGATTAAGATTAACTGATTGGGCTGTTAAACATGGCATTCATTTGAATACATCCTCAAATTATTACCTTCAGGGAAATGGTTTAGTTGAAAGCACAAATAAGAATCTCATCAAGATTATTAGAAGAACAATGGAGGATAATCAAAGGACCTGGCACATTAATTTAAAGTATGCACTTTGGGAAGATAGAGTGACTCCTAAGAGGTCTATTGGTAATTCACCATATATGTTAGTTTATGGAAAAGAGGCCAGATTACCTCTATCTATGAAGCTTCCAACTCTAGACATTGTTCACCAGTTGGAGATGTTTGAGGAAGAGGACCCAATGTTCGTGAGATATGCAAAGCTCATGGAGCTTGAAGAATTAAGAGACAAAGTAATGAAAACTTTGGAGTATCATCAGCGCCAAACAAAGAGAACATTTGACAAGAAAGATACAACCAAAATCTTTAAAGAAGGTTATATTGTTCTCAAATGGGATGTTCTAAAAACAGGCCAGGCCATCACACAAAGTTTGACATGTGGACAAGTCCATTTATTATCAAAGACTGTAAAGAACACAATGCTTCTCAACTGGCCACAACCGAAGGTGAAGTGCTTCCTATCCCATTCAATGGGATACACCTCAAACCTTGTTTTCAAGTTTGATAGGTTCCTCTATTGTACATATTTGGTTAGGTTTTATGCTTTCAATAAGTGCTCCTACACTTGAGTTTAATTTATTTTTTTCATTCCCTAAGTGCTTTTCCAGCATAGTATATGGTCCTTTTTTAGTTTCTCTTGTTTCGTAGGTTTCAAATGTCCCGATCTGCTCTTGAATCTCAAGTGAGTTGCAACCATGAACAAGGCTAATGTTTAAGTTAACCTCTGAGTGACTCCATGCCCAACAAAAAAGTTTTGGCTACTAGTTTCCATGTTTAGCAAGCAAACATCCAGCAAAGGCCGCCAGAAATGTTACCTAATTTTCACCTATGGGATCAACTAGGCAGGACCAAATTATGTTTCGAGTGTTCATAAAGGCCAAGTGGAGACATTGTTGAGCATGATTAAATCATACCCCTAATGTATTTCTCAAGCAACTCAGTTGAAAGTCTGCCTTGGTCAAAGTTTGGCATAAAGTTCCTCTAAGGAGAAAGTCAGCAAGACCTTTTAGCTGTCTTACTGACCAACAAGGGTTCTATTCATTTTGAAATGTCCCGGTCAGCCAGAAATTTTCATCGCTAATAGGTCTTGCCGAGGGAATAAGGTCCTGCCGACATGGAGGGTCTTGGAAAAAGTTGGGGCTCTCGCTGTGATGTCTCGGCGACTAGCAAGGGTCATGCTGACAGTGATTCATCGGGGAGCTCTCGGCATAAAGTTATTCCTTTGGTGAAGGGTCTCAGTGAATGAAGGTACCATCGATCGATGCTTGACCGAAAGGGAGGCCCGAGCTCGCCAAGAGTTGAAGCCTTCGTCATAAGTTCTCGCCGATTAATCGCAGTCTAGCCAAAAGGTTTTGGGGTCACCAATATGTCTCACCGGCGAGTGGTGGTCTCTCCGAATTAGAGGGAATTCACTGAGAGGTCTTCCTGACTGGATGAGGTCTTGCCGAAACATGGGAGTCTCATCGAAAGATGACTGAACCTTGGGGAAAGCGGAATGCCTTCGGCGTGAGGTCTTACCGACAAATGGGTGTCTCGCCAATGGAGGAGCACAGCGATATAATGATAGGACTTCAGCGTGAGGTCTCCCCGACTTGCTGGCATCTCACTGGAGGAAATTTTTGAGCTCAGGGAGGTGGTTTGTTTTTGCTAAGAGGTCTCACCGATAACGAAGGGTCTCCCTAACATAGGTGACATTGGTGTAGAATCTGGCCATTGGAACGATGTCCTGCCGATTGCTTGAGGTCTCGGTGAAAGGAGGTATCGTCGGCGTGAAGTCTTGCTGACCGCAAATAGTCTCACCAAAATGAATGCCTTTAGTCTAATGTGGTGGCTTCAGTGAGGAGTCCCAATGATAGTGAAAGTCTCGCCGAGAGGGATTGAGGTCAGCGTAATGTCTCACCGAAGGCTTGAGGTCTCACCGAGGAAATAGGATCTCAGGGAGATGTCTCAGTGACCGATGATGTCTCACCGAAATAGAGTGCCTTCAGCGTAGGATGGTGATCTCAGGGAGATGTCTCAGTGACCGATGATGTCTCACCAAAATGGAGTGCCTTCAGCGTAGGATGGTGATCTTGGGGAGATTTCCTACCAACAAACATAGGTCTTGGTGATGGTATGGGGACTTCTCCATAAGGTCTCACCATCGGGGTGAGGTCTCGCCAAAGTGGTGTGGTCTCCGTGAAGGAAACACCTTCAGCATGAGGTTTGGCCAACAGGAGGAGGTCTCGGTGACAAGATGAGGGTTTGGTGAAAGGTCTCACCGACCAGGCAGTGTCTTGCCGACTGCTGATGGTCTTGTCGAAATAGAAAGGGACATCGGTAAGACTCTTGTCATTCGCCATAGGGTCTCATTGACAAGATGTCTTGCCAAAGTGAAGTGACATTGACGAAGGAAAGAAGTTTGACAAAAGGTTTTGCTGAAAGCTAAGGGTCTTGCCGAAATAAGTAGGAGCTTAGAGAGATGTTTCAGTGAAATGAAGAGAGCTCAATGAAAGGAGGTGTTATCGACAAGATGTGTTGCCGATGGTTGTTAGTCACGCCGACATGTTTTGTGCCTTTGGTATAACGTAAAGAGCTCGCTATGAGGTCTAGCTGACCATCGTATGTCTTGTTGAATGCTACTGCAAGGTCTAATCACATCGGGGAGACACATTTAGTGTCTCACCAACATGCGATTCTGTCTGAAGGACATCTAACTGTCTGAAAATCTATGTGGCTTAAGTTCGACCAATCGGAGGGAGTTGAGGATGCACCATGATCCGTTTGACTATTTAACCCCCCCTTTGTGAAGAAGATCAACAAAATGAAAGCAACGTGGATCTACTATGAGATAAAGCGATGAATTTGTTTGATATCTAGGAGGTGTCATCGACAAATAAAAGGGCAGAGACCGCAGGGACAGCTGGGATATCAACTGGTGAGGGTGGATCGACATTAATGATAATGCTTTAGAGCATTCAAGGCTCGGTAGGGAGATTCAAAGGTGGACACGAGGACCAGAAGTAAATGTGCTGCAAAAGATCAAGGAGGCCATTCCTTGGAGCAACTCTTCACCAACATGGACAGCGGGGACACAGCATTAACTTATTCAAAAGATTTGGGGGAGATCTTTCAAGATGGATATTTTTGTAAGCCCTAGGGGTCGATATACTTTTGTATATAAGGTATTTTTTTCCTTGTTGAAAGCAATTCTCCTTATGATTTTCAAAAAGTATGTGACTTTTACAGTCCTTTCTCAGATTAGCACAATTTTTTAACTCATTCAAAGCATAATATACAGAGTTTACCTTGATCACTGTGGATGATTCAAATTACCATCTTGTTCTTGCAAAGTGTTGTGCATTTCAGGTTAATGATCATGTTATTTTTGTGAATTTATTTCATTCCTTTATAACTTTATCTTGTGTTTCATTCCTACCTTTACAAAAGTATCATTATACAAATTACAAGCTATGTTTATATAATCACACACATATTCTATTATGTGAAAATATTTTCCTTTTTTGAAAAAGTGTGTGAATCGAACCTGTTTGTGAAATATTAATGCTAAGCTTACAAAATTTGAGGTGTAATCTTACATTCATTGTCAATTTTCAAGTGTAACCTAAGTATCCCATTTCCCTTCTCATTTCGGTGTATCACCATAGTGTTAGTTTTATTTTTATGCACTCCTTCTCCCTTTCCCTTTAAAGAATCGGTATTTTAGGTGACACTAAAGGAAGTCGGCCTTCTCCGGAGGTTGACCTCTGTTTACAAGTAACCCACAACTTTTGAGGTCTTCCCATGTTACACTGAGGTGTTGAGTAGTAGGTTCAATAAGGGTGCAACTTCAGGTGATAACAGTTCCTTTTTCTTGTGTTTTATGTCACGATTCTATTGAGTATGTGGATCATCTTTTTATTAGTTTCAAAATTGCTCAAGAATGTTGGGACTTTGTAAGAGGTAAACTTAATATAATTTTCCCTTTACCTAATAATCTTTGAGATCTGTTTTCAAGCTAGCCTATGATGTATAAATCTTCATTTTATGTCTTTATGTGGAGAGCAACACATTCTTTGGTTATCTAGTGCATTTGGTGGGAACGCAATCGAATAATTTTTAGGCAACAATCTCAAACAGTGCAGTAACTTCTTTTTAAAATTGAGAAGCAGATTTTAGAGGTAGTCAATTCTTACATGAGGAATAATAAAATTCACTCATCCACTTTCACTAACTAGGATAATTGGATTTTAAGTCAGTTGGAATTCATATCCAAACCAGTATTGGGGCTTAATTAGAGTCAAAGTTTACCTAAAGTGGATAGATCTAAAGTTAAGTGATCTCCTTTGATCCCAGATTTTGTAAAATTGAACTTTGATGGAGCATGTAAAGGTAACCCAGTTGCCTCAGGAGTAGGAAATTGTATTCATGATTCAAAAGGTTTGTTGTTGATGGCTCAAGCTCTCAAAGTAGAAGAAGGTACAAAAAATATAGCAGAGGTGAAGGCTCTCCTTTAGGGCTTGCTTTTGGTAAAGGAAATGGGTTTGCATAAGGTTCATATTGAAGGGGATTCCCTTTTCATTATAAATGCATGTAGAATGAGAAGCACTTATAATTGGAAAATTGGTTATATTTTACGAAAAGCTTGGTCATTGTTAGATTCTATCCAAGAGATACAACTTTCTCATGTTTATCGTGAGGGAAATCAGATAGAAGATAGATTGGCCAATCTTGGTTGTGAAGGAAGAGAGTTCATGTATAAATATTTGCACGAGGTAGCAAGAGAAGACTATTGCTTGTATGATCTATTGATTGTTGAACAAAATCTACAAAATGATCCAAGATTTTTAAAAGGTGAGGTAGGAAAATTAAGCTACTTCAATCTTTGGGGTGGCATTGAAATGATGTGTCAACATTATACTTTAGTGATTAAAGCCTCCACAGTGGATAGGCTTTATGCCTATTCATCATTATTTTTCTCTCACCTTGTTTTCATTGTGCAAGTACGCATATAATCATGGAACATAGCTAGGTGGATGCTTTGATGTGACCTGCTTAGTGAAATGTGCTTTCATTTGGCAGTGGGAAGGATGAGCTTATTTCTCCATAATTTTATGCATAATAATTTTTTGTTATGGTTTTAATGATTGGAGGCCTTTTTATCTGCGTCAGGCTAAGGGACACATATCCTTTTCTCTTTTGGCTCTGAATTAGTCAATAGTGGCAGTGTTAGTGTGGAAAGTAGGCTTTCATGTCATCTATGGGTGACAACGTTTTTGCTTCCTAATACACACATGGCGCATCCTTGGAATCTTAGGTTCTTCATGCATGTTCAAAATTGGGAGAAGCCATTCAAAGCAGACCTTTTAGATGGAGATCTTGCCTTAATTTTTGAAATGGATTTCCCTAGTGTTGCAAACAACATTCAGACTATAATTGGAATGAAGATTATCAGTCCATCTTCACATCAGGGGATTCTTCCTTCTCAAATTCTATCAATTTTCTTTTCAAACTACCTTGAAATTTCACAGTCTTTTCAAGAATTGGAATTAATTGCTCAGAAGTATGTTAAGAGTCAATTTTTCGATGGTCAAGCATTGCTCTCGGCAGTTCAATGGAACTATTTTTTCAAGGGAAAAGGGTTAGTAGGTGGGATTTTTTCACACAAACTCTTGATAAAATTCCAAGTTTTGAATGAGATATTTGAAGCAATGAAAATGGGGTTACATGGTAGGAATGATAGTCTTTTTTTAAAGACTTTGAGAAAGAATTCTCATTTTATTTGCACCCAGTTGGAGCTGGATATAAAAAAAAAACTTGTCTATCTCCTTCCTCAATTCTCATACATGTTTGATTGCTCAAAATTTTCATAATTCCCAAAAAAAGAGTGAACAAAAGGAGAAGGCACTACCAAAATACTCTGCCATTGTCAAGGGAAATGCAGACGTAGGGAAGATGCCTATAACAACTGAAGCTATTAACATAGATGTTAGTTTGAAAGTGTATATTGGGTGTAAAAGAGTCAGGGAAATGGAAAAGTCATCTTCTACTGAGAATCAGGGTGAGAATGAACCTGTAGCCATGGAGGAATGAAGTTTGTTGGGTTCTTTTGCAGACTATTTCTTAATTGTTAGTTATTGGGGTTTTCGTTCTGGTGTAGCTTAGTTTATGGGTTTCCAATTTCTGTTTATGGGGATGTAAACAATGTTAATAGTTTTGTTTATGGGTGTTTTGTGTATGAGATAGTGTTAGAGAAGAATAGGATAATCTTCTATATGGATGTTGCTGAGTTTTTAGTTGGGATTCAGACAATATTATCACAATTTTGTTATAATTTTATATATTAATATAAATATATGGGCTCTATGCCTCTTATTAAAAAAAAAATCTTAATCTAAATGGATCTAATAAGAATCAAAACTAAAATTAGGAAAAATTAATCTAATCTAAAATCTAAATAATCTAAAAATTTAAAAATCTAAAATTTAATGAAAAATCTAAATTAACAATCTAAAATCTAATTTGAAAAATTTAAATATATATATATATAAATCTAATTAAAATCTAATCTAATTATAATTAAAATTTAATTAAATCAAAATCTAAAAATTAATTGAAAATTAAAATCGAAGCTAAATCTATTTTTATTAAATTAAAATCTAAGTTAAATCTAATTTAATTAAATTAAAATGTAAAAAATCTAAAAAATAATTGAAAAATAAAATCTAAGCTAAATCTAATTCAATTAAATTAAAACCTTAAAAATCTAACTAAAAAATCTAAAAAACTAATTGAAAATCTAATTTAATTAAATTAAAATCTAAAAAAACTAAAATTTAGTTTAATCTAAGGAAATCAAAAATCTAAGTTAACAAATTAACCTAAGTGCTAAAAAAAATTGAACATAAATCTAACTATAGATATTAAACTAAATTATTCTAACAAAACAATATTATCTAAATTCTAAAAAAAACCTAATTAAAATCAAATCCAAGTTTTGAAAGCTTCTTTTCCATAGTCGACCACGCCAATGATGAAGGAGAGTGTGGTTTTCAAATTGTAGCATGCCAAATTGGATAGGTGAAATTTCAAGCAAGATTAATGAATGTAGGCCATGCCAACCACTCATAGCCGACCAAGCACCGTCCTTAGCCACCCACATTCTTTACGTTGGAGTTGTGCATCATAAATGTTGTTGATGGAGAGCTTGGAGGTGTGAAAACCAATAGTGTTAAGGAAAGCATCACAGTAAACACTTCAACACTTCAAAAGAAAAAACATCAAGGAAAATTAATGAATGCACTCTGTGTGTTTAGCCAACTGTTAGCTGCGACAAGCCTCCATTCTATTGACTACTGTAAACATTCACTTGATGCTGTCAAATTTTGCAGAGAAGGAAGAGAATATGTAGAGCAGCAAAGTTGTCAAAGCTAGAAGTAGTACGCCAACTTCAAAAGCAAAAATGTATTGTTGACACAAGAATTAAAATAGGAAAAACTTAATATTATTTCTAATCTAAATTTTTAAAAAATAATAATTAAATTTAAAATAATTTTTTTGCTGCACAATACTGGATTAGAGTTTGAAAACCAAGCACTAAATTCAAGAGCAAGCCTGCAAAAGAAATTTAAATGCCATCATGATTGGAATTTTGAAGTATTGGTAGCAGTATATATTCTTGGACAAACGCAAAAAAACTTAGTTTTACATCTTGATTTCCATGACCTGCAGATCAAATGCCAAAATACCCGACAGGATTATGATTCGACAAGTTAGCATGAAGAACATAGGTAATAAATTCCTCATACAAAATTGGCATTAGAATAAGTAATTCAACTCCAATCCGAGTGGTTGAATAAGTTGTGTGGGCCTGGGCCTGGTTTCTGGATGCTTGGATATGTTTTTTTTTTTTTTTTTGAGAAAAACATCTACCAGCACTTGATAATTTGAGGATCAAAATACTAATTAAAGTCAATATACTGCACATTCAATATTGAAAGCTAAAAAAATGAATCTGAATCAAACATTATCAAAACAAAGAGCTGTGAATGAAATTGATGAAATTTATGCTAAAGTTAAGAAACCCAAGAAATTCCAGGGTTCAAATCCACACAACACTTCAGCCATAAAGAATGACAAATGAGACAATCAAAACATCAAGTCTTCAAGTGAAGGCAGTGATAACAAGAAGTAGAAGAATGAAAAGGGCTGGCTGAAACCCACACCTTGGCAGCTACTCTATGAAGAGATCAAACATAAGAAAATAATTGATAAGAAAGCTAGCCAAAACCCACACCTTGGTGACTAATCTATGCAGAGATCATATGTAAGAAGAGTCCCATGCCATGCTATTGTCCTCCACCCTCTCAGAAGATGCTACACCGACTCCAAGAGTGCTTACTGTGAAATAATCCATTATACCAAAAAGAAGGATATCAAAAGGAAATGATATCAACAAATTAAACAAAATCACGTTGAATAGAAACACATTGACCAAACCAAATGGAAAAATTTGTATCTGCATAAATTTCTAGGATTTGAACAAAGCATGTCCGAAGGATGACTTTGCACTCCTGAATATAGACATCATAGTAGACCTAACAGCTAGCTATGAGATGTTGTCCCTCATGGATGGCTTCTTAGGATATAATTAGATCTATACTTCCCCTAAAGACCAACACAAGATGATATTCACTTGCCCATGGGGTACATACTACTAGAATATCATGCCCTTCTGACTGAAAAATGTTGACACAACCTATCAAAGAGCTATGACCACCATATTTCATGATCTCATGCACACATTGATGAAAGACTATGCTGGTGATCTTTTGGAAAAATCATTGAAACATGGTGATCACTTTAGAGTCCTAGACAATATTTTCCAATGGTTAGAAGAAGATAAGGTCCGCCTAAATCCCAAAAAATGTGTCTTTGGTGTGAAATCAATAAATCTTTTGGGATACATTGTTTCCCATCAAGGCATTGAAGTAGACCTGGAAAAGGTCAAAAAATTATTAGATATGCCTCCACCTAAAGGAATTAGTCAAATCTGAATGCTATAGGGCTAACTCTAGTCTATTAAGCATTTCATCACACAACTTGCAAATAAATGTCAAACTTTTTAGTATTTTCTATGTAAGGTAGTTCCTTTCATTTGGATAGACAAGTGTGAGGTATCTTTTCAATAGATTAAAGTGTATCTCTTGACACCTCTTATGATGCTTCCTATTGATGGAAAACCCCTAATTTTGTACATCTCGGCCACTATAGTTGCATTGGGGGAATTGTTGGCTCAATATGACCATGAGGAAAAGGAACAAACAATCTGTTATATTAACCACACTTTGGTGGGATACAAGCTTAACTAAAGTCCAATTGAATGTTCTTGTCTTGTTGTGGTTTTTACCACTCAAAAGTTGAGATGCTACATGTTAAACCATTTGACTAACCTTGTCGAAAAAATAGATCCTTTGAAATATCTACTTAGTAGGGAGGCATTAACAGGATGATTGGATAAATGGGTCATGATACTCGGTGAATACGACATTCAGTATGTGGAACATAAGGAAATAAAAGGACAATTCATCACCAACCAACTAGCAGATGTGCCCACACAATCTGCTCACCCTTTGGTTTCATATTTTCCTGACAAGTCAATATTCACTCTAGAAACAAGAGCAACATGGAAATTGTATTTGTATCATGGCTTGCATACTAATCATGGATAAGGTGAAGGTATATTATTTGTTACCCCTCAAGGCAATACAATCACTAAATCTTTCAGGATAGCTTTCCTGTGCACAAATAACATTTCAGAGTATGAAGCCTTGTTAACAGGATTTTGTATGTCGGTCAAATGGAAAATTAAGAATTTACAGGTCTTTGGTGATTCACAAATAGTCATTCAACAGGTCAACAATGATTATGATACTAAGGATGAGAAATTGACCCCATACAAATGAATGGTTGATAGTTTTAAGCAGTACCTTGTAGACATCTCCTTTTTACAAGTGCCACATGTCCAAAATAAAGTAGCAGATGCCATGGCCACTATTGGATCTCTTTTAGATATTCCTATTAATATGTTGTAGTATGAGTTCTTAGTGGAATAGCTATTGTTCCCTACCTTTGATGTGTTTGAGTCTGAAATGGTATGTGAGCTTGTTGGCCCTACTTCCCCTAGTACTGGAAGAAATCTATGACTACTTACATTCCCAAACCCTACACCCAACCTCTCCAACAACCAGTGCAAGTCCTTCATCTATAAAGTCACTTGCTATTACATCATTGGTAATACCTTATATAGACATAGATTTGATAACACATTACTCAGATGTATCAAAACTAATGAAGCATAAACAACCTTACATGAAGTACATGAAGGGATATACATAGCCCATTTGTGTGGAAATGTCGATAGTGCTAGATACATACTGACCTCATTCATGCACCTGTGCAAGAGTTGCAACCTATCACATCACCATGGCCTTTCGCCCAATGGGGAATTGACCTCATAGTAAAAACATCCCACCTCATCAAATGGCCATAAGTTCATCATCACATCCATTGAATACTTCACAAAATGGGTTGAAGCCATCCCTATCACATACATCATCAGTAAACAAATCTTCAAATTTATCCTCAATTACATTATATGTCGGTATGGTGTCCCCCAAACCATCATCACTGACAATGGTCATCACTTCAATAATTAGGATGTCGATGAGTTATGTGAGAGATTCCACATTGAACACCACTTTTCCATGCCATATTACCTGCAAGGAAATGGCCAAGTTGAGGTGTCCAATAAGACCATAATCAAAATTCTTAAATAGACTATCAATGACGCTGGTCATGACTGGGAAATTTAACTTAACCCTTCCCTATGGGCGTATCACACAAGCATTCACACATCCACTAGTGTCACTCTTGAGGTTGAGGTCCCCTCCCTATGGGTCTCCATACAAGGGCTTATTGACAATGAGGAATATCATATATCTCAGTTGTATGAGTTAGAATTGCTTGATGAATGTAGGCAGAGCGACTTGACTCATCTACAAGCATATCAAAACTACCTTTCCTATAGTTAAAATAAAAGGGCTTTGATTAGGAACTACAACATTGGTGACTTAGTGTTGATGGAGAATCCAAAGAATCAAGCAGAATGTGAAAAACCTAGAAAATTTGAGCCCAACTAGTTAGGTCCATATGCCATAAAAATATCTTTTGGTTCTAATGCTTATCAGTTTTCCACACTTGAATGGGAACCTTTTCCAGATCCTATCAATAGCTTGCACCTATGAAAATTATATGCATAGCTTTAAAGAGCCATGCTAAAATCATAAAAATACAAAAAAAATTAAAAATCATTACCTTGATGAAAACTTGGCAAACATGCATCTTGGTGACAAAAAATAAATAAAAACAATCATGGAAATAATAAAGAGAAATAATTCGTCCAATAGTGAAAAATACTTTAGTGGCGCTTTGGATAAGTACCAGGGTGAAAACTTGGCAAACAAGCACCATGTGTAGTCAATATCTGCTTTTTCATCTACTATCACTCTACCTTGTCTTCCACACTAATCCATAACAATACTCTTACCTTCCATTATCTCCCATTTAACATCCATCATAGGGCATGGCCATACTTATGATGATTTTCAAGTGGTTGACATCTTGCATCCTTTATTCGCCATCTTTTGTCCATAATAAAACCTTGTCCCATCCCATCACTGATGGTTAGTCCTAGACCTGGCTGGGGGAAATTTCCTAATACCTGGCTTCATTGGATTCTACACTTGTCATTGGAGGTCAGCATATTCCTAAAAAAGACAAAAAATGGAAGAAAAATTAAATATTCCCTAAAAGACACAAAAAATCAAAACATTTCAAAAAGACAAAAAAAATCATAAAACTTAAAAAAACTAAAAAAACTAAAGCATGCACAAAACAAAAAAATATTCAAAAAAATCCCACAAAACAGAGTCAGCATTTGTCAAGTCAGTCTTTATCATTTTCAAACTACATTGAACCCCTATGACTATATGTAGGCAAGGCCATCTGTCAATGTGCCCCTGAGGCATTAGGTTAGTCCTTTAGGCATTGTCAAATAAAATCATGATTCAACAGATTGACATTTCAACAAAGTCAACAGTCATGTTGAACTATGAGGTCTCTGAGTGCACAACATAGGCAAGGCCATCTCTCAATGAGCCCCTGAGGCCACCTAGGTCATTCCTTTAGGGTTCGTCGTTTTGGTCAAATAAGTCAAACATAGTCACACTCAAACATAAGACAATCATTAAAATATCAACATTAAAATCATGAACCAATAGACAACATAGTCCAATCAGTCATCAAGTCAAAAATCAGTCAAATTGCTAAAACAATGTCAACTTAGTCACTTTATGGTCCCCTATAAGATGTGTGCTTCTTGGAATTGGACCCTGAAAAAATGTCATTTTACTTTTTAGGATGTTTTCATTCCTCACGAAAGGCTCCGTCACATCATTATTGGAATTTTTAGGATGCGTCCTTCCTAATGATAGGCATCATCAAACTATCCACCGTCAAGCAATCAACCTTTGAAAAATAAATATTGGCAAACATATTGAATGGTTGTTGATTTTTCTAGTCTATTTTGTCTTATCTTTTTATTGTTTTGTCCCTTGGTCATATTACTAGGTACTTGAAAGTTGTCTCATGAAGGATTTAGAAGTGTGATGATGTCTCATGACCTATTTTTCCTTGATTGTTGTCTTTGGTGTGTCTTGACAAAAATATTGGGGTGACTTAGCCCTTAGTATGAGTTAGAACATTCCTTGTCTATGACTGTCTATTTTTCGCAAGTGGATGACCTTGCACACCTTGGTTTATGTCATATCATGGTTTTTTTCATCCATATGTCACATTTTATTGCCCAATGATGATTATGCAATTCCTATGATGTTATTTGGAAAAATATTGAAGTATTCATTATCCTAAGGTTATATGCAAGATCATCATGGAAAAAGAAGGCCCTTAACTAGCAAAAAATCCAGAAAAATTAGAGTTAGGCAACTTGACATAAAAATTTGAATAAGTTATCTATATTATTTCAAAAATATCTAAGAATAGAATCTGTAGCAAATTGAATGTAGTTTCTAAACTACTAGGTTTATTTTAAAAAAAAATCCATTTGGTGAAAATTTGAAATTTCAATGTAGTAGCACTTAAATTTCAGGAAGAAAATAAGAAGTAGGTGTTTGTCTAACCACCCTAACCACAATAAAATGATAATAGTTTTTATAAGATTTTAGATATAAGTAGAGGAATCATGTCTCGATGTGATGCATATTTTCTTGTAATTTTTTTCTAAGTAAATAATTAATTATGAATCTTTTATTACAAGTTTTTAAAAATATAAAAACTCCTATGTCTAACCACCTTAACTTAGTCAAAACAACATGAAATTCAATTATTATTTTTAATCTTATAGTATGTGAAGCATAGAATGTGACACATGTTTCAGATTCTTAAAATGTGATTCTATTTGAAAGCTATAGATGTTTTACAATCACCCTATCAATTAGGACTTTAGTCGTAATTCAAATAGAAAAAGAATAATAATAATTTATTAAATTCAAAGTAAAGCATACTTTATATTGGTAGAAATATTAAAATATACTTTAAAAACCCTTTTTGTTTCATCAATTTTGGGTTTAAAAAAGTCATTAGCCACATACCCTGCAGATACCCATCATATCACCACTTTTTGGTGCATCATGATCCTGCACATACCCCTAACATCCATGTCTTCCACACAAACATTTCTTTTATTTCTTCATCCTCTCATCTTCTCATCCATTTTGAGAGCACACTCATGTTCTTTCAACACACCTGTCCTCTCTAGGGGGCATACCACTACGTCCTCATCATCCTTCCTCTCCTCACTTTCACACTAGGGCATATTTTTGACTTGTTTTCTTTAACACAATGCGATAAACTACATTATGTCAAAGAGGGGAAAAATGTAGACACATAAAAATCTCCTAGGCCCTCAAACTACATTTTTATATGATGACCAGGCTTCTCCCTCACATAATTCAATTATTTAATCATGTCCTAATGTCATAATTATTCCTCCATGATTATTTAAATTAATTAATTAAAAATATTTAAATAAATCACTAATTGATCATTATTCCCTCCAATTATTTAAAAACATTACCATTTATCCTTCAATTGAATAAAATTATCCATTTAACCC
This sequence comes from Sequoia sempervirens, assembly GCA_007258455.2. Taxonomy (NCBI): domain Eukaryota; kingdom Viridiplantae; phylum Streptophyta; class Pinopsida; order Cupressales; family Cupressaceae; genus Sequoia; species Sequoia sempervirens. The sequence goes on along the minus strand of VDFB02000008.1, from coordinate 262,734,526 downwards.
ACTTTTCATCCCACAAGTAAATAATTAAAACAATTTTTTTTTCCTTTTTTCTTATTCACATTTATGAATTAAACCATTATTTAATTCCTAAGTTAACTTTCTTCCATAAATTAAATAATTTCTATTATTATTTGATTTTCCAACCACCTATTTTTCTCCACCATTGATTTAATTGCTTTCAATTAAATCTCAACCCTTTATTTCAAATATTTCCCTAACTTTGACCTAATGTTTCCCTAACCCTAATGCTCCTCATCACATTGAATCTTTCCCTTTGATCTTAGGTTTTTATAAAATTTTATTCTTTCCCATCCATTCTCAATTTGGCATTCATTAAAAGGATCTCTGTCAATTCATTTTAGACACACATAGCTATTTTCAACATGTTTGAGAACTTGAGTACTTGAGCATACAATACTTCAATATCTTACTTGTCTTAGGCATAGGTTTTAGTTTCACTTCAATCTAAGGGAAATTATACAATTTTTAGCAAGATTGAGAAGGCCAATGGAGATCATTCAATGGAGGCATGAAGACCAGGTGATAGTGTTTCAGTATTTTAATATTTTTTTACTTTTCATTATGCTCTATTGTTGATTGGGATTTAGTTTATGCTACTTGCAGCTAACACTTGAAAATTACAACACTTTACAACTTTATACCAAACAACATTTTCAAACCAAATAGTCAAAATTAGGTCAAACACTTGCCAAAATCATATTAATACCTTGGAAATCTATTTTCAGACCACTTTCTTGTTGTGATTCTTGTTTAGAAACTTGCTCAATTCACCTTGCATATATCACCATTCCATTATTAGGTCACCATTTTAGGTACCTTAGCATCCTCATTACTTGCATATCTCAACATCACATTAGGCTACATTTTTCAGACTTTTAGGATTGACACCTTGTGGATTTTAGGATAGAAAAACTATCTATACCTTGGAACGAATCATTGCTTCAACAAAAGATTGTCACTTGACCAAGTCAATTTTGAACTTAGTCCTTTGTCATTTTGGTGATAATTTCCTACTCATAAGTCTAGTTGGGAAACTCACCTTGTCACCTTTTCCAGTTTTCCTAGAAAAGGGTATGTGTAGGATCATGATGGACCAAAAAGTGGCAATATGATGGATATGTGGCTGACGACTTTTTTTTTTAGCCAAAATTGATGAAATGAAAAGGGTTAAATTTAAAGGAGATTCTCAGCTTTCCACCAATATAAATTATGCTTTAATTTGAATTTAATAAATAATTATTATGAATTTTCTATTTGAATTACAACTCAAGTGCTAATTGATAGGCCGATTGCAAAACATCTATAGCTTTAAAATGGTATCACATTTTTTCAATCCAAAACATGCATCACATTCTATGCTTCATATACTATAGGATTAAAAAAAGAAAAATTGAATTTCATGAAGTTTTGATCAAGTTAAGGTGGTTAGACATACTAGTTTTTATATTTTTTAAAAGTTTTAATAAAAAATTTATAATTAATTATTTACTTGGAAAAAACTTACAAAAAAATATGCATCACATCTGAACATGAGTCCTCTACTTATGTCTAAAATATTATAAAAAAATATTATCATTTTATTGTGGTTAGGGAGGTCAGACAGACCTAATTTTTTTTTCCTGGAAATTTAAGTACTACTGCATTGAAATTTCAAATTTTCACCAAATAGATATTTAAAAAGAAAATAAACCTAGTAGTTTAGAAACTACATTTAATTTGCTACAGATTCTATTCTTACATATTTTTTAAATAATATAAATAACTTATTCAAATTTTTATGTCAAGTTGCCTAATTCTAATTTTTATTTATTTTATTGCCACTTAAGGGCCTATTTTTTCCATGATGATCCTACACATACCCTCACCAAAATCTTATTTTATGCATTTTCTCTCATATTTTGTGAGCATAAAATGTAGGAAAGAGGCTATGGTGAATGAGAAAATGCAATCAAGATGTAAAGATGATATGAGTATGCAAATTCATTGGGGGGGATGAGAGAAGAATCCCATTTAAATAGGCATCTTTGAGGATGGAGAGGTGTTTGAGGGGGAAATGAGTGATAAAATATTTGCAAGAGGGAAATTTAAATATACCACATTATGTTATTAAATGAAATGAATGTGAGTGACAATGATAAAAAAGGAGAGACAAATGCATGGTGAAGGGTTTATGAATAATGAAAAATGATTAAATGGATTTTAAATGAAGAATGAAAATGATTAATAATGATGTAATGTTTATTTAACAAAATATGGATATGTAAATATGTAGGTGCATGGAGATGGGTAGCCAATTTGTGGCCACTTTTTGAAAAACAATTTGAAGCCCCATAATGCAAGTGCATTATAATGCACTCACATTATGGATTAATGTGCCAAGCCTAAGGCTCGGCCACAACAAGCCCATAACATGAGCGTTTTATGACCTATTAAGACCAAAAAAAAAGGAAAAACAATCATTTTTACTTGTGACTATGTTTTGTTTGTTGCCCGCAGCCAAAACCCCATTATTTTGTGCTCACATTCTAGGAGGAGCTATCTTGCAAATTTCTTCATCAACGGTTGCTATTTCATCATCAAGATGCCACCATGTTGATGAGGAGGTGTGAGAGGTAAGGATTGTTTTCTTTTTGTTTTGAATTTGTTAGTTTTAGGTTGTATTTGATATTTATTTTTTTGAATTTGTAGGAGATGAAAATCAACCTATAAACCCTCATAATCCTCAACAAGTAGAGCAACAAAATCCTCAACAACAAAATCCTAAACAAAAAAATCAACCACAACAACAACCTCCTCCACCAATCCCTCAACACCCTCCTAGAACTCAACAAAATTTAATGAGTGAAATTGAGAACAATGAAAAATAAATTGAGGATTTAATCAGGAGGTTGAGTGATCCAAACAGTTCAACTGTTGAAAGAATGACTCTGGCAACTTCATTGAAAGAAATGTTAAAAATTGTAGATTCAATTAGCAAAAAAATAACTAGATGGCAAGATAGGAGGTAGGTGGCCAGGGATTATTATGTAGATAAATTATCATATAAAGATGTAAAGAATTTAAAAATTACAAAAGGTGATTTGTGCTCATTATTCACTAACTCACACACAAATCAAAATCTTACACTCAATGCAAAGAGGTTTCATATTCATTGGCGCCACCACCAACAAATTAGGAACATTTTTTATGATAGGTGGTACATGGTTTTTGATTAGCCATCGTGCAACAATTGTGAAGTCCCACAGTATTTCCTTAGGAAACTATACTATGAGTTCATATTGAACAAAATCCCAAATTATTTTGATATGAGGGACTTTTAGGGGAGAGGTGGGGGTTCAACTCAGGATAGACTAGGTTCATAGCCAGATCCTACGTGGCAAGGGATATTACCTCTTGCTAGGATGCCTCATGAGGATGTTGTTATCCCTTCCATCACAAAGGAGAGTGCTGACATAGAGACATTGCAGATGGTCAACACATTGACCGAAAGTGTCATCTAGCATGCCAGCCCTATTCTATAGTGTCATCTAGGGGAGTCTTTGAGTGGTGGCCTTTGAACCCATTTGTGTCAATCGTGCGGGGTGACTTGTTCATATAATCCCACCGACACTCAAGAGACTACTACGCAGGATCCATCTGCAACTATGGAGATGGAGAGGGAAGTTGAAATTTTGCATGAGGCATATGGAATTGATACTTAGGTAAAAGTTAGCATGTTCATTGAATTTAATTAATTATATTTCAATTTTGAAATGCAAGATTAACTAATTGAGTTTTATGATTTTAATAAAATTGTAGAGTCACAGTGTTGAGACTGGATACATCAGCCCTACACCTACTTATTTCTACAGTACACCTATTGATGGGGTATGTAACTAGTAAACAATTATAAATTTATTACATGTTAGTAGCATTGTTTTGCGAATGGTATTTTAATATGTGATTTTGGATGTTCAATAGGCTAATATTGGAGGTTTGGATGGAACACTTCCCAGTGCCAGTGGATTTACTCAAACCTACACATAGGTAATAGAATAAAGAGTTTAAATAATGAATTGTACTTAATAGATTTGTGTAGTTTATATTCATATCATTGATTACATTACATTACACATCATTCAAACTCAAATCATTACTTCACATTCCATAACTAATAACTAGATGTTGATAGATGACAAAATTTCAACTACAATATAGTTGTTTAGAATGTCAACATAAGATGTGATGATATTACTTCACATAGCATAAGTAATAAGTCTAGGAGTAGCTTCCAATTGCATTTTCTTGTCATGGCATTCCATGAGACCACTTTTTACTGCTCAACATCTTTTCAAACAGTTCACTTCCTTGTCTATGCTATGGATGCTTGGAAGGAATATATGAAAGAATAATAGTAAGCAATAGCATAGACAAGGCAATGAGTTTTTTGAAAAAATGCCTCAAAGAAGACCCAATTTCTTTTTTCAAACAGCTCACTGCCTTTTCTATGCTACCACATTTTCCATACATGTCTACCAAAGCATTTTATCAAACAATTCATTTCCTCACTGCTATGGCTAAAAGCTTAAAAAAGGTGCTTTCCAACAAACTATGGATGCTTGGAAAAAATATTTCAAAGCATAATAGTAAGCAATAATATAGACACATTAGTAGTTTGAGCCTCAGTGATCTCATGGTGATGCCATTCCATCACCATGAGACCACATTTCTTCGAGGCATTTCTTCAAATAGCTCACCACCTTTTCTATGATACCACATTTTCCATACATGTGTACCAAAGCATTTTATCAAACTACTCACTTCCTTGCTGCTATGGCTAAAAGCCTAAAATAGGTGCTTTCCAACAAACTATGGATGCTTGGAAAAATTTATATCAAAGCATAATAGTAAGCAATAATACCATAGAGAAGACAATGAACTGTCTAAAAAAATGTCTGAAAGAAATGCAGTCTTATGGTGATGGAATGCCATGATGTGCATTTGTTTGTAATGGCATTCCATCACCACGAGACCCTATTTATTTGAGGCATTTTTTCAAACAATTCATTGCCTTCGCTATGCCACCATGTTATCGTACATTCGTATGAAATAATTTTATCAAATGGTTCACTAACTTGCTGCTATGGGTAAAAGCCTAAAAGCATGTGCTTTCGAACAAGATATGGATAGGGAAAATAGTAAGCATGATAGTCATAAATATATAGTTTAATAAGTACCCAAAATTTTGTTCATTATCTCATACATTATAAGTCATGATGTGGATCAATATTATAGTTTCTTTGATTGAATAATTTGTTGTTTTATTTTCAGATCTTGCAAGCGGAAACACCTTTGAATGTGACGAGGGAAATGGAGATTAGTGTTTTATCTACTATAGAATCCTCGATGGATTTGACATGGGAGGTATGAGGAAAATAACTAAATTTCAATTTACATTCGTTTTTATAGATGTTAGTTAGTGAAAAAGCAAACCATTATTGATTCATAGTTTAATTTTTATTTGGATGGTTTATACAGGGCTTCAGAACACCTTAGCATGGGCCTATGAATATTTCCCTCATGGAGAGTGATCATCAGATGGCAGTAAGTGATTATTTTGTTAAATATATCATTTTTATAATGTAATTTCTATATATTAATGTCTTTACTTCTTATTGTAACAGATAAAACTTCACTAAGAACTAAACACTAGGAGGAGTAGTAGGAGCACTCCTTGAGTACAACATAAATGAGTGATAGACGTATCGGCATCCGATCGACAAGCAAAGGGAAATAATGTATTTTGAGAGCATGGAGAGCAATTACTTTTTATTCCAGAGCCCTTTGTTGTATGCCTACATGGCAGTTTTGTACATATTTTGTATTGGATATATTTGACATTCTATGCCTATATGGCATTCTTGTAAGCCTATATGGCTATTTTGTACCTATATTTCATACTTATATCAACATATATTGATGTATTCCTACATGGCTATTGGTTAATACAAATCTTGTTTATTGATGGTGTCCATATTTGCATTATAAATTCATGGTTCAATAGATATGAGTTATGTGTATTCAAGTGTATACTTTGTGACTTACGTGTGTTCTAATGTATACTTTGAAACTTACGTGTTTTCATGTGTATACCTTGTATTTGTACATATACTTTGTATTAATTTGTGAATACTATGTATTTGTGTGTATACTTCAAGGCTTACACATTTTTGAGTACTCGTGCTTCCCTTATTCACATGTACATGCTTGACTTATTCACATGTATACTTATTAATTGGTTAGCCCTAGCATTGATCATTGCTATCCTTCATGGTTTGTCTTGAATATTACTTGATTGATGCTAAACAACTTTATCTAAAAGAAAAAAATGTGTTTTCAATTGGTATTCCATGAAATGATTCATAAAAAGATTCCAATATATTTAATCCTTTTATTAGAACAACTCAATTACACAAATGATACATAATCTTCACAACACTTACAAAACATAATATTCAAAGTAGGTGAAGTATTTAACTTGTTGACACATTATCATACAACCATTTATCTTGAATAGTCTTTAAACATTTTCACAACATAATCTTGATAGTGCAAAATGAATTGTTATGTTCTTGATCCATCACCATATAAACATGTTGAAAGATTTATATGTCAAATTTTTGCAATATTATTTCTTGTATAGGAAATGGACTCGGGAGAAAGCAAGTTATAATTTATAATACAAATAATAAATCGACTCAATGTTGTCCTAGACCCCAAATAGGTCTATTTAACAAAGAAACACCCTCTTAATAACTCTTCCAATTGCAAAACACCATTGGGAAGCATTTACCAGTCTACAAATCCACAAAATCCATAATTTTTAGGACATGATTGGCCCTCTAACCCCACTATCCTCTAAACCCTCACTTTTCTCAAATTTCACTAGGGTTTATTGAAAACCCCATATCTAGACCTCATATAACCTCAAAACCTCTTCCAACACTCTTCATTCTGCCTGCACAAACTTAATTGATCACCAAATTATGTTTCCCCCTAACTTTACCCACTTTTACTGCCTCAAACCTCTCTTTTTCATTCAAAACCCCTCTTTTCCCAACTACGACATCATGCCATAACATAATTTTGACCTCCCTTGTCCTCGCAAACCTTTTGAACACATCAAACTCGAAAACCTCACCCTATTTCCAACCTATTCTAACTTATTCTCAAATAATTTATTCTTTTCACCTCATCTAGCCTTGTTTTTAAGGCCTAAATTCTGAATTTTCAACATGGGAAGTGCTAGTAATCTCTTCCAATCCCTTTACCAATGCTATTTTCTTATTCCTACTCCCTATCATACTTACATAATTGAATAAAATAACCCCACACTAACTCAAAACTAAAAACAAGATTACAAAATGGCCTATCATGGCCTTATTTGACATTATCATAACTAAAACCACTGAACTACACCTTCTTCACCAAATAGAGGAACAAGGTTCTCTACACCAATAATCATATTCTTTCTATGTGGGAAAGCTCAGACTTCTCAACCGTCATGTGTGTGTTTCTCTTTTCAATTGTTTTGCATGCCATCATAAGGGATCAAGCCGATTGAATGTAGCTTAGAGAATTTTGCATGTTTGGGTGTGAAAGAGGACCATGCCTAGCATAAACCTACCTATTAGGATGCATTGGAGTATTTTTTTTGGTCACACAAATTGTAAAACAAAATTTGCACCACTTTGCAACTTTACACTGCTTGGATTTGACACTTTTTTCATCAAGTGAAAACTAGATACCACAGGAAAATGACTCTGAGATAACAAAAAATGAGAGAGGTTATTATAGAGGGGACCAATGTAATCCTATTGGCTCAAATAGAGAGTTTGTAAGCATCATGGTTTCTGAGTAATATCCCATCAAAGTTCTTTGCACTTTTGCACTTTGGACCCTTAAGGGATCAAGCTAGTTGAATGTAGTTCAGAGAAATTTTGCATGTGTTGGGTGTGAAATAAGACTATTCCTAGCATAAACGTACCCATATAGATGCATTCAAACAATCCATTTTGTCACACAAGTTACAGAAAAAAAAAGTTGCATCACTTTGCAACTTTCAACTACTTGCATTTGACAACTTTTTCCCCAAGTGAAAATTTTCCACCATTGGAAAATGCCTCTAAGATAGTGAAAAGTGAGAGATTATTATAGAGGGGTCGAACATGATCCTATAGGATTAGATGAGAAGTTTCTAAGTGTCATGGTATCTGAGTAACAACATGTTGAAGTTTACAGCCATTTTTCACTTTGGAATCTTTAAGGGATTGATCTAGTTGAACATAACTCAGAGTGCTTCTGTATTTTTGGGTGTGAAAGAGGACCATTCCTACTATAAACATACCTATTTAAACATGTTGGAATAGTCTATTTGGTCACATGAGTTGCAGAACGAAAGTTGCACCACTTTGCAGCTTTCAACTACTTGCATTTAACAACTTTTTCCCCAAGTGAAAATTTTCCACCACGGGAAAATAACTCCGAGATAGCAAAAATTGAGAGAGGTTATTGTAGAGGGTCCCAACATGAACACATAGGATTAGACGAGAAATTTCTAAGTGTCATGGTATTTGAGTAATAGTCTGCTAAAGTTTGCACCATTTTGCACTTTGGACTCTTAAGGGATCGATCTGGTTGAACATAGCTCGGAGTGATTCCGCGTGTTTGGGTACAAAAAAGGACCATTCCTAGTGTAAAAATATTTTTTTAGATGTGTTGGAATAGTCTGTTTGGTCACACAAGTTGCAGAACAAAAGTTGCACCACTTTGCAACTTTCAACTACTACTTGCATTTGATAACTTTTTCTCCAAGTGAAAATTTTCCACCACGAGAAAACCACTCTAAGATAGCGAAAATTGAGAGAGGTTTTTGTAGAGGGTCCCAATGAGATCCCACAAGATAATACGAGATGTTTTTACGAATCATGGTATCCAACTAATAACATGCTGAAGTTTGTAACCACTTTGCACTTTAGACTCTTAAGGGATTGATCTGGTTGAATGTAGCTCAAATCGATTACATGTGTTTGGGTGAGAAATAAGATTATGCTTAGCATAAAGATACCTATTCATATGTGTTTGAATAGTTTTTTTGGTCACATGAGTTGTAGAACAAAAGTTGCACTACTTTGCAACTTTCAACTACTTGCATTTGACAACTTTTTTCCTAAGTAAAAATCTGCCACCACGAGAGAACCACTCTAAGATAAAGAAAACTAAGAGAGGTTTCTATATAGGGGCCCAAAAAAATCCCATAGAATAAAATGAGAAGTTTCTAAGCATCACGGTATCCAAGTAACAACATGTTGAAATTTGCAGTCATTTTGCACTTTGGACTCTTAAGGGATCCATCCAGTTGAACGTTGCTCGATTCCACATGTTTTGGTGTGAAAGACAACCATGCATAGCATAAAAATACCTATTCATATGTGTTGGAATAGTCCATTTTATCACACAAGTTGCAAAATGAAAGTTGCACCACTTTGCAACTTTCAACTACTTACATTTGACAAATTTTTCCCCAAGTGAAAATCCGCCACCATGGGAAAACCACTCCGAGATAACAAAAACCAAGAGAGGTTTTTGTAGAGGGGCCCAATTTTATACTATAGGATTAGATGAGAAGTGTCTAAGCATCACAATATCTGAGTAACAAAATGCTGAAGTTTGCAGCCATTTTGCACATTAGACACTTAAGGGATCGATCTGGTTGAATGTAGCTTGGAGTGACTCCACGTGTTTGGGTGAAAAAGAGGAAAATTCCTAGCATAAACATACCTATTCAAATGTGTTGGAAGTTTCTATTTGGTCACATGAGTTGCAGAACAAAAGCAAGCACCACTTTGCAATTTTCAACTAATTGCATTTGATAAATGTTTCCTCAAGTGAAAATCCACCACCATGGGAAAATGCCTCCGAGATAGTGAAACCTAGAGAGGTATTTGAAAAGGGGCTCAACATGATCCAATAGGATCAGACAAGAATTTTTTAAGTATCACGGTGTCCAAGTAACAACATGTTGAAGTTTGCAGCCATTTTGCACTTTGGACTCTTAACAGATCGATTCGATTGAACGCAACTTGGAGTGACTCGGCGTGTTTGGGTAAGAAAGAGGACCATTCCTAGCATAAAAATACCTATTCGGACGTGTTGAAATAGTCTGTTTGGTCACATGAGTTGCATAACAAAAGTTGCACAACTTTGCAACTTTGCACTACTTGCATTTGACACTTTTTCCATCAAGTGAAAACTGGACACCACAGGAAAACCTCTCCGAGATAACAAAAACTAAGAGAGGTTATTGTAGGGGAGCCCAATGTGATCTTGTAGGATCAAAAAAAAAAAATTGAGCACTATGTTTTATGAGTAATACCTTGTCAAATATTGTTTCCTTTTTGTACTTTGGACCTTAAGGGATCGAGTCAGTTGAACATAGCTCAGAGTGATTTTGCATGTTCAGGTGCAAAAGAGGACCATTCCTAGCATAAATGTACCATGCCTAGTGTAAATGTACCATGTACTTAGAAGAAGATCAATAAAATTCATTGTTTCCTTGTATTTTTTTGTATTTTTACCAAAAATATGATGTTTCATTGAACTATACGATTTTGTATAGGGTGATTGTGTTCTCTTTTCGATTGAATTTAGTGGGTAGCAGACTAAACTCCATCTCATTTTTTGTTTGATTTGATTTCAAGTGATTTTGTGCATTTTAGAAGCTGATTACTGAGGGTTAGTCTTGAACCATAGATTTTTGGCACCAATGCATTTCTCTAGCTCTTCTAGGGTTTTTCACCTAAAAGGAGAAAGGTAAGGAAAAAATGCTAAAGGGTTCATTCAAATTATGTTATGTATGATGTTATCTAAGCTAAATGAAATGAATTAAGTGATCTAAACAAGTGATAATGAATGCAAGATCTATGATTTATGCTATGTTTGAAAGCATAGTGTTGTTTGCAAAAAGCTTAAAAGAATGAACAAAAATGTAAATTAAACTAAACAAAAAGTTTTTTTTCAGAATGGGTTCACCTAGGAAACAAAATAAGACTAGAAAAAAATATGGAAAATTGATGATGTTTGATTTTGAACTGACTGGGACTCATTCGCCACCCTAGGGGAATCAGTCCCAGGTCAGGACCTTTTCTGCACAGAAATTATTTTCTATCAATCGGGAACTAGGATCTGTAGCTGACTCAAATTTTCACCTTAGAAGGGACTCATTTTCCATGCATGGTAAATCAATCCACTTTCAAATTTTTGCAACTTCAAAATTGTGTTATGTACCTTGACACCTACACAGTAATTTCTGACAGAAACTTGACTTTGGATCTTAGAAAATTCATGTAAAATAGTTTAAATTTTTTTTTCTAATGCGGGGTTTCCCTTGGTCAAATCCCTAGTTACATAATTAAACCTTGAATGGAGAAAAATCTGCATAAAACCTAGCCTTAGATGTGTTAAAGACTAGGAAGATCTAAAATATGACAAAAGCCCTATTCTATTGTTCTAGAATAAGCAATGCAAGAAATATTTGTACGATGCAATACCTCAACCCTTGAAACCTTACAACATATGAAAAATGGAAATGAAATAACATGCAAATGACAAAAAAACAAAATGCAAACCTTAATATGAAGATAGAGTGAAAATGGAAGATGGAATCAATATGAAACCAAGTCCTTAGGTGTGATTTGATGGATAGTTGCATTTCCTCACCCTAGATTTCTTCATGATTCACCATAGGCATCCATCATCAACCCTTTGCAATGTTGAATCTTGAAAAAAAAGAGTGAGCTTCAAGACCTACAAAAAACCCTAGCTTGTTGCCCTAAAAATTTAACTTTTGCTAATAAGACTTGTGGTAGAAGACTTTATTTTTGAAATGATTTTTGAAAAATGATTAAAATATGTGTAAAATGACTTAAAATGATTATTTATAAGCAACAACACCTTATTTTCCCCTTATTTAGACCTAAGAGGATGACATTCACCAAAAATTTAAGTTAAATTAATCAAATTCCCACTCAAAATTGAATTTTCCCTCAAAGGGGACTCATTCACCACCCTTGGAAAATGGGTCCCACCAGAGGGGACTCATTCGCCCAAGGTTGTAAATGGGTCCCACTACTAATTTTTGAAGGTGGGTTTTCAGGGTATGAAAGAATTATGTGTTGTTTGTCAAGTTTTATGATGCAGGAGCATCCTTGGTTCGTGGCAATCTTGCATCAACCCAAATATATTTTCTTTCAGTTTTGTATTTGTTTAGTTCTTGCTCAGTTCATGTTGGTGGATTCATCATATTCTCTCACTAGACCCTATGGATCCTTGTGTACATCATGGACATGTTCATTTTCCTTATTCCAAGATTTGAGCGCGATTGTATTTTTTTAGCAAGTTTTCAATTCTGGATTTCTTGGCAGTTTCTTGAACCAACACCAGATTAATTTTCAAACCTAATGGTTAATTTGATCATTCGTGGAGCATCCTTGTAACTTGTGGATCTTAACGGTGTGATTTTAAATGTTTCATGGAGTTTCCCCGACCTTAATTATAGGTCCACACTTCATCCTTTGCATTCACCAAGGAGTAACTCGAATGGGAGTTTGACCTATTCATGCACACGTCACATTTCTTTCATTGGAGATTGTAATAATTTTTGGCTGATGTGAATGTTTCTTGACCTAGGAATGTGATATAAATCTTGTAATAGATCATTATGAATCCAACAAATAATAAGTAGATAAGTCTTGGATTAGATTCATGAGATTTCAGCTCACATATAGGAGCATGTTGGAATGTTGTATTTTTTAACATGTTGTATTAGGCCTGTGAACTGAATTTGTAAGCCTAGATGTTGCCAACCGATTGTAATTGATATTTTTGTTAATGATAATATTTGTATCTGCATTTTCCTCCATACTCTTTATTTTTTTCATTTTTTTCCTCTTGTTGCATGGTCTGGATAGTTCTCTTTGAGGACCCTCCTAACATTGCTGCACCAAATTGGTATCAGAGCGAGATTTGATATGTGTGAGGTCATCATAATTCATGGAGTCTTGTTGAATATTTTTTATGGGGTGGTGGATTGAGGATATCCATCCTGCAGCTGCAGAGGACTTGTATAAAGATGGCGGGAAGAAGAAATATTAGAGGAAATGGAGCGCATGGAAATGTAGACATTGCTTTAATGGAGATATTGCAAGGAATTTCTGCCAGATTAGATGCAATTGAAATGGCCCAAAGGAGAGGTCAACTAGTTGATGATGTGAGTGATGAAGAGGTATAAGTATAGGAAGAAAGAGGAAGAGAAGATCAACCTAGCCTGGATCAAGGAGAAGAGAGGTTCATAAGAGCCCTAACTAGAGCAAATACAAAACCACATTTCAATCCATCGGATTATAATGGTAAGTTGGATTCAAAAGAATTGGTTGATTGGATAACAGAGATGGAAAAGTATTTTGATTTTGAAGGTACCACTAAAGATAAGAAGCTCAAATTTTCTTGTACAAAGTTGAAAGGACATGCGTCCCTTTGGTGTGAACATTTGCAAATAGATAGGAACAGAATATGAAAATAAAAGATAAAATCATGGGATCAGATGGTGAATAAGTTGAAAACAAAGTTTATGCTTGCAGATTATCAAATCAATTTTTTCCAGAAGTTGTAGACTTTGAAGCAGAAGGAGTCAATTTTGACAGAGTATACTGAGGAGTTCAACAAGTTGAACATCAGATCTGGACATTCAGAGGATGAGATCAAGCAAGTAGCTAGATATGTGAATGGCTTGAGGTCATCTATATAGGATGAGATTAGTTTAATTAAGTTGCAGATTGTGGAAGAGGCATATTAATGTTCTTTAAAGGAAGAAGAGAAGTTGAATAAAAGACATGAGAAAAGACAAAGATGATGAGGTGGAAGATTTCAATGAAGAAGAACTTTTGCTGGAGGAGGAAGAGGACCTTTTGGAGATTAGAATAAGGATAAGGAGGCTAGTAAGAATGACAATTCGTACCATAGAAGTGATGAAAACTCTTACAGGAGAGGAGGATATGGTGGTTACTAGAATGAAGGTTATAAAAAGGATGACAGAGGATAAGAGAAAAGAGTATTCAAAGGAACTTGCTTTAAATGTGGTGGAGAAGGACATAGAGCATTTGAATGTAATCAGGGAGAGACAAGCAGAGAGATAGAGAAAAATACAAGAATGACCTTTATTGAGGAAGATCATTCTAGATCATCTAATAAACTAGAAGATGGAGAAGTGTCGGTAAATACAAGAGTATTATATCAAAGTGAGGTAGAGCAGGAACTGTTGCAGAGAAAGAATTTGTTTTAGACTAGATGCAAGGTAGCTAGTAAGTGTTGCAAACTGATTGTTGAAAGTGGAAGTTCTAAGAACCTGGTTTCTGAAGAGATGGTGACCAAATTGAAGCTGGAAAGATTGAAACACCTGAAGCCCTACCAAATAGCATGGATTTAAGATGATCATAAGATACTGGTAAGTGAACAATGTTTGGTAAAATTGAAGATACGAAACTACCATGATGAAGTTTTGTGTGATATCATTCTTATCAATGTATTCCATGTTTTGTTGGGAAGGCCTTGGTAGTATGATAGAAAGGCTATTCATGATGGAAAGAGGAACACATATACCATCGTTGCTAATGGGATGAATCAGACTTTGTTTCCATTGGAAGATGTTCCTAAAGTTGAGGTTTGTATGAGTGCTAGAGTTTTTTTGGTTGATGGAAGGATATTTTTGGATGGATTAAGATGTGATAACATGTGCTATGCCTTGGTTCCTAAGAAGACTGAAGACTTGAAGCATGTAGAAGAACAACCGGATGAGGTAAAGGAGTTGCTGAAAAAGTATGAAGAGATCATTTTAGATAATGTACCTGATGTATTTCCACCTGTGAGGAGTATTAGTCATTGTATGGATCTAATTCTTGGAGCTAGTTTTCCTAATAAAGAAGCACACCAAATGACACCTACAAATAATGAAGATTTGAATAAAAAAGTGCAAGATTTTTTGAGGAAGGGTTTGATCAGAGAAAGCTTAAGCCCATGTGCAATACCTGTTGTGCTTGCACCTAAGAAGGATGGAGAATGGAGGATGTGTATATATTCTAGAGCCATAAACAAGATCATGGTGAAGCACGGATTTACTTTTCCCTAGATGGATGACATTATGGATTGTTTGAGTGGAGCTAAATACTTTACAAAGATAGATTTGAAGAGTTGATATCATCATATCAGAATCAGAGAAGGGGATGAGTGGAAGATAGCATTCAAGAAAAATGAAGGATTGTATGAGTGGTTGTTAATGCCTTTTGGATTGACAAATGCACTGAGTACTTTCATGAGGTTGATGAATGAGGTATTAAATAAATTTTTGGATAAGATTGTGATTTTCTATTTGGATGACATCTTGATTTTCAGTAAGAGTAGAGAAGAACATTTGTTGCATATAAGACAAGTTTTGCAGAGGTTGAGAGAAGAATAGTTGTTGATAAACATTAAGAAGTGTAGTTTCATGAAGGAAGAATTGGTATATCTAGAATTTGTGATATATGTGGATGGGTTGAAGATGGAACCTGGGAAGGTAAGAGCCATTTTTGAGTGGCCTACACTGGATAGCATTGGAGAGGTGAGATCATTTCATGGATTGGCTAGTTTCTACTGGAAGTTTATTAGGAATTTCAGTTCTATTTGCAGTCCTATGATAGAGACTATGAGAGGAGATAAGAAGGATTTCAGGTGGATGTCTTGAGTAGATTGAAGTTTTGAGTTATTGAAGTAGAAGGTGACTAAGCAGCTTGTGTTGGATTTACCTAATTTTAATAAGGTTTTTCAAGTAGACTATGATGAAAGTTGAAATGCAATAGGATTAGTGTTGAGTCAAGAAGGAAGACCAATGGCTTATTTTAGTGAGATGTTGAATGATGCTAGGAGAAGGTAATCAGTATATGATCAAGAGTTTTATGCCATATTTCAAGCCTTGAAGAAGTGGAGACATTACTTGTTTCCTAAGGAGTTTGTGTTGTATACATACCATTAGGCTTTGCAATATTTGAATAGTCAAGGTAAGTTGAATTAGAGACACATGAGATGGGTAGAATTCTTGCAAAATTATACTTTTGTTTTGAAGAATAGGAGTGGAAAGTCAAATATATTTGTTGATGCTTTGAGTAGGAGAAGGAATTTACTAACATAGATGAGAGTGGAGATATTAGGCTTTGATGAATTGAAGAACTTGTATGAAGGAGACCTGGATTTTGCAGAACCTTGGAAAGCTTGTAAAGAACCAGTTTTGGGGGATAGGAGTCAATGGTTGGATTATTTCATTCAGGAGGACATGTTGTTCATAGGTAATTAGTTGTGTATACCCCAAAGTTCAATGAAGGATAACTTGGTAAGAGAAAAGCATAGTGGAGGATTGTCAAGACACTTTGGAGTTGACAAGATAGTAGCATTGGTAAGTGAGAATTACTTTTGGCCGCAAATTCATAAGGATGTCAAGAAATTTGTGCAAAGTTGTAGATTTTTTCAAGTCGCAAAAGGGAGTAGTCA
Source organism: Sequoia sempervirens (assembly GCA_007258455.2). NCBI lineage: Eukaryota > Viridiplantae > Streptophyta > Pinopsida > Cupressales > Cupressaceae > Sequoia > Sequoia sempervirens. The sequence goes on along the minus strand of VDFB02000008.1, from coordinate 262,717,891 downwards.
GAATATTGGATTGTATAAACCTTTGATAGTTCCAGAGATACCTTGGGAGGATATTAGCATAGATTTCATACTTGGTTTACTGAAGACACAATGAGGTAATGATTCTATATTTGTGGTGGTGGATAGATTTTCTAAAATGTCACATTTCATACCTTGTAGGAAGACAGCAGATGTAGTACATGTATCAGACTTACTTTTCAAGGAAGTGGTTTGATTACATGGATTACCTAGGAGTATTGTTTCAACAAGAGATACAAAATTTGTTGGGTACTTTTGGAGGACACTTTGGAAGAAGCTAAAGATCGATTTGAAGTTCAGTTCTACTTTTCACCTATAGACTAATGGAAAAATAGAGGTAGTAAACAAGAGTTTGGGGAATTTGCTGAGATTTTTGGTTGGAGAGAAGACTGGAAGTTGGGATTTAGTCCTTGCACAAGCAGAGTTTGCTTACAACAATTCAGTGAACAGGAGTACCAGAAAGACACCTTTTGAAATTGTTAATGGAGTTCATCTTAGAGGTATATTAGAGTTGAGAGACATCAGTATGGAAGATAAAAGGAGTGTAGAAGTAGAGGAATTTGCAAAACATATGAAGAAAATGCATAATCAAGTCAAGTAGCATTTGGAAGATATGAACTAAAAGTATAAGGAGAAAGCCGATGAAAAGAGGAGACATAAGGAGTTCAAAGTAAGAGATGAAGTGATGGTGTACTTGAGGAAGGAAATATTTCTACTTGGCGCATACAATAAGCTAAAGATGAGGAAGTTTGGAACTTATAAGATTTTGAAGAAATTTGATTCAAGAAATGCATTTGAATTGGAGTTACTAGATGGCATGGGTATATCGCCTATATTCAACATTGTAGATCTATATCAAGACCATGAAGCAAAATTTAGTGAGGACAGTAAAGTAAAATTGAAGAATCAATTTCCTAGACAATAGTCAAATGAGATAGAAGAGATTTTGGATTTCAGAGATGGGAGAAAAACTCGTGGAAGGAAGTACAAAGAATATCTTGTGAAGTGGAAAGGTAGACCAATGGAGGATTCTTCTTAGATTTCTCAGGTTGAGGCAGACCATCTTGGATTTCCTTTGGCCCCAAAAAAGTGAGGGGCTCACTTTTCAATAACCCTAGATGTCTAATGTAGGAGCATCCTTGGTTCTTGACAATCTTGCATCAACCCAAAAATATTTTCTTTTAGTTTTTTTCTTGTTCAGTTCTTGCTTAGTTCATGTTGTTGGATTCATCATATTTGCTCACCAAACCCTATGGATTTTTGTGTACATCTTGGACATGTTCATTTTCCTTATTCCAAGAATTGAACACGATTGGATCTTCTTCTGGTAAGTTTTCAATTCTGGATTTCATGGCAATTTCTTGAACCGACATTGAAATAATTTTCAAACCTAATAAAAAAATTGATTTTTTTTGGAGGACCCCCCTAACTTGCAGATCTTAACAACATGATTTTAAATGTTTTCTGGAGTGTCCCCGACCTTAATTATAGGTCTACACTTCATCCTTTGCATTCACCAAGGAGTAATTCAAATGGGAGGCTGACCTATTCATGCACACATTACATTTATTTAATTGGATATCGTAATATTCTTTGTGAACACGGATGTTTCTTGACCTACAGATGTTATATAAAGCTTGTAATAGATTAATAGGAAGGCAACGAATAATAATTAGATAAGTGGGTATGTGCAGGATCATGGTATGCCAAAAAGTGGCAATAGTTGTAGGGTATGTGGCTGACGACTTTTTTTTCACCCAAAATTAATGAAACGAAAAGGGTTTTTAGAGGAGATTCTTAGCTTTCCAAAAATATAAATTATGATTTAATTTGAATTTAATAAATAATTATTATTCATTTTCTATTAGAATTACGACTAAAGTCCTGATCGATAGGCTGATTGAAAAACATCTATAACTTTCAAATAGTTGTATAGAAACTACATGAAATAATATAGATAACTTATTCAAATATTTACGTCAAGTTTCCTAACACTGATTTTTTTGAATTTTTTGCCACTTAAGGGCCTGTTTGGCATACCATGATCCTGCACATGCCCAAGTCTTGGATTAGATTCCTAATATTTTAACTAGTATATATGAGCATGTTGGAATGTTGTATTTTTGAACATGTTGTATTAGGCCTATGAGCCGAATTTGTAAGCTCGGATGTTGCCGGCTAATTGTAACTAAGATTTCTATTAATGAGAATATTTGCATCTACATTTTCCTCCATACTCTTTATTGATTCCATTTTGTTCCTTTTGCTACATGGTCTGAATAGTTCTCTTTGAGGACCCTCCTATTGTGGCTGCACAAGATTGGCTGATGCAGGAGCATCCTTGGTTCTTGGAAATCTTGCATCAACCCAAAAATATTTTCTTTTAGTTTTGTTCTTGTTCAGTTCTTGCTCAATTCATGTTGGTGGATTCATCATATTTTCTCACTAGACACTATGGATCTTTGTGTACATCGTGGACATGTTCATTTTCCTTATTCCAAGATTTGAGCGTGATTGGATTTTTTTAGCAAGTTGTCGATTCTAGATTTCATGGCAGTTTCTTGAACCAACACTGAAATAATTTTCAAACCTAATGGTTAATTTGATCATTCGTGGAGCGTCCCCTTAACTTGCAGATCTTAACGGTGTGATTTGAAATATTTCATGGAGTGTCCCCAACCTTAATTATAGGTCCACACTTCATCCTTTTCCTTCATTGAGGAGTAATTGAAATGGGAGGCTAACCTCTTCATGCACATGTTACATTTATTTCATTGAAGATTGTAATAATATTTGGCCGACGTAGATGTTTCTTTACCTATGGATGTGATATAAATCTTGTAATAGATCATTACAAAGGTAGTGAATAATAAGTAGATAATTCTTGGATTAGATTTGTAAGATTTCAGCTCGCATATAGGAGCATGTTGGAATGTTGTATTTTTTTAACATGTTGTATCAGGCCTATGAGCCGAATCTGTAAGCTTGGATGTTGCCGAATGATTGTAACTAAGATTTATGTTAATGAGAATATTTGCATCTACATTTTCCTTCATATTCTTTATTGCTTTCATTGTTTTCCACTTGCTACATGATCTGGATAGTTCTCTTTGAGGACCTTCCTACCATGGCTGCACCATTTTAGGTGATTTCTTAGGTAAAAAAAGCTTCTAGATAAAAAATAATGGGTCTTAGGGTCCTATAAATATTTTTGTGAAGGATAAATGATGTTAGGGAACTCAAAAGTGGGTCTAATTATGCGTGAAATTATCTCTATTCTCAAGAGGGTCCAATTTTCTATGGCACATTTAGGCCCCACTTTAGCACCCATATGACTCTACATGCATATGTAAGCTAAATGGTTCTAAATGATCCACTTTATTACATAAAAGGATAGTCATTCAAAAGATAGGAGAACAAATCCCCCAGTGTAGTTATTTGCACAACCACAACATTAGGAATGGAATCCTGCAACACACATTCATTAATTATCCAAAAATTATTTTCTCTAACTCCTAGGAATCCAATTCGAAGGTAGATGTATGCCACCCCTTGATGCCTCTTGTTTTACAGAGGTCGAATCAAGGTAGAAATCTAGCCACATCAAATAATAAAAACCATATCATAGGGAATTTCCAAGTACCATGCCACATAACGATAGATGGATGATGATGTTGAGTGTGGAATCACAATTATAGCGCATCAAACGATGTTGAAAATGGATTGCCCTAGCGCCTGTTATGTTGATTGGAAGAATATATACTTTATGACCTAGGTTAATGCGTAAGAGTAAAAAGAGGTGAAAATGGATTAAAAGAAGAAGAAAATAATGTGTCACTTACTATTCATTTTACCTTCATGTATCTTGAGAGTGACACATAAGAGAAGAAAATGTCTAGCAGACGGGATTACACTCCTTCATGACTGGATGATCTTTGGGAAGAGGTGGTATGCGGCAAGCTGTATCATAAGGTGAGTCATTTCTACAACTTTCACCTTCTAATTTTTTAATAATTCAATTATTTTAATTTATGGATAGGTTAATTTAGGGTTTTGGAAAAAAAGTTCGCAAAGTGTCCCATTTATTTGCAAAGTGTCCCTTTTGCTCGTAAAGTGTCCCATTTCTTTGTGAAGTGTCCCGTTTCTTTGCAAAGTGTCCCATTTCCTTGTGAAATGTACAAAAAGGGTTCTAAAGTATCTAGGGCCATTAGAATAAGCACACTAGATTTACTTTAACACACTTTCATGATGAAATATATGAAAATTTAAGGATTTAGATGAAATTTAGAGCATTTTGTGATTATTTTGATAGGTCCCCACCCAGTTGCGACAATGGCTAGGGGAAGATAGCTCACATTTTTGAGAGATTATGCACCAGTTCTATTGGAGACAGAGATAGAGAATTTACAATTCGTGGGTATCTATTGGGAATATCTTATGCCACCTATGAGATACCATGATACCATGCTTATGGCTTTGTGCGAGTGTTGGGATGTCGATACTTGTACGTTTCATCTTCCTACCAAGGAGATGACCATCACACTTGAGGATGTACACTACATTCTTTGAGTTCTTGTTCAAGGAGAGCAGGTATACTTCTAAGGGGATCATTCATTCCGCAAGAGGAAGAGGGACATGTACTATTGTCTAGGTGGGCCTATATATGATGAGTAAGTTAAAGCATGGATCGAGCTTCCCATGTTGTATTCATGAGCTCCTAGGGTTAGATGGATTATGATGCACACAGTGGCACTAGTTCTCAATCCAAATGGACAAGTGGCACACTTGGATGGAGGACTGGTACACTTGATACAAGGGATGTATGAGTAGACGAAAATATATGGTTAGGGCCGCTACATTTTAGCACACTTGTATTATGATTTTGGCTGGTTTGTATTTTGAGAGATCTAAAGTATGGTCCATTGTATGCTTCTATAGGTGTGGTGCCTTGATCATATCACATGTACCAAGCCTTTCAGATTCCCTTGTGCTATAGTTGGAGGATATCCATGAACATTTGGCTATCCTTTGTGACGCTTATGGCAGTATGGGGATTTACACTTTTGGAGGGTGATATTTGACCAACTAGAGGAGGATGATATCCTATGGAGACCTTATCTACTTACTCTATAGTGGCTAGATCCCACCAGACAATTATGAAGGATGCAAATGGATAGGTATCTAGCTAAGAGGCATTACTATGTTGTATGCCCTTTCTATTATGGGTGAGTCATGCAACAGTTTGGATAGGTGTAGACACCACCGAGGGCATGCCCCTTCATTAGATGATTAGTGTAGAGTGCTTGGAGGCTAGGTGAAACTGTTTGGCTGACTATAGATCATTTTTGTGAGATTGATTTCGATGATTCAAATCACAAGTAGCCACCAGCATCTGATGTTAATGATGTTGACAACACAGATGAGCACGAGGAGTGGTGGTCATATGCATGACTAACTCTTGTGTTCCCCATGGACTTCCCTATAGGTGATGTAGGACTAGCACCAAATGAGGGTGATGAGCCAGAGGAGAGAGCAGAGGAGGTATGGTATAGGCTAGTAGATATTTGTATAGATGTTATTGATGAGGAGTACAAGTCTAATGCCGGTCGTAACTATGAGGACCAGGATTGGGGAGAGGATGATTATTACAAGGAGGAGCTACCCATAAGTGAGGGTGATGAGGTAGCTATTGAGGATTAGGACAAGCATGGAGATTCCTCACATACTTACAGGACCAGATCACGGGCAGTAGCTATAGCATACATCGACACCTAGAGTTAGAGAGAGGCTAGCACATCCTCGATGCCCCCCAGAGAGGATGAGGTTGGCATTCCTCATGCATCTGGAGACATAGGTGATGATATTTAATTTTACACATGTCCTTTGGTATTATCTTCTTTATTTATATGATGATGTGTTACTGATTGTGTACATCGTATATCTTGTAGGAGTGATGAGAGACTAGTGAGAGTTATATCATCAAGCTTCCACAAAGATAGTTCATGCATCCATCGATGAGGAGGAGATGGATCTTGACTACGTGCCCCCGCCGATTGTGGAGGACAAGCCAAAGTCACTCAGACCTTTTGCGAGGTTATGGGTAGCATACAAGAGTGTGAGCAGACAACTCTGTCAGGATGAGAGTGCACTACAGTTAGCACAAACCTCAGCAGAGGTAGGGATACTACATACAAAGATGGAATAGACACGAGTGGAAAGGGATTAGATAGCAAAGGAGTGACTTGTAGTTGTTGGTCGAGTATAGGATCTAGAGTATGCACTTAGACTCGGTAGTTTGCGATCACGATCACACACGATAGTCTCACAATGACCAAGGACTGGATCATGAGTGCTAGATCCTGAGGGGTCTAGCTCTTATAGACCTTTCTAACTTTGTATATGATAATGAGATGTATATAGAACTTTGATATGTATATAGACATGCACAGTTGATGTTATTATGATGAGTTTCTTAGTGTGTATGTTTAAATGCAATGTGATTAATTAAATGACTTAAGGTAAAAGTATTTAATTAATGTCAACATTATTTAATAGGATTAATGTGATCTAATGTAAAACGTATTGCAGTTTCAATTTAGATACAACATTGATAATTAGAAAAGAATATGTTAAATTAAATACACTGATAAGGATCTAACTTAAGGGTATGTGCAGGATCATGATGGGCCAAAAAGTGGCAATGTGATGGGTATGTGGTTGACGACTATTTTTTTACCCAAATTTGATGAAACAAAAAGGATTTTTAAAGGAGATTCTCAGCTTTCCAATGATATAAATTATGCTTTATTTTTAATTTAATAAGTAATTATTATTCATTTTCTATTCAAATTATGATTAAAGTCCTGATTGATAGGCTGATTGAAAAATATTTATAGCTTTCAAATGGTATCACATTTTTTAATCCAAAAACATGTGTCACATTCTATGCTTCACATACTATAGGATTAAAAAAACAAAAATTGAATTTCATGAAGTTTTGACCAAGTTAAGGTAGTCAAACATATGAGTTTTTATATTTTTTAAAAATTTGTAATAAAAAATTCATAATTAATTATTTACTTGGAAAAAAATTACAAAAAAATATGCATCACATCGAGGCATGAGTCTTCTACTTATATCTAATATCTTATAAAATAATATTATCATTTTATTGTGGTTAGGTTAGACAACACCTACTTCTTATTTTTTCCCTGAAATTTAAGTACCACTACATTGAAATTTCAAATTTGCACCAAATAGATTTTTTTTTTAAAAAACTTAGTAGTTTAGAAACTAAATTCAATTTTCTACAAATTCTATTCTTACATATTTTTGAAATAATAAAGATAACTTATTCATTTTTTTACGTCAAGTTCCCTAACTCTGATTTTTTTTAATTTTTTGCCACTTAAGGGCCTATTTTTTCCATGATGATCATGTACATACCCTTAACATAACACAAAGGTGAATAGTATGAATCCTAAAGTAATTAGAAAATGAATTTAAATAATTACCTTAATGTTCAGGAAAAACACAAAATATGTTGTCAAGAATGAAGCAATATGAGAGTTGTTTAGAATAACATCAAATAACTTTAAACAACACTACTTTATCAATCATACTATTCAGAGAGGTCATAGATAATACCAATAGAAATGTGTGGCATTAATTGGTTTGTTAAGGGGTGTTCTGTCAAGTTGCATTAAGAGATAAGCACCAAACCCATAATTGGTATCAACTATGTCAGGTCCTAACCAATTATGAATGAACTTATCTTTATCTTCATTGTCAACACTAGTATTGTGTTGATTTGAAAAAGAAATAAATATCCCTTGCAAAATGACTAAGGGATGACATGAATGTTTTGTTTGCATTGTAATTTTTTGATGTGAGCTTGGAGATGTTCAAGAGAATTAATGAGTTGATCGTTGAGCATCTCAAGTTGATGTAATCATTGATCTTTATAAGTGTCATTGTCAATAAAATCTTGGAGATCAACTCGCAAAGTAGGAATTTCTAACTCCAAGGGCATAATCGCATCAGTGCCATAAACAAGGTTATAAGGGGTCTTTCTTGTAGATGATTGAACATTTGTTCTATAAGCCCAAAGCGCATAAGATAGTTTTGTATGCCAATTTTTATGATGCTTGGTGATAGTTTTCTTAAGAATTTGTTTGAGAATATTATTAGTGTTTTCAGTTTGTCCATTGGATTGTGGATAATACGGTGTGGAAAAGTGATGTTGAATGTTGAATGTTTCAAGAAATTTTTTAACTTTGTTATTCTTAAATGGAGTTTCATTGTATAAAACAATTGTGGAAGGAAGCCCAAAGCGAGCAATTATGGGATCCAAGATGAATTGAAAAATTTGTTTAGTATTTGTAGAGTGGAGGGGAATAGCTTCCACCCATTTCGTGAAATAGTCTGTTGTGGTTATTATAAAGGTATGTCCAACAGAAGAAGGTGGTGAAATTTTTCCAATAAGATCCAACCCCCATACTGAAAAAGGCCAAATGGGAACATTGGCATGGAGCGCAACAGTAGAAGCGTGGATCAAATTTCTATGTTCTTGGCATTTACGACATCATTTAACATAGGTGAAGCAATCCTTCTCCATATGTCTCCAATAATAACCCATATGGATAAGTTTTTCTACTAACAAACGACCTCCAAAATGACCTCCACGGGAACCAGCATGAGCCTGTTCGAGTGCTAAAGGGATTTTATAATCTTTAAGACATCATAATAGGACACCATTAAGAGATATTTTATACAATTCATTTGCAAGGATCACATATTTAGCTGCGAGTTTACGTAAACATTTTCGATTATTTGTTGTGGTAGGTTCATGAATGGTACCATCACTCAAGTAGTTGTATATTGTATCATACCATTAACATGAAGCATCTTGAGTTATCACCAAAATGTCTTCTAACGAAGTATCGATCGAAGGTTTCATGACATGGGATGAATAACAAAGGTGAAGTATGTGAAAGGATCATGTGGAGATATAAGAGAAGTTGCACTCGCCATTACATCCACATGTCAATTCTCTTTGCGTGGGATGTTATTAATGGAAAATGATTCAAACTTTTCTAATAGTTTCATTATAAGATCCTTGTATTTTGATAATTTTTCATGTTTAGTTTGATATGTACCATTGATTTGTTTGATAACCAATTACGAATCGCCAAAGATATTGATATGTTTAGCATTCATTGTTAAAGCAGCTCGCAAACCTACAATCAACACCTCATACTGAATTGTATTATTTGCACATAGGAAATTTAATTGATAGGAAAAGGGAATAGGTTTGTCATTAGGTGGAATTAGTACCACTCCAACACTAGAACCTTTTCTACACTTAGATCCATCAAAAAATAATTCCCATGGTTTAACGTCGGAGGTTAAGACATAATCATCAATAAAGGAATCCTAAGTAGGTAAAGCAAAAGGAGGAGCATCAGCTAAGTGATCGGTTAAGGCTTGGCCTTTGATTGCTTTTTGTGAAACAAATTTAAGGTCAAACTTAGTTAATAACATCACCCACTTAGCTAAAGCATCTAGAGAGATCTATTTTGTTGAAAATATGTTTAAGAGGATCAAATTTTGTGATGACTTGTATTTTAGCATGTAGTAAATAATGTTGCAACTTACTAGTAGCGAATACATGAGCCAAACATTTTTTTCCAATTGGTGAGTATTTTGTTTCATAATCAATTAAGGTTCAACTAATGTAATAAATAGGGTTTTCTTTTCCATTATCGTTTTGTTGAGCCAACAATGTTGCAAGAGCATGGGTAGATGTGTCGATGTACAAGATAAATGGTTTGTTTGGCACAACAGGTTGTAAAATAGGTGGAGTGGCTAGGTATTCCTTTAGAATCATAAAATCTTGTTTACAATCCTCATCCCAATCAAAAGGCACACCCTTTTTAAGGAGATGTGTGAAAGGTAATGTGTGATCGGCTAAAGATGCAACAAAATGATGGATAACTTGAATTCGACCTTGTAACATGTGTAACTGAGAAATATTCCTAGGAGGTGGAATGTTAATGATTGCATCGATTTTCTTTGTGTCCACCTCAATGCCTTGATGAGATATAATAAACCCCAAAATTTTGCCACTATCTATGCCAAAGACACACTTTTTTGGATTCAATCGCATATTGTATTTATGTATTCATTCAAAGGTTTTGCAAAGGATATTTACATTGTCTTTTCATGTTAAAGATTTAGCGAGGATATCATTGACATAGTCTTCCAAATTTTTGTGAATGTAATCATGAAATATTAATTTCATTGCACGTTGATAAGTTTTTTCAGCATTCTTTAGACCGAAGGGCATCACAAGTCAACAAAATGTGCCCCAAACAATTGTAAAGGAAGTTTTGTATTGATCTTGAAGGTTAATAAGGATTTGATTATAACCAGAAAATCTATCAACAAATGACAACAAAGCATGCCCAACAGTTCAATCCATGATCATGTCTATATTAGGAAATGTAAAATCATCTTTTAAAGAAGCTTTATTCAAGTCTTGAAAATTCATGCATATCCTAATACGATTATCAGGTTTTGCAACTATGACAATGTTTGAGATCCAAGGAGAATAATCAATAGGTCTAATAAAGCCTGCATCAAGGAGTTTTTCAAGATCCTCTTTAACATGCAAGGCTATGTTAGGATGCATTTTTCTTATCTTCTGACGAATGGGTTTAGCATTTTCAGCAAGGACAATGTTATGCATCACAATTTTTGGGTCAATTCTTGGCATATCATAATATTTCCAAGCAAAAAATTTAGGAAAATCATGAAGTAAAGTGGTAGTGTCTTCTTGTTCTTCATCATCAAGGAACTTCCCAATCTTAATAACTTTATATTTATCATTAATGTCCATTGGAATATCAATTGTATATCCTAAAGTGAGTGCATTATATTTAGGACCTTCAGATTTATAGAGCTCTTCAATGATATCACTTGTTATTTTCTTGGTAACAGTCATGGCATGAGGAATATTTTTCATGGAAGTAAGCGAGGATGTGTTATCATAAATGCCTAACATTTGTTTCAAAGCTTCATCACTCTCAACATACTTGCATGAAGGTGGTAAGGTTATATCAAGAAATTCAAGATGTTTGATTGTGAGTTTGTGTTTTGGTTGACATGTTATAACATTTGTTAATGTTCAAAGATGGTCGTTGAGTAGCTTTGGTTATTTTAGGAAAAGAATATCCCAATCCAGTTTTTGTTTCTTGCATATTAGGTTTAATAGGGACACAAATACCTTTCTCATGTTTTCTAAACCCTTTTCTAGTATAGCCTAAATTTTTTACTAGTTCATATCCTTTTCCATAAAGTCTTTCCATTTCATATGGATTAGGTGGGGATTGATAATCTATCTCATCAAAATTTGTTCTATATGTTGTATTGTCATCCAAATTATATGAGATAGATGTTTGAGATGATTGTTTAGAATTTTTAGTGGACATGATTGTTGGTTGTTCTTTTTTCTCATCTTTCTTTTGTGTGAGTATGTATTCACCCATAAATGAGGGTGTGAATTATAAGGATCCCCAATCATCGCCAAATAATTTAGATACTAATTCCTCATCAGGTAAGTGCACCAAGATGGTTCCCAAAAAGGGGGCTTAAGTGGCCACTTTTTTTCTTCTGAAATTAGGATATGTTGACCTTGGATGTGAAATTGAGGATAGTTACACTCAAAATTTTGAGATGGAACAAAAACAAGGATTGAAATGCTCTAAGTCTACTTTCTAAACTACTAATTTTTTTTTAAAACGGTTGAGATTAAGGGGTTCAACAAAGGGATGTACACAAATTGGTACTGTTTTTGTCAGAAAAACATAACATAGCAACTCTTGTACGACTTGAGCACGATGACCTTTTTTTTAGTATTTTTAAAATCGCTACAGTTAGCTAACAAGATCTAGTTGATGCACAATTTCTATAATTTTTAATAATGATTTGATTTTTTACTAATTTTCTAAGTAGGAACTAAAAGAATTTTGGCATGCTCCCCTACAAATTTTGGAAAAGTAATAGATTTTTTTTTTAAATTTTCTAGAATGGAGTCTAGTTTCTAAAAATGTAATTTATTTGAAATTTTGATGAATGGTTAATTTATAACGAAAAAAAAAACCAAACACTACTTTTTGAAAAAAAAAAGACATACAAACAAAAGAAATTATGGATGAAATCCCTCACATTGTCAAAAAGTGAAAAAAATTATATTGTTGGAAACCTAAGATAGAACTTAACATTACCCATGTGTTCGATTTCGTCGATATTAAACCAAATGCAATCCTGACGGTGAGCACGAACTCGATTATGTGAAAAATTGTAGAATTTTCAAAAAACACGTCTCTGGTGGTTGGGAATGCCCTCCAAACCTTTGGGTTGGTATTCCAAGGCAAATAGCAAAGCCAAGGCTTGGGGATTCCCAAAGAAAAATATAACATGCTTCTGTTATAACGCAAGCGAATTATAATGCGAGTGTGTTATAACGCGAGCGTGTTATTTACTAGTTTTCACTTTTTCCTCTCCGTGGAACATTTCTAACAACAAATAACGTGCTCGCATTATTTATTCCTTTAGTTAAATGATAGTTTTTTCATATCTTTGTATGTATATGTATGTACACCTACATGTATGTAT
>VDFB02000008.1:262364318-262694530 GCA_007258455.2 Sequoia sempervirens | reverse complement strand
CTCCCTCCCTCTATAGACATACATAAATACATACATACAAGCATAATACATATGTACATACAATCCTACATACATACAAGCATGCATGTACATGGGTAAATACAATCTTACATATAAGTAGGCATACATGCAATATGCATGCATTGATACATACATGCATACATACATACATACATGGCACAGAAGAATAAATGTGCATACAAACATACAAATATATAAACATACATTCAATAGAGTAGAATTTAACATAAAGAAAGACATAACAAGAGCACATTATACCACGCTCACATTATGTCTTGCTAGAAATGCTCCCCACAAATGAATAAAACCCTATCAAAACTGAGATATAATGCAAGCACCTTATAACGCGCCCATGTTATATCTTGATTTGGGAATCCCCAAGCCTTGGGACTGGTATTTACCTTGGAATACCAACCCAAAGGCTTGGAGGGCATTCCCAATGACCAGATATGTGTTTTTACAAATTCTACAATGTTTCACATAATCAGGTATGTGCTCACCATGAGGATTGCACGTGGTTCAATATCTAACAAATAGAACACCTAGGTATTGTTAGGTTCTCTCTTAGCTATCCAATGATGTAATTTCCTTCACTTTCTGACAAAGTTAAGCCTTTCATCCATAATTTCTTTTGTTTTTATGTCTCTTTTTTGGAAAAAAACAAGTGTTTGGTGTTTTTTTCGTTATAAATTAATCGTTCATCAAAATTTCAAATAAATTACATTTTTAGAAACTAGATTCCATTCTACAATTTTTTATTTGTTTTTAAATCAATTAGTTTCCAAAATTTGTAAGGGTAGCACAACCAAAATTCTATTTTTTAGGAAGTATCCACTTCAAAAATTAGTAAAAAATAAAATATTCATTTAAAAATTATCAGAAAAATCATGCATCGACTACATACTATTAGCTAACTTCTAACCGTAGAAATTTTTAAAATACTAAAAACAAGTTCACTATACGAGGGTCATACAAGAGTTGCTATGTTATGTTTTTAAAACAAAAACAACACCAATTTGTGTACATCCCTCATTTGATCCCCTTAATCACAACCATTCTCAAAATTAATTCATAGTTTAGAAAGTAGACTCATAGCACTTTGATCCTTGCACTTTGATCCTTCTTTTTGTTCCATAACAAAATTTTGAATGTAACTATCCTCAATTTCACATCCAATGTCAGTATTTCTTGATTTCAAAAAAAAAGTGGCCACTTAAGCCCCCTTTTTGGGAACCATCTTGGTGCACTTACCCAAATGATTGTGATGACATGATTTTAATGATTTAATGACAATTTATGAAAATGATTTATGCTATGAAAATGATTAACGAGAATGATTTATGCTATGAATGGCTACGAATGAATGGTGAAACTATATATGGATAATTGTAATTAATGATTTATAATGAAATAGCTCATGAAAAATCATGAAATGATTTACAAATGATTATGAAATGATTATGATTATTATGAAAATTTATTATGAATGATAATGAGATGATAATTATTTAATATTTTAATCATCTAATGATTTAATGAAATGCAATATGAAGTGAATGATTCATGCAAATGAAATGTAAATATTATGATAATTAGTTTATTATGAAACGATATTTGATGATTATGATAATGGATTTATTGTGATATGAACGATAATGAATGATTATGCTTTATTATGGAAATGAACATGAATGTTTATGAAATGGATTATGAACGGAAATGAATAGGAATGATCATTTTTGTAAATGGTTAGTGAACAACCATGGGACGGATATGATCATTTATGTAAACGAATAGTGAACATGCATGATACGGTTTAATGATTCGATGAAATGCATGAATAGAAGAAAGTATTGAATGAATTGATTAAGTAAATAATAATATCTATTTAATCAATAGAAAAATATTGTGATGATTATGAGGATAAATTTGAGTGTCTACATTTTTCCCCTCTTTGAGACAATGCAGCTTGCTGCGTTGTTTCAAAGAAAAAGATTGATGAACTGATGCATGCCCCCAAAGATATCCTGGTAAGGATTATGATAAGAATGATATGCCCCATCGAGAGATTGGTGAAAAAAATTGTAAGAAGATTAATCCTTGATAGATTTATAGAAAATGATTAGATACCTGATATTGCATAAGTTATAAAGAAGTGATGTACATTTTGATGAAAATGCACAATTGATGGGCGTAACTAAACAATTGATGGAAATGATCAGTATAGCTAGGTTGATGATTTGATTAAGCTGATTGAGAATGATGCATATGCAAAACAAGGTGATGCAATGATTGATTGATTGATTAATCGGGGGGACATGAGATTTTGAGAAGCAAGTCAATTGATTTGAGATTTGATTCAAGCGACATATATTAGTTAAATAAGGAAATTGATTGATTTCTCTATGACAAGAAAAAATGAAGAAAATGACATGCAAGATGGAAGAAAATGAAGGTGATGAACCCTATTATGCCTTTTAAGTTCTTTTATCATCATCAAGCTTAATATGTTCACAAAATAGTATAAGCGTCTAGATAAAATGAACTTCTAGACGACCTGAATACTATTTGCACTTTTATTTAGCAGTAAAGTATAAGCATCTAGGTATAAGGACCTTAGATGACCTGAATAATTATTACATAGAAGACACTATCAGACAAGGAATGCTCTCATCCACACTAGAATCATAAGTCATCGATTGTTTTAGATAACCATGTCTTAAGACGATTCATCCTATAAATAAGAAACAATCCACAAATAGAAAACAAGTGAACATGCCCCATCCTCACCTCTCTAGTCCAAGACATCCTTGAGAAGCTAAAAGGCATGCCACCAAAGATAAAAATCATAAAGCAAGAAAAGATCAACAAACAAACAGGCATCATGCTTTGATATAGAAGTGATTCTTGGTACTATTTTATGTGTTTGATTGCATTTGAAAGAGGGATTGATAGGTATGTTATAATTTTTGTGTGATTGTCAATTGTGGCATATTTTGATTTTTTTGAAGTTCAAAGTTGTGTGGCGATCTGAAAGTGTCACTATTTTAGGATTTTTGGAGTTATTTGATTTTTTTATTTTTTTTCAGAATATTTGATTTTTTTGGATTTTTGGAATATGTAATTTTTTTTTGGATTTTTTTAGGACATTTTATGATTTTTAAAATATTTTTTAGGACATTTTATGATTTCTTTTGGATTTTTTCAGGACATTTTATGATTTTTTTTGGATTTTTTTAGGATATTTTATGACTTTTTTGGATTTTTTTAAGGACATTTTATGATTTTTTTGGATTTTTTCAAGACATTTTATAATGTAAAGAGACAATTCACAAGTAAGCGGATAGAAAAGGGAGGTAGTTTCTCTAATTGTGAGATGTTCAGTATCCTAACCAATAGATAAGGTTAAGGAGATGCCCTAGTGAGGGATAGGACCAACCTAGTATGCATTGCAAAGTGACCAAGCAAGGGGAATGTCAAACAATGCACAAGCCCTAGTGAGTATGAAAATGCCATTTTGAAGTGAAGGGTGAATGAAAATGGGATAAAAAGATCAAGTAGATCTCTAAAGGAAAGAGGAGCAAAAGCCTCTACAAATGGTGTTGATTTCTCAGTTTTCACCATCGTACTTGCTCAAGGCACCACCAAAGTAGTTTTCACCATTGAATGAATTGGTTTCTCATTACTTTTTCTCATTTTTTTGTATTTTTTCAAGACTTTTTCTCATTTTTTTGCATTTTTTCAACACTTTTAAAAAGATTGTACCCTATAAAGCATTTAGGTATAAAACTTGTGAATGTGCATACTATTGATGGTATCATTGAGTAATTCTCCTTTTAGATTAGATAACTGGTATGCCCCAGATCCATACATAGCAGTGATAATGTATGGACCCAACCAATTAGGCTCAAATTTACCCTTCTTTTCTCTGTCTTGTTGGTTGCAAGGATTTTCACAAAGGACCAGATCTCTAACCTCAAATGTACATGGTTTGAATTTCTTATTATAACTTTGACACATTCACTATTGATATGCTCTAAGATGATTGAAATCACTTTTTCTTTGTTCATCTAGTAGCTCCAATCCCTACAAATGGGAAATGAGGTATTCTTCATCACTAATTTGATTGCGCAAGGAGATGTGCAAAGAGGGAAGTTTGAACTCGATGGGTAAGATGGCTTTAGATCCATAGAAAAGGGCATAGGGGGTAGCACCTATGGGAGTGCAAACACTCGTGTGATAATCCCAAAAGGAAGGATTTAGTTGAATATGCCAATCTCGACCAACTTCATTGACCATATTTTTAAGAAGTTTGAGAATGGTTTTGTTAGAGGCCTCAGCCTAGCTATTACCTTGAGGATAGTAAGGTGTGGAAAAATGATGTCATATATGGAATTTTTCATAGAGTTCATGGACATCCTAATTTTTTAATGGACGATCATTATCGGTGATGATGCATAAAGGAATGCCATAATGACAGATGATGTAGTTCAGTATGAAAGTGGCTATTTTTTTTCTAGTGATATGAGTGAGGGGAAAAAATTCAATCCATTTCATGAAATATTCTATGGAAACAAGAATGAACTTATGACCATTGGATGAAGGTGGATGGATCTTTCCCACGAGATCGAGTCCCCACTAATAAAAGTGCCATGGTGTAGCAAGAGGCTGTAATTCCTGTGTAGGAGCATGTATCAAATCTACATGCTTTTGACACTACTTGATTTTTCTAACAAACTGATAAGCATCCTTTTCCATTGTAGGCCAATAATAACCCATACACAAGCATTTCTTAGCTAAGGTAGGACCGCTAGAATGTGCCCTACATATACCTTCATGTACTTCTTGTAAAGCAATTTTGACCTCGTCGTGCTCAAGAATTATGAGTAAAGTACCATCGAGACCTTGATGGTAAAGGGTATCGGCTAAGATTACATAGCAGGAAGCTTAACGGATAAAGGTTTTACGAGATTTATTGGATAGGTTTGATAGCAAGGTGTTATCTCAAATACAGGTATAAATATCCCCATACCATTGGGAATTAGGACCAACAATAATACAAATCATTTCAGATTATGGTATATTGTAAGCAGGTACCAAGAACTCACAGTAGGTAGTGTTACTTTCCACAAGTGAATCAATTGTTGCCATTGCATCAGTAGCTTTTTTGTTATCCTAAGAATCTACTCAAAATAGATTGATGTGAAATAGGCCTTGAATTCATCCACCATTCTTTTGTAAGGAATCAATTTTTCATCTTTTGTTTTATAGTAATCATTGACTTGTATGATTATTAGCTAAGAGCCATCAAGAACACACAACTCAAGGATTTTTCATTGCATAGCTATACGGAGCCCAAAAAGTAATGCCTCATATTCTACAATATTGTTGGTACATAGAAATTATATCTTATAAGATTTAGGTATACAATCCCCTTGCAGAGTGACAAAGAGAATTCTAGTGCCAGAACCACCATGTGTGAATGAGACATCAAAATATTAGGTCCAAAGATGTGTAGATTCCATGTTGAAGATTGATTCATCCAAGAAATCTATAATAAGAGGATGATTATCTATCACAGGAGCATCGACGAGTTGATCTGCTATAGCTTGTCCTTTGATTTATTTTCTTTCTACGTACTCAATATCAAACTCACTAAGAATAATCAACCATTTAGCTATTCATCCTATGAGTGTTACTTTGTTCAAGAGGTACTTAAGAGGATGAATTTTTGCAATGAGCTTTGTTTGGTGTGTAAGCATGTAATGTTGCAACTTCTATGATGCAAAAACTACAAGGAATGCTCTTTCAATAGGACTATAATTGAGCTCATATACCACTAGAGTGTGACTAATGTAATAGATTGCACGTTCCTTTCCTTCAGAATCATTTTGTGCAAAAGGTGCCCCCGGTGATGTGGTAGTTGTGGATATATATAGAAGTAAAGGCTTGTCATATGTAGGAGGTACTAATACTAGCAGTGTCATCAAATATTCTTTGATTTTTTGAAAAGCTTGTTCACACTTGTCATCCCATCTAAATGAAAAATTCTTGTGTAATAGATGCTGAATGAGTTGAAATTTATCTACAAGTTGCGCTATAAAATGATGGATAGACTAAAATTTTCCTTATAATGATCTCAGCTAACTGATATTCTTGGGTGGAGGCATTTCAAGTATAGCCTTTATTTTTGCAAGATCAGCTTCAATTCCTTTAGATGAGACAATGTATCCAAGGAGTTTCCTAGAGGTTACTCCGAAGGCACATTTATTTGGATTCAACCGGACCTTATATTGTTCTAATCTTGTGAAGATTTTATCCATGATCTCTAGATGTCTAGCTCTTGTGTAATATTTTCCCAACAAATCATCTACATAGTCTTCCAAATAGGTATGCATCATATCATGAAAGATAGTGGTCCTTGCAAGTTGTTAGGTAGAACTAAAATTCTTCAACCCAAAGGGAATGACATTCTAATAGAAGGTTCCCCAAGGACAAGTGAATGTTGTCTTAATTTGATCTTCAAGAGAAATTTTAATCTGATTGTAGCCTAAGAAGCTATCTATGAGGGATAACATTTTGTGCCTTGTTGTCAAATCCACTATCATGTCAATGTTTGGAAGTGGGAAATCATCCTTAGGACAAGCTTTGTTTAAATCTCTGAAGTATGTGCAAACTCGGATGCTCCTATCAAGTTTTGAAATAGTACTAAATTTGAAATCCAATCAACATAGTCAACAGGTCTTATAAATCCAACATTTAGTAACTTTTGTAATTTAGCTTTTACCAATAGGGCAATGTGTGGGTGCATTTTTCTCAACTTTTTTTTAATAGGTTTTTCCCCCAGGGGCAAAGAAAAGTGATGCATTACTAGATCTAGATCAAGTCCTAGCATATCTGCATACGACCACACAAAGTTAACTTGTCTTTCCTTATAAAACTATATATGCTCCATTCTCTCTTCAGGTGTTAATGACTCTGCTAGATGAATTATCTTTGGCTTTTCTTCTATGCCTAGATTAGCTAGTACTATCTTCTCCACCAACATAGATGATTTTTCATGATAGGATGCTAAGTGAAGTGTGTCAAGCCTTCCATCCTTAGGCACCTTAGAGAGGTTTTCACCCTTGGATGTACATCCTCTATTTTTACTTTTTTTAGGTCTAATAGTGCCGCAGAGTGGTTTTCACTAGAAGACCTACTTATATTTTCAATAATTTTATGATTGAAAGGCTTGGCACTCCCCCCAAAGTAAGCCACACTATTGAGTTTTATGGTGAATCTTGCTTTATGATCCTCAAGAAGTGTATATCCTCATGCTCCCAGAAATTTTATGATTGCCTCATCATTTTCAAATACATCTAGTTGTGGTGGTCCCTTCTGATTGAAATCAATGAGTTCGAGGTGAACCAGGGGTAAAGGATCATGATTTGGGTCAAGATTTTGAATGGATTCAAGGGTACAAATATTATGATCAAGTTCAGGGGTAGGTATGCTATCATAGTCATAAATTTCAATGAAGTTATCGATGGAACTTTCCTCGTTTCTTTGTGTAGCATTAGAAGACTCTACTTCCTTACTTGAAGTACACGCGGTACTCAAGGTCTTATCTTTTTGCACATCATATTCTAAACTAGGTACTTTTTGCATATTAGTAGGTTGTACTGGTTCCAAGATACCTTGTTTCTATAAGCAAAGAGGAATTTTACCATCATATCCCATTTCTTTCATAAGATCAAATCTTTTGCCATATTGTTCAACAGGTATCTTTATTTCAATTTGTTCTTTTTTTATATTGTCATCTTTGTATAGCCAAGTGCTTCAAGAGATCAACTTCTTATGTTTCATTATAAGCTCCCCATTTTTTGAAAGTAGTTGATTTAAAAATCATTGTAGTATCTACATCTAATGTGGTCTTAGTCATCTATGGTTTTCCATAGGTATGGGGAGATATATGTAGCTTTCCAATGCAAAGGGCACAATTCAAGGTATATTTCCCTACTCCTTGTTCTTTCACTTGTATTTTGATCTCAGCTTCATTAGATTTTGATGAGGATGCTTTTAAGGACTTAGGATCAACCTATGCTTGTGAAGGAAATGCTTCACAATTGCTTGGGATTGTGATTTTAGTTTTAGGACTTAGATTATGGTAGTATATGAAAGGGTTTGGATCTCCTCATATTGTGATTTCAACACCATTGTGTGGGAATTTAATGCACTGGTGGTATGTAGAAGGTACTTCTTGCATTGCATGAATCCAAGGTCTTCCAAGGAGGATATTATAGGTCAATGGGAAATCAAGGAATTGGCAAGCCACATCCTTTACAACAGGGCCAACTCTGATTGGTAGAGTAATTGATCCTTTAGACGAGCATTCCTCTTCATCATATTCCTTTTATGGTAATATTTTTACTTGGATTAATTACATTTTTAGATAACCCTAATTTTGTGATCAATTCTTAAGTACAAATATTAAGGCTTTCTCCTTTTTCTATCAAAACTTGCTTGATCTTAACATTATGGATGAGGACGTCAATGTGTAAAGCTACGTTATGTAGTTGTCGAAGGGATAAATCATCATTTCAGTAAAAGTGAGAGTATGAGGAGTGGTGATGTGTCCCACCATAGCTTGGAATTGATCTACAAGTAGGTCTATAGGTACTGTAGTAATAGCAAGTGCTTTATCTAGGATAGCTTTATGCTCAGGAGATAGGCGTAGCAGCTCAAGTATAGAAATTTGTGAGGGGCATTTTTCCTAAATGTTCTGAGGTTATATTGTGAAGCTGGTATAGTGGGTTTTGCATTAGGACCTCTAAGGGTAACTGTGCCTTTGCGGGTAGTAACCTTGCAATCAAGTTCTTTGCCTTTTATAATGAAAGTGTTTACATGATTTTCAACCTCATTGATGTTATGTATGGTATAGTCATGTACTTAGTAGTAGCATAATTTACACCATCACCAAATTCAAGAGGCTTTCCTTTATTCTTGTCATGCTTAGGGAAAGGGTTTTTAAACACCTTGTGATCAAAGTTACCAGAAGGAGTGTGTTTGTCAACTGATATCTTACCCTCATCAATAAGGTCCTGTATTAAATGTCAAAGTTTATTGCAGTTATTAGTCTTATGTCCTTTGTTTTTATGATAGTCAAAAGTGATCCTCATTACACCATGGGGGTTTGACTTGTGCATTATATTCCTTCATTTTAGATAGTGTTATAATATTGTTTTCAAGAAGTTATTTTAATGCGGATTCAAGTGATTGTCCCAATGGTGTAAAATTTTGTTTAGGGAAACTTCTATATTTTTCTTTTCCTTTGTCTGAAGATGGACCTTTGAGATTGTAGACAGGTGATGATGTTTTAGTTTCTTTTGCATCAACAATTTCTTCATTGACTACATTCTTGTTCCTTACCCAAAAAGGTATCTTGTTGTTTGAATTCAATTTTTGGTCTCTATCATTATTAAGTTTTATAGTTCCATCATCAATGAAAGTTTGTTCGATTCAAAAGCCCATCTCTATGGCTTTTTCAAAGGAATCCATACATTTGAGGTGGAGTTCCCTTCCAATTTATTTGTTTAAATTTTGACAAAAAAGGTCAACCAATTCTTGATCAAGAATGGCATAAGACAATCGTTTTGTTAAATGTCTCCATCTTTGTAAAAATGACACAAAAGATTCACCTTGTTTTTGTTTGTTGTTGAAAAGGTTTGTCATGGTCACATTAAGGTCACAATTGAAACTATAACTGGAGACAAATTTATCAGCAATTCTTGAAAGGATTTGATGGTTGGGGTTAATCGTGAAAACCATTCCATAGCTTCTCCTCCTAGACTACAGGGGAATAATCTCATAAGGTACATTTCATCAACTGCAAATTCCATGGTAGTAGCACAAAATTGTCTTAAATAGTTTTTAGGATATCCTTTTCCATTTTATTTTTCAATTTTTGGTATGTCCCAATGGTTAGGAAAAGGTGGCATTGGTATGCTTGGATTGAAGGGGTAAGGACATATATCTTCAATGGAGAACTTATGAGATGATGTTTTGTTGTTCTTAAGGGTATCCAAATCTTGTCTCAATGTTCTAAGCTCATCCAAAATAGGATCATTTGTAGGTGGAGGTTTTGATGTCTTTGAAGATCTCTTGTAACCAAGTTGTAGATGAACCGGTCTGTGATCTTTGATCCTACCATCGTTGTTTGTTTTGGGATGTTTAGATTCACTAGATCTAGGTTGATCATTCATTGTGAGTAATGATATGTCAAAATTAGGAGGCATTTTGATTCCTTCATCAGCAATCACCTTGAAGTATTATTGTGGGTTACGTTTGACCACCTCTATAAGAAGTTTAGTGAACCTATTATCATTAAGAGCTTCATTTATGGTGGATTGGGTTATTTATTCATCCTAAATTTCACTTGTTTCTCTAGTTGCCACACTAATGTGATCTTCTCCATTAAAGTCTCTTCCCCAAGGGTTCCCTTCCTCTTGAAACATTTGTGTTCTTGTTCTAGGGGTCATAGGTGATTTGTTTTGATTTTAAATCCAAGATAGGATAATGTATGATATCTAAGACAATAATGCAATGAAAAGGATATGATTCTAAGATGGGATATGAAAATGGTACGGTATGATATGACAAGCTAAGAATGCAAGAGCTCAAACAAAACTCTAGGTCTAAAGATGGTTATGATGTAAAGGCTTTACTTATGTTATGATGGATAGACACAATGACCAATGATCAAGAGAGGGTATGTAAGAGATGATGGACTCCAAAAGGATTTCCCAAATCAAGGATGATGAACCTCAAGTGATGCAAGTGATAGATAGCCAATGGTTTGATTTCAATACCTAGGAAGAGTAGCCTAGGTGCAAGCTAAGGGTTTTCTTTGATTGATATTGAATATACAAAGGACTAAATTCTTGGAACATGCAAAGGTTAGGTGAGATGGTCTTGATATACAAATGGGTTGAACATGCAAGAACTAGGTGGAATGATATATGAATGCAAGGACTATGTAATGTGACCTATGTATGCAAGACTAGGAATATGCATGGAATGGGATGAAAGGGATATAAATATGTAAGGACCATGAATATCCAAGGGCTAGGGATATGCAAGTACTAGGTGAAATGCAAAGACTAGGTGGAATGCAAGGATTGAAAGATCAGAACTAAAGGATGATGGCCCTGAGAAATCTAAGTGATAGGTTCATTTTGGATGTTTTTGTTTGAATTTTTGAGGTGTGCAAAGTTTGAGATGTTGCAAGTTACTAGGTGTGATGTTTGTTTGAGGTCTATTTTTGAACACAAATGAAAGACATAGAAAATTAAAAATATATATTTTAAAAATACAAGCACAAATCCTAAGGTTGGCAAGGAATATATTCATTGGATTCCATGTGGGTTTCCCCAACTGTGCTTATTCTTAGCAGGTGACTTAGAAGCTTGGCCACACTAGATCCCCTCCACGACACTCACTTCTTTGAGTCAACCAAGCTTTGATCCCTCATAAATCTCCCATCATAGGCTCTTCACCTCTACTAAGAACTAAGAGAATGTGGATGCCTTGGCAACAACTGTTGTTGCACCAATGAATAGAAGGGATTTGGCTTCTAAAACAAGAGGGTTCTAGTGAATAATTGAGGACATGGCACCTCATGAGTGTATAGCAAGCCACTAAAGGATTTAACCACTCTACTAGGGGCTCTTATACCTTTAAAAGAAAATGTAGGTACCTATTTTTGAATGGCCTTGCACGGCTAAGGCCTACATACCACGAGGACTTGACAGTTTAGTCTCATCCTTTTATATACTAGACCGAGAAAAAAAATGGTTGGATTCATTCCCTCTTGCAAGGCATGCCCCTCTAAGGTATAAACACAAAAATAGATGGGTCTGTTTTATGATCACCAAGTCTGCACAAGGTGAGAGCATACTCCCTACCATCTCAAGCATAGAAAACAATGTTCATTGACCTCCTAGTTAAATATAAATGAGAGAAGACAATTATTTTTTTTAAAGCACCAATTGAAGTGTTTTCTAATCTAAAAGACAACTGGTTTCAAAATCATGTCTTTGATGAACGTCCTGCATCAAAATCTCATTAGTAGATTCATGCCTCCCTTCTTTGAAAAGCGTATTTTTTTTTAATTTTCAATTCTCTACCAAACAAACCTACAAAAGAAACCAAATTAAAAAAAAATTAGCCATGCCATTAAAATTAAAAAAAAAAATCAACTAACATTAATTTAAAACTTAGCAAACAAAAATTATCCTAACCAAAAACTAATCTAGACCTAAATAATATAAATTAATCAAAACTAATACTAATTTAATCTAACAAAATTAATTTAACTAAATTAAAATCTAAACTAAATCAAATCAAAATCTAATTCTAACTAAATTAATCAAAATTAATTTTAATCTAAATCTAATTTAACTAATTCTAGAATTTAAATTAAAAGTAATCCATTTGAAATTCGAAATTGATTCTAACAACAATAAAATCTAAATTACAATTAATCTAAACTAAATAAAATTAATTACAAAACTAATCTAAATTAAATACCAAAATAAATCTATATCAACTCTAAATTAATCTAAATTAAATTAAAAAAAGGTTAATTTCTATCAACTAAAATTAATCTATATCAAAAAATAAAATATCTAAACTAAAATTAACAACTAAAATTTGTCTAAATTAATTCCAAATTATTCTAAACTTTTTATCTAAATTACATAAAACTAAATCTAAACTAAAAAAAATAACTTAATCTGAATAATCAATAATAATCGATGGTTGTGTTAGGTCTCAAAAATGTTGGTTGGAAACCACAAGAGGTTTCCAAGCTCTTGATACACTTTTGGCTAACGTACAAGGTCAAATGATGAGTTTGAACCTTCTACTCTTTAGGTTCTGCTAGACCTAGGTGGGTTTACCTATGTGAATGAAGCAAATTTCAATTGTGTGTTTCTTCCCTAAGCAGTCTATCCACAATGGCAATTTCAACTGGATAGATGAAATCCTAATTTGGTATAGATTGTATAAGTAATCTTAAAGTAAAGATCAATATGTTCAGTTAACAGATGTAAAAAATAAAATGAATGAAACTAAATGATGGAATGTATGAGACCAGTGCCTTGTTGGGTATACAGAGTCAAGTGAAAGTCTAGGATGAATGGATTATACTTGGAAGGAATTCTAACTATTTGGCATTTCAATATTAGTCTATAACTTGTATAAACTTGCAAGAGTGTAATTACCAAGTTCTGCTTAATGATCCAAGTGATACTTCTAAATTATTGTGACTTACTGAAAGGATTTAATCTCTACTTGAAAGAACCGATCGATCATACTAGACAAGTGCAACAAATGCACATTGATAAATTGAGTATATACTTGATATATCAATTTAAACAACAGAGAAACATTAACTTTGGAGATAACCTGATAATTTTTTCAATTAAATTGACAAACAATTGATACCAGTATGACACCACAATATCAAAGATCTTCCATTAACTTCTTCAAAATCATGCTTGCAACATAGTCTTTCGAAACATCATGGAAAATTTTTCTACTATCTATCTATCATATTCGCCTATATATGTTTTGTCACTATGAAACAAATACATATACATAAATATTTTGAAGGAACGTGTCCCTTTAGAAATTTCTTTTACTAATAGTAACAATTAACAATAATTAAAATAATAAATTAGGGTCTATTTAGCCACAAATGAACTTTTGACAAATGATCCACATAATATTTTCATTCATGAGTGTCAACATCTCCTAATGCATTTCTGATTGATATCTCCATTTTCACCATTTTCTTGTTCTGTTTGCAAGCCTCATCCAATGTTGAGTCTTTTCTTATAACTATTTCCAGAATGTTTTGTAGCATTAACTCATATTCATCAGTCCACTTGGCCTTTTCTTTCATTTTTAGTCCATCTTCAAATAATGTTGGCAATCCCTTTTTCATGGCATCAATTAGTCCTTTTGCATCCCCCTGCAACTCCTCATGAAATTCTCTGTGGTTCCTTATGATTTGGTTGGTAGTATCAATAGCCCTATTATCAAGACTATCCCTCTTATTTACTTCTTGGAACTTTTCTTGGATTCTACCATCAATTCTCTTACTCTACAACATAATTATTTGAATGTGTTCCCCAAAGCTTGTTCAACCAACTAATCAAGCTGGCCTGCCTCTTTCTGTTCACTGCAACAAGTGTATCATATTTACCCTGAGAATAAGCATCTGATCCCTCCCATTGGTCTTTTGTTTGAGAGCTCTCCCCATGAGTTAGCTTCTTAGTGGATCCCAAAGTGGTTCCCATCATATCTTTTATGCAGTCATTTTCTCTAATTATTCTTTTTAATTCATCTTATACATTTCCTTCTCTTTGATTAACATTTGGATTAGGGCCTTATTCAATTTGGTAATATTAATGCCAATCTTAGTTGTTGCCAAAGGATCAACTTCTCCAACCTTCAGTGGACATCATTATTCATAACTTTTAGGTGATCATTTTCTCCAAGTATTCTTTCACTATTCATCTTATACATTTCCTTCTCTTTGATTAACATTTGGATTTGGGCCTTATTCAATTTGGCAACATTAATGCCAATCTCAGTTGTTTCCATAGGATCAACTTCTCCAACCTTCAGTGTCATGACATGCCCAAAATATTTCTCAGTATCAATAACAACAATTTTTTTATGTGGCAGATACAAGGCCCATATCATAAGTGAACCTTCATGAGGGTTAAATTTGGATCCTGTATATACCTTTGTTACTCCTTCAGGGCTAAGATTATGTGTGGCATTATTGTTCTTTAGGAAACTATGAAAAACCAAAGAAAAATTTAGATCTAACCCTGAGAAAATCATCACACCCGCATCTTCCAATAGTTTTCTTCCCTTCTCAGGGGTCATGTTTTCCATTTCTCTTTCCATACTTGACTTTAAACTGTTCAATAATTGTCCTTCATTACTCGGTGTTATACTTTCAATTGATTCCCTTATTGATTTTCCCTTTTGTTTGTATAAGAAATCCTTGAATTCTGGAGACTTCACAAATTCATCATCAACCACAAATAATTTATATGCCATTTTCCTTGTATCTGTATCTAAATCTTCTTCATCATCTAGTTCTCTAGGAGGAAACTTGTAATCTTTAGTTTTTAGTCTAGAGATTTCGTCAGTTGGACTTTGAGGCTCATCATCACTAGATGTCTCTTCTCCAAAAGATAACAACTCTGCATTATTGAATTCCTTTCATTTGATGTGCCATTCCTCTATTGTACTCATTAACTACCCTTTTTGCTTCTTCCTCCTCTAGATTCCTAATTAAATCATCATATTGATAAGGTATATGACTATACCCACTTAAATTTTGTTTTTTCCTAGTAGAATGAATGTACCCCTCTAGATCAAAACCCTTTCGTGGTACAACTCTCTTTAGATTATATTGCAACAATTTATCAAGAATCATATCATACCCATCTTTTGACATCACAGTGAAATCACCAAAGCACAATGTGCTTGGCATGAATGCTTATTTTCCAAAAGAACTAAAATTCATGACACTTGAATAATCCATATGCCTAACAATCTCCAAGTAAGCAATTTTTTCAGGCACAATTTTCGGCAAGATAAAAGGTGTATCTATGAAACCATATATTCTAATCATAGTTGCATTTTCAAGACAATACCAATCTCCCCAATTGTGGCTAATAGGCCCATTGAAGTCTTTGGGTCTGAGAAATCTCTTTATCTCATCAGATAATGAATATTCACAAGGATGATTAAAGAATCTATAGAATGGTTTCACAAAGTACTCCTCAAAATGTAGAAAACTAGAGCTGGAAAACCTGTTGTCCCAAATAGTAGTCCATAGCTGAATTGGTAATAATTTACTTTCCCTGTCAAATTCTAAAATTCTTAACTTCTCAAACCACATCCCCAATTGTTTTCCATAATATAGTATCATATGCATAAAAACTAAATAATACTTGAAATGTAAAATAGGAGATTCATTTTTTATTGCCATCAACCCTCAATCAAGTCCTTTAAAGATGTATGAGGCATAATCAAAGGGTCTAGAATTATGACACTGAACATCTATTGCAATCACCATTGGCACGATTGACATATACTAAGGGGCCTCCATCCCTAACACTTGGCATGCTGAAAAGTATGTATATTTCATGTAGGGATCAAACAAGTCAATATGAAATGGGGGCCCATCATTATCTTCTAGTGGAACTGAATTTCTATCCCTCTTAGGTCTGTGCAATAGTAGCCTACAAACCTTATATATGGTGTCCATCCTCCAAAACACTCTCTCTAATTCTTCATGCATAATTTTTTCATCAAATGTCCCTTCTAGGTTAAATACTTCACATATCGCTACTTCCGACACATGTATGAATGGCTTTCCTAATGGGTCACAAATGGATTTGAGCTTTGGGTTATAGTGGAAAGCTAAGAGTTTCACCAATTCTACATCCACAAATACATTCGGGTAGGCTAACTTTCCTAGGTTGAAATTCCAAGGATTACACACTGGCTCAAATAGATTCCTCTTATGGTAGTTAAAAGTGAACAACTCATATCCCCTAATTGAGGTCCATACATCCCCAATGTGTTTACATTTATCCTCAAATTTCTCTACCTCTTCCCTAAGCTACGTAGATTGCCTAGATTTAGGTCATGAGCTAGGCAACTGATCAATAAGATCTTGATTTAGTTTCCTCTCAGCTACCTCTGGCTCATTCCCAGTATCAATATTTTTCCTTTTCCCTTTAGAATGACTACTCTCACCTTACCTCCTACCTTTTTATTTTCCTGAGCTCACACTTTCCATTTTATTCTCTTAAGATTATAGAATTGAGAATGTAATTGCAGAGAACTTACAAGCTTATTTGAAGATCTTCGGCTGCAAAATCCCCTAGCCCTTTGTTTGCTCTCCCATTTCCCCTGTTGCCAGTTCTGTAAAATCTCCTTTAATTATTCTCCTTTGATTCAGGAAATTATATATGCATTGTGTATTCGTGCTGCCATTAATGTTTTAGCTTTGAGCACGAGTGTAGCAAGTTTTTTGAATTTCCCACTATCACATCAAATGATTATATCTGCAAGACAATTTGAAACTTTAGGCAATCTTTTCGTTTGAATCAATCCAAACGTTCACTGAACACACTATAGGTTGGGGAGACAATACATCCTTTCCATCGATATCAAATAGTTATACCACCTTCAAAAATGACATAGATACCACAAGTGTTGCCAAATATCACTTTGATGAACCTTTTTATCTATTTGTATCTTTATCAGTAAGAGAACAAGTATCACTGAAAGATTTGAATGTTTCTCCAAAGTTACAAGTCTCCCCAATGTACATTTCTTTTCCTTTGTGTGAGTTAGCAAGACTCTCTCTGATGTAACTTCCATTAGTGTGACGTAGAGAGTCAAGAAGAATTTTTAGACTTATTCTGATAGCACGTGTCTTCCTGATATACTTCTTTGTGCTTCATCGATGAGACAAAATGGGTATCTCACCGATGGCATTCCATCGGTGTGACATGTGTGCTCAGGCTGACTTGTAGATCTCACTCTGATAGTGTTTGTCTTGCTGATGAATTTCTTCATCAATGAGACCACGAGTTGTATCTTCCCTATATGTATCCTCCCAAGTATTTTTGATCGATGTGACAATCTTGACCTTTCACTGATATGCCCAAAACACCTGCATGAAAGATTATAACTTATGGGTCAGAAAGACATGGACACAGTCATGCCGAGATGGATTATTTATTCAGATACTCCTACTTAGGGGAATTTTTAAGGTAGAAAAAGGTCAAATTGATATGATTACTGGTAATTATGATATGCAGAGGGGATTATAGCAATTTTACACTCGAGATATGGATTTCTTTGGGAAATTTATGAGTGTAAGTTATAAAATTTTGAAAATTTTATAGTTCCAACATTGTCTCCATCTGGGGATGAATGATTGTGAGATCATTGCAAGAATTAAGATCTCTAGAAGAGCAGACCAAACTTTCATGGGTTATGAAAATGGATTTGTGGTGAGGATGGAATGAAAATAGATATGGAGGTGGAAAGTGATAGAAGTGGAAATGATCCTACACTACTATACATGGAAAGAATTTTTGTTTTTTATTGAAGGAGTTTTAGGATTGTCCGTGTATTGGAAATTCCTATTCCTTTTGATTTCCTAAACTACTATGCATGGAGAAAAATTATTTTAAGAGGTTTGTCAAGAGTTGTCCATGCACTGGCAACCCTTAATCCTCTATGTTTTCTAAGAGAAGAAATACTTTACGAATTTCCCATGTATAGGAAACTCTTGTCCCTCACCAGACATGTTCTGCAAGTAATATGAATCTTCTACTCCCTTTCCAGTGATAAAAAAGGGCCCCAACCACAAGGCTTCAAATTTTCCATGTTTTCCCTTCTCCTGACATCTAGCATTCCACATCAAAACTAAATCACTCACCTCAAACTTTCTATTTTTGGATTTTCTATCAAAAGGGTACTTCATTTGAGATTGTAGCTTTGCATTATGCTTTTGAGCCATTCTCCTTATCTCATCAAGCTCTGCGAGTTGCTCCATTCTCTCTTCCATTGGTTCTGGAATGTCCAAATCTTCTTGAAGAATAAAATTGTAAACTGGTAGTAGGTTTTGCAGTGGCATCCGGGATTGTGTTCCATACACCAGTTCAAATGGAGACTTTCCAACTACCTTCTTTATAGTAATCTAGTCTTCCCACACAACCATTCTCAACTTTGAGTCCCATGCCTTCTTGTTCCCATCTAACATTCTTCTTATGATTTTTAGAAGACTTTTATTACTAGATTCTACCTAACCATTTTCTTGTGGGTGGTAAGGGGAAGCATAAGAAACAGTAATAACATATGTGTTGCAAAAAAATTTAAATTCATTAGACCTGAAACACATCCCATTGTCTGTGATCAACCTTACTGGTGTACCAAATCTAGTTATGATATTCTCCATTAGGAAATTTATAACCACCTTGTTGCTTGTTTTGTTGGGATTGTCTCTACCCATTTACTGAAGTAGTCAGTTGCCACCAATATCCACTTATGTCCCCCACTTGACTTCTCTTGTATTTCCCTAATAAAATCAATTCCCCATTGATGGAAAGGGACTTCTACTTGTAAAGGTCTAAGTGGTAGGGCTCCCTGATATTTCATCTTTCCTGAGAACTTCTGGAAAGCTTCACACATCGTTACATATGAAAAGGAATCATTAAAGACCTAAGGCTAGTAATAGCCTACCCTAAGAATCTTCTGTGCAGTCATTTTGGCATAATAGTGACCTCCACACACACCTTCATGCATCTCCCTCAAGACATGTCTAGCCTGTGATTCATCTAGACACAATAATAATATTCCATCCCTATTTTTCCAAAATAGATCACCCTCTATGAACACATACTTAGATGCTTGCAGCTTCAAAGCTCTCTTTTGGTTATCATTCAATCCTTCATGAAATTTCATGTGTCTGAAATAATACATAATGTTCGTGTACCAAGAAGTATGTTCAATGCTTGCAACTGCATTCTTTTCACTGTCTATATTGAAAATTTTATTTGCTTCAATGTTTTCCTCTACCATTAGTTTGGCCAAACCATGTCCCCTTACTAACCTGGTAATTTGAATCTCCATATCAAACTCTTGGATTTTATTAATCCATCTGCACCTCTATCTATACCAAAATATCTTTCATAGTTGCATGTGGGACATAGGAAATTACTTTGGCTCCAACAAGATATGGTCTGAAAGCTTTTGTTCCTTTGACCAATGAAAACACTTTCTTTTCCATAATATCATACTTCAACTCTAACCCTGCAATGAATTTCTAAAAAAGGATACAAGATGCTCATGACCCTCATCATTCTTTTGTAACATAACAACTGTTATAGTATGGAATGAAGCAAATGAAAATATTTGAAAAGGTTTGGAAAACTCAGGAGACTTTAGGATAGGGGATTCTTTGATGGCCTTTTTGATGGATAAAAAGGCTTCTAAGGCTGCTGCAGTCCAATCTATGTTTTCTCCCTTTTTCATAATTTTGGATATGGGTTTAACAATCTCAGCAAAGTTTGATACAAATCTCCTGACAAAGTTAATCTTCCCAAAAATGATTGAATGGCATTGGCAGTCTTAGGAATGGGGATTTTATTTATGGATTCTACCCTTTCAAGGTCTATTCTAATCCCTCCTCTTGACACAATATGCCCTAAAATTTTACCCTCTGTAACAACAAAATGACATTTTTTAGGATTAAGACTAATACCATATTCCAAAGCCTTGATGAATATTTTCTCCAAGTTTTCTACATGATATTCGGCCCTTTTTGAATAAGCAGTAATTCCATCTTGGTATACTACCATTATAGCATTGATCAAATCTACAAATGCCATGTCCATGGCCCTTTGGAAGGTTGCCCCTGCATTTGTGAGACCGAATGGCATTCTCACATAAACATATGTACCCCATGGGGTGGTAAAAGTTGTCTTATAATACTCATATTCCTTAACTTTGACTTGATTGTAGCCAGAAAATCCATCCATCATTGACAACAACTCATACACTATCACTTTATGTAGTATGGCTTACATATTAGGGAGAGGGTAATTATCTTTGAGGGAAGCAACGTTTAAATTCTTGAAGTCTACACATAGTTTAATATCCCCATTTTTCTTTCTTACTGTAACCAAATTTTAGACCCATGTTGAATGTCTAATGGGCTTGATAATGCCCCCATCTCTAAGTATTTCCAATTCCTCCTACATTTTTGGTTCCAGAGTTGGGTTGATGGTCCTTTTCTTTTGCCTGAATGGCTTTGTGTCTAGTTTTAATGGGATCTCATGTTGAAATAAATCCTCCCTATATGCCTTGAGATCCTCATAGGACCATGGAAACACATGCTTGTATTTTCTCAACAACGCAATCAACATTCTCCTTATTGTTGGACTTATTTTCTTTCCAATATATACCTTTTTTGGTGTTAGCTCAATTCCCAAATTGATTTCTTCAATATCCTCCCTTTTGACTAGTGTCTGCTTCATGAGAGATCGGTCATTTCCATCATCTACCCTTTCCCACAAGCCCTTTGGGAAGCTTGTTGGTTTTAAGCTGCAAGACCTCTTTTCCAAATACAATCTATTTTCCATCCACTTCATCCACAAAGGCATTGAAGTCAATCTCTTGAGCCTCATACTAATCTATGCAATGAAGAAACTTTATGAGGTCAATATCATCATTGAAAACTTTCCAGTTATATATATTGTCAGGGAGAGCAGGTCTTGTTTTAAATTCAACTTGGGATACTCTATCCAAGGTGATATCATCTCTTCTCAAGGCTACATTAACTAAAAATTCTACCAATATGTATTTGGACCTGTCTATCCATTCAATGGAGAAAGCATCAAATAATTCAAATGTATCCCATACAACATTCCTATATTGTTTCAACCTTTTGTGTTTTGCAGTATATTTTGATATGACTTGTGAAACAATTAGTTTAGAGTATCCCAGAATAGTTAGCAATTTGATCTTATGTTTAATAGCCATATTTAGACCAATTAACAGAGCCTCATATTCTGCTACATTGTTAGTACATTCAAAAGTTAGCAGAAATGAATATTTGAATGTGATACCTTCAGGTGAGATAAAAAAATCCCCCTTCCCCATTGCCTTCCTGACTACATGCTCCATCAAAATACATCTTCCACACACCATGCTAACTTTTAGAAACATGTTTGTCAATTGGATCAGTATTGACGAGCTCAAGCTGAGGAGGATTTATTCTGAAACCTCCTAGATCTGCATCACAAAAATAGTATAACTGATCTTGAGGAACAAAATTTACTATCTGGCTCATCCTTGGTTCTCTATTTAATTTGAACTCTTCACTATTTATGGGTATGGTAGCATAGGATAGATCAATTTGTACATTCCCCCCAACTATTGTAGTCCACTACCTTGATAAGAGTATTCCAAAGTGTGGAGGTGTATCAATCACAGTTATGTCAATATTATAAGTTACTTGTGGATAAGCAACCAATTTTACTTCCACATCTCTCAGAACTCCCACTACTAGGACAAGCCTACTATCCATAGCATAACACTTTCCACCATTAGTGCCCACCCACATGCCAAGTTGTTTCATAACACCTATTGGCATGAAATTGATTGTAGATCCAGAATATATCATATAGTTCCTCACTAATTTGTTATTTATAAGCAATGTAGTAAAGAATGGGTCAACTTGTGGGGGATTTATTAGTGTATCCCCTAGGCATACCTCAGGAATATTCACCTTTTCTTGCTTATTTCTGACGTTATTAGTCCCTTTATTTTTATCTCTTGTGTTTTTATCATTTCTACTAAATATCAATTGAATGGCACTATCCCTATACTCAATTTTCATCATTCCAAGTAATGGGACTGGCATTTTTACCTAGGATAAAGCTTGTGTAAAGTCAAAGGAGGTACCTTCTAATTTGATCATCTTCTTTTGCTCCAGTGACTCTCCTTTTCTTTCCCCCTTTTCTCTTTTATTTTTATTGTCAGGGTTTTGTTTATTTTTATGCAACTCTTTGTTTTCCTCCTTCTAAACATACTTCTGCGCATTTTTGTCAGGCTGCTCAATTTCTATTTTCTTCGATGCTCCCTGTGTTTTTTCTTTCACAAATATCCCTCTTAGAACATCCTCATTTTCATTTACTTTTCTATTTCTCAACCAATATTTTCTTTTATCTTGTTCCACTGCAACAATGGTTAACTTCTTAATTTCCTCCTCAATTGGTCTCCTTATATTGCATTTTCCTGATTGATATGGTGCACTAGGAGAACATTGTTCATCATTGCTTTATTCATGATTATAAAAGACTTGTTGTTTTTCCATATGGACATTATATCTCTGGTTATCAACATCATATTCATAACCTTATTCTTCTGAAGATGAATATCTCTCCTCAACAGAATGGAGGGTGTGGGAAGTTAAATAAATTGTATGATCTCTTTCTTCATTTTTTGTTGGTATCTCCTCTTATTGTACTGACTGAGCAACAATGCAATGATTATGGGAATGTGGCAAGTCACATACATGACACCAGGGACTATTTTTTACGATGTATAATCCTCTCTTCTTCAATGGATCAAGAGTCTCTTTGCTTCTAGGTCTATCCATCACAGGCTTTCCATCCTTCCAATTTTTCTTGTAAGGCATATCATGTAACTTCAACCTTTCACTTCTGTATGTATTTTCCTTCCTATGTTGAAGATTATTGATTTGTTGGGGAACCCTAGGATTATCTTTCTTATTGACCATCCCAGCAGCCTTCCTATTACTTTCAATGGTCAGTGTTGTTTTATGTGTTTCTACCAGATTCCTAGGGAACCTATTCCTACACTCATATCCTTTCTTTGGATCAAAATATTTTAAATAGATGCTTAATGTTTTAGGATCTTCCAATTTGGATCCAGGAGGTATCTTGTTATGTAATTTGGAGAATATTTGGTTGAAGTCATTCTAACTCATTCTAATATTTCTGGATACTAACCAATTCATGTAGGGAAAATTCTGGTGCACATTGATTCCCATACTGCTCAAGGAACTGATCATAGAACTCCTGAATGGAATCAATTGAAGTTGTGGGAAAACTATTAAACCAATCTCTAGCTTCTTCAGTTAATGGCATCATAAATAGCCTCATCTACACATCTTCATATTGCATATCTTGATCTTGAATAAAAGCATTAAAACTCCGTAAGTGTTCCTCAGTAGTGATTGCACTACTTCTTGTAAATTTTGGGACAAGGCCTCTCCAACTACCATCCATAGGGTAAGGATATAGTTGAAATCCTACTAAGTCAAATTGTTTGATCATGGCCGTGTATTGTTGAGGGGGTGGGTTGTGAGGATTTTGATATTGGTATAATTTATTGTTGTATTGTGCATGAGGTGGTGACATATATTGTTGGCCATGAGGTGGTTGGGAATTCAGATGATGTGATGCATTTCTTGGTGGAACATTTGGCTATCTATATTGATTCCCCATCTGATATTGTTGTGCTTTTGGTGGATTTGAAAGTCTTGTATTGTTATTTCCTTTCCTATGAGGAGGTACATATTTAGAGAGGTTAGCCATCTGAGCATTAATTTGAGCTTTCTGCAATTTTAAACCTTGGAGCTCTTTTATTGTTTGGAGCCTCATCTGTTCCTTCTCTGCCTTTTCTCTTTCCACTTCTTGTCTTTCAAATTCCAAGTGTGCATCTAGTTCCTCTTGAGTCATGGATTCATAATTTTCTTTAGGGGCTAAATTATTAATGGGCTCATTCTGATTTCCTTTTGTTCTATGATCATATTCCTGTTGTATCCTAACCCTTTCGGCCTCAATCCTTGCCTTGAATTCTTCATCTTTCTGAGGATCTGGTTGATAGAAAGGATTCCTTCTTTCTTTAGGAGAACAAGGTTCTCCAAAAGATCTATTTTCATTTTTCAATGTATTATAACGATTATATGTCTCTAAGTGTGGTTTTGATGTTTTATCCTTATTCGTCATGCACATTTCATCAGACACTTTCTTACCTTTATCATTCTTATGTGTCCATTTACTATTGTCACTAGGACCCATTTATATAAAGACCTTATGCCATGCATGTTGTAACAGTTTGGTGTATACTTTATTCTATCAGAGTCGCCACTCACTTATGCATAAGTGAGAAAATTTATAACTTCTTATTCCTAGTGGAGTCTATGCAATATTTTTAACTCTATGACAAAGGCCCTAATTCTGAGTTGACTACCCAAAAGAGTCGCCAAACTATTAGGTTTCAAAAACACTGGTTGGAAACCACAAGAGGTTGCCAAGCTCTTGATACATTTTTGGCTAATGTACAACATCAAATGATGAGCTTGAACCTTCTACTCTTTAGGTTCTACCAGACCTAGGCGGGTTGACCTATGTGGATAAAGCAAATTTGAATTGTGTGTTTCTTCCCAAAATAGTCTATCCACAATGGCAATTTGAAGTGTAGAAATGAAATTCTAATTTGGTATAGATTGTATAAGTAATCTTAAAGTAAAGATCAGTATGTTTAGTTAACAGATGTAAAAAGTAAAATGAATGAAACTAAATGGTGGAATGTATGAGACCAGTGCCTTATTGGGTATACGTTGTCAAGTGAATGTCTAGGATGAGTGGATTATACTTGGTAAGAATTCTAACTATTTGGCATTTCAATATTAGTCTATAACTTGTATAAACTTGCAAGAGTGTAATTACCAAGTTCTACTTAATGATCCAAATGATACTTCTAAATTATTGTGACTGACTGAAAGCATTTAATCTCTACTTGAAAGAACCGATCGATCATGCCACACAAACTTGTATAGCAAATATGCATTGATAAATTGAGTATATACTTGATATATCAATTTAAATAACAGAGAAACATCAACTTTGGAGACAAACTGATAATATTTTCAATTAAATCAACAAACAATTGATACCAGTATGACACCACAATATCAAAGATCTTCCATTAACTTCTTTAGAATCAGTCTTGCAACATCGTCTTTCAAAACATCATTTAAAATTTCTCTACTATCTATCTATCCTATTCACCTATATCTGTTTTGTCACTATGGAATAGATACATATACATCAAACGTTTGAAGGGACGTGTCCCTTCAGAAATATCTTTTACTAATAGTGACAATTAACAATAATTAAAATAAGCAATTAGGCTTTATTTAGCCACAAATGAACTTTTGAAAAACGATCCACATAATCTTGTTGCTCATGAGTGTCGGCATCTCCTAATGCATTTATGATTAATATCTCCATTTTCACCATCCTCTCATTATGTTTACAGGCCTCATCTAATGTTGAGTCTTTTCTTGTAATTGTTTCCAGAATCTTTTGTAGCATTAACTCATATTCCTCAATCCACTTGGCCTTTTCTTTCATTTTTCCTCCATCTTCAAATAATGCTACAAGTCCCTTTTTCGTGGCATCAATTAGTCCTTTTGCATCCCCCTGCAACTCCTCGTGGAAGTCTCTATGTTTCCTTATGATTTGGTTGGTAGTATCAATAGCCACATTATCAAGACTATCCCTCTTATTTACTTCTTGGAACTTTTCTTGGATTCTACCATCAATTCTCTTAGTCTCTTGCTTTGCAACATAATTCTTTGAATGTGTTCCCCAAAGCTTGTTCAACCAAGTCATCAAGTTGGCCCGCCTCTTTCTGATCACTGCAACAAGTGTATCATATTTACCCTGAGAATATGCATATGATCCCTCCCATTGGTCTTTTGTTTGAGAGATCACCCCATGAGTCAGCTGCTTAGTGGATCCCAATGTGATTCCCATCATATCTTTTAGGCGATCATTTTTTCTAAGTATACTTTCATTATTCATCTTATACATTTCCTTCTCTTTGATTAACATTTGGATTTGGGCCTTATTCAATTTGGAAACATTAATGCCAATCTTAGTTGTTTCCATAGGATCAACTTCTCCAACCTTTAGTGTCATGACGTGCCCAAAAGCTTTCTCAGTATCAATAACAACATATTTTTTATGTGGCAGATACAGGGCCCATATCATAATTGAACCTTCATCAGGGTTATATTTGGATCATATATATACCTCTTTTACTCCTTCAGGGCTAAGCTTATGTGTGGCTTTATTTTTCTTTAGGAAACTATCAAAAAACAAAGCAGAATTCAGATCTAAACCTAGGAAAATCATCACGCCTGCATCTTCCAATAGTTTTCTTCCCTTCTTAGGGGTCATGTTTTCCATTTCTCTTTCCATACTTGACTTTAAACTGTTCAATAATTGTCCTTTATTACTTGGTGTTATACTTTCAATTAATTCCCTTATTGATTTTCCCTTTTGTTTGTATAAGAAATCCTTGAATTCTGGAGACTTCAAAAATTCCTCATCAGCCAAAAATGATTTATATGTCATTTTCCTTGTATCTATATCTGAACCTTCTTCAGTATCTGGTTCTCTAGGAGGAATTTTATAATCTTGAGTTTTTATTTTGGAGATTTTTTCAGTTGAACTTTGAGGTTCATCATCACTAGATGTCTCTTCTCCAGAAGATAACAACTCTACATCTTAAATTCCTTTCATTTGACATGTCAGTCCTCTATTGTACTCATTAACTACCCTTTCTGCTTCCTCCTCCTCCATATTTCTAATTAAATCATCATATTGATAAGGTATATGACTATACTTGCTTAAATTCAGTTTTTGCCTAGCAGAATAAATGTACCCCTTTGGATCAAAACCCTTTTGTGGTGCAGCTCTCTTTAGATTATATTGCAACAATTTATCAAGAATCATATCATACCCATCTTTTCACATCACAATGAAATCACCAAAGCACAATGTGTTGGGCATGAATGCTAGTTTTCCAAAAGAACTCAAATTCATGACACTTGAATAATCCATCTGCCTAAAAATCTCCAAGTAAGAAATTTTGTCAAGCACCGTTTTGGGCAAGATAAAAGGTGTATCTTTGAAACCATATTTTCTAATCATAGTTGCATCTTCAAGACAATACCAATCTCCCCAATTGTGGCTAATATTCCCATTGAATTCTTTGGGTCTGAGAAATCTCTTTATCTCATCAGATAATGAATATTCCCAAGGATGATTAAAGAATCTATACAATTGTTTCACAAAGTACTCCTCAAAATGTAGAAAACTAGATATGGAAAACTTGTTGTCCCGAATAGTAGTCCATAGCTGAATTGGTAATAATTTACCTTCACTATCAAACTATGAAATTCTTAACTTCTCAAGCCACATCCCTAATTTTTGTCCATAATACAGTATCATATGCATAAAATTTGAATAATGCTTGAAATGTAAAATAGGAGATTCATTTTTTATTGCCATCAACCTTGAATCAAGTCATTTAAAGATGTATGAGGCATAATCAAAGGGTCTAGAATTATGACACTGAGCATCTGCTGCAATCACCATTGGCACGATTGACATATACTCAAGGGCCTCCATCCCTAACACTTGGCATGTTGAAAAGTATGTATATTTCATGTAGGGCTAGAACAAATCAATATGAAATGGGGGCCCATCATTATCTTCTAGTGGAACCAAATTTCCATCCCTCTTAGGTCTGTGCAATAGTAGCCTCCAACCCTTATATATGGTGTCCATCCTCCAAAACTCTCTCTCTAATTCTTCATGCACAATTTTTTCATCAAATGTCCCTTCTAGGTTAAATACTTCACATATCATTTCTTCTAACACATGTATGAATGGATTTTCTCATGGGTCACAAATGTCTTTGAGCTTTGGGTTATAGTGGGTAGCTAAGAGTTTCACCAATTCTACATCCACAAATACATTCAGACAGGCTAAGTTTCCTAGGTTGAAATTCCAAGGATTACACATTGGCTCAAACCAATTCCTCCAATGGTAGTGAAAAGTGAACAACTAATATCCCCTAATTGAGGTCCATACGTCTCCAATGTGTTTACATTTATCCTCAAGTTTCTCTACCTCTGCCCTAAGCTATGCAAAGTGCCTAGCTTTGGGTCCTGAGTTGGGCAACTGATCAATAAGATCTTGATTTAGTTTCCTCTTAGCTACCTCTAGCTCATTCCTAGTATCATTCTTTTACTTTTTCCCTTTAGAATGACTACTCTCACCCTACCTCCTACCTTTTGATTTTCCTAAGCTCACACTTTCCATTTTATTTTCTTAATATTATAGAATTGATAAAGTAATTGCAGAGAAATTACAAGCTTATTTGAAGATCTTCGGCTACAAAATCCCCATCCCTTCGTTCCCTCTCTCGTTTCTCGTGTTGGAAATTCTGTAAAATCTCCTTTAATTATTCTCCTTCGATTCAGGGAATTATCTATGCATTGTGTATTCGTGCTACCATTAATGTTTTAGCTCTGAGTACAAGCATAGCATGTTTTTCAAATTTCCCACTGTCACATCAAATGATTATATCAGCAAGACAATTTGAAACTCTGGGTGATCCTTTCATTTGAGTCAAGCCAAATGTTCACTGAACACACTGTAGGTCGAGAAGACAACACATCCTTTCCACTGATATCAAATAGTTAGACCACATTCAAAAATGACATAGATACCATAAAGTCGCCAAATATCACTCTTATGATGAACCTTTTGATCTATTTGTATCTTTATCGACAAGAGAACAAGTATCGCTGAAAGATTTGAATGTTTCTCCAAAGTTATAAGTCTCCCCGATGTGCATTTCTTTTCCTTCGTGTGAGTCGGCAAGACTCTCTCCGATGTAGCTTCCATCGGCGTGACATAGAGAGTCGGGAAGACTTTTTAGACATATTCCGATAGCACATCTTTTCGATATACTTCTTTGCACCTCATCAGTGAGACAAAATGGGTATCTCGCCGATGGCATTCCATCGGAGTGACATGTGTGCTTAGGCTGACTTGTAGATCTCACTCCGACAATGTTTGTCTTGCCGATGACTTTCTTCATCGGTGAGACCACGAGTTGTATCTTCCTGATATGTATCCTCCCAAGTATTTTGATTGATGTTACAATCTTGACCTTTCGCCAATACACCGAAAACACCTATATGAAAGATTATAACTTATGGGTTGGAAAGACATGGACACAGTCATGCCGAGATGGATTATTTATTCGGATACTCCTGCTCAGGGGAATTTTTAAGGTATCAAAAGGTCAAACTGATATGATTACTGGTAATTATGATATGCAGAGGGGATTATAACAATTTTACACTTGAGATATGGCTTTCTTTGGGAAATTTATGAGTGTAAGTCACTATAAAATTTTGAAAATTTTATAGTTACAACAGGCTGGGCGTGGGCAATCTTTTGCATGCAAAACTCTCTTATATTGTGCATTTAATAAGCCATTTTCTTTTCATTTATTTAAAATTGTTCCTACTACATGTAACGCCTATTTGCATGCAGGGTTTTCTGTTGTAATATTGATGCAAGTTGTATACATGAACATTGATTTCGCAAAGGACCTGCAAGGCGTTATCAGAGCCAGTCACTGCTGCACATCTATGAGATTCTCGAGATTTTGTCAAATGAAAGCTACGGCCTGCATGAATGAATGAAAATGCAGAAGCTTAGACAACGTTCACTATTTGACAGAGGCGTTTCAAATAGATGTGGACTCATGGAACGCCAAGTTTACAGAATTATTTGACATAATGCCTCTGAATAGATGTCACCTCATGGAATGTAATGATTACAGGATCTGCACAAAATGCAAGCACCGTAGCCTGTTACTCCCACCGCAAGGGTTTGACCCTAGTCTGGGACAAAACAAGCAGAAAAAGGATGGTACTATTTTCCAAAACACTGACAAAAGCAACCAAATTATTGGAAGTATAGACAATGCATGTAACTTTTTGATAGAATAACTCAAAGAGATGTCATACGATGGAACGCAAGGATTAAAACATTGCAATCTTTATACTTTCCATTAGACTTCTCCTA
Organism: Sequoia sempervirens; assembly: GCA_007258455.2. Classification (NCBI taxonomy): domain Eukaryota; kingdom Viridiplantae; phylum Streptophyta; class Pinopsida; order Cupressales; family Cupressaceae; genus Sequoia; species Sequoia sempervirens. The sequence goes on along the minus strand of VDFB02000008.1, from coordinate 262,663,922 downwards.
TGGTGGCAAAAGAGACATCATGACCTTGTATTCTTTGTAGCTAATGAACAACGTGTATGGGAAATTTGAAGAGATTCTCCTTTCGAGAGCTCCAAGCTGCCATAGATTGTTTCAATCCCAAGAATATATTGGGTCAAGGAGGGTTTGGAATTGTATACCTAGGTTGTCTATGAGATGGCACCCTGATAGCAGTGAAGAGATTGAAAGACAATAATGCTGCAGATGCCAAATGGAAGTGTGGCCTATCAACTAAGAGGAGATAATAGTCACGGAAAACCTGCTCTGGATTGGTATATTCGCAAGAGGATAGCACTTGGAGCTGCACAATTTAATTCTCATTCAATACACCTTCAAAAATGAAATTTTTGCATGTAGAAACATAAATGAAACGTTCTCATCAATTCTGGTTTCATAATATTGACTACCCCTCCATTTTCATACTGAAATAAAACCTTAAAATTAAGCAGATAAACACAACGACAGCTTGACCAATGAGCACATAATATATATATAACGACTAGAAGATTATTTGGAAGCCATGAGAAAGCAAATCATCCAATCTGTTTAAAAGAAACGCTCAAATTCACGTCGGGCTCACTAGAATGTGTGAGCTAAAAATGGAGGATTCTATGGAATAAGAATCTCCATCTCACACTCACCTCAATGGAGCTATTCCAATTAAAAACAAAACCAGAATGAAAACAAACTTCTAAACTAAGAAAATACAAACTTCTAAAACTATGGAAATGCTTTTAAATGAAATCACTCTCCATTGTCTCCCTATCACCAAGATCATTTTTAATGCATTTGTTCTTAGATTTTGTGAGCACAAAATGTAGTAAAGAGGCTATGGTGAATGAGAAAATGCAATAAAGATGTAAAGATGATATGAGTATGAAAATTCGTGGAGGGGGGGAAATGAGAGAGGAATCCAATTTAAATAGATGTCTTTGAGGATGGAGAGGTGTTTGAGAGGGAAATGTGGGATAAACGATTTGCAAGAGGGAAATTTAAATATCGCACGTTATGTGATTAAATGAAATGCATGTGAGTGACAATGATAAAAGAGGAGAGACAAAATGCATGGTGAAGGGTTTATGAATAATGAAAAATGATTAAATGGATTTTAAATGAAGAATGAAAATGATTAATAATGATTTAATGTTGATTTAACGAAATATGGATATGTAAATGATTGTTATGACATGATTTTAATGATTTAATGACAATTTATGAAAATGATTTATGCTATGAATGGTTGTGAAAGAATGGTGAAACGATATGGATAATCATAATTAATGATTTATTATGAAACAGTTCATGAATGATTATGAAATGATTTATGATTGATTATGAAATGATATATGAATGATTATGAAATGATCATGACTAATTATGCAAATGCATTATGAATGATAATGAGATGATAATTCTTTAATATTTTAATGATCTAATGATTTAATGAAATGCAATATGAAGTGAATGATTCATGCAAATGAAATGTAAATATTATGATAATTAGTTTATTATGAAACGATATTTGATGATTATGATAATGAATTTATTGTGATATGAATGATAATGAATGATTGTGCTTTATTATGGAAATGGACATAATTTTTATGAAACGGATATGAATGTTTATGAAATGGATTATCAATAGAAATGAATGGGAATGATTATTTATGCAAACGGTTAGTGAATGACCATGGGACGAATATGATCATTTATGTAAATAGATAGTGAACGAGCATGAGACAATTTAAAGATTTGATGAAATGCATGAATAGAAGAAAGTATTGAATGAATTAAGTAAATAATAATATCTATTTAATCAATAGATAAATATTGTGACGATTATGAGGACAAATTTGAGTGTCTACAGTTTAGACTAATCTAGATTTGTTATTCTAAGCATCTTAGGTTCATTTTCATTATCCATTGCATTATCATTTTCATTATTATCTTAAGTTGTTTAAATTAATCTAGATTGGTTATTCTAAGAATATTAGGTTTATTTTCCCTCCATTGCATTATCATCTTAAGTTGCTTAGATAAATATAGATTGGTAATTCTAAGCATCTTAAATTCATTTCATTACATTATCACTTTCATTATCATTTTAATTTGTTTAGATTAATCCAGATTGGTTATTCTAAGCATCTTAAGTTCATTGCATTATCATTTTAGGTTGTTTATAGTTATTATTCTAAACATATTTGTTCATTCCACCACATACATTGCATTATATCACATTTATCACATTCATCCATAACATGATCACATATGCATACATCACATATTTTCATCCATCACATCACATTTCATTTTCATATCACATCATACATACACGATTATCCATAACACATTCAATCACCATATCATATCCCATATGCATACATCATAAATCATACTAACATCGCCACCTGCATCACATACTATTAGTATCACATCCATGGAATTTATCATACAATCATAAATCGCCCATCACATCCTGTATCACAAAGTGTTAGACATAATGCATTCCATCCGTAACATTCACATAAACATACGCATAAATCATCATCATCACATGCATACATCATAATCATCATCATCCACATGAACATAATAAACATCCATGGCATCACATAATAATCACATAATGTCAGCAATGTCCATCACATATCATATATATCAAAAAATATATAGTGTCCATCACGTGTCCAGCATAGTCCATAATAAAGATCATAAAAGTTGATAACAAGTCCATAATAACAACCCATCATAAATTCCATCGAAATCCATCAAATAAGGTACAACTGTAGAGCTCTAATCAAATATAGAGACTACATCTGACACATTGTGGTGTCCTGAAAGAATAAGGAATAAATAAATAAATCAATATCTAGAATTTGTGCAAAGAATTTGTAGTCTCTGTCTACATGAACTAGTCATACACCCTACACCTATAAAAAATCTAAATCTTGTATCCCCTCTCTCCATCTAACTAGTGCTTGTGCCATCTAACCTCTAGGGGGGTTTGGCACGAAACCTCAGCCTCAAGAGGGTGTCTCACGATAACTATTGTACCCTCGTGTGTGCGTGGCCCCCAAGTGTGAGGGTGTTGGCATCTGCAGTGTTGCTCAGACGTATGGTGGTACCCTCCATGTTGGATCAGACAACTCTCTAAAATAGGAACCCATATAATAGCCAGCCTCTATCCTAGCATCAGCCTCCCCTATCGCTTATGCCCTCACCAAATCTCTCTCTATCCACCAATGTGTCATCTCTCCCTCTCCCAAGCCTCTTGGGCTAGCTACATCTGCTCAACTTGGGACTCTAGCTAAGATATCCTCTATGCTGCTATATCCCTCTCGCTCTATAGGGTCTATACCTACACCTTTGTTGTCTCCGCTCTCTCTAATAATTCCCTTGCATCTGCCATAGTCACCTCTATGCACTCTACTATCTCCCAAGCCTCATCTCTCTCCCGATGCATCTCCTCCAATCCTCCCTGCAACTCCTCCACTAGCCTCTATAGGTCGTCTCTCTCTGTATACACCTCTTATAACCTCTCTATTGCCTCATCTGCTAACTTCCTGAAGGATTTGTCCCCATCCTCCCATGTCACCTACAGCCACTCCACCTCAACCTCCATCTATAATTTGTCCCTATCCACCTCTGACTCTCTAATTTTGTGCTCTACTATCACTAGCCTAGCTAGGGCTCCTGTCAACAACACTGTGAAATCCTTAGGTGGTGGTGGTACATAAGGAACTATGGCCAATGGGTCTACTACTAGCTCATCCACCTCCATCTCCTGCTCCTCCCCTCACCATCCTCTCTTTCTCTCGTCTAGTCAACCACTAAGTGTGTAAATGAGAATTAGATAAATAGTAATTTTTCAAATTTACTATTTATAATTTTCATTTTTTCCCCTATTTAGCCTTTTAATTTTTGGGTAATTTTTACCCTTTAATTAACTTTTGATTAATTCATTTACCCCTTTTCTTCTGAGGGCTGCCATGTGCACCCCAATTGCCCATTTTCATCCATTTAAAAGCCATTCTTCATAGTTTTTCACACTCTATTGTGTGGTACCCTCCATTTCTCCATATTGAGAAGTCGCCTGGGGCCCCTTTTCTTCGTCATCCACCCTCTCAAGGGGCCATACCCTACCATATTTTTGCATTCTTCTTTCCTATCCATCTTCCTATGATACTAGGGCATCATCTAACATTATTTTCTTCTATTGAGTCATCTAAGTTTTATTCCTTCTTCGAAACACTATTATTCTAACAGTATTTCAAAGAGGAGCTAAATGTAGACATCTAAATTTGACCACCCCCATATGGTCAAATTCACCCCTGCATTCCTCTGTCTCGCATCCCTTAGCAATATTAATTAAATAACTTATTATTTGATTAATATTTCATCAGCCTAATGTCCCCTAAGGTATTTAATAAATCAATTAAATACCTTACCTTATTCATCTATAAATTAAATAAATAGACCAATTTATTTAATTTAGTCATTAGCCCTTTTTTAATTAAATCATTTTTTAATTCATTTTCTTCTCTATTCTCATGTCAAATCCTCTATAATCTCCTACTTTTCCTTAATCTTTCATTAGCCTACCTAACCCAAAATTTGCACAATCTTAATCACCTAATTAAGTTAACCTAATCCTCATTCCATTTATGGCATGTGTCCTTAGTCAACCCATATTAAATGCTTTCTCATTTTGGAGAAGGCATCCCCTTATGTATGTGAATTTTTAATTCACATTTATTCCTCCAAGGCATTTTAAGGAATTATAAATTCTTTCTCCCATCCCCATGAGGATTTGTGAGGCATTTTTAATTCCTAACATGTCCTCTCAAGAACATGTGGGAAAATGCCTCCTTTATGAGGAGATCTTGTCCAATCCCAATGTACTTTATAGCACATCATCTCCACCTCACCTTGTTGGATCTCAGTTGTGTTTATGGTTTTTCCTTGATGACAAAATCTCTTTCAGTTGGTTTCCTTGTCAGGATGGTTCTTTTTGCATATCATAGGTATTGGTTGTTTCTCATTCGGGCTTACACATATTGGCATGAGTATGGTAGGGTCTCCCTGATCCACTTTGAAATGTTTGTGTTGCCTATCAGCAAGACATTTTTGATGTCATGTCAATTGAATTTAACAATGGAAAGGTCTATCGGCATGAGTTGTGTTCACCACTGGGAGGTCTTACCGAATGAGTTGGGTCTCACCAACTAACTCATAAGGTGGTTTATCGGCATAAGAAATCCCTATCATCATGTTGTTTCATCGAGCGTTTTGTGTCTTGGCGACCGGCACATGAAAGATTATTTTGGCAAGACTTGTCTTTTGTTTCGGTGACTAAAAGTTATCTCTATCGACATATGTTATTCTGTCGATATGTGGTCTTAGTGATATTGGTATGTCACACCGATTAGAGATTAAATGGAAACTCATCGGCAAGAGCTTAAGGCTTCGACGTGAGGTTATAACGAATATGCAATGTCACACCGACCGGTGGTGGATGGATGCATATCGGTAAGAGTTTTGTTTCGATGAAATGTCATAGCGAACTTTCTGGTCTTGCCGACTAAGTCTTATGAAGTGTGTTCGGCGAGAGATTGGCATTGTCTTAGCGACTTAGTGAATAAAGTTTCTTTTCGATATGTCAAAGTATTCTCCGAGAGGTCTCCATGAAGATTGTAGGCTACAGCGACACATAAGAGTTGAAAAGTCTTTTTGGTGAGACTCTTTCATTGATGAGAGGTCATGGCAAGGATGGTGTGTCTTATCAACAAATTCAAATGAATGACTTTCAGTATAACAAAGTTGATCTATATGATGTCTCTCTGATATCTAAAGCTATAGCGATAGTGAATGATGGTTTCATTTCAGTGAGATAACCTTTTTGTCTCATCGACCAGAAGGATGTTATGAGCTCTCGGCATGACATTATGTATTCATTATGACTTCTCCGGACTCTGATGGGTCTTGGCGAAAGCAACAAACATAAGGTTGTCTGGCGACGTTAAAGTTGCCTTCGGCATAACGTGTCATCGATGGAAATAATAAAGGAATAGGGAAAAATTTTTGAGGTTATTCTTTTAGCTGGGTATCAAACCCTAGCTTGGCCGCCATCTTGAGTGTTTACATTTTTGTTGTTGCTGACTATAATGGTTTTTACAGTGGTTTTTTTGTTTGGAAGGTCTATTTGGTGCATTTCTAGTTGGAAGCTCGACAGTGGTTGATGGAGCCATGGGAGTTACAGATTTGTCTGGTATTTTTGTTTATGTGTTTCATGTTGCTCATACTGGTTTATAATCACCATTTTATTCTAACTGCTCTCTGCATCTCAGTCAATATGATGCCCTAACTGAGTATTGTCATTCATGCATTAGAGATTATGATTTTATGTGGTGAATAGTTGTGCTTTTTATGCAGCAATATGAACTCATACATTACAGATTTGTTGAGAACAACTCTTAGTTGGGTTGGTTGTTCTGTCGTTACTCCTAAAGATAGTTACCTATCTGGTAGTTGTATAAATAGAAGCAAAAAACTCTTTTCTACTATTGTTGTTGTAATTCTAAGATTATCATTCCTTGGTTGTATAAAAATGTATGGATAAAACTCTACAATAAAATTTGAATAACAAGATGTAGAGATTGTAAATTTCTTCTCTATGTAGTATTTTAGGGATTCAAATATTGAATCTTTAAGGTACTCTGTAGACAAGAAAATAGAGAAATATGTGCTTAACTAAAAAAAAAGAAATCCTTTGAGTTAACATTGTTGTTCAATTCATAATTTGACGGGTTGGTACTCCTTGAGATAGATATCTCTAAATGAGGCATTGGTGCTCCTTGAGTGGGTGCTCAAAAATCAGCCTATAAGGCATTATGAACAGTTGATTAAAAGATTAAGCCTGGAAGGCATTTAGGGAGTGGTTTTTATACCCCAAGAGGGTTTTCCACTCAGCAAATTTTGTGTCACTTTGTTCTTCTGTATTCTCACTGCCTTACTGTGTTGTTGTTTCAGTACACTGTTGGGATTAATACTTTTCTAAATTATGTTTATGAATGATTACATTCAACTCATGAATGCATTAATCAAAATAATATTGAGATCAAATCTGAGCTATGTTTTTTATTTTTTATTTAAATTGGTCAAATCTGTTAAGACACTGATTCACCCCCCCTCTTAGTGTCATTTTAACTCCAACACACCTTTCCTCTTCTAAATCATCTGCCACATGTCAAAATGTGAGGGCTTGCGAGTTCTCAACTCACCCTAGCCCTTGATCTCTTCCACTATGGATCAATCCTAGCCCTCCATGGATTTAAAGGCACTTCCCCTAAAATTGAGGGAATTTCCCTCATTTTAGCATCTCGTGCAATCCACACTCAAGCACATACACTTTGCAATCTTCAAGCCTTCAAGCATACCACAATTGTTGCAACATTTTGAGCCTCCATATTGCATCTACTCACATACCCACATCCACCATTGCACCCTTATCATCTCACCATCATTTAGAGCTAGTTTTTATGCCATTTTTTGAAACAAGGAGCATACAATCAAACATTAACAAGGGCCAACCAAACCATCAATTTAAACAAGGTAAAAAGTTCCATTTCTTGTGGTTTGTTTGAATCTATCTAGGCCTAATATTGAGCTTTTTTTTTGCTTTTCCTTGTTGCATTTCATTTATTTTTTCATATTAGAGTAGGTAAAAACACTTGCCCACAAATAGACCTCACAAGAAGATATTTTGGGTGAGACAATTGACAATAGATTCTAGGTTTGGAAATTCTCTACTTGCAAGAAGTTAAAATTTTAATTTTTTATTTCTATTGTATGTCATATCATATGACCTACTACTCATTATTTCTAGAAATAGTGAAGTGGTTCATGGTGTTATTTTCATATTTCTCTCTATTAAGTGAATTTAGCATTTAGTTGACCAAGGATGTGACTGCACCAATTAAGTATACGGTCACCTTTCAAGATTTGAAATCATTCATTTGAAGTAAATAATTTTTTTCTTTCTAATGATGTTGTTGAGTTATCTATTGTTTAGATATGGAGTTTTACTTCAATAACTACTTATACTTAGATTCTATTCAAAGATTTTAATATGGTTTAAATATCTTGTGATAAATGTGGCACCTTATGTACATATGGTGGATATTTTTAAAAAAAGTCTTAGGTATTCCATGCATATTAAATATTTGGTACTTTTTATTCTTGATCACCATCATGATCATATGATGTGGTAAACATTTAAAATATTAGGAGAGGATTTTATAGAGTGTAGAAATGGATTGATTGATCCATGTTGTTATCTAAATATTTTAATTCCCTTTTCTAACTATCATTCCCTACTAATATAACCTATGCTAGATGTTGCACTTACATGCCACTTTTCCATTCAATTTTTCATTGAATGGAAGTTTTATAAACCCAAGGATAAAACATTAAATTATTCTTGAACACATTTATTAAATAATTGGGCCACATTGGAACACATTTGGTATGTTTAGAACCTATCCATGCATCAACTGGGCTTAATTTCTTGGTGGAATAATGTCATAAAAAACAAATCTTACTTCCTTTATATTTGCAGGTGCTATCTAGCTCACTTTTAATGCTACTCATATGAGGCCACCATTTTTTAAGCTAGCCCTATTCTTATACACTACAAAATCATGTTGTCAAGATCTACCACTAAATATGAGTTGTAGACAATCACATATCCATTTTTTCTCAAATTAAATCCCATCTTCACTACATCAAGATCAATGACAAAGTATCCAAGGAAATTTTCATATCCTTGAAAATTTACCATCCTTCTTAGACCATTGAAAATACCAAAAAGTGCAATAGTTCTTGACTAATCTTATAGAAATTCTCTAGGCCATTGTATAACATATTGATCAATTATTTCTATCTCATGATGATACTTCTAAAAGAGGAAATTATCTTTATATATGCTTGAATCTTGTTCCTCTCTAACCTTTTTACCCTAAATAGATCCTCTACTACTAGTTGTAGTGTAGAAAAATGTAACCCTCTACATTTTCACACTTAATTTGGGAACAATTGATGTTAAAATGAACCTAATGTTGCCTTGATCTAGTGTTGTAAATTTTTTTACGTATTCACATTAAGTTTAGGGTCATTTTAAGCTAAATAGATCTAACTTTTCCTTAACTTAGTGTTGTAAAGTGTATTTATTTACACCTTCACATTACTTTTAGGACCCTTGTAAACTAAATAAACTTAATGTTGACTTATTTAGGGTGTCTTAAAGTGTATCATAACAATTTCAAACTAATCTATGGTTTTATTAATTAATTGGGCTTAAATCTATGCCTTAATTATCCCTATTTTGCATCCATGAGCCTTATTAAATGCATTTTTCCAAAGATAATCTTGACATTTATTAAATGGACAATCATAATTCAATGTTTTGGGTCATGTGTTCCAAATTTAATAGTGGTTTAGGACTCATACACCACCTTGGGCGTATGAGTCCCACCTAGGTCTTGGGACCTGATTTTGAATTTCACCTTAAACAGGACCTGTCTTGGAGTGTGTGCCCCAGTTTTGAGCCACTGGTACTCATACACCACCTTGGTCATATGACTCCTACTCTAATTAGGACCTAATTTAAATTTAATTCTTGATAGGATTTTATCTTCCTAGATTTGATGTTGGCTTGTAGTGTTGTAATTTAAGGACATTTGACATAAATAAGTATAAATAAAAGATCATTTCACTCATTTTCACTTAATACTTTCAAGAGAGAATTACTAATAGAAAGTTTGTGATTACAAGAGAATTCAAGGAAATTCAAGAGAATTTATAAAGCATTCAAGGGAATATTTCTTCATCATTTTTTGTAAAAATTCAAGATCCATTATCATGTCAAGGTCATCAAGCATCAAGCATGTTGTTGAGCTAGTGTTTCATGTTCATATTTCATTGTTTCATCACAAGGTTTAATTACCTAAATGGGGTTTGACCAAGGAAAACCCATATTCCCTAACAAAACAACAATTTTTCTCTCTTTGTGCGATTGTAGATTTATAGGTTGAAGAAAAAGTGGATTTGAAGCCTTCAAAAGTATCAAGATTGCAAAGTTGTAAAAGTTGCAAAAGTTGTCATGTAAAGTTGTCAAGGCTCATGGAAACTTAGATCTAGAGCAAGATATCCAACCAATCTACATCAAAATAGTGGGAAAACGCTTATTTGATCCATCCTAAGAGGCTCACAAAGTTTCACTTCATAATTCTACTCTTGGGACACTTCACGACAAAACGAGACTGGTACACCACTTTTGGCATATGAGTCCCAATATACCTATTTTTGGGCTTTTTTGTAGATTCTAATTCAGTAGTTCTAGATTCATATTTTCACCCAGAAACCCTATTCTAGGACTAATATTCCTAGCCTAGAATATGAGTCCTAATGTACCCTAAAGTCTAAATTTTTTCAGGATTTTAGAGCTTATTTTGAGCACATTCAAGTTTCTAGGTGCACCTCTTTGATTTCTCAGTTTACTGTTCTATTTTGCATTCATTTCTAAGTCATTTACTTATTGTATTGCAAAGAATTAGATTTTTTCATTAGATTTTGCATGTTACTTGTCTTTCCAAGCCCCAACTTGGTGGTGAACGCCCTTTTGGTCTTTAATCCTACCCTAGGACACCCTTCTAGTAGACCTCTTTCCTTCATTCCATCCTTGGATTAAGATCTATAGGTTTTCCTTGAATGAAACTTGTAATAAGATTGGATACTCTATCTCCTAGAACATAGAGCATCGAATTTTCTTCATTTTACTAGTTACTAACCAAATAATATATTCATGAGGGTATTTTTACCATGGACAATAATTAAGCTCTTGGCATTAAAAAAACCCTTTGGGACATGGTGGGTGAATATCTTAATAAGGCCTATCCTGAAGATTTTAATTGTATTTCCTTAAAGATTTTCATGACTAAAGAAAATGTTAAATCTATAGCTAATGCTAGTCAATTGGATGATACGTGCAATTGCAAATCAATTACCTTGTTGAATGGCTCTTACATAACCATTGTTTAAATATTTTTCCTTGAAATCAGACCATCTTCCTCCTTAGCTAGTTCGTATTGATTAAACTTGGGTTAAATTATATAATAATGTCACAAATTTGGCTAAACAAATAATTTGTGGGTGAAATATTTTTTCTTGAAAGTTTTCTAGTTAGAAAGGTTTTAGCGAAAACCACTTGGTACCTATGTGGTAGAAAGAGTTTCAACTAAAAAAATAAAATGTAAAAAAATATGATCAAAACTCAAAATACAAAAAGGAAAAAAATACTAATACTAATAGTTTCATCTAAAACTATTTAGTGCAAAATAATTCTTCCAAAACTATCTAGATGGTAGCACATAAGGAAACTAATTTCTCTTCCAAGGTGAATTCAATAAACTTCAACTGTGGGCTTCTCTAATGAAGGGCATTTTCATAAAAATATGAAAATACCCTATGGTAGGGCTTGAAGTCTAGAATTAAAACAAAATAGATTTTGTAAAAAAAAAAATTATTCAAGGGGTAAACGCTTTTGATCGGAGCTATGAACCAGATACAACCATTCAACAATACCACCCCAACAGGGTTTGAACCTTGGTGGCAAGAACAACAATGCCACCAATAAACCATCACACCATGCCAATACCGACCAGATTTTGTAATTAATTTTATTATATTTTTTTAATTTATTTCAAGTATGTAATTATAATGAAACATAATGTTGATTAGAAATTAAAAATATATATTAAAATACATTTTTTAAATTTTACAAAAATTATGGTGTAGACAAGGGGTGAATGCTCTCCAAAAAAGTATATATTTTTCTTATGAAAATAAATAAATAATTTTTTGTGATAGATATCAAAATTATGGAATTTTGAGTAAATTTCGCTTTTTAAAAAAATATGTTTATCAAAAAAAAAAAAATTCTTTGCTTACACAACATTTCCAAGTTATCTAAGAGGGAAAAAATCAAAGAAAATCAAAATTAAATATACATTTTTTTTACTCACCATTGACTTCACTTTTTCAATATTTTTTTATAAATTAAAATATTAAAAAATAATAAAAAATTATAAATATAATCTAAACTAAGAGTTTCACATTTCAATAGTTTATGTTATTTTAAAATTCAAAACATCCATGTCACTTTTAGTAGTTCCAAGTTGAAAATTTTATTTTTGTTGGATATTTCCTTTATAAAAGTGGGCACACTTCTTAACTTACACACACTAGATTTACCAAATTCAATTATATTCTTGATAATATTATTATAGTTTGGAGATGGATTGAGTGAGCTAGATTCTCTCAACAACTAGCAATGTTTCTCAAATTTGTCTTTTTGAAATCCTCTAATCACATAGAAAGGTCATTTATCCTAGACAAGGGTGAGTGCAAGATCATGGGGGTCCAAAAAGTGGCAATATAACAAAAAAAATGGCCAATGAACATTTTTTATTTGAATTTTATGAAACGAAAATAGTTTATTGAGAAATAATTTCAGTTTTCTAAAAATATAAGATATACCTTATTTGCAATTAAAAAGATAATTATTATTTATTTTCTACATACATGTTGGCTAAAGTCCTAATTGATAGGCTGATTAAAAAATATCTATGATTCATAAATGATTTCACACTTTTTGAATCTGAAAGATGTAACACATTCTAGGCTTCTCATTCTATAGGATTAAAAAAAAAAAGAAAAAATGGATTTCATTATTTTTTGACTAAGTTATGGTGGTCAGACAAACAAGTTTTAACATTTTTAAAAAATTTTAATAAAAAATCATAACTAATTATTTACTTGCAAAAAAATTACACAAAAAATGTGGCACATCTAGACATCTAAGAGTTATATATATATATATATATTTGTACTTAGGTTGGTCAGACTTACACCTACTTTTTTTTTCTTGAAAATTTAGTATTACTGCACATTGAGATTTTAAATTTTCACCATTAAGATTTAATTCTTTCCAAAAAAAGAATAGTATCTTAGAAACTACATTTAATTTTCTACAAATTATGTTCTTGCATATTTTCCAAATTATGTTAATAACTTATTCAAAATTTTATGTCATGTTTCCTTAGAACTCTGATTTTCTAAAATTTCATTGCCACTTAGGGGCCTAGTTTGGACCCCCATGATCATACATTGACCCATAAAATAAAATAACTATGGTTTGGATCTCATGTGGTGTATTTACTCTAAGTTCTCTCTACACATGCTTCTACTTGTATTTCTATTAATATTCAATAATCTATTCCTTGGGGATTTTAAGGTCCCTCCATAAAAGATTCCATTTTTCTCTTGTTGTTTCTATATTTGTAACTAAAGACCTTGGATATATATTGGCCCATGATATCTCATAGAACCTATTTGAATCCATTTCTCTACCCAAAATTATATCAAATAGTTAGTCAATGGTCATTTCTTGGATGAATCCTTTCTTACTATGCTAGAAGAAGAGAATTTTAAACAATCTTTACCTTTTATTGATGTCTCTTTTTAGGATTTAAGCTCAAATATACAATGGAAAATAATAGTGCTCCAAGAAATACTTTTTTTCTAAGCCTACTTAATTAGACCGCTGTGTATGGAAATAGATTGATAGTGGGGAATTTTTCAAATACCTTGACATTCCATTTTCCTTTCAAGCCTCCCCATCCACTTTGTGGAAAGATGTAAATTATATAATGGAGAAAAAGATTCCCTATTGGACTACAAATTGTATTTAATTAGCAAGGAAATTCTAGGTTAGTTCCCAAATTTTAGTTGGAAATCATTTTTATTACTATTTCTATTGGTTTCCCTGTAAGGCATCCTACATGATGATTAAGAATTTTCTCAAGGACTTCCTATGCACCTATTTTTATAGTAATAAAGGATCTCAACATGTCACTTTGGATTATTGTGTAGTTCTTCATGAGTCTCAAGGCCATGGATTACTTTCAATTCAACACAAAGGTCTAGCCTTATGTGATAAATGGATTGTCAAATACCTTGAAGACATTGAATCCTATAAATTTTGGTTTAGAATTTTATATCCTTTGGTATTTCCTTTGTGTTCCAAACCTAGAAAAAATCTTGGGTCATATACCCTTTTTATCCTAAAAGAACCCGTTTAGACTTAGAGCATTTGGGAATCTAGGAAACCATTGAGCCATGGATTTTACGGGATGGGAATTTTTTATTTGCAAGGACTCCTCTATTAATATATAGTCTATTTATTGATTTCCAAAGTATTTATTATCAATACCATCTTCTTTTGAAGGATATGTGAGTTCACACTTTGAAATTATATAATAACAAGATTACAAATTTTTCTAAACTCTTTTTCAAGATTACTAAGAATTTATTTTCTTGGGAAATAGACAGAGTGAAATTTATATTATCTAATCAATATTTTGAGACTTTCTACTCAATTATTGGTTCAATTCCTCCTAAAATGTTTCACAAATTAGGGGTTACACCCTTAGATCCCAAGTTGAAGGATTGGAAATGGTATTTGAACATGTCATTTTGCAATTATAAACCCTATAAGGGATATACATAGCTTTCACATCACTTTCCCATGATTTCTTATCTAAATCTTGGATAGCATCTCTAGTCATTTCTGGATACTTGACATTTCAACTATTTGATCTACAATCCATGAGTTGAAGATTGCTCCTTTTACTTAACATAGTTTATCAAGGTCTTCCTATCGGTACTAAATTAGCTCATAATGTATTTTTCAATCCCCATTGCCCATTAAATGATCAACATGTGCAACTCTCAATCACCTTTTTTTGTTTTTTTTTAGGGTTCAAGAAGAATGGAACTATATTAATGACTTCCCCAAGCTCATCGAGCCAAAAAATTTCTCATAGCCTATGATCTAAGTGCTAGTTGATTATCCTAGGTTATTAATTAAATTTACATAAATTTGGGATCATTTCATGGTGGAGATATTTTTAGCATTTGAAGAGATAGAATTTTTTTTATTTTTACAAAATTCTCTATTGATATTTACTTCTCACTTTATACTATAACTTTCATTTGTTTTAATGTTCTTTTGCAAATTTAGGTGAAATCTAATAAATTCTTAGTTGAAGTGATGCATATATAGGTGTTGTGATGAGGCCACACTACCCAAAACCCACAAAAATCACAATAGATACCAACACAAAATATGCGAGATAGAAAAATGACTCGCTTGCAATTATTTTCAGAAAATTAAATTACAAATTCAAAACTTACATGTTATAGCCTCATGGGCTTGCTTCATTACAACAAAAACAACTCTGAAAAGAAAATCAACTACTCAGAGCCATAATCTACATTATTAGGGCCCCCTTCTAACACCTAGGCACTTAACCCTTTTTATTTTCCCTAATAACCACCCTAGAATGTTCTAGAAAGTTAAAATTTCCCCTTTTTTGTTTTGGTGCCAAAAGTCCCACCATTTGATTTATAGCCTAGGAAGAAATTTTTTTATGAAATGCAGTTTTTAGAGGACCAACTTCATGGGGCCATAAATTTTCATCCGAGTGTCTGATTTGCTATTATTGCATATTGTTAGAAATCTCTTGACGATCTCTACAACATGAGAACCCACTATAGGTTGGTTCAACCACTTTTTGAGCTATTTCAGGGCCTCTAAAGTTTTATATCTAAAATTGAAGCTACATTGGACAAATTTCTCAATACGAAAACTTTAATATCTCCCAAATCGTGCAGGGTATTGAAGTGATTATTTTGTGACCAAAAATGTTTTTCAGCTATACTCCTTGGGGTAAATTTTTACATCCATACGAGCCCGTTTAGGCCAACTTACTAAAAATAGTAAGTGCCCATTTTTTGCTATTTTTGATGCTTGACAGTCTCATACCCCTTAAGTGCCATCATGGGACTCAAAAAAAGTAAATAAAATAAAGAAAACATTTTTTTGGGTCAACAGGATTTCCCTACACTGCTGGATGCTCCTGCATCATGTTGTTAGATCGATAGGGTGATGCCCCATGTTTTGTTGCCCAAGTCTCATCACCTTTAGTGACCCATGTTTTGTTAAAATTAACCTAATGTTGCCTTGATCTAGTGTTGTATTTTTTTTATGTATTCACATTAAGTTTAGGGTCCTTTTAAGCTAAATAGACCTAACTTTTCCTTAATTTAGTGTTGTAAAGTTCATTTATTTACACCTTCACATTAAGTTTAGGACCCTTGTTAACTAAATAAACTTAATGGTGACTTATTTAGGGTGTTATAAAGTTTATCATAACACTTTCACACTAATCTAGGATTTTACTAATTAATTGGGCTTAAATCTATGCCTTAATTGGCCCTATTTTGTATCCACAAGCCTTATTAAATGCATTTTTTCTAGAGACAATCCCAACATTTATTAAATGGCCAATCATAATTCAAATTTTTGGGTCATGTGCTCCAAATTTAATAGTGGTCTGGGACTCATATGCCACCTTGGTGTATGAGTCCCATCTAGGTCATAGGACCTGATTTTGAATTTCATCTTAAACAAAACTTGTCTTGGAGTGTGTTCCCTAGTTTTGAGCCACTGGGACTCATACACCACCTTGGTCATATGAGTCCCACACTAATCAGGACCTAATTTAAATTTAATTCTTGACATAATTTTATTTTCCTAGATTTGATATTGGCTTATAGTATTGTAATTTAAGGAAATTTAGCATAATTAAGTATAAATACAAAGTTATTTCACTCATTTTCACTTAATACTTTCAAGAGAGCATTCATAATAGCAATTTTGTGATTACAAGAGCATTCAAGGAAATTCAAGAGAATTTCAAAAGCATTCAAGGGAAGATTTCTTCATCATTTTTTGCAACAATTCAAGATCCATTATCATATCAAGGTCATCAAGCATCAAGCATGTTGTTGAGCTAGCATTGTGATGTAACATTCAAGATCCAAGATTAAGCATTTCCCTACATCCAAATCAAGATAAATATCTACATTCTACATTTCCCTTCATGTTAGATTGTTGATTTACATCTCAAGACACCATCCAAGGTATCATTGTTCATATTTCATATTTCATGTTTCATGTGCATATTTCATTGTTTCATCACAAGGTTTAATTACTTAAATGGGGTTTGACCAAGGAAAACCCATATTCCCTAACAAAAAAACACTTTTTCTCTCTCTTTGTATGATTGTAGGTTTACAGGTTGAAGACAAAGTGGATTTGAAGCCTTCAAAAGTATCAATATTGAAAAGTTGTAAAAGTTACAAAAGTTGTCATGTAAAGTTGTCAAGGCTCATGGAAACTCAGATCTAGAGCAAGAAATCCAAACTATCTACATCAAAACAGTGGGAAAAGGCTTATTTGATCCATCTTAAGAGGCTCACAAAGTTTCACTTCATAATTCTACTCTTGGGACACTTCGTGAAAAAATGAGAATGAAATGTCACTTTTGGCATATGAGTCCTAGTATACCTATTTTTGGGTATTATTTGTAGATCCTGATTCAATAGTTCTAGATTCCTATTTTCACCCAAAAACCCTATTCTAGGACTGATACACCTAGCCTAGCGTATGAGTCCCAATGTGCCCTAAAGTCTACATTTTTTTAGGATTTTAGAGCTTATTTCAAGCACATTCAAGTTTCTAGGTGCACCTCTCTAATTTCTCAATTTACTATTCTATTTTGCATTCATTTCTAAGTCATTTACTTAAGGTTTGGCAAATAATTAGGTTTTTTCATTAGATCTTGTATGTTACTAGTCTTTCCAAGCCCCAACTTGGTGGTGAAGCCCCTTTTAGTCTTTAATAATACCCTAGGACACCCTTCCAGTAGATCTCTTTCCTTTATTTTAGGGTATGTGCAGGATCATGATGGGCCAACAAGTGGCAATATGATGGGTATGTCTAGGGTATGTGGCTGATGACTTTTTTCCTACCCAAAATTGATGAAATGAGAAGGGTTTTTAAAGGAGATTCTCAACTTTCCACCATTATAAATTATGCTTTACTTTGAATTTAATAAATAATTATTATTCATTTTCTATTTGAATTACGACTAAAGTCCTGATTGATAGGCTGACCGTAAAATATTTATAGCTTTCAAACCATATCACATTTCTTGAATCCAAAACCTGCATCACATTTTATGCTTCACATACTATAGGATTAAAAAAAAAAAAGAATTGAATTTCATGAAGTTTTGACCAAGTTAAGGTGGTCAAACATACAAGTTTTTATATTTTTGAAAAGTTGTAATAAAAAAATCAAGATTAATTATTTAATTGGAAAAAAATTACAAAAAAATATTCATCACATCGAGACATGAGCCCTCTACTTATATCTAAAATATTCTAAAAACATATTATCATTTCATTGTGGTTAGGGTGGTTAGACAGACACCTACTTATTTTTTCCCTGAAATTTAATTACTACTGCATTGAAAATTCAAATTTTCACCAAATAGTTTTTTTTTTTAAATATAAACCTAGTAGTTTAGAAACTACATTCAATTTGCTACAGATTCTATTTTACATATTTTTGAAATAATATAGATAACTTATTCAAATTTTTACGTCAAGTTTTCTAATTCTAATTTTTTAAAATTTTTTGCCATTTAAGGGCCTGTGTTTTCCATGATGATCCTGCACATACCCTTTATCCTTGGATTAAGATCTATAGGCTTTCCTTGAATAAAACTTGCAAGAAGATTGGCTACTCTATCTCCTAGAACATAGAGTGTCAAATTTTCTTTGTTTCACTAGTTACTAACCAAATAATATATTGATGAGGGTATTTTTACCATGGCTAGTAATTAATCTCTTGAAATTGAAAAAACCCTTTGGTACATGGTGGGTGAATATCTTAATAAGGTCTATCTTGAAGATTTTAATTCTATTTCCTTAAGGATTTTCATGAGTAAAGAAAATGTTAAATTTATAGCTAATGCTAGTCATTTGGATGATACGTGCAATTGCAAATCAATTACCTTTTTGAATGGCTCTTGCATAACCATTATTTAAACATTTTTCCTTGAAGTTGGACCATCTTCCTCCTTAGCTATTTTGTATTGATTAAATTTGGGTTAAGGGTATGTGCAGGATCATCATGGAAAAAACAGGTCCTTAAGTGGCAAAAAAATCAGAAAAATTAGAGTTAAGAAACTTTACTTTAAAAATTGAATAAGCTATCTATATTATTTCAAAAATATGTAAGAATAGAATCTGTAGCAAATTGAATGTAGTTTCTAAACTACTAGGTTTGTTTTTAAAAAAAAGAAATCTATTTAGGGAAATTTTGAAATTTCAATGCAGTAGTACTTAAATTTCAGGGGAAAAATAAGTAGGTGTCTGTCTGACCACCCTAACCACAATAAAATGATAATATTTTTTTATAATATTTTAGATATAAGTAGAGGACTCATATCCCAATGTGATGCAGATTTTTTTATAATTTTTTTCCAAGTAAATAATTAATTATGATTTTTTTATTACAAAATTTAAAAAATATAAAAACTTGTGTCACCACCTTAACTTGGTCAAAACTTCATGAAATTTATTTTTATTTTTTTAATCCTATAGTATGCAAAGCATAGAATGTGACACATGTTTTGGATTCAAAAAATATGATACCATTTGAAAGCTATAAATATTTTTCAATCAGTCTATCGATCAGAACTTTAGTCGTAATTTGAATAGAAAATGAATAATAATTACTTATTAAATTCAAAGTAAAGCATAATTTATATTGGTGGAAAGCTGAGAATATTTTTTAAAAACCCTTTTTGTTTCAACAATTTTGGGTAAAAAAAAAGTCATCAGCCACATACCCATCATATTGCCACTATTTGGCCCATCATGATCCTACACATACCCTTAAATTATATAATAATGTCACAAATTTAGGTAAAAAAATAATTTCTGAGTGAAATATTTTTTCTTGAAAGTTTTCTAGTTAGAAAGGTTTTAGCTAAAACCACTTGGTATCTATGTGGTAGAAAGAGTTTCAACTAAAAAAAATGATCAAAACTCAAACTACAAAAAGGAAAAAAATACTAATACTAATAGTTTCATCTAAAACTATTTAGTGAAAAATAAGTCTTCCAAAACTATCTAGGTGGTAGCACATATGAAAACTAATTTCTCTTCCAAGGTAAATTCAATAAACTTCAATTGTGGGATTTTCCAATGAAGGGCATTTTCATGAAAATATGAAAATACCCTATGGTAGGGCTTGAAGCCTAGAATTTAAAAAAAAAAAAAAAAATTGTAATTAATTTTATTATATTTCTTTCATTTATTGCAAGTATGTAATTATAATGAAACATAAGGTTGATTAGAAATTAAAAATATATATTAAAATACATTTTTTAAATTTTACAAAAATTATGGTGTAGACAAATATATTTTTCTTGTGAAAAAAAAAACAAAAGTTTGTGATAGATATCAAAATTATGAATTTTTTAGTAAATTTTACTTTTAAAAAATATATTTATCAAAAATTGATTTTTTCTTTGCATGTGCAACATTTCCAAGTTATCTAAGAGGGAAAAAATCAATGAAAATCAAAATTAAATATACATTTTTTTCTGCACGGCATTAACTTCACTTTTTCAATATTTTTTTATAAATTAAAATAATAAAAAATTATGAATATATATTCTAAACTAAGAGTTTCATATTTCAATAGTTTATGTTATTTTAAAATTCAAAACATACATGTCACTTTTAGTAGTTCCAAGTTGAAAATTTTATTTGTGTTGGATATTTCCTTTATAAAAGTGGGCACACTTCTTAACTTACATAAACTAGTTTTATTAAATTCAATTATATTCTTGATAATATTATTATAGTTTGGGGATGGATTGAGTGAGCTAGATTCTCTCAACAACTAGCAACATTTCTCAAATTTGATTTTTTGAAATCCTCTGATCACATAGAAAGGTCATTTATCCTAAACAAGGGTGAGTGCAAGATCATGGGGGTCCAAAAAGTGGCAATATGACAAAAAAATGACCAACAAACTTTTTTTATTCGAATTTGATGAAACGAAAAGAGTTTATTGAGAAAATTGTCAGTTTTCCAAAAATATAAGATATACCTTATTTGGAACTAAAAAGATAATAATTATTGATTTTCTACATACATGTTGACTAAAGTCCTAATTAATAGGCTGATTGAAAAATATCTATAATTCTTAAATGATTTCACACTTTTTGAATCTAAAAGATGCAGCACATTCTAGGCTTCATATACTATAGGATAAAAAATGAAAAAATGGATTTCATAAAATTTTGACCAAGTTATGGTGGTCAGACAAACAATTTTTAATATTTTAAAAAAAGTTAATAAAAAAACCATAACTAATTATTTACTTGCAAAAAAATTACACAAAAAATGTGGCACATATGGACATCTAGGAGTTTAATTTTTTTTTATTGTTTTCTTGTACTTAGGTTGGTCACACTTACACTTACTTTTCTTTTCTTGAAAATTTAGTATTACTGCATTGAAATTTTAAATTTTGACCATTAAGATTTAATTCTTTCCAAAAAAAGAATAGTATCTTAGAAACTACATTTAATTTTCTACAAATTATGCTGTTGCATATTTTTCAAATTATGTTAATAACTTATTCAAATTTTTATGTCATGTTTCCTAACTTTAATTTTCTAAATTTTCATTGCCACTTAGGGGCCTAGTTTGGATCCCCATGATCTTGCACTGACCCATAAGATAAAATAACTATGGTTTGGGTCTCATTTGGTGTATTTACTGCAAGTTCTCTCTAAACATGTGTTTACTTGTATTACTATTAATATTCAATAATCCATTCCTTGAGGATTTTAAGGTCCATCCATAAAAGATTCCATTTTTATCTTGTTGTTTACATACTTGTAACTAAAGACGTTGGATATATATTGACTCATGCTATCTCATAGAACCTAGTTGAATCCATTTCCCTACTCAAAATTATATCAAATAGCTAGTCAATGGTCATTTTTTGGATGAATCCTTTCTTACTATGCTAGAAGAAGAGAATTTCAAACAATCTATACCTTTTATTGATGTCTCCTTTTAGGATTTAAGGACAAATATACAATGGAAAAGAATAGTGCCCCAAGAAATAATTTTTTCCTAAGCTTGCTTAATTAGACTCCTATGTATGGAAATAGATTGATAGTGGGGAATTTTTCAAATACCTTGGCATTCCATTTTCCTTTCAGGCATCCCCATCCACTTTATGGAAAGATGTAATTTATATAATGGAGAAAAAGATTCCCTATTTCACTACAAAGTGTATTTAATTAGCAAGGAAATTGTAGGTTAGTTCCCAAATTTTAGTTGGCAGTCATGTTTATTACTCTTTCTATTGGTTTCCCTCTAAGGCATCCGACATGCTGATTATGAATTTTCTCAAGGATTGCCTATGCACCTACTTTTTACAATAATAAAGGATCTCAACATGCTGCTTTGGATTATTGTGTGGTTCTTCATGAGTCTCAAGGCCATGGATTACTTTCAATTCAATACAAAGGTCTAGTCTTATGTGATAAATGGATTGTCAAATACCTTGAAGACATTGAATCCTATAAAATTTGGTTTAGCATTTTATATCCTTTGTTATTTCCTTTGTGTTCCCAACCTAGAAAAAATCTTGGGTTATCTACCCTTTTTATCCTAAAAGAACCCATTTAGATCTAGAGCATTTGGGAATCTACGAAACCATCGAGTCGTGGATTTTGTGGGATGGGAATTTTTTATTTTCAAGGACTCTTGTATTAATCTATAGTCTATTTATTTATTTCCAAAGGATTTATTATCAATACTATCCAATTTTGAAGGATATGTGGGTTCACAATTTGAAATTATATAATAACAGGATTACAAATTTTCTAACCTCTTTTCCAAGATTACTAAGAATTTATTTTCATGGGCAATAGAAAAAGTGAAATTTATATTATCCAATCAATATTTTGATACTCTCTACTCAATTATTGGTTCAATTCCTCCTAAAATGTTTCACAAATTAGGAGTTACAACCTTAGATCCCAAGTTGAAGGATTGGAAATGGTATTTGAATATGTCATTTTGAAATTATAAACCCTATAATGGATATACATAGCTTTCACATCACTTTCGCATGATTTTTTATCTAAATCTTGGATAGCATCTCTAATCATTTCTGGATACTTGGCATTTCAACTATTTGATCTACAATCCATGAGTTAAAAATTGCTCCTTTTACTTAACATGGTTTATCAAGGTCTTCCTATTTGTACTAAATTATCTCATAATGGATTTTTCAATCCCCATTTCCCATTCAATGATCAACATGCAACTCTCAATCACCTTTTTTTGTTTTGTTATAGGGCTTAAGAAAAATGGAACTAGATTAATGACTTCCCCAAGCCCATCAAGCCAAAAAATTTCTCATAGCCTATGATCTTGCTACTTGATTAACCTAGGTTACTAATTAAATTTACCTGAATTTGGGATCCTTTCATGGTGGAGATATTTTTAGCATTTGAAGAGATAGAAATTTTTTTATTTTTACTAAATTCTCTATTGATATTCACTTCTCACTTTATACTATAACTTTCATTTGTTTTAATGTGCTTGTGCAAATTTAGGTGCAATCCAATAAATTTTTACTTGAATTGACACATATATAAGTGTTGTGATGAGTGCCACACTGCCCAAAACCCACAAAAAACACAACAGATACCAACACAAAAGATGCAAGACAGAAACATGACCTACTTGCAATTATTTTCAGAAAATGAAATTATAGATTCAAAACTTACATGCTATAGCTTCATTGGCTTGATTCATTATAACAAAATCAACTCTGAAAAGAAAATCTACTATTCAGAGCCATAATCTACATTATCAGGGCCCCCTTCTACAACCCCCACCCAACCTTTTTTATTTTCCCCAATAATCGCCCTAGAATGTTCTAGAAAGTTCAAATTTTCCCTTTTTGTTTTGGTGCCAAAAGTCCCGTCGTTTGATTTATGGCCTAAGAAGAATTTGTTTTTATGAAATTCACTTTTTAGAGGACCAACTTCGTGCGGCCATAAATTTTCATATGCGTGCCTAATTTTCTATTATTGCATATCATTGGGAAGCTCTCAACAAGCTCTACAACATGTGAATCCATTGTAGGTCAATTCAGCCACATTTTGAGTTGTTTCGGGGTCTCTAAAGTTTTATATTTGAAATTGAAGTTGCATTGGATAA
This sequence comes from Sequoia sempervirens, assembly GCA_007258455.2. Classification (NCBI taxonomy): domain Eukaryota; kingdom Viridiplantae; phylum Streptophyta; class Pinopsida; order Cupressales; family Cupressaceae; genus Sequoia; species Sequoia sempervirens. The sequence goes on along the minus strand of VDFB02000008.1, from coordinate 262,639,607 downwards.
ATTTCTTGAGACAAACTTTAATATCTCCCAAACCATGTAGGGTATTGAGGTGATTCTTTCATGACCGAAAATGTTTTACAGCTCTACTCCTTGGGGTAAATTTTCACATCCATACAAGCCCATTTAGGCCAACTTACTAAAAATAGTAAGTGTCTATTTTTTACTATTTTTTATGCCTGGCAGTCTCATGCCCCTTAAGTGTCATCATGGAACTCAAAAAAGTAAAAAAATAAAGAAAACATTTTTTTTGGGTGAGCAAGATTGCCCTACATCACTAGATGCTCATGTATCATGTTGTTAGATTGATAGGATGATGCCCCATGTTTTGATGCCCAAGTCTCATCGCCTTTAGTGACCAATGTTTTTTGTCCAATTCTCATTGCCTTTTGATGCTCCATGTTTTGTTTCCCAATTCTCATCACCTTCCCTTATGTTTTGTTTTCTCAAGTTTCATCGACTTTTGGAAGGCGATGAGACTTGGGAAACAAAACATGGGTCACTAAAGGTGATGAGACTTGGACAAAAAAACATGGGGCATCACCCTATTGATCTAACAACACCTATATATGTGTCAAAAGGTGATGAGACTTGGGAAACAAAATAGGGGTCACTAAAGGTGATGAGACTTGGCAACAAAACATGGGGCATTACCCTAGTGATCTAACAACACCTATATATGTGTCACTTCAAGTAAAAATTTATTGGATTGCACCTAAATTTGCACAAGCACATTAAAAAAAATGAAAGTCATGGTATAAAGTGAGAAGTCAAATACCTCAAGGATGTCCATGTGGGCATAGTCAAATACCTCAAAGAGGTCATTAGTCCTAGTCACATGCTTCCTTACATCCTTCTATAAGAGCTAGGGCCCAATCTTATCATTAGGGGTCTCAACGCGCTCACTCACCTTCAACCTCCTAATGTCACAACTAATGAGCTCCTAGTTGGATGGATTCTAGCATATTCCTACACTTGACTCTTGGTGTTTCTCTTGTTCATGCCATATAGTTGCCTATGGAGGATGAGAATGAAGAAGGTCTTATTACTAGTTGGGACCCTATCATTGATAGCTTTGACCCTATTAATGTTTAGTGATAGCTAGATGATCATGACCCTCCTCACCTTGGTGTAGCTCTCACTAGTAAGATGATGTATTATTATTTTTTCATCTTGTTATTTGAACTTGACTACTCATAAACTTTACAAGTGTGTCATCTACCTTCCACATTTTTCCTTTGTTTTTATAAATAATATAATATTTTCTTTTTGATTTATTATTTTTTGAATAAGAATAAAAATAAACCTTCCTTAAAATATTTATAATGAAAGCATATATAGATATCCACTCAAATTTTTTTTATTCTTTTTAGCAAGGGTAAAACTGAACCTTGATTGAAATACTTATAATGAAATCATGTATAAAAGAAATCTCTTGATGAAAGGAAAGTCGTACAGTTAATTTAACGTACATTGGGGGAATGAAGTACATATCTCCAGTTCCCGGCCACCTTATAGAGATTTTGAAGTGCGCAATCTGAATCAAATGATTGTAAAACACTTTGAATAGATTGCATAAGGTGGGAAAGAAAATTCTTATGGTTTGCTATTTGCAAACATTGGTGGCCTCTCGGAGGATGTTGTCTGGTTGATGGGAGGAGATTTGAAAATGTATGAGAATTTAATCCTTACCCTCTGAAACATTTTTTTCTTTCTCGAAATATGCAACTCATGTTTGCCACTGTCAAGACATGAATGTTCTACTTGTATATTGGCTGACGTCGTTTCCAATTTAATAATCATATTTTAACAGCTTTGGATTCTGATTTTTTATTTCTTCAAAACTTATGGAAACTGAGTGGAGACCGCAGAATACATAAAATCATAGCATAGCAGTGTTATGTACACTTTTCTTGCTGTAGAGACCAGAAATCGAAGCAGGGAGCTGATTTTTCTTTTATTCTCCTACAATAACAGAATTGGAGGTGTGTGATCGTGGTCGAGCTCAAACAATACCCAGAAGATCTTTAATAATCCACAATTAAATTCTTTGTTATTTCTAATCCGTTTCTTGGGCAAGATTTATTTCAATAGCTATTTGAAATTAGAGTTGCAGGATATAATTTACATTCTATTTCTTACATACTACAACGCATTTCATAAGGGAAGAAGACCATAACAGTTAAAATATATTTTTACCGAGAACTGTCTTTCTATATTCTCTTATTTCAGGTGTGAGGATTCTAGGTTATCGCCAGCAATTCACCGACAGAAAATTCATATTTACTCACTACCAGCAATTCAACTCTTTCGTGGTGTTCTAAAAATGGAAACTTATGTGGTAGATAACAGTTGTAGTTTAGTAACATAATTTTTCTATATTTCAAATCTATTTATGCTGGAAAAGAGATAAAATTAAAAATAGGTATTCATTTCAATTCATAATAAAATTTTCTATCCAACCTTTCTAAGAGATTAGTCTTCAAAAACATATTAATTTATCATATCTTATGTTTAAACTTGATTTCCATTCAGAATAATATATCCTTTTATACATGAAATCCGACACGCTATATGGCTATTTTGGGTATATGGTACAATTTTGTATCTAAAAAAATATTTTTTAAGAACTGTATATTAATATTATATTTAAATAACATGAACTATTAAGTAGTTTATTGCTTTGGATAAAATAGAAAAATTTAATACTAATATTAAATATTCTTTGACAAATAAAATAGTAAACATCATGGACATATTTATATCTTTACACGTTAAGTTAAATTAATATAAAAGATATGAAAAGGGCATTAAAATGAAAAAAGAAAGTGAACTATGCATATCTAGAATTGAAGATATATTGGATTTGATGAAAGAAGTTCTTGTAAGACACATTGAACACTTGTAAGACACTTTGGTGTTCAATGGAAACTATTTCTAAGTGTCTTTCATTCAACTTTGGACTATTAGTAACACAATTAGAAAATTAGATGTTCTTGTAAGACACTTAGATGTTCAAACCCTTCTATAGGATAGTCTAGTAGTTGGATGCTTCTATAGGACATCCATACACTAGGGTGATGATGCCTTTTACTGAGCCTTGAGTTCTAAAAATTTAAAAGAAACTATTCATATCTATTTTCTAAATCATGTTTTATAGACCTTATATAAATACCCATAATGATTTATTATTCATGTTTAATTGAATAGAAAATTTGATGTTTTTAATTATTAGGAATTATTCAATTAATTTTTTAGGTGGCATGTTCCAACTTCAATTATCCTTTAGAATATTTTATAGTGTGTGATCCTAGATGACCTAATGGTGGTGTATGCAAATTTTTAAACCTAAGAAGATTTTTTAATTCTAGGTGGTGTGTTAAGGTGACTTAAAACAAGATGGAGATGAATGTCACTAGAAGGAATCATATAAGGGACATCATAAACATAACTTTTTTATCACAAAGAGGAACTAATAAATAATATAAATATCAATTTTAGTGAATTTAAGAAGCCATGGAAGATTAATCTAGATCAAAGATAGAGAATTTACATGGAAAAAAGGTGATAAAAATGATAGAAATGGAATATATAGAGTAATCATATATAGAGAATCTATTGGAGTATGCTAAGAATAATTATATATAATAACTCTTAAATATGAGTCTTCATCATCTAGAAAAATATGTAGATAAAGAAAATTATAGAATGTGTGGATATATATCTTACATCAATTTCAAAATGGACACCAAAGTCAAACTAGCTAGGTTTTGTAAACACTATTTTTTTGTTGTCCTTTTTGAAATTAAAGTTAAAAAAATTAGAGTAGGTTTGATTAATCATGTATAGCCGTAGGGTTCATGAAAACTATTTTAGTGATGTATAAAGTTGTAAAAATAAGGGAAATTAATCCTAAAAAATATTATAAGAATAGATCATGATGTCAATGTAAAAAATATAAGCTAAAGATTGCAAGAGTATTTACAAGTTATTCTAGTGACAAGTAAATATGTGAAACTAAAGAAAATAAATCCTTAAACAAACCTATAGGAATAGAATGTCACTGTAGAAGCATAAGTTGAAGAATATAAAGTGGGAAATTTATGATCTTATAGAAAGATTGTTGATTTTTCTTTTTTTAAAAGAGTCATGAATAAAATAAATTGTCGTCATAAATAAAATAAATTGTCTCTAACTATAGTGTATTTTAACAAAGGAGGTGTAATTCTTACTATCTGAAGAAATATTATGTTAAGACTTTTACTTAGATTATCTCTTATATTCCTTAATTTTCTGTAAGAAACAAGTTGTGATTCTAAATATAGGAATTAAAAAATGTGGGTGGCCTTTACTATGCATCTATAAGGGATCCACTTGTAGATTCTATGTTGAAGAATAAATTAAAGTTCACTAGACTAATAAAATTGAAGTATGAAATTTCTTATTCAAAATGAATAATATTATACAAATTTCAAATTAAGTATGAAATATCTGGAGGTTATGTTTCTAGATTAATAATAAAGAAAGAAATATTATCATTTGAATCTTCCACATATAACTTCTGGAAATTTCTATATTTCTCTTTGTGCAAATAAAATACTCTAGATATTTCTTTCATTCCAAATAATTAAGTATCTCAAATGACATTACCAATAAATAACAATGCATGGACTCTTTTATGAAAATAGAGTTAAAATAAAAGAAAGAAGAATGAAATTGTATTAATCTTTTCAAATTAGTAAAATAAGGTTAATGCAATTGAAAAATACAAATTTTTAAATGGTTTTAAAGAAAAATCCTAAAAGAAACATTATCCTAAAAATTTCTTATAGTTTTAAAATTGTAAATATTTCTTTTTTCATGAGATTTGTTTTCATTTTGATTTAATATTGTCCAGTTTCTACTAGAATAATATTTAGATTGAGAATATCCATAGAAATAATCAATCAAAAGCACTTATCTAATTTAAAACATCTGAATTGATAATTGTGAGGTGTCAATGATGATAGGTATTTTGAGAGGTGTTCACTCACTTTTGACACCTCTTCCTTCATTTGTAGTAAGCATCTTGCCACCACTCTACTTGTGAGGAGTCTTATCCTCAATTTGTGAATGTTGGTTGTCTATCTCCTCCTATTTATGCGGACCTTTGTTTGCCTAGTAGATTAGTTGACTACATATATTTCTTGTGTTCATTTCCTATTTATCTATAGAAATCTATGAACAGAAAAATTATCATTTGAAAATTAACAATCAATTCAAAAATATATTCTCACATCCGAACAGCCAAACACCTCAAAAAACAAGAAAAAACAAGATAGAATAGGTTAAATTGAATAGAGAATGAGTAACACTTCCATAAACATATTGACCATTCTCTCTTTAAACCCCAATACAATTTAGAATCATAAAAACATGATTGCATGATAATGGTCTGGATGGAATGTTCAACAATTAGTTTTTCTTAGGTACAGACAGATGCAAGAGAAATTTAGAGGTTTTCTAACTACTAATGAGCAAGCATCTATTAGATACATGGCATTGTTATGTTAATCCATATTCTTATTAAATTAAACATGGATAACAGATGAGACATTCAGGAAAAATGAAAAAGAAAAATGGGAAGGTAAAGTGATATTGGCACGGCTCAATCTGAGAAAGCATTACAATGGAAGTAGTGCTGTCATCGGATTGAACCGCACCAGCATCTCTTTTCCACAATAAAACTAACAAACCAACCTCATTCTGACGCCGCAATATTCTTTTGATCCAATATTTCCTGCTTGTCCCGATTTCAGAAACTGCTCATCAATCAATCCTGCTTATAAGAAAATCAAATGAAAGACTATGTCTAAGCTCGATAGAAAGCTGAAAGTTAAATTCATGAACCAAGATCATATACCCATTACATATATAATGCTGGTAGGCATGCAATGTTATTGGGATCCCAGTAATCGTATACCATTAATCAAAGAATTTATGTCAGTACAAGTACATTACCACCTTTACAACAATTTTCTTTTTGTCAAACTCGTTACATGATCTATAATTTTCTATAGAGATTAATCGTTTTTAAGTCCCCATAATATATTTTCCACAGACAACGCCGTATAAAATGAAGGCATATCTGTTTCATGGATTAGGGTTTAGGGGACACCATTGGATGGGAGAAATAAAATATTGAAGTGTTTTGTCTCACTTGTTTGTGGTTTTGATGGTTGAGATTCTAGCACTCCCAAAAAGGTGCGTGGAAAACAGTAGAGAAGTTTTATAAGCACAAAGAGCCAGATGGTTTTGAAAATGAGAGAAGTATATGGCCGACCATCTTCGTCCTCATTCGCTAATATATTTCTAGTTTAGTGCTTATTGCCATTGATAAGCAAAACATTAGGTTTCGACTAGACCTAAAGTCAACTAAACATGGATTTTGCTTGTAGACAACTAGGCATAGCCTATCCCAACCTTCTCGACATCTTTCCATAAAACTTTGCTATTGTTTACAGTGTGGCTCATAAGATGTCTTCTCCTATATTTTAAAAGGGCATGAGTGTGATTTGGACTTTAGGCATTATGTAATTATGATTTTGTTGACATTTGGACAGATGATTTTGGACTATCCATGATGGTTGACATCGTTAGTGGAAATATTTTAAACTCTCACCATCATGAACTTATGTTTCTTTGGCATATCAGGAGAAGCATTAACACATTAACAAAGGGTGTCCATGTGAATGTGGCAATTAGTACCAAACCATTCACAGGAATTGATCAACAAGAATGCTCTTGCTATGGGCTTGGTTGAAAAAATATCATTTCCTAGGTTTTATCATATTTTTTATCATTCTTTTCCTAGGCATACCTCTTTTAAGGGTTTGATTCTCCTTAGTTAAAAAATCATGTGAAAAGGATGAATATCTTCCTTATTCATTAAATTATCTTCCCTATTTTTATTCAAATGTTATAGTAGACTTCTTTATTCATTGGATTCTTTTTCACAATAAAGATTATTATAGAATATATGGCTTTGAATTATGTATTCTAATAGTCTTTTTGAATAGTTTAGGTACACATTATATCCTTACACTAAGATGAGGGGGCTTTGATTTATGTACAAATTAGTGATTCATAACTAATATGGTTTTACATATCAGAGGTCTAATATTTTCATATTTCATATCAATTATCATAAATAATTTTTTGATTAAACTATGTGAAAAAAAATAATCTTTAATATTTTGGATCATGCTATATGAACCATCACATAGGTATTAGAATAGATATCATGCCAATGAGTACAATAGTCTACATATCCTTTCTAAATTATTAATCAATATTTCTATTTATTTTTCATTACCTTTACAATTATAATGTCAATTGCTAATATATTCTAACCCTTATTTTACAAAGACTAACTCATAATATCTAGTGGTTTCTTACTCAATGATTTTTTTTGAAATGTGTCTTCTTAGAAGAAATATTCAAAAAATGTGTCTCTATCTCCTCTAGCCTCTTCAAATTATTTATATGTGTATATCTAACAATTCCCCTTAGATTATCAATTTCCGAGCTACATAACAAGATCATCTCTTGCATCAATATTTGTTCCTTGAATTTTAAAACGTGATATTAGTTTTATGAATAGATATTGCATGAGTGGAACTAGCATCTACCTATCATCTACTATTAACATAGATAATTAACTCTTAATTATCATTCTTTTTTTTTAGAAAAATTCTTCCTCAACATTAGCAAGGATAAGAGGGAGATGTTTGAATTATCATAACAAAATATCATCAATGCTAGTTACTAACACATACCAAATAAGAATTCTATGCATTGAGTTTTATTTTTTATTTTAATGCCTTCCTTTCTTTCAATATCAAAATCGGTTCAAATACTCATCACATTCTTTAGTGTTCATTCTCCTCTAGTTCAAAAATCTCTCAATATATTATATTGCTCTCCTTACACTCATATTCTCTTCCTCTCTTTCATGTTTCATACATCTCTTCATAATTTGTGTTGATATCTTCTATTAATCATTAAGTCTCCCTTCATCTATTTACCTCTATCATTCTTGATTTTTTTTCTATTTTATGGTCATTGTACCTCTTTTATCAATGATTCTATCATTTACACATAGTATGGTAGAAACTAGAGTTTAGGGTGTTATTCACAATTACACATGGACTCTTTTTTTCTTAAATTGAAACATGATAGAGAGGTATAATGTGAAATAAGGAATGTTATTTATATGTTTACTTGATTGAATGTAGATCCAAAGTTCTTTGGAGCATAATGTAGGTGGAAATTAGGGTTCAATATGCAATAAAGTTCCACCCTAACCTCTAATTTCCATGGAATTCCAAATTTTTAAACCCTATACCTAGTCAAATAGGAAAAGACCTACCATTTTCTTATGGAATGACTGATTAATCAAGTGATAAGCATCTTCAAGAATTCATAAAAGTAAAATATTATTATGAGGTAGATGATTAAGATTTCATCCTCACATTGTTTATTTTGCATTAGAAGTTGATTGTTGGGAATGTTATGTAAGTTTTTTATTACTTTTATTTCACATTGAATCATTAGCATTTTTTGAGTACTTTGGTAGTTACAAATTTATTCTTAATGTGCCATAAATATATTCAATAGTGTTTGCAAAAACAACAATTTGTATTAGCATATTTAGTTTAACTTTTTCAAAATATTTGGTAGATATTCTATAGCATATTACACCCAATGGAGACCTTAGTTTGGCCCTCTACTTAGGTATATTTAATTTTGATTTGAATTTTCCTTCTAAGAGACAAGCTCCTTGTATTTTTTTAGTATGATTACACCTTAGCAACTAGAATTAATGAGAAAATTAATTATCTATGCTTGTTGGATTTTGATTCAAGGAAGCTCATTTTGTTAAATCATTACCTCTAGGAACATAGTCCATAGGATTTCTTGCAAATAGTGAAGGTGGTGGTGATCAATAAATTTTTTTCTTGATCCTATGACATTTATGTATGCTACATTTCTCATGGTGAATGTACTTTTATTTGTTATTTCATAAGAAAACAATGTGAATTAACTTGCAAATATTAAGCTATATAAATTATTTTAATTTATACTTGTTGATAAATGACATGACACAAGGGATGGAGATATTATAATTTATGTAAAGCTTGATGTATCACAGTTTGGTTTTTGCATTACAATGAGTTCGGCCATTCATATGATTTGAATGAATGTGGAAATTTTAGCTCTTATCCAAATGATGCGACCAAGTCTAAGTTTATTTTAAGTATAAAATACACCAATTGTTAAAAATTAAGTCATTTTTTTTTAATAATTCTTGATATTTTCCCATGATGACAATAGTATTATACTTGAGTATGAATTTTTTAGTTAGTACTTGAGTATGGTGTGGGAGATTTTTTAGTTAGAAAAATTATCTGTAATACTCCCATGTTTGCTGATTCATTAGATACTCTTGATACTTTTGATCTTGTGGATACTCTGTGATGCTCTATGTGGTGGATTTATATTTGATCATGTCTGGTTTCTTAGTTAATTTGCTTACTGCTCTTTACATTATGTGTGACAGCTGATGATACATTATTCATTGATGATTTGATTCCTTGTGCAATGGTGTTCTTTAAATTTATATATGATAATGTAATTTCATGATATTATGTTTACGATGACATGTTTAGTATTTTATGGTGGAAGGACAGAGTAGTACCACTCGCTTGCGAGTGCCCTATTACCCTGCTATTTTCTTTCACCATGTGTTTTAGTGGAGATTATATGTTACTTGACAGGACAGGGTGAGCACAAATTAAACCCAATGGGCACGATGTGGTTAAAAGGAGTTGTTAAGGAGGAATTCCCGACCCAAGTCCGTCATTTCATATGAGGTTGTTGAATCATATGTTGATCTGATTTTTGTCTTGATATTTCGATTATTTTTGAGTTAAATGATTTATTTAATTTAATTATGTTGGTGATAGTTAATTTAATTATTTTAGAATTAAAAGATTAAATTAAAGTTATTTTTATTAATTATGAGTTAGTATGTATTAAATTTTAATTATATTTTAATTAAAAGTTAATTATCTATGAAAGCTTGTTTTAATTAAAAATTTAGAATTGAGTGGTGGTAATTTAAAATAAATAAATAAATAAATACATCAATAATAATAATTAATTAAAGCTGGAGAATAAAATTAGTTATTTTTTTGAAATATTTTCATGGGAACAGAAGAGGAAGAGTGAGGGGTGGTTGAAATGGGCTTTGGTATTCTTTTAAAAGGAATAGGAAAGAGGTAGAGAGGAGATTTTTCTTTTTGGGAGATTTGTCTAAGATTTTGGTTTTGGAAAAGAAGTTACAGGAAAAGGGGCAGTACTGGAAAGGAGAAGGAAAGCGTTTTTGTTGGATTTCTTCTATAGCCGTAGGACATCGGGTTCCTTTCAAAATTTTGTCCTGTGTGTGTATGCTTCTGTTATTTTTATATACTTTTGGCTGTATGGTTCGATGAAATTCAATCTCTGAGTGTATTGAATTAATTGATTGAAAATTCTGTCTGTATAAACTTTGCAATGTTTTCATAAAATTTAGGAAAAACCCTTTCTAAATCTTTTCAATATAATTTATTTTGGAAAACATAGTTGACAGCGAATTATTTAAACATTATTATTTGAGATCCAACTCAGACCTTGAATTTTTACTTGATCAGAACAAAATATTTGATCATTGTCTCGGAACCAGGATTAAATGAGGGTAATACTATTTGTTTCGATAAATACAATTTCATAGGTTTAATTACTTCTAAATTACTGGAAAGTAGTTTTAAATTTGCAAGGCCGGGTTGTTTAAATTAAAAGGGTTTAATCTGGTGCCTGTGTTTGAATAATTGGGTTTTGTGCTTGCTGTGATTCTTTGCATTGGTGGATGATAATTTAATTGGGTCGAAATTCTTTTTTTTTTTTGCTTGGTCCCTGGCAATGTTTGATTGATGCGTCCATGTCAGATATAGTATGTGATAAAGCCGATATCCCCATTCCTTTCTCCGTATTTTTGAGTCACCAATGTATTTGGAAATTCGTTTATCTCATAATAATTCCTTGGTGTCCGTATTAATTTATGTGTGTGGCCACTGTTTTATTTTCCATGCCTATTTTTCTGAATGGTTATTTAGTCTTTCATTTCTCTGTGTGTTGGGAGGAATGTGGTTGGCGGCAGCCACATCATCCCAACTCTCACTTAGCTGTCACGCATTTCTTTTTCCTTCCCTGGTTACCCTTTAATGCCGGCGTACAATGTGTGCCGTTTCGCGCATTTACCATTGATTATTTCCTGTTTTAAGTCATGGTTTCCTTTGTTTTCTAAGCCCTACTTTTACTGGCCAATTTATATATTGATTATTCTGGTATGGTTGATTCTCGTATGCCTGTGAAGGGTGTGGTTGGCGACGACCATACTCTCCTGGACGTCCATTCCCTATGACTGCACGCGAAGATCTCCCCATTCTCTCCTTGGATGGCATGCTGTGTACTATGGCGTCCGTCCCTTCATTCACCATGGCGGGTTCGCTGTGCAAATGGCTTCATTACTAGTTCTTTCTTCATAGTTAATGGATGCGTTCGAATAATTAAGGATAGTCATTTGGTTCATTTCCGCGTTCTTATTTTATTTGCATATATACTTATAGTATTAGTTTTGAAATATGAATCCATTAGTTTTGGTTGAATTCGCAAGCAATACGTGGTACATACTCTTGTGTAGTGAAAAGTACTGATGCCACATGGTGTTGGGTTAAAAGAATGTAATTTCCATTGTTTGGGCCGCGTTTAGTGTACTCAGCGATGGGCTATTATCTGATGCATAATAATTTAGAAATATAACTGCTTATCAGGATCATACTCAGGATATATTTATATGATTTTTGTTGTGTGTGTTAATTTATATGTTTTTTTTTTAATTTGTGTTTCGTTCGATGGATAATAGAATTGAGTTATGGGTAATTAAACAAGTTTATATTTATATAGATCTATGTTGATATAATTGGAGTAAACCTAATATCTGTATTAAAGTCAATACTAGTTTATATATATATACGTATGTGTAGATTTGATATATGTATATTGTAATTTTATTGTAGGTTAGTTTTAATTTGATAGTATAAAAATAGGATAGGATATAATTAGTTTTATTTATGGAATATTGTGAAACGAGAATAACGGTGAAAAGTAGAGATAATTGGATGTTTTGAATTAAATGGAATTTTTGTGTATTGAATTACATTTTGTTGTGAATTGTTCCATGTTTTAAGACGTGTTCCTAAGGATTCTTTTGAGTTATATCATTTCATGAATGATGGGAATTTTCTTTGTTGGGGAAACCTAGAAGTTTAACGTTCTTGTTAGGAACCTAAGTGATTCCAGAGGAGGGATAATGTGGCTCTCTTGTTTCGTTTTAAATTTGATTTTTGTGATGTTATTGGATCAGTTATACGTTTGGATTATACCAATCTATGAATGAGTTTCCTTGTGGTTGGTGAGATGGTCATGCCTCACCTTGATTATCATTGATTCAGTTCTTTATGTGGTACAATCCTTGATGTTATTGTTTTGTGGTTGAGTGTTTAGAGGGAGTGGCTCTAAGTGGGTGGTCGGCGCACAAAGGGGCGCAAGGATAGCCCTTGTTAGAGTGAATTTAATAAGTGATAATTTAAAGCAATTAACTAGGGGTGGGTAGTAACACACTAAAAATATAATTGTTGCCTCATCTACCTTTTAGTACTACTACAGACAAAAGGGTATTGAGAAGGCCGTGGTTGGCATGATCGTTGCCTTGTCTCCACAAAAGGTAACAGTTCCGCATGAGCAACCCTATGGGGTGGTTCCTTGAGATAGGTAGCCTGGATAACCATAGATGGAGGCGGCTCCTAGTGCTTGGTTTCCTGGATAATCCGTTAGTAGATGGAGGCGGTACCTTGCAATAGGTAGCCTAGAGAATCCATGTTAAGCCATGCGATGACACTTCCCTCTAACATTCATATTTATGTTGTCTTTTGGAAATCCTCTGGAATTGGCCACTTGCCTTGTATTGCTGATTTTTATTGTTGTTTGAACTTGAGCGCTTTTATGTGTTGTGTGATTTCATTTAGTTGGTTGTGAGTCTTTGTCTTGTCAATCTTGGTCGGGAACCCTTCCTTAGCAACTCCTAGCACGGGGGTGGTCGGGTGGATCGTGTTTCGCACCCCGTTGGGATTCTCTCTTTTATGTAGGTTCATCTTTCAATGTTGAGTTGCAGTATCAGCAAATTCTTTGCTCGTGGGTCCCAGGATTATGTATTTATGTGATTCTTTTATCGATGTATCATTTCCACCTAGTTGGGAAAGTCTTGTATATTATTGCACATGGTGCTATTGTAATGTAATCTTATGATGATGCATTGTACTTTTATTGTAAACTTGGTTATGAGAAGAATTTATAATAATGTTATAACTTTGGATATTATTCAATCTTATGGCTTTATTGTTGTTACTGATGTAATTATACTTATTGATGTATGTATGTATGGTTTATGTAATGGTTAGTTAGATGTTAATGTTGTTAAGAGTTAGTTCTTAAGTAATGACCTCATTTTCCTCAAAGGATTAAGTTATGCAATTTGATTAATGGTTATGTTATGTTATTTACTATTCTCTCCTATGTTCATAAAAAAAAATAAAAAAAAATTGGTTGCATTTTACTTATTTCCTTTGGGGTTGCGTGGTGGGGCGTTACAACTTGGTATCAGAGCCAAGGTTGCTAACGCTGGGTTCTTTGGGTAGTCGGTGTCCGTTAGGCAACCTTTGTGTTAACTTTGATCTTACATACTATAACTATGTGCAGGATCATGCCTCGAGCTAGAGGTCGTGGCCGTGGAAGAGGCCGAGGTGGTGGTCGAGCAGTCAGTCATCATAGTCCATCCCCACCAAGTCTCCATGGTTCGGGACATGAGGAAAATTCAAATCCTCAAAGTAATCCACTAGATGGTGACCAGAATCTGGGGCAGCTTGGGTTGGATGGTTAGTTGCAACGTCTTCTAGGAGAACTCCTTGATCGTTTGGGACCTAGGCCTTAGGAAGAGTCACGGATCGAAAGAGAGAGAGAAAGGTCTCCAAGGGACAAGGATGTGCCAGCAGATCAGGATGCAGTTATAGCATGACATATGAGGGATTTGTTGAGAGCTCACCCTCCTACCTTCGATGGCTCGGGAGGAGGCTTGGAAGTAGAAACCTGGTTGATAGATTTGGATCGTTGCTTCGCAATGCACCCATTTGGTAGCAATACCAAGGCTCAGTGTGCAGTAATGTATTTGCGGGGTTTCGCCTATACTTGGTGGAGGTTGGAAGAATAGAAGTTGCACCTAGATATCAGTGTGGTTACATGGGAATTGTTCTTGGATAGGTTCAGGGCTCAGTTTCTCTTGGATCATTGGAGGGAGTGTAGAGCCGATAAGTTCCATGATCTTAAGCAGAATAAATCGCAATCTCAGCAGAGGGACAGGTCCCAGGGCAAGAAGTTTCGTAGTTGGCAGCGAGATAAACCTGATCGTTCTATACAGCCTGCACAAAGTGCACAGTTAGCACCATCCAGAGGTAGATTTCAGTAATCAAATGCACTGTCTAGGGTTAGAGGCTTTGGGAGAGGTACAGGTTGCTTCTCGTGTGGGCAGCAAGGGCATATTGCTAGACAGTGTCCATAGAAGACTACTTCAGAATTTAGTCAGAGGCCAGCTGTTTGAAAGCCTACAGTAGGTAATGCGGGAAGAGCTCATCGGGTTTTTGCGACAGTAGATAATCGGAAAGCTGAGCATCAGGGTACCATGATCGAAACATCAGGTGTGTTGAAGGGTACTAAAGTCTCCATACTTTTTTATTATGGTGCTTCTGATTCATTTATATCTCCTTCCGTTGTGGAGCGATATGGTTTGGTGGCATCTAGGCAAGGCATAACTTGGCAGGTTGAACTAGCCTTAGGGTCGAAAGTTCTTGTAGAAGAGTTTGTTCTGGGTTGTAAGTTAGATTTGGGAGCCTTTTCAACTCAGGTGGACCTTCGGATCTTACCCCTGGGCTCATATGATATAGTCTTGGAAATGGATTGGTTGTGTTCACATCGTGCTTTGCTGGATTGTCGTCGTAAGGCAGTGCAGTGTATCAATGATTCTAGAAAGGAGGTGGAGATCATGGGCACTTAGAGGCCTATTTCTTTGCGGATGATCTCTGCCATGAAGTTAAAAAGGTTGTTCCGGCAGGTTTGTCACTCTTTGCGGTAGCAGTGCATGATCTCGAGACTGATGATAGTCGAGAGAAATCATTGGATGATTATCCTCTTCTTAAGGGGTTTGTTGATGTGTTTCTGAGTGAGATACCTAGAATTCTGCCTAAGCGGGATATCAATTTTTGGATAGACCTAGTACCTGGAGCTGAGCCTATCTCTCGGGCTCTGTACCGAATGACCACATAGGAACTTTAGGAAATCTGTCTTCAGTTGGAGGAGTTGATAGCAAAATGGTTTATCCGTCCGAGTGTCCCTCCATGGGGAGCACCCATGATTTTCGTGAAGAAGAAGGATGGTTCTCTCCACTTATGCATTGATTATAGACAGTTGAATAAAGTAACAGTGAAGAATCGTTATCCCCTGCCTAGAATAGACGATCTCTTCGATCAGATAAGAGGGGAAAAGATATTCTCCAAGATCGATCTGAAGTCCAGATATCACCAGTTGAGGATTGCAAAGCAGGATATTCATAAAATCGCATTTCACACTCGATACAGGCATTACGAGTTCATAGTGATTCCGCTTTGGTTGACGAATGCGCCTTCAGTATTCATGAGTTTGATGAATGGGGTGTTCAGGACCTTTTTGGATAGATTTGTTCTTGTGTTCCTCGATGATATTTTGATCTATTCTAGGTCTATAGAGGAACATGAGGAACATCTCAAGTAGGTATTGCAATGTTTGAGGGTAAACCAGTTATATGCCAATTTGGCAAAGTGCGACTTTTACAAGACTGAAGTTCAGTATCTTGGCCACGTCATCTCAGGTGAAGGAATCTCTGTGGACCCTGCAAAGATTCAAGCTATTGTAGATTGGCCCATACCTTCTAACATCTCAGAAGTTTGCAGTTTCATGGGGCTTGCAGGTTATTATTGGCAGTTTGTTCAAGGCTTTTCTAGAATTGCACATCCTATAACTTCTCTCCAGAGGAAAGGGAATAAATTTTTGTGGGTAGAAAAATGTCAGCAGGATTTTCAGACTCTTAAGGAGAAACTGACAAGTGCACCTATTTTGGCAGTACCAGATCCTGCAGGAGAGTTTGTGGTGTGTACTGATGCCTCCTTGGAAGGCCTAGGGGCTGTCTTGATGCAGGAAGGGCGTGTGATTGCATACGAATCCCAAAAAATTAAAGATCATGAATTGAACTATCCTACACATGATCTTGAGTTGGCCGCGGTGGTTCATGCTCTGGTTAGATGGAGACATTTTCTCTTGCGGCATCAATTCGAGTTGCATACTGATCATCACAGTCTACAATACATATTTACACAGCCGAATTTGAATGCTAGACAGAGGAGATGGATGGAATTTTTGTGCGAGTATGATTTCGAAGTGAAATATATTCAGGGTAAGGAGAATGTGGTAGCTGATGCTTTGAGAAGGCGTAGGCATGAGGTTTCTGCTATGATTCTTGGGATTGATTTGAGGAGTCAAATCCTCCATGCTCTCTCTTCAGACAGTTGGTATTATGAGGTGAAGTTTGAGATCGAGTCAGGACGGTCTCTCGAAGGAAAATTTTCTGGGTACTCTTTGGATTCTGATGGTGTTTTGCATTATTTAGGACGTATGTATGTACCTCCTGTAGAGGGTCTCCGTACTCTGATTTTGACTGAAGCCCATAGGGCTCCCTATTTGGCACATCCAGGGGTTAAGAAAATGTATGCGAATCTGCGTTCATTATATTTTTGGTCAGGAATGAAGCGGGATATCACTAATTTCGTAGCTAGATGTCTGGAGTGCCAGAGGGTTAAGGCAAAACATCATCATCCGACAAGATTACTACAGCCTAATCTTGTTCCTAAGAGGAAATGGGATATCATTTCTATGGATTTTATCGTTGGTCTGCCCATGTCTTCTAGGCGACACGATGCGATCATGGTTACTGTGGACAGGTTAACTAAAGTAGCTCATTTCCCTCCTATCAAATCATCTTCTACTGCGTCTGTAGTAGCTAGATTTTTATGGAGGACATAGTTCGATTACATGGTATACCACAGAGGATCATATTTGACAGAGATCCATTGTTTACATCGACACTATGGACTTCCTTGTAGCGGTCTCTAGGGACTCAGTTGAATTTTAGCTCCACCTATCATCCTGAGACTGATGGTCAGACTGAGAGAGTTAATCAGGTGTTAGAGGACATGCTCCACATGTACATCATGGATCAACAATCTCGTTCGGAGGAGTATTTGTATTTGGTTGAGTTTTCCTACAATAATGGTTATCATAGCTCCATTGGCATGGCACTTTTTCAGGTGTTGTATGGTTGTCCTTGCCGTACCCCTTTGAGCTGGGATCGGTTAGAGGACAGGGTTCTTCTTGGACCTGACATGCTTCGAGATATGGAGCAGCAGGTGGCACGTAACAGAGAGCATCTTATTGCAACATAGGATAGACAAAAAAAGTATGCAGATGCTCATCATGTTGATCGGCAGTCTATAGTTGGGGATCGTGTGTTTCTCCGAGTGCGTCCACGAAAGAGTCCTATCCATTATGGAAAGGGTTCTAAGTTGGCACCTCGTTTTGTTGGGCCCTTTGAGGTGTTAGAGAGAATCAGACCTATTGCCTACCACCTAGCCTTGCCACCTAGCCTGTCGCGGATACACGATGTTTTTCATGTTTCTATTCTGAGACCTTATTTCCCTGATGTTACTCATGTGCTAGATTGGAATGCTTTGCAGGTAGAGGACGGGCAACTAGCTCTAGAGCCCGTGGTCGTGCTTCAGCGTCGGAGTCTCGCCCTCAGGGGCAGAGATATTGAGCAGGTGCGGGTCCAGTGGGATCCGAATGATGAAACCTCGGCGACTTGGGAGGATGCATCTCTCATTAGAGAGGCTTACCCTTTTTTGTTCTCTGGCTTCCAGGAGTAAGCCATGTTCTAAGGGGGGAGGATGTAATACTCCCATGTTTGCTGATTCATTAGATACTCTTGATACTTTTGATCTTGTGGATACTCTGTGATGCTCTATGTGGTGGATTTATATTTGATCATGTGTGGTTTCTTAGTTAATTTGCTTACTGCTCTTTACATTATGTGTGACAACTGATGATACATTATTCATTGATGATTTGATTCATTGTGCAATGGTGTTCTTTAAATTTATATGCGATAATGTAATTTCATGATATTATGTTTACGATGACATGTTTAGTATTTTATGGTGGAAGGATGGAGTAGTACCACTCGCTTGCGAGTGCCCTATTACCCTGCTATTTCCTTTCACCATGTGTTTCAGTGGAGATTTTATGTTACTTGACGTTTATCTATTTGCAGGATTAAAGTCTCGACTCCACCTGCTTCAGCAGGACAGGGCGAGCACAAATTAAACCCAGCAGGTACGATGTGGTTAAAAGGAGTTGTTAAGGAGGAATTCCCAACCCAAGTCCGTCATTTCGTATGAGGTTGTTGAATCATATGTTGATCTAATTTTTGTCTTGATATTTCGATTATTTTTGAGTTAAATGATTTATTTAATTTAATTATGTTGGTGATAGTTAATTTAATTATTTTAGAATTAAAAGATTAAATTAAAGTTATTTTTATTAATTATGAGTTAGTATGTATTAAAGTTTAATTATATTTTAATTAAAAGTTAATTATCTATGAAAGCTTGTTTTAATTAAAAATTTAGAATTGAGTGGTGGTAATTTAAAATAAATAAATAAATAAATACATCAATAATAATTAATTAAAGCTGGAGAATAAAATTAGTTATTTTTTTGAAATCTTTTCATGGGAACAGAAGAGGAAGAATGAGGGGTGGTTGAAATGCGATTTTTTATTCTTTTAAAAGGAAGAGGATAGAGGTAGAGAGAAGATTTTTCTTTTTGGGAGATTTGTCTGAGATTTTGGATTCGGAAAAGAAGCTACAGGAAAAGGGGCAGTACTAGAAAGGAGAAGGAAAGCATTTTTTTTCGATTTCTTCTATAGCCGTAGGACATCAGGTTCCTTTCAAAATTTTGTCCTGTGTGTGTATGGTTCGATGAAATTCAATCTCTGAGTGTATTGAATTAATTGATTGAAAATTCTGTCTGTATAAACTTTGCAATGTTTTCATAAAATTTAGGAAAAACCCTTTCTAAATCTTTTCAATATAATTTATTTTGGAAAACATAGTTGACAGCGAATTATTTAAACATTATTATTTGAGATCCAACTCAGACCTTGAATTTTTACTTGATCAGAACAAAATATTTGATCATTGTCTCGGAACCAGGATTAAATGAGGGTAATACTATTTGTTTCGATAAATACAATTTCATAGGTTTAATTACTTCTAAATTACTGGAAAGTAGTTTTAAATTTGCAAGGCCGGGTTGTTTAAATTAAAAGGGTTTAATCTGGTGCCTGTGTTTGAATAATTGGGTTTTGTGCTTACTGTGATTCTTTGCATTGGTGGATGATCATTTAATTGGGTCGAAATTCATTTCTTTTTTGCTTGGTCCCTGGCAATGTTTGATTGATGCGTCCATGTCAGATATAGTATGTGATAAAGCCGATATCCCCGTTCCTTTCTCCGTATTTTTGAGTCACCAATGTATTTGGAAATTCGTTTATCTCATAATAATTCCTTGGTGTCCGTATTAATTTATGTGTGTGGCCACTATTTTATTTTCCACACCTATGTTTCTAAATGGTTATTTAGTCTGTCATTTCTCTGTGCATTGGGAGGAATGTGGTTGGCGGCAGCCACATCATCCCAACTCTCACTTAGCTGTCATGCATTTCTTTTTCCTTCCCTGGTTACCCTTTAATGCCAGCGTACAATGTGTGCCATTTCGCGCATTTACCATTGATTATTTCATGTTTTAAGTCATGGTTTCCTTTGTTTTCTAAGCCCTACTTTTACTGGCCGATTTATATATTTATTATTCTGGTATGGTTGATTCTCGTATGCCTGTGAAGGGTGTGGTCGGCGACGACCATACTCTCCTCGACCTCCATTCCCTGTGACTGCACGTGAAGATCTCCCCGTTTTCTCCTTGGATGGCATGCTGCGTACTATGGCGTCCGTCCCTTCATTCACCATGGCGGGTTCGCTGTGCAATGGCTTCGTTACTAGTTCTTTCTTCATAGTTAATGGATGCGTTCGAATAATTAAGGATAGTCATTTGGTTCATTTCCGCATTCTTATTTTATTTGCATATATACTTATACTATTAGTTTCGAAATATGAATCTATTAGTTTTGGTTGAATTCGCAAGCAATACGTGGTACATACTCCTGTGTAGTGAAAAGTACTGATGCCGCATGGTGTTGGGTTAAAAGAATGTAATTTCCATTGTTTGGGCCATGTTTAGTGTACTTAGCGATGGGCTATTATCTGATGCATAATAATTTAGAAATATAACTGCTTATCAGGATCATACTCAGGATATATTTATATGATTTTTGTTGTGTGTGTTAATTTATATGTTTTTTTTTTTATTTGTGTTTCATTCGATGGATAATAGAATTGAGTTATGGGTAATTAAACAAGTTTATATTTATATAGATCTATGTTGATATAATTGGAGTAAACCTAATATCCGTATTAAAGTCAATACTAGTTTATATATATATACGTATGTGTAGATTTGATATATGTATATTGTAATTTTATTGTAGGTTAGTTTTAATTTGATAGTATAAAAAGAGGATAGGATATAATTAGTTTTATTTATGGAATATTGTGAAACGAGAATAACGGTGAAAAGTAGAGATAATTGGATGTTTTGAATTAAATGGAATTTTTGTGTATTGAATTACATTTTGTTGTGAATTGTTTCATGTTTTAAGACGTGTTCCTAAGGATTCTTTTGAGTTATATCATTTCATGAATGATGGGAATTTTCTTTGTTGGGGAAACCTAGAAGTTTAACGTTCTTATTAGGAACCTAAGTGATTCCAGAGGTGGGATAATGTGGCTCTCTTGTTTCGTTTAAAATTTAATTTTTGTGATGCTATTGGATCGGTTATACGTTTGGATTATACCAATCTATGAATGAGTTTCCTTGTGGTTGGTGAGATGGTCATGCCTCACCTTGATTATCATTGATTCAGTTCTTTATGTGGTACAATCCTTGATGTTATTGTTTTGTGGTTGAGTGTTTAGAGGGAGTGGCTCTAAGTGGGTGGTCGGCGCACAAAGGGGCGCCAGGATAGCCCTCGTTAGAGTGAATTTAATAAGTGATAATTTAAAGCAATTAACTAGTGGTGGGTAGTAACACACTAAAAATATAATTGTTGCCTCATCTGCCTTTTAGTGCTACTACAGACTAAAGGGGATTGAGAAGGCCGTGGTTGGCATGATCGTTGCCTTGTCTCCATAAAAGGTAACGGTTCCGCATGAGCAACCCTATGGGGCGGTTCCTTGAGATAGGTAGCCTGGATAACCATAGATGGAGGCGGCTCCTAGTGCTTGGTTTCCTGGATAATCCGTTACTAGATGGAGGTGGTACCTTGCAATAGGTAGCCTAGAGAATCCATGTTAAGCCATGCGATGACACTTCCCTCTAACATTCATATTTATGTTGTCTTTTGGAAATCCTCTGGAATTGGCCACTTGCCTTGTATTGCTGATTTTTATTATTGTTTGAACTTGAGCACTTTTATGTGTTGTGTGATTTCATTTAGTTGGTTGTGAGTCTTTGTCTTGTTGATCTTGGTCGGGAACCCTTCCTTAGCAACTCCTAGCACGGGGGTAGTTGGGTGGATCATGTTTCGCACCCCGTTGGGATTCTCTCTTTTATGCAGGTTCATCTTTCAGTGTTGAGTTGCAGTATCAGCAGATTCTTTGCTCATGGGTCCCAGGATTATGTATTTATGTGATTCTTTTATCGATGTATCATTTCCACCTAGTTGGGCAAGTCTTGTATATTATTGCACATGGTGCTATTGTAATGTAATCTTATGATGATGCATTGTGCTTTTATTGTAAACTTGGTTCTGAGAAGAACTTATAATGATGTTATAACTTTGGATATTATTCAATCTTATGGCTTTATTGTTGTTACTAATGTAATTATACTTATAGATGTATGTATGTATGGTTTATGTAATGGTTAGTTAGATGTTCATGTTGTTAAGAGTTAGTTCTTAAGTAATGACCTTGTGTTCCTCAAAGGACTAAGTTATGCAATTTGATTAATGGTTATGTTATGTTATTTACTATTCTCTCCTATGTTCATAAAAAAAAATAAAAAAAAATTGGTTGCATTTTACTTATTTCCTTTGGGGTTGCGTGGTGGGGCATTACAACTTGGTATCAGAGCCAAGGTTGCTAACGCTGGGTTCTTTGGGTAGTTGGTGTCTGTTAGGCAACCTTTGTGTTAACTTTGATCTTACATACTATAACTATGTGCAGGATCATGCCTCGAGCTAGAGGTCGTGGCCGTGGAAGAGGCTGAGGTGATGGTCAAGCAGTCAGTCATCATAGTCCATCCCCACCAAGTCTCCATGGTTCGGGACATAAGGAAAATTCAAATCCTCAAAGTAATCCACTAGTTGGTGACCAGAATCTGGGACAGCCTGGGTTGGATGGTCAGTTGCAAAGTCTTCTAGGAGAACTCCTTGATCATTTGGGACCTAGGCCTCAGGAAGAGTCACAAATCGAAAGAGAGAGAGAGAAAGGTCTCCAAGGCACAAGGATGCGCCAACAGATCAGGATGCGGTTATAGCAGGACATATGAGGGATTTGTTGAGAGCTCATCCTCCTACCTTCGATGGCTCAGGAGGAGGCTTGGAAGTAGAAACCTGTATGATAGATTTGGATCATTTCTTCACAATGCACCCATTTGGTAGCAATACCAAGGCTCAGTGTGCAGTAATGTATTTGCGGGGTTTCGCCTATACTTGGTGGAGGTTGGAAGAATAGAAGTTGCACCTGGATATTAGTGTGGTTACATGGGAATTGTTCTTGGATAGGTTCAGGGCTCGGTTTCTCTCAGATCATTGGAGGCAGTGTAGAGCCGATGAGTTCCATGATCTTAAGCAGAATAAATTGCAGTCTTAGTAGAGGGATAGGTCCCAGGGCAAGAAGTTTCGTAGTTGGTAGCAAGATAAACCTGATCATTCTGTACAGCCTGCACAAAGTGCACAGTCAGCACCATCCAGAGGTAGCTTTCAGTAGTCAAATGCACTGTCTAGGGTTAGAGGCTTTGGGAGAGGTACAGGTTGCTTCTTGTGTGGGCAGCAAGGGCATATTGCCAGACAGTGTCCATAGAAGACTACTCTAGAATTTGCTTAGAGGCCAGCTGTTTCAAAGCCTACTGTAGGTGATGCGGGAAGAGCTCATCGGGTTTTTGCGATAGTAGATAATCAGCAAGCTGAGCATCAGGGTACCATGATCGAAACATTAGGTGTGTTGAAGGGTACTAAAGTCTCCATACTTTTTGATTCTGGTGCTTCTGATTCATTTATATCTCCTTCTATTGTGGAGCGATGTGGTTTGGTGGCATCTAGGCAAGGCATAACTTGGCAGGTTGAACTAGCCTTAGGGTCGAAAGTTCTTGTAGAAGAGTTTGTTCTGGGTTGTATGTTAGATTTGGGAGCCTTTTCAACTCAGGTGGACCTTTGAATCTTACCCCTGGGCTCATATGATATAGTCTTGGGAATGGATTGGTTGTCTTCACATCGTGCTTTGCTGGATTGTCGCCATAAGGCAGTGTGGTGTATCAATGATTTTGGAAAGGAGGTGGAGATCGTGGGCACTTAGAGGCTTATTTCTTTGCAGATGATCTATGCCATGTAGTTCAAAAGATTGTTCCGGTAGAGCTGTCAGCTCTTTGCGGTAGCAGTGCATGATCTCGAGACTGATGAAAGTTGAGAGAAATCATTGGATGATTATCCTCTTCTTAAGGGGTTCGTTGATGTGTTTCTGAGTGAGATACCTGGAATGCTGCCTAAGCGGGATATCGATTTTCGGATAGACCTAGTACCTGGAGCTGAGCCTATCTCTCAGGCTCCGTACCGAATGACCACACAGGAACTTCAGGAACTTTGTCTTCAGTTGGAGGAGTTGATAGCAAAAGGGTTTATCCATCCGAGTGTCTCTCCATGGGGAGCACCCATGATTTTCATGAAGAAGAAGGATGGTTCTCTCCACTTATGCATTGATTATAGACAGTTGAATAAAGTAACAGTGAACAATCGTTATCCCCTGCCTAGAATAGACGATCTCTTCGATCAGATAAGAGGGGAAAAGATATTCTCCAAGATCAATCTGAAGTCCAGATATCACCAGTTGGGGATTACAGAGCAGGATATTCATAAAATCGCAATTCACACTTGATACAGGCATTACGAGTTCACAGTGATTCCGTTTGGGTTGACGAATGCGCCTTCAGTATTCATGAGTTTGATGAATGGGGTGTTCAGGACCTTTTTGGATAGATTTGTTCTTGTGTTCCTCGATGATATTTTGATCTATTCTAGGTCTATAGAGGAACATGAGGAACATCTCAAGCACGTATTGCAATGTTTGAGGGAAAACCAGTTATATGCCAATTTGGCAAAGTGTGACTTTTACAAGACTGAAGTTCAGTATCTTGGCCACGTCATCTCAGGTGAAGGAATCTCTGTGGACCCTGCAAAGATTCAGGCTATTGTGGATTGGTCCGTACCTTCTAACATCTCAGAAGTTCATAGTTTCATGGGGCTTGCAGGTTATTATCGGCGGTTTGTTCAAGGCTTTTCTAGAATTGCACATCCTATAACTTCTCTCTAGAGGAAAGGGAATAAATTTTTGTGGATAGAAAAATGTCAGCAGGCTTTTCAGACTCTTAAGGAGAAACTGACAAGTGCACCTATTTTGGCAGTACCAGATCCTGCAGGAGAGTTTGTGGTGTGTACTGATGCCTCCTTGGAAGGCCTAGGGGCCGTCTTGATGCAGGAAGGGCGTGTGATTGCATACGAATCCCAAAAACTTAAAGATCATGAATTGAACTATCCTACACATGATCTTGAGTTGGCTGTGGTGGTTCATGCTCTAGTTAGATGGAGACATTTTCTCTTGGGGCATCAATTCGAGTTGCATACTGATCATCACAGTCTACAATACATATTTACGCAGCCGAAATTGAATGCTAGACAGAGGAGATGGATGGAATTTTTGTGCGAGTATGATTTCGAAGTGAAATATATTCAGGGTAATGAGAATGTGGTAGCTGATGCTTTGAGCAGGCGTAGGCATGAGGTTTCTGCTATGATTCTTGGGATTGATTTGAGGAGTCAAATCCTCCATGCTCTCTCTTCAGACAGTTGGTATTCTGAGGTGAAGTCTGAGATTGAGTCAGGATGGTCTCTCGAAGGAAAATTTGCTGGGTACTCTTTGGATTCTAATGGTGTTTTGCATTATTTAGGACGTATGTATGTACCTCCTATAGAGGGTCTTCATACTCTAATTTTGACTGAAGCCCATAGGGCTACCTATTCAGCACATCTAGGGGTTAAGAAAATGTATGCGGATCTGCGTTCATTATATTTTTGGTCAGGAATGAAGCGGGATATCGCTGATTTCATAGCTAGATGTCTGGAGTGCCAGAGGGTTAAGGCAAAACATCATCATCCAACAGGTTTACTGCAGCCTAATCTTGTTCCTGAGAGGAAATGGGATATCATTTCTATGGATTTTATCATTGGTCTGCCCATGTCTTCTAGGTGACACGATGCGATCATGGTTACTATGGACAGGTTAACTAATGTAGCTCATTTCCCTCCTATCAGATCATCTTCTACTACATCTGTAGTAGCGAGGATTTTTATGGAGGACATAGTTCGATTACATGGTATACCATGGAGGATCATATCTGACAGACATCTAGTGTTTACATCAGCACTATGGACTTCCTTGCAGTGGTCTCTAGGGACTCAGTTGAATTTTAGCTCCGCCTATCATCCTGAGACTGATGGTCAGACTGAGAGAGTTAATCAGGTGTTAGAGGACATGCTCCACATGTACGTCATGGATTAGTAATCTCGTTGGGAGGAGTATTTGTATTTGGTTGAGTTTTCCTACAATAATGGTTATCATAGCTCCATTGGCATGGCGCCTTTTCAGGCGTTGTATGGTCATCCTTGCCGTACCCCTTTGAGTTGGGATCGGTTAGAGGACAGGGTTCTTCTTGGACCTGACATGCTTCGAGATATGGAGGAGCAGGTGGCACGTATCAGAGAGCATCTTATTGCAGCACAGGATAGACAGAAAAAGTATGCAGATGCTCATCATGTTGATCGGCAGTTTGTAGTTGGGGATCGTGTGTTTCTCTGGGTGTGTCCACAAAAGAGTCCTATCCATTACGGAAAGTGTTCTAAGTTGGCACCCCATTTTGTTGGGCCCTTTGAGGTGTTAGAGAGAATCGGACCTGTTGCCTACCGCCTAGCCTTGCCACCTAGCCTGTCGCGGATACATGATGTTTTTCACGTTTCTGTTCTGAGACCTTATTTCCTTGATGTTACTTATGTGCTAGATTGGAATGCTTTGCAGGTCGAGGACAGGCAACTAGCTCTAGAGCCCATGGTTGTGCCTCAGCGTCGGAGTCTTGCCCTCAGGGGCAGAGATATTGAGCAGGTGCGGGTCTAGTGGGATCAGAATGATGAAACCTCGGCGACTTGGGAGGATGCATCTCTCATTAGAGAGGCTTACCCTTTTTTGTTCTCTGGCTTCCAGGAGTAAGCCATGTTCTAGGGGGGAGGATGTAATACTCCCATGTTTGCTGATTCATTAGATACTCTTGATACTTTTGATCTTGTGGATACTCTATGATGCTCTTAGTGGTGGATTTATATTTGATCATGTGTGGTTTCTTAGTTAATTTGCTTACTGCTCTTTACATTATGTGTGACAGCTGATGATACATTATTCATTGATGATTTCATTCGTTGTGCAATGGTGCTCTTTAAATTTATATGTGATAATGTAATTTCATGATATTATGTTTACGATGACATGTTTAGTATTTTATGGTGGAAGGATGGAGTAGTACCACTCGCTTGCGAGTGCCCTATTACCCCGCTATTTCCTTTCACCATGTGTTTCAGTGGAGATTTTATGTTACTTGACATTTATCTATTTGCAAGATTAAAGTCTCGACTCCACCTTCTTCAGCAGGACAGGACGAGCACAAATTAAACCCAACGGGTACGATGTGGTTAAAAGGAGTTGTTGAGGAATTCCCAACCCAAGTCCGTCATTTCGTATGAGGTTGTTGAATCATATGTTGATCTGATTTTTGTCTTGATATTTCGATTGTTTTTGAGTTAATGATTTATTTAATTTAATTATGTTGGTGATAGTTAATTTAATTATTTTAGAATTAAAAGATTAAATTAAAGTTATTTTTATTAATTATGAGTTAGTAAGTATTAAAGTTTAATTATATTTTAATTAAAAGTTAATTATCTATGAAAGCTTGTTTTAATTAAAAATTTAGAATTGAGTGGTGGTAATTTAAAATAAATAAATAAATAAATACATCAATAATAATTAATTAAAGCTGGAGAATAAAATTAGTTATTTTTTTGAAATCTTTTCATGGGAACGGAAGAGGAAGAGTGAGGGGCGGTTGAAATGGGATTTGGTATTCTTTTAAAAGGAAGAGGAAAGAAGTAGAGAGGAGATTTTTCTTTTTGGGAGATTTGTCTGAGATTTTGGTTTCGGAAAAGAAGCTACAGGAAAAGGGGCAGTACTAGAAAGGAGAAGGAAAGCGTTTTTGTTGGATTTCTTCTACAGCCGTAGGACATCAGGTTCCTTTCAAAATTTTGTCCTGTGTGTGTATGCTTTTGTTATTTTTATATACTCTTGGCTGTATGGTTTGATGAAATTCAATCTCTGAGTGTATTGAATTAATTGATTGACAATTCTGTTTGTATAAACTTTGCAATGTTTTCATAAAATTTAGGAAAAACCCTATCTAAATCTTTTCAATATAATTTATTTTGGAAAACATAGTTGACAGCGAATTATTTAAACATTATTATTTGAGATCCAAATCAGACCTTGAATTCTTACTTGATCAGAAAAAAATATTTGATCATTGTCTGGGAACTGGGATTAAATGAGGGTAATACTATTTGTTTCGATAAATACAATTTCATAGGTTTAATTATTTCTAAATTACTGGAAAGTAGTTTTAAATTTGCAAGGCTGGGTTGTTTAAATTAAAAGGGTTTAATCTGGTGCTTGTGTTCGAATAATTGGGTTTCGTGTTTGCTGTGATTCTTTGCATTGGTGGATGATAATTTAATTGGGTCGAAATTCTTTTTTTTTTTGCTTGGTCCCTGGAAATGTTTGATTGATGCGTCTGTGTCAGATATAGTATGTGATAAAGCTGATATCCCCATTCCTTTCTCCATATTTTTGAGTCACCAATGTATTTGGAAATTCGTTTATCTCATAATAATTCATTGGTGTCCCTATTAATTTATGTGTGTGGCCACTGTTTTGTTTTCCGCGCCTATGTTTCTAAATGGTTATTTAGTCTTTCATTTCTCTGTGCGTTGGGAGGAATGTGGTCGGCGGCAGCCACATCATCCCAACTCTCCCTTAGCTTTCGTGCATTTCTTTTTCCTTCCCTGGTTACCCTTTAATGCCAGTGTAAAATGTGTGTCGTTCCATGCATTTACCGTTGATTGTTTCTTGTTTTAAGTCATGGTTTCCTTTGTTTTCTGAGCCCTACTTTTATTGGCTGATTTATATATTGATTATTCCGGTATGGTCGATTCTCGTATGCCTATGAAGGGTGTGGTCAGCGGCGACCATACTCTCCTCGACCTCCATTCCCTGTGACTGCGTGCAAAGATCTCCCTGTTCTCTCCTTGGATGGCATGCCGTGTACTGTGGCGTCCGTCCCTTCATTCACCATGGCAGGTTCACTGTGTAAATGACTCTGTTACTAGTTCTTTCTTCATAGTTAATGGATGCGTTCGAATAATTAAGGATAGTCATTTGGTTCATTTCCGCATTCTTATTTTATTTTCATATATACTTATAGTATTAGTTTCGAAATATGAATCTATTAGTTTTGGTTGAATTCGCAAGCAATACGTGGTACATACTCTTGTGTAGTTAAAAGTATTGATGCCGCATGGTGTTGGGTTAAAAGAATGTAATTTCCATTGTTTGGGCTGTGTTTAGTGTACTTAGCGATGGGCTGTTATCTGATGCATGATAATTTAGAAATATAACTGCTTATCGGGATCATACTCAGGATATATTTATACGATTTTTGTTGTGTGTGTTAATTTATATGTTTTTTTTTATTTGTGTTTCGTTCGATGGATAATAGAATTGAGTTATGGGTAATTAAACAAGTTTATATTTATATAGATCTATGTTGATATAATTGGAGTAAACCTAATATCCGTATTAAAGTCAATACTAGTTTATATATATATATATATATATATATATATATATATATATATATATATATATATATATATATATATATATATATATATATATATATATATATATATATACGTATGTGTAGATTTGATATATGTATATTGTAATTTTATTGTAGGTTAGTTTTAATTTGATAGTATAAAAAGAGGATAGGATATAATTAGTTTTATTTATGGAATATTGTGAAATGAGAATAACGGTGAAAAGTAGAGATAATTGGATGTTTTGAATTAAATGGAATTTTTGTGTATTGAATTACATTTTGTTGTGAATTGTTCCATGTTTTAAGACATGTTCCTAAGGATTCTTTTGAGTTATATCATTTCATGAATGATGGGAATTTTCTTTGTTGGGGAAACCTAGAAGTTTAATGTTCTTGTTAGGAACCTGAGTGATTCCAGAGGT
Source organism: Sequoia sempervirens (assembly GCA_007258455.2). Classification (NCBI taxonomy): domain Eukaryota; kingdom Viridiplantae; phylum Streptophyta; class Pinopsida; order Cupressales; family Cupressaceae; genus Sequoia; species Sequoia sempervirens. The sequence goes on along the minus strand of VDFB02000008.1, from coordinate 262,609,488 downwards.
GGGATAATGTGGCTCTCTTGTTTCATTTTAAATTTGATTTTTGTGATGCTATTGGATCGGTTATACATTTGGATTATACCAATCTATGAATGAGTTTCCTTGTGGTTGGTGAGATGGTCATGCCTCACCTTGATTATCATTGATTCAATTCTTTATGTGGTACAATCCTTGATGTTATTGTTTTGTGGTTGAGTGTTTAGAGGGAGTGGCTCTAAGTGGGTTGTCGGTGCACAAAGGGGCGCCAGGATAGCCCTCGTTAGAGTGAATTTAATAAGTGATAATTTAAAGCAATTAACTAGGGGTGGGTAGTAACACACTAAAAAGATAATTGTTGCCTCATCTGCCTTTTAGTGCTACTACAGACTGAAGGGGATTGAGAAGGCCGTGGTTGGCATGATTGTTGCCTTGTCTCCATGAAAGGTAACGGTTCCGCATGAGCAACCCTATGGGGCGGTTCCTTGAGATAGGTAGCATGGATAACCACAGATGGAGGCAATTCCTACTGCTTGGTTGCCTGGATAATCCGTTAGTAGATGGAGGCGGTACCTTGCAATAGGTAGCCTGGAGAATCCATGTTAAGCCATGCGATGACACTTCCCTCTAACATTCATTTTTATGTTGTCTTTTGGAAATCCTCTGGAATTGGCCACTTGCCTTGTATTGCTGGATTTTATTGTTGTTTGAACTTGAGTGCTTTTATGTGTTGTATGATTTCATTTAGTTGGTTGTGAGTCTTTGTCTTGTCAATCTTGGTCGGGAACCCTTCCTTAGCAACTCCTAGCACGGGGGTGGTCGGGTGGATCGTGTTTCACACCCCATTGGGATTCTCTCTTTTATGCAGGTTCATCTTTCAGTGTTGAGTTACAGTATCAGCGGATTCTTTCCTCGTGGGTCCCAGGATTATGTATTTATGTGATTCTTTTATCGATGTATCATTTCCGCCTAGTTTGGAAAGTCTTGTATATTATTGCACATGGTGCTATTGTAATGTAATCTTATGATGATGCATTGTACTTTTATTGTAAACTTGGTTATGAGAAGAATTTATAATGATGTTATAACTTTGGATATTATTCGATCTTATGGCTTTATTGGTTTTACTGATGTAATTATACTTATAGATGTATGTATGTATGGTTTATGTAATGGTTAGTTAGATGTTCATGTTGTTAAGAGTTAGTTCTTAAGTAATGACCTCGTGTTCCTCGAAGGATTAAGTTATGCAATTTGATTAATGGTTATGTTATGTTATTTACTATTCTCTCCTATGTTTATAAATAAAATAAAATAAAAAATGGTTGCATTTTACTTATTTCCTTTGGGGTTGCTTGGCGGGGCGTTACATTATCAAAAGGGAAAAACCATACATCTTCTCAACCATAATGCAAAACAAAAAAATATGATTTCAGAGAAGCAACATTACTATATGAATAGGAAGGTTGACACCTCTAACATAGAAAAAAATAAGTATGAAGGAAATCACATGGACTCTAATGGTCCTATGGAGTTGAGTGGAAATGTTGAGGATTCTCCTCAGTCTATGATAGATTTGGGGAAGTCCATGAATCCCCTTAGACTGACCATGGACTTGAAGAATCTCTCTAATGGTATTAACAATAGGACCACCAAGATAAGTGTGGAATCCAATGGCTAGACTAAGGATGGTGCTAGCTCCAAACAGTAGCCTAATTCCCACAACCTAAACTCTGAAAAGAATCATACTTTGGGAAAAAACTAAAACTTAAATAAATTAAACCCAGTTGGAGATTTTGATAAGACAAACAAAGACATTGTCACAAAGAGGCATGTGCCCTAAGAGAGCTTAGAAAAAACTACTTAACAAGAGGATCATATACAGGATGAAAGAGGAGAGCTCCAAACAGTAGCCTGATTCCCACAACCTAAAATCTAAAAAGAATCATACTTTGGGAAAAAACTAGAGCTTAAATAAATTGAACCCAGTTGGAGATTCTGAGAAGACAAACAAAGACATTGTCACAAAGAGGCATGTACCCCAAAGAGATCTTAGACACCACTATTTAACAAGAGGATCATATACAAGATGAAAGAGGAGGTGGCTCCTTTGTTATCAGTTTGCTAAAACAAAAGAAAAGAAGGCAAAAAACAAAAGGAGGACTTAGTTCCCTATCAGAATAACAAAACAAGTAAGGTTTCACTTCCTAAATGATTTAATAGATTTAGGAACTTGGAGGAACCTTGGTACACAATAAATGGATTCTAATGACCTTTAATTGTATTTCTTAGAAAATAAGTGGACTAGAATCCCTAGATAGAAAGTAAAACACAAGGAGGTTCTTAAATAAAGAAAAGTACAAGGATGTAGTGTTGTTGAAAATGTTAAAGAAGACAATTATAGCCTAGAAATAAATCTCAATTTCATATGGAGGGATTCCTCCCACTATGTAACTAAGCATGATAAGGGAAAATGACGGGTTTTAATCCTTCTTGCTAAGTGTTGGGCCAAATGAGTAATATCCCATGGAACCACAACATGCAATAGGGATGTATAGGCCAAAATTGAGAAGGAAAATAATTTTTTTGGCATATTCCCTATTTATGCCTTAAATGAATATAGACAAAGATGTGAGCTTTGGGACTAGATAAACAATCTTCAAGATGTACCATAGATTATTGGGGATGACTTTGACATGATAAATAACTTAGAAGACAAATTTGGGAGTTGTGACATGGGGTGGAAAGGAAATGAAAGGTATTTCTAGTTTAAAATGAAAAATAGGCTCAAACTCTTTGATCCTATAAAGGGATCAAGGAAAGAAAACAAGAGTATTTGATTTTGATGGTGTAACTATAAAAAAGGCAACAAGAAAATTTATTGCAGATTGGACAAGTTCTATCCACATAAAGAGGTTTTTCAATTTGATTAGGTAGAAGATACTAATAAAAATGTGAAGGTGAGCCCATGGACACTCTCAGATCACAACCTAGTATCAATAAAAATCATACTAGATAAGAATCTGACTATTCCTATAAAGAAGGATAATTTTTTTTTCCTAAATAAAATTCTATTGAACAATGAGGACTGTACAATGATGCAGTATTCATAGTTAGGGAGATTAATAAATGGATGCATAAGAATGTCTCATGCATAATAATATGGAATACCAACATAGAGGATTTGCAAAAGGCCTTTCAAACTATAGGTGAAAACTGGTAAAATATTTGAGAAGGAAGGAAAAATCACTGCAAGAGGGGCTTTTGAAGGTTGAAAGCTTCCTCCAAGAGGACCTTAAGAATCTAGAGCTAAAAATAGAGTTGATAACAATCAAAGGGGAACTAAGGAAAATTCAAAACCACAAGGATGAAGGAATAAAAGTGAAAGCAAGGTTAAAATGGGTTGCTCATGGGGATAGAGGTTCTAATTTTTTTTTCAGAATGCTTAAGGACAAGGAATCAAAATAAATGAGCAGCTCTATATGAAAAGACAATGAAGATGTAAAAGACCCCAAGGAAGTTCAAAAGAGCTTCTTCCATTTTTACAAAGATCTTTTTAAATTTGAGGTCAATAGACTACACAATATAAAAGAAAGAGAGGATTGCAAGAGATTGATCTATCTAAAGGTCTCAAAACAAAATGTGAAGGTTTTGAACAAGAAATTATCAAAGGAAGAGATCAAAAGGGCTATCCTAGCCCTTAAAAATGACAAAACTCCAAGTGCAGATGGTATGCATGTGGATTTTTATAAAATAAATATTGAGTGGATAAGTGATGATCTCCTTCAAGTGTATAATGAAGCTACAAAAATTGGCTCTCTTGACAGATCTATAAATAAAGGGATTATTAAGCTAATTCCCAAGGAAGGAGATAGAGCCTTAGTAGAAAGCTAGAGACCCATAACACTCCTTAATGTCTTCTGTAATTTTTTTGCAAAAGCTATTTCGTTGGGACTCTCTGAAGTCCCCCCAAAGATCATCAACAATACCCAAATTGGATTTATAAAAGGAAGGTATATACTATAAAACCTGCTGATGGGTATGTGCAAGATCATCATGGAAAAAATAGGCCCTTAAGTGGGGAAAAATTCAGAAAAATCAAAGTTAGCCAACTTGACGTCAAAATTTGAATAAGTTACCTATATTATTTCAAAAATATGTAAAAATAGAATCTATAGAAAATTGAATGTAGTTTCTAAACTACTAGGTTTATTTAAAAATAAATAAAATCTATTTGGTAAAAATTTGAAATTTCAATGTAGTAGTACTTAATTTTCAAGGAAAAGATAAGAAGTAGGTGTCTGTCTAACCACCCTAACCATGATAAAATGATTTAATATTTTTTATAAGATTTTAGATATAAGTACAGAACTCACGTCTGGATGTGATGCATATTTTTTTGTAATTTTTTTCCAAGTAAATAATTAATTATGATTTTTTTATTACAACTTTTAAAAAATATAAAAACTAGTATGTCTGACCACCTTAACTTGGTCAAAAATTCATGAAATTCATTTTTTTTTAATCCTATTGTATGTGAAGCATAGAATGTGACACATGTTTCAGATTTTAAAAAAGTGATACCATTTGAAAGCTATACATATTTTTCAATCAGCCTGTCAATCAAGACTTTAGTTGTAATTCAAATAGAAAATGAATAATAACTATTTATTAAATTCAAAGTAAAGCATAATTTATATTGGTGGAAAGCTGAGAAACTCCTTTAAAAACCCTTTTCAGTTCATCAATTTTGGGTAAAAAAAAAGTCATCAACCCCATACCCTACACATACCCATTATAACACCACTTTTTGGCCCATCATGATCCTGCACATACCCTGACATGTTGGGAAGCTAAGGAAAGCAAAAATTTCCAACCAAAACATGGGAACGCTACTAGTTGAATTTGAGAAGGCCTATGATAGAGTTGAATGGAATTTTATAATGATGATCCTAGAAGTCGTTAGCTTCCCAAAGAGACTTTTCTAGATGATCAAATCCCTATTAAAGGATACAATCACTTTAATTGAGATAAATGGGTCTTTGACAGAGGAGTTTAAGTCAAGCAAAGATCAATAAGGAAAGGATTCCCCTTGGCTGCTTCACTATTTGTAATTGTTGAAGATGCACTACATCATATAATAAGGGACCCCACAATGAGCCTTAAAGTAAAAGGACTAACTCTTCCAAACAAGGATGAACTAATCAATCTAGAATTTGCAGATGACACAATCCTCTTCATAAGTCTCGAAAAAGAGAACTTTGGTAACCTAATGGATAAATTGAATTTCTTTGGCCATGTTGTAGGCGTAAGAATTTTAAAATCCAAATCCACCATGTTATGGTGGGACGATACCTAACTAAACTAGTTTGGAGATTATGATCTCCAATGGGATGGACCAAACAAAATTGTAATGTATCTAGGGATACCATTTGTAGTAAGCCCCAATCTAAAGGACATGTGAGATTGGATGAAGAACAAAATTGAGAGGATGTTAAGTTGTTGGAATAAGAAGTACCTCTCAATAGTAGGAAGAGCTCAAGTTTGCTAGAAAATTCTTATCATATTACAATATTTACTATGCATCAGTGTGGCTTTTTAGTAGCTATCAGATTAGGAAAACAAAATAAATATCAGATAGTTTTTATGGTTGGAAGGTAAAGGTGAGAAGAAAAAACATGCAATCAAATGGGATGTTTGTTGTATGGAAAAGGAAAAGGGTGGAATAGGGCTAAAAAATCTAAAGCAACAAGGTATAAATCTAGTAATAAAATGGACTTGTAAGGATCTCAAAGGGAAGGAACCTTGGAAAATTCTTGTCAAAAATAATATAGAAATGGTTTTCCTAAAACAAGCTAAAATTTAGAAGCACATGTCTATCCATCACCTATCTAAGGTAACTTCACAAAATCCCCCACTAGATCCAATGGATTTAAAAGCATCTAGAAAGCTTGGGAAACTTGTAAGAAATATATAATGAATAAATGTTAATTAGAAGAGAACTTAAAAAATATCTCACTTAATATTTCTATGGTGGAATGTCTTCCACAAAGACAAGCCTCTAGCACTTCTACAAGGATGCTTAGTAAAGTCTTGGAAATTAAAGGGAATCTATTACTTTAAAAACTTAAATAAAAAATGATCAGATAAAGGATTGGGAAACCCTCATAAGTGAGTTTGACATACCTCAAACTCATATGAGAATATATGAGGTAATAAAAAAATATATCTTGATTATGAATTTTAATGAGGATACTAACATGTGCACTTTGTAGAATTGTAATTGGCTGAAAGATAAAAAGTTTGCAAGATTAAAAGAAGAGGATATCTACATTATTCTTGCTAGCACCATGGACATGTCCAAGGCATTGAATAAAGGCCAAAGCCTAAATCTTAATCACAATCAATGGAATAGAATCTTCAATAATATATGGAATAATGTTTTGGATCCTAAAAAATTTGGCTTTATATGGATGTTAACCTTATAGAGGCTTCCAAATGTTGACTCTAGAAATAACCCAAGCATCCATGAAATTATAAAAAATCTGAGTCTATTATGCATATTTTTCTTGACTATTTCTTTACAAAAGAAGTGTGGATTTTTTTTCAAACAAATTTAGGGGGTTGGGTGAGTTGAAAGATAAAAGAAAAAAGGAAATTACAATGGGTAAAATACAAAGTATTGGAAAACTAAATTTTTTTGGCTTATCCACTCTTTTGAAATCTTATGATACATATAGAAAGCAAGGAATAGTGAGAAATACCAAGGTTGTAGGAGGGATCTTATTGAGTCTTATAGAAGACTCAACATTCACAATGTTTGCAAGCATGTATCCATAACAGAGCAAGTGGCTAAAGAAAATTTTAGGAAGTTGATAGAGAATGGAAAGGTAGAGATTGAAAAAAAAGAGGTGGATTTCGTGAACCAGTGACTATACTACAAGGGAAGTTTTAAACCTAACCTAGGTAGACTTATGAGAAGCGAACCAACCTATCAAGTGAAGAATATAGCCAAAGAAAAAATAGACTAAAATATACTTACAGTAGAATTATTTTTTGTATTTAGAAATATATCTGTATATAAATTACAATGGTTCCTTTTTTTAGAGAAATATATCTTTATATTCTCCTTTTTGCAATATAAGCAACAAATAGTAGATAGGAAAACTTGTGGGGTATATTAACAGATAGATTAAATCCTGGTAAACTATAATGAGTACAAAAAAAACCCATGTTTATCAAAGTGGATATTGTCCAAAACTTATGGTAGGGTTAGGTGGTGATTTCTCTGGAGGATCTTGCTCTCCTTTTCGTTTGGTCTCCGATGGGTGGAATGGGTTGTGAGTTGCATCTCCTCTTGATTTTCAATCATCATCAATGGGACTTCATCTCCTTTATTTAGGGCCTCAAGGGATCTTCATCAAGGAGACCCTCTATCTTTGAATCTCTTCATTCTACTAGCTAAGGGTTTGGAGTGGCTTATGAAGTCACATGTCAAGAAAGGAAAGATCCATATCTAGACCTAGGCTCACTCTATTTCTTTGTTCTATCATTTCCAATTTTTTGATGATATAGCCTTACTTGGAATGGCCAAAGCTGAGGAGGCATTGAGTATGAGGAAAATCTTATATATCTACTTGGCTTCTTCTAGAAAAAATATTTATGAGGAAAATATCTCTATTGTTTTCTTCAACAACCCACCTTTGATTTAGAGATGAATTTCTCTAGTTTTTATATTTTAGGTTGGTTCTCTCCCTCTTATATACCTGAGTTTTCCTCTTTCGATGGTTCCCCTAGCTAAGGGACATTGGCAGTCAATTCTAGGTAAGCTCCATATGAAATTTAGTTAGTGGAATTTTTATTGGCTCTCTTATACTAGATGAGTGACTCTTTTGGAATCTATCATTAAAACTCTTCCTATTTATAGAATTTTTATAATGGAATCTCCTCTAAGTTTTATCCAAAAAATTGATGCTCGCTCACATCAATTTCAATGGATTGGGAATTTAGAAAATTATAAATGGATAAATTGGTAAGTTGAGTGGTAGTATGTTGTTCCAAGTAGAATGGGGGGTTTGGTATCCATTTATCAAGGTAGAATTGTCAGCTTCTTAATGTAAAAATTTATTGGAGGTGGTGCACAAATCCTAAGCAGGTCTGATCAAGGATCCTTACCTCTAAATGTCTAGGAAATATCCCTAAGGATGACATCCCTAGAGTGACATTATCAAGAAAGGGATCCATTATTTGGGGAACCATCAAGAAAGGGTATAACTTAATTAGAAAAGGATTATTTTGGATTTTTCATTCAGGTCAAAGGCTCTTTCTGGGGATAACTCTTGGGATGGACATCCTCCTATTTTATCCTCTCATCTATAGATGTAGGGTCTTTGTGATAGGTTTATAGTAGTTGGATGGAAACTTGTGGTTTATTTTAAGTCTTTCCAACCCTTGGGTCAAGGTGTTGTGGCTTGTTGGAAAGATCCACGAGATTGGCCTAGGGAGGGATCGGTTGAAGAGTAGAATATATTATGGTCTATTCTTTCTAAGAAGAAATGTAGTGCCTTAGGAAATAGGGATTCTCTATCTCGGGTCTTGGAATCAAAGGGGTCATATTCAATAGCCATGGGTAACCAAGTGTTGGACCATCAAGAGGGAGGTGACACAAAAATTCCTTGGTCAAAGAAAATTTGGAGTAGATTTACTTTGTTGAAGTTTAACTTCTTTCTTTGTTTGGCATCTAGGAATATTTGCCTCACCTAGGAGAATCTTAGAAAAAGGGGCTTTCAGGGGCCCTCCATTTATTCACTATTCTAGAATTAGTGAGGAGGACACCTCTCATCTATTTTCCCAATTCCCTTATGCTAATGATTTTTGGCATCTCTAGTTGGCTTTATGGCATAAGGGATGTGTCTATGCCACTTCTTTAGTGGTTTTTTGGAATAGTATAGGATGATTGCTTGCCAAGGCTATTTTTCTCCAAGTTGTCTAGGAGATTGGGCCATCATGTATTATTTGGAAAATATGGGAGGAGTGTAACAAAATAATTTTTCAAGGTAGTAATTTTAGGGATATTCATATTTGGTAGAGGAGTTTTTGGATAATCTAAGAGACTATGTTGGTTAAATGTAACTTGGAAGATAATCTGGAGTAGGAAGATCTCTTTGTAGCCTGTGGTTTGGGTGTTGTTGGTGGTCTTTGTGTGACCAAGGTGAGGAATATAGGCTCTATTAAAAAGGTCTCGAGAGATGGAAATTGGGAGCCTCACCCAATTGGGACCCTCAAGATTAATATAGATGGGTCATCTAGAGGGAACTAAGGGCATGTTGACATTAGAGGTGTAGGGAGGGATAGCTCAGGTGAGGCTCTTTTCCTCCTCCAAATATATGGGGCGGGAGATGAACAACCTCATGGAGGCGCAATCTATCCTAGTGGCTCTTGAAAAGGCTTGTGAGCTAGGATGGAGGAAGATTATATGTGAGGTAGTGCAACATCATAAATTTTCATCCATGACAATTTTAGACTATGTTTTTCTTCCCCTTAAGTGCATGGACCTAATTATACACCTAATCTCCTAAATTATGCATTTTGTATCCCATTTGGACAATTATCAATAAAAAGCATGTAGAAAACCAATGGAAAATTTTAATATTTTTCTCTTGACACTTTACACCCTACAAAATAAGTCTAAGACAATGATGGCCTAGGTGACTTAGTCCCCCAAATTTTCCTCCAATTTTTAATAAGTTGGAGTTGGAATTTTATTATTTTAATTTTAAATGTAAAATGTCAAATATCAGGATTTTATTTTCAAGAAATTAGAATAATTGCACATAAATACCTAGTCATTGCATCATTTGAATCTAACAATAAAAAAGAAAAAAATATTGGAAAATTTGGTCATCAAGAAATTATCAAGCAAGTAAAGAGAAATCAAGAGCAAATTTATTGCAGAAATTGAATATCAAAGTACCATTTCAAAGTGTACACGAGTTTGTTAATGTTTATCTTACCATATTTTTTGTGAGATCTAACTTGCATAGGTCTTCAATAAAATCAAGGAAAAAACAATCAAGACTTGAGGAGATGTGCATGACTTTAGTGCTTGAAGGAAGCCATTTTTGAGGAGTAAGTTATAGTCCATTGTTTATTGACCATTCATTTATCATTTAGCCTCTATCCCTCAAAAGTATAATCTCTCTTTCATTAACATTACCATTACAGAGGTAGAAACACCAACATAGGGTTTGACTAAAGCAAGCCCCCTATATGGAACAACCCTTCATCTCTCTTTGAATGTGTAATTTTCAGATTTGAAGGTCTAGAGGGAGATTGAAGTTCAATTATTAATTGTTTCATTCAAACCCTACAACTTGACAACATATGGAAACTTAGTTATCTCAACATCCGATGAAGATTCAACGATAATCACAAAGAAAAGAAGGCTTAGAGTAGGCTCCAAAGGACTATAAAATTAGAATTCATATTGGTCAACTAGGACATAATCACCCTAGGTGACTTGATACTCAAAAATCAGCTCCAAATTTATATGCTAGGTGCATAGTACTATGCTCATTCTATTTTTGAAGTCAGTTTTTTTTAATCACTTTCCATATCTATTATTTTTGTATTAGAATAGTTATTTGCATCATTAGCCTAGTTGTTTCATTGAATTTCATTCCAAAATCCATCCCAAGTTTGTTCATGGGTATGAAGACTCACCTTTTAGGTTCTAAGTCAGTCCAATATCTTGTCCAAATCCATCAAACCCTTGATACCAAAAAATTCTAAATGAAATGAAGAAAAGTGCCTAAACCATAGAGTCAAATCCAAAGGGCCAAACTTTTTCTTTGTTTCATTTTGATGAACCTAACATGTTAGAATTTTAAACTTATGAAATATGAAGCAATTCATCTTAGATCTAGGTTTAGTATTTCATAGTTTTGCATGGTTCATTTAGGAATTCACTTTTGCATTATAAAAGGTATAAAAATTCAAAAATTTGCATATATCATATTGCATTGCAGGTTACAATAGGGTTAATTTTAGTCACCTTAGGTTAAATATACATTCTAATTACATTTACATTTATGCATTAAGTCATTTAAATCTGAAATCAAAGCTGAAAATGTTTGATCACATTCATTACCTGCATTTTGCATATAGCTCAAAAAAGGTGAAAATTTGCATTTTTTTGTTTCAAAAAGGAATCAACATCATAATTTGCATATTAGAATAAGAAGTTTTGATTCTTAGATCTATAAATTACATTTATAATTCTCTTTTATTTCTTGAACATTTTGCAAATTGTTTCACACTAACATTTTGAATTCAATAATCATAAGTTGGGAAAATTTTGGAAAAATATTCACTATCACATCTACATACACACATAAACAAGAACTTAAAATAGTATTGTTACACATTCAAATTTTGAATTTTGTAAAAATCTGTACTAGACATAAGCACCTTGGGTGACCTTTTCCAAGCTACTTTTGTCCATATTTTTGTGATAGAACCCTTTTCAAGATCCTCTATCTAGATTTGCTTTCAATTTTTCAATTGACTGTTACATAACAAAAGCAACCTCATTGCAAGCATATTGTTGTCATAATGTTTTGGTAAAATGTTGACTTCCTTGAAGTCCTTGATTGATTTTTCTTGATGTATGTTTGGAAATGACCCTAATTCAGATGATGAAACTCGTATTCCTTCATCTCCCAATGTATATTTTCTTAGCAAAGATATTTTGAGGAAAGAAGAGGAAATCATAAATGAATTCATAAACAATACTTTTCCTAATCTTGAGAATAATGTGGTGCTTTATCCTTCAACAAAATGGCCTAATTACCTACCAACAATTGGCACCATCCACCATAGCACCACTCAAAATGTTTTACACATCACATAGGGAAACTGAATTATAATCCATCCATCAACCTAGACACAAGGAGGAACCTATTAACAACAAACATGATGAGCCCTTGCCACCCACTAAGCCTCAATCCTATGAGAAGAATGTTACAAACACATCTAGATATTAGTTTAGAACAATGTTATGACCAAGGCTTTAGGATCTTGAAAAAGCAAGGATTTGATACAAAGAATGAACATGAAATCCATTTTCTTTTGGAATAAACATCATCCAAATATACCAAAGGAATGCATTACCAATTTCCTCCACCATTACATCAAACATTTTCTACAACATCCAAACCACACAAAGGTCATGGCACTATTAGAAAAGGTTTGTTACCCACTCCACATCCTTTATCTGAGATTCAGTATACTTTAGCTACACTTCTAAAATTAGGATTCATAACATTACCATCCATTAAAGAACAAAGACATACTAAATGGAAGAATAAGAACATGTCTTATTGTGCATATCATACAACATTTGGACACATTGTTGATGAATTATGTGCTCTAAAAATAAATTGGAAGAATTTGATACTTACAATGATATAATTGATCAAATGATAAATTAAGGTATGTGCACTTTGCTCATTCCCATGTGGTAGTTGTAGCCTCACATGATACGCGTTACCATGCATGAGGGTATAAATTAAGTTTTATGCAATCATATTTCATTTTTCAAGTACTGGTGTGTCATCATTCATTTTTGGCTCATCTTATTCCCTACACTTGGGGGACAAGGGATCAACACATGTTTACTTTTGAAGACTCAAATGATAGTACTAAAACATAAATATAGGTTTAATTATGGAAGTAGAAATAATATAATTATTGGTAGAAGAAAAATGGATATAAATCATTATGCGCATGGTCCTTATTAACATCTTGCTAAAAATTGATTTTGGGTTGACCCAAATAAAGTTGCCACTCTTCATTTAGAAGAGACAAGAACAAAATTCAATAATTTAAAATTCAAATACTATACAAGAATGTTTCCCCACTTGCTTTCTACATCTTTTATATTGGTGTAGGTTTATGGGTTGCCAACCTATACACCAAGAACTTATAATATTGCATCCTTAGTGTATTTAAAATGCACACTAAAATTATTGCATTCTAGCAACAATGCCATTATATTAGTGCTTGGACTTTTAGCTCCCAAACCCCTTTAAAATGCACACTAAAATTATTTCACTCTAGAAACAATGCCATTCTATTAGTGCTTGTAATTTTAGCTCCCAAACCCCTAAAGCCAAGCCATTCTCAACTAGACCTCATTTGACTAGATATTCAACTAGACCTAAGGGGCTTCACTAAAGATATTATAAATAGGATTAAACACAAATGAAGATAGACAAGTGGATAAACCAATGTAGTGTTGACATACACTTAACTCCAAAATATTAAATAGGATTAATTACAAATAAATATAGACAAGTGGATAAACCAATGTAGTGTTGACATACACTTAACTCCAAAATATATCACTAAGACCCACCTATTGCTATAATATATATCAGTCTTATTGCTATAATCTATATTAAGTTAGATAAATACACCATTGCAACATTACAATATGGGTATTAGGAAATGATTCTCTAAATATAAGAACTATTATGGCTCACTATGAATATTTCCCTAGACAAATCTCTGAATCATGGAATACATTCAAATTACCTCCTCCTCCTAATCTACTGGTAAAAAAGTTTCCATTTTAAGCACATTGAGAGTCATTACTTAATATGACTAGTGTGTATTCATTGGGTTACATAGTCCAAAGACACCAAGAGGAACAAAAAATCAAAATTACAAAAAAACTATGCATATACATACACTACAAATAACAATATCAGGTAACTGAGTACTCTTATTCATCCCAATCTAAAAAAATCATATGTGGTGTAGAAATAACCAATAAAAAAACTTGTAATGCATTAAAAAATTATCCTATTTATTAAATATTCATTACATTCATGCCAAAAATACTAATAATAACCAATAAAAAACTAGTAATGTATTAAAAATTTATCCTATTCATCAAATATTCATTACATTCGTACCAACAAACCAATAAGAAGAAACCCCATGTTAAAACTTCCCCAAAAATCTACAGATATAATTGTGGAGAAATTTAACAAGAAAAATCATTTACAATACTAATCTCTTTGAGATAAATAAAAATATTTATTTTTCTAATTGGAACTAGATTTGTAGGAGTTGAAACCCTAAAAGCTTATTTGGCTTGCCCCTTCTTTTATTAATGAACTGTCGGTTACTCTATCTCTTTGTGAAAATGAACTAGCATATATAATGTTATTTTGGTTACTCTCATCTCTTTGTGAATAGAGGAGGGATTAGCAGTCAATGCATGTTGTGTATAAGGTAAGCTTAGATACCATGAAATCCATGAGATGAACAATGCATGTTGTGTATAAGGTTAGCTTAGATCCAATGAAATCCATGAGACAAACAATTTAAATCAAGAGTGAGGACCATCGAGAGTTAGAAAGAAATGACCACATTATTGAAAGCATTGTCATTATCATTCTCTATTACCTCTATTACCAAAAATACATGTAAATTTGGACCCTTAGAGTAGTTGTGACATCAAATCTGGTCATTAATGGTGACATGAGTTGTGTAGAGAGGTAGTTAGGAATGAACTTGCAGACTGTGTAAAGAGGTATGTGTGAGTAAACAAGAGAAAATATGGTAGTTTCAAAGTCTTAGGGATTGGAGGTTGAGGATACGTCATCACCTATACCATCATTAGGGAGTAAGGGATCAGAAGTCAAGAACAATAAGGAATTCATCCTTTTAGACATACAAATATGAACATATATGTTCAAACTTGCAATCCTAATAAGGAAATATAGTGTGAGACATTGGGGATTGAGAATTGATAATAGCTCTTAATGAGGTATACAAATAAGGACACATCCAAAGCCACCATCTTGTAGAGATTAGGAAATATAGTGTGAGACATTGGGGATTGAGAATTGTTAATACCTCTTAATGAGGTGTCTAGAAAAGGACACATCCAAAGCCACCATCTTGATGAGAGATAGTATAGTGAATTTTTTTTATCTTCAACTCCAATAAAAATATATAGAAAGAAACAACAAAAATTGGTGATACCAAAGAAAAGGAAGTCATAAACTATGACTCCAAAGGGAAACTTAGTATACAAAGGATCAAAGAGTTGCCAAGGTTTCAATAAAAAACATGATAAAAAATAGTCCTAGCACAAAAAGTAATGGAACCAAGCAAGGGTTAGAAGATATGGATGCTACAAAGGAAAACCCTCAAATCTCAATAGGAAAAGGGGATGAAGGTAGAGAATAGATGAAAGATATTGCTTAGGATGGAAAAGTTCGATATCCCGATAAGAATAAAAGGGAAAATAGAACTAGAATGCAAAGCATACAAAGAAGAGAAATTTGAAAATTATGAGATAAACGAAGTCCCTAAAAATTAGGCAACAAAACCTTCATTCTTAGAATATTTGAGACCTTAGCAAATTTTAACACATGATAGATGGGTATGTGCAGGATCATGATGGGCCAAAAAGTGGCAATATTGTGGGTATTTGTAGGGTATGTGGCTGACGACTTTTTTTATACCCAAAATTGATGAAACAAAAAGGGTTTCTAGAGGAGATTCTCAGCTTTCCACCAATATAAATTATTCTTTAATTTGAATTTAATTCATAATTATTATCCATTTTCTATTAAAATTATGACTAAAGTCCTCATTGATAGGTTGATTGAAAAATATCTATAACTTTTAGATGGTATCACATTTTTTGAATTCAAAATATGCGTCACATTCTATGCTTCACATACTATAGGATTAAAAAAAGAAAAATTAAATTTCATGAAGTTTTGACCAAGTTAAGGTGGTCAGACATACGAGTTTTTATATTTTTTAAAAGTTGTAATAAAAAATCATAATTAATTATTTACTTTGGAAAAAAATTAAAACAAATATGCATCACATCCGGACATGAGTCCTCTACTTATATATAAAATACTATAAAAAATATTATCATTTTATTATGGTTAGGGTGGTCAGACAGACACCTACTTCTTATTTTTTCCCTGAAATTTAAGTACTACTGCATTGAAATTTCAAATTTTCACCAAATAGATTTTATTTATTTTTAAATAAACCTAATAGTTTAGAAACTACATTCAATTTTCTACAGATTCTATTCTTACATATTTTTGAAATAATATAGATAACTTATTCAAATTTTTACGTCAAGGTGCCTAACATTGATTTTTCTAAATTTTTTGCCACTTAAGGGCCTGTTTTTTCCATGATGATCCTGCACATGCCCAGATCCTTAAAAATTAGGGAACAAAACCTTTATTCTTGGAATAGTTGAGACCAAGTAGCAATTTTTAACACATGATAGACACATGAGAGACCAAAAACCTTCGTACTTAGAATATTTGAGATCTTAGCAACTTTTAGCACATAATAGACACATGGGAAACTGAAGACCCATTAGAAAACATTTCGTTTTGGTTATTTATGATGGAAATAACAAGACCAAAATACATTTAAGGGGTAAGATGCAAACCCAATTAAACATAGTCGAATAGAACACCAACAATTATTATGGAAATAATAAGACCAAATTACATTGGGGCTAAGATGAAAACATAATCAGACATAGTCAAATGGAACATATGATGATGGAAATAATAAGACCAAAATACATTAGGGGACTAAGATTCAAAGACAATTAGTCAAATGGAACACCAACGATAAACATTCAAAATCATGATGTATGATTAATTTTTCAAACATTAAGGTTCCAGCATTGGTCCAAATTATATCATGACATCAGCCATTTAACACCAAAAAAACATAAAATTAAACAGCACTTCGGGATTTCAAATGTCAATCCGCTGGCCCACAGATTATTCCATCTGTGATTCGAAGGTCAGACTGCAGAGAGTGAGCTTATTTTATGAATTATTTGGTTAACCATTGCATCTTGCAGAGATATAAGGAATTTTTTATTGTTTTTCTATTCTCTGGTTTTGATCAGATTTTGATTTTTCACATTCTTTTTACACTGCCCATATATGTGTATAGCTAGTAGGATTGATAGATTTTAAGCTGAATTAAAGTGTCCATAATCACTGGTTATTAACTGTGCTTTCGGGACAGTTTTAATATTCTTTAGGCTTATTTTTAATTTTATGTATTTTTCATATATGCAATATTAAATATTTAATCTTAATAAAAAAACATTAAATATTTTGTACTGGGGCTGCTTTCTCTATGGAACTTGATATTAATTTCAATATTCTTTAGATTTTGTTTTCTATTTTTATATATTTTACATATATGCATCATTAAATATTTGGTTTTGGGCCGTTTTCTTGGAACTTTTATTTTCGACTACCTGCTTTGCATGTTTGGTTTTAGGATGTGCCCGTCGTTTTTTCAAGGATTAGCTGTAGTTTTTAACATAATATATATTTACTAGTATAACTAATACAGTAATGACTATTAATTTTTATGATATTAATAGAAAATAATATACGTATTAGGCAACTCTTTTAAATCGCATTTTCAGTTCTGGTAACCAGCATGCAGATAACGTTGTGCAAACTCGGTGTACTTTTGTTGTGCCGGTGGTGGGTGGTTCCTTTTCTGATTCAAAATTGCAATGTCTCTAACCTACCACCTATTCTGATTCAAGATTGCATGCTTTTAACCTTTGCCTGGGTGAAGCTCCTTCAACTTTGTAAGGATCATGCGCCATTTTGAGGGTCCCTGATGCTGTTGTAGATAGAGCTTCTACGTGCATGGGAAATTCCTTCATTGGGAGATATCCAGCCTTTCAGTTGGAAACTGAGTTCTAAAAAGATGGCATGTGCCTGGTCAAATTCGGGTGGCTGACACAAATAGATTTTTCTTATTCTTTCTCCAAATTTTTGAGGAAAGTACAAAAAATTTGTAGGGAGGTTCTTGTTTCTTGACAAATTTGATCATTTTTTGAAAATATGATCTATAATTTTGATGCTGCCAAGGAATTTTGTAGGGAGGTCCTTGGTTTCTTGATAAATTTGATCTTTCTTTGAAAATATGATCTATAATAGGAAAATTTTAACAAGGTCTCTATTTGGGTTAGGCTCCCAAAGCTTCCTTAGAATACTGGGATGAATAGATCATACAAAGTATAACCAATTCTCTTGATCGATTTTTATAAAGACAATGTCACGAAATCTATGAAACATGTATAACCAATTCTCTTGATCGATTTTTATCGAGACAATGTAACGAAATCTATGAAACATTTAATTTTTATTTAGATTATTATCTATGGAGAAACACCATATTCAAAGTATGGTTAATGCTGCTGAGATGTAAAAATGTTGTAATAAAATGCTTTGATATAAGGAATAAAGGAAATGATTTGGACATTGCAGTTGTGGGTCCTGTAGGGGATGTGCAGGGTCCTCCTTTTGAGTACAAGAGAAAACAAGATGCTATGATTAAGTGTCCTTTGTCATAAAGTTGGGTATTTTGACAAAGTTGGGTATTTTTCCCATTCATGCCAAGAAACGGCATATGCACACAAAAAGTATCATGAATCCTCCTGGGATGTAAAAATGTTGTTAAAGAATGCTTTGATATAAGGAATAAATGAAACCATATGCACTGCTGAGATGTAAAAATGTTGTAATAAAATGCTTTGATATAAGGAATAAAGGAAATGATTTGGACATTGCAGTTGTGGGTCCTGTACGGGATGTGCAGGGTCCTCCTTTTGAGTACAAGAGAAAACAAGATGCTATGACTAAGTGTCCTTCGTCATAAAGCTGGGTATTTTTCCCATTCATGTCAAGAAACACCGTATGCACACAAAAAGTATCATGAATCCTCCTGAGATGTAAAAATGTTGTTAAAGAATGCTTTGATATAAGGAATAAATGAAACCATATGCACACAAAAAGTATCATGAATCCTCCTGAGATGTAAAAATGTTGTTAAAGAATGCTTTGATATAAGGAATAAATGAAAGGATTTGCAAAAAATGTTGTTAAAGAATGCTTTGATATGGAATAAATGAAAGGATTTGCAAACAAAATGTTGTTAAAGAATGCTTTGATATAAGGAATAAATGAAAGGATTTGGACATTGCAGTTGTGGGTCTTGTAGTGGACGTGTGGGGGTCTTCCTTTGAGGATGAGAGGACTAAGGGTCCAGAAAACTAGATTCTATGGCTACGTGTCCTTTGGTTGAGCTTGAATTCTCTTAAAAAGAGGCAGGATGGACCCTTCGGGTCAAGCTTTGACTCCACTTCAAAGATGTTTGGTGAGGTTTGGTTTTAAACCTCCATGATTTGTTGTTATTGCTGTCCTCAGCCTTGCTATTTGTTTCTCGGTTTCTCAGGGGCTTCTCTGGTTTTAAGGCCCTCATGTTGTTATTGTCTTTCCTTGCCTTCGTTTTAAGGCCCTCATGTTGTTATTACCTTTTCTTGCCTTTCTCAGGGGCTTCTCTGGTTTTAAGGCCCTCATGTTGTTATTGTCTTTCCTTTCTCAGGGGCTTCTCTGGTTTTAAGGCCCTCATGTTGTTATTGTCTTTCCTTGCCTTCGTTTTAAGGCCCTCATGTTGTTATTGCCTTTTCTTGCCTTCCTATTTGTTTCTAGGGGTTTCTTTGGTTTTAAGACCCTCATGTGGTTATCGCCTTATTGCCTTTTCTTGCCTTGGTTTTAAGGCCCTCATGTTGTTATTGCCTTTTCTTGCCTTCCTATTTGTTTCTCAAGGGCTTCTTTGGTTTTAAGACCCTCATGTGGTTATCGCCTTTTCTTGATGTTCAAGTATCAGGATCCTTTCAAAACCCTTTTCGAATTCATAGCTCTAGTCAAAAGCATTTATCCAATAAAAAATCATTTATCCAATGAAAGTGCAAATAAGATACCTAAAAGCAAAAACTTTATACATATTTTCACGCTTCTCAATACATTATCCTTGTTCAAAACACCCTGCAATTCTTGTGGCTTCTTAAAAGAAGCGTAATTCTAGTACATTGGTATGTATGTAAAGCTAGAGCAATTGGGTCCAATAGCTAAACTAATCTATACATTTTCATGTAAGCTTAGAATTTCTATAAATACCCACAGCGTAGTACTTCTCTGTATAAGCCAATTATCAGCGTTTCACCATAATGCTGTAAAGCATATATAAGCATTTTTTATTCAAAAGGAGACAGGTCTGCCTTGGCAGGTCCATTGATTATTCTTCCTAAATTATCAAACATGGATCCATGGCATGGACAGTCGAATGTGGAGTCTATATGATTCCATTTTACTACGCATTTCATGTGTGGACACACAGCTGCAAGATCCATTTTTATCATAATCTTCAGTTAATGGCATTGAAAAATATCAATATTTTGGTCATTTCTAACACTGAATCCTAGTCAGAAAATGTTCTGAATTTGTGTTGAAGATTGATCTGCAGCTTTCTTGCATAAACTATTATAAAAAAACTAAAGGGATTTAGTAAGCGTCACCTGAGAATTTATGAACCACCCCATTCTCGTCTTTGTAGACTGCCACCTTGTGCATATTCTTTTGAATAACTCCTCCACTGTTTGGCAGCATGTCTTCAATGTCGATTGAGTCTGTTCCGACGAAAGGAATACAATCTTTGTATCCCTGTTTTTGAATTGACGAAATGAATTATAATGAGTGACCATATGGCTGTAACTAGGTGAGCTGGTAATCTTGAGGACCAATATTCACAAATTGCAAAGTTATAAGTCTTAATCACTTGCTAAGGAAGAAATATGATCTTTGGATCTCCTTTATTGTTTCAGGGAAATGAGTTATAAAAGAGAAAGATGAGTGAGCATATGAACACTGTTCTAAAGTGACATGGTAATGTTAACTAATATTCGCAAATGCAAAGCTTTTTAGTTGGAATCAGTTTCCACCAAAGGATAATGAGTTTAGTATTCCCTTTTTCGTTTTGCACAAATAAATGGCAGAGAGGAAACATATGGCCATAATTAGATTACATAGTAAGTGCTAAGGACCAATTTTCACAAATGCAAAGTTCTGAGTTTTTGACTTACATGAATTGTATGTGAAGTCTCCTCTCCTATCTTCTCTCCTACCTTCTTTGATACAGGAGGGGTTCTTGCTGGATCATAGGCTTTTGCCCATGGATTAGGATGGCCTAATATGAGGTCTTTGATTAAAATACCTCCTATAGTTCCTCCAGTCATTCCTTGACCACTGTCACCTGCTCAAAACGTAAGAAATCAATCGAGAAAAGCCCACCAGTATGTGAATATATGTGTAAAAAGAGTTAAAAATTATTGTATCTAAACTGTTCAAGGGAATGAATAAATAAAGGCAGGCAAGCAATCTGTTTTTCATAATGGAATCTCCAAAACCAGATCAGATTAAATCCATACTAATCAAGAGAGTATGACCATAGTTTTGATCACATCCCCTTTTATTGGTAGTATATAATTCTATAGGCTCTATTTTTTCATAATGGGTGCTCCAAAACCAGATTAGATCGAATCCATAGTAATCAAGAGAGCGTGACCATAATTTCAACTACATCTCCTTTTATTGGTAGTATGTACTTCATAGGCTGTCAATTCTTGGGTGCTCTTGTGTATTCTTTCGGGGTGCTCCTATAGACTCTCAGGCCCAATCGTAACTATTAGTCTTCCATGTTACGTTACATTTTACCCGTATTGGTCATGCAACATATCGATTTTAATTATTCATATAATACAGAACATTTTGAGCGTTAGTATAAGGTCTCTCCTTTTATGTTTGCTCTCATTTACTAGTACTTTGGAGTCTGGACCATATGCCCATTGACCCATATTGGTCACTTGTAGACACATTGTGATTTCAGTAGGCTATAAGTTACTCAAGCAAAATGCAAATGGATTAAAACAGGGTGCTTTGAGAAACAGAGGAAAGCAACATACTAGTACCTCGAAAACAGTACCTGTTATAATGTAACAATCATTCTTTCCTGGGTTAGGTCCAATGTGATAGAGATGATCCACTGGCTCAAAAACCTGCAGGTACATTTAAAGAACCTCAGTAATCCCACTCAAAAGCATTACTTATTAAGTACGTATATATTCATTATTTTTGTGGTTGGTAACTAGGTTTTTACTCTAGTGAAATGTTGCAGAACTCAGTTGGATGGGCTCTTTCCTGTTGAGAAAGAGCCATCCAAGATTGCGAGGGGGAAAACTCCTGGATCAAACATACAGGGGCTGTAAGCCGAATCACATTGTAGAGTGAGATGGGACTTTGACCTTCTATAGTGGTTAGTCGAGATTAAAGAGCCCATCAAACCGACTTCTAAAAGCTCTCTGTATGATACAATCTTGTTCTAGTTACCAACCGAAAAAATTACTAATATAGTATATTGATAATTTTTACTCAACTCTATTTTG
The DNA here is from genome assembly GCA_007258455.2 of Sequoia sempervirens. Lineage (NCBI taxonomy): Eukaryota > Viridiplantae > Streptophyta > Pinopsida > Cupressales > Cupressaceae > Sequoia > Sequoia sempervirens. The sequence continues at coordinate 262,587,131 of VDFB02000008.1, read as the reverse complement.
GAGTAGAAAACTTGCCTGGCCTGTCCACCTATACAAGACCTCTTCAGCAGTAGTCCACCTCTCCCTAGTCCATTTCTCAAGCTGAGCGTAAGGATCATGGTAATCCTTGGGCTTCATACCACTGCTTGTGTCTTCTCCTCCAACTATTAGCACATCATAGTCTACTTTTTGTTCCAGTCTGACATAGTGATAAGGATCATATGTGTCCCACCAATTGGCTCTTCTGTTAAACTCAAATTCAGCATCCCACCATTAAAACAACAGAGTTTGCAAATGTCATACGAGTGTTAAATCTTAAATAGCTTTTTAGTTAACTATTTTGCATAATGTAATAAGTGCCAGAGTAATATGTTTTTGTCCCAACTTACTTAACTGATCCCTTGGGAACTTTCAATCCAATAACATAGGTCCTGTTTGGTGTTTGGCGAGCATGAACTGCCAAGTTGTGATTCAGAGGAGAATTTGTGGCCATCACAACCGCACCAGCAGTAACTGTGACTCCATCCTTTGTTTTAACATGGTTTTTCTCTACCTCAAACACATGGCTTTTTTCATATATTCTTCCTCCTCTTCTCACAATTGCATCAGCTACTCCATTGATATACCTAAGGATGTGTATTGCATCCACATGTATAAGACACAAAATGAAGCAAAATATGTGTAAACTTTTAAATATTTCAAGCCTTCTGGGAAATAGTATAATTTGTTCAAAATATGTGTAAAAGTTAATTATTTAAGGCAATTGAGCTCTTGTACTATCCCAAGCACAATCCCCCGCCCGGGACCACCACTATTCCTACCCACCCGGGAATTATAGTTTCAAAAGCTCCTACAATTGTAAAGAGCCCTATCCCAGCCTGCCTCTATCTTGGTAGAGGTGAGGGTGGTAGTGGGGTGGGTTCAACAGGGATATAGTTAGGTAGGGCTGGCAACTATATATATAGTTTACTTCGGCAGTGGTAAAGGTCAGATCAACTCGTATAAAAATGCTTACCAAAACTTGTAAGGATCAATACCAATTAAACAAGCTTATGCAATCGTGGGATCACATTGGGGGATGTAGGGTCACCTTTAAGATATGGGAAATACTGCCTGAGTGCATACAGGGGATATTTTAAGGATATTTCATTTTTGCAAACTTTTCCGTTTGCATATAAGTAAAAATAGGGATATTATTGTAAAAAGGGATCTATCTGGAGGGTAAGAGAAGGCAGTGATACATTCCAAAACTAAAAGAGAACAGTGGTAAGTTCCCAAAATAAGGAGTAATATTAAGAAGCTTGACCCCCTCAATGCATTCGGGTAGACAAGAATAACTGGCAAACCAAAGTCATAGGATTTATTTAATTAGTTGAAAAAATGGAATTAATATCTGTTTAACATTCTGATGCAATCAAGGAGAGTTTAAGGATAGGTTCAAGGTGCAAAAAGCAAAGATTGTAACAGTTAATAAAGCAAAGTTTTGCCCTAAAACTTACTAAAACTTCATAGGGGTTCCTAAAACAGTAGAGTTACCTACTGAAAAAGTTAGTAGTTAAATCAAGCTTATGTAAGTGAAAGCTATCTTGAAAATTACAAGAGAGGATGAAATTCTCCCGAATTCGGAAACTGAATGGCCTTCCCAACTTTTCCATATGCAGGATCATCCCCCAAATCCACCATCCTCACATCCAAACCTACTCTTTTACAGGCTTCAAATTCCTGGAGACAAATGAAAATTAGACCTATCATCTGACTCTGTTTTTGCACAATTAGAGATAAAACGAAAGTTTTAACCTTTATAAGATGATCCATTGTCTCTTTAGAATCATCATGTGGGAAAAGATAGCCATCCAGTCTATAAAAATGACAATCAATTCCTTCTTCCTTGACAGTGGTTTCTACGAAATCAATGGCTCTCTTGTGACTCTCAGCTACAATTTTGGCTATTTCAAGACCATGGTCCTTTTCTAGTTGAAAGTAGAAGTCATCATACCATAGCATTAAGTGAGCTGTGGTTCTCCCACTCATTCCACTACCTGTCCATGTAGAAATAATCAATATATACTCAATAAAACATTACAATCATAAGAAAAATTAACAGAAAAATAAAAATAAAAGTACTACAGAAAAGGATATTAGCGTAACATTTTTTATGGTTTAAAAAGTTAGTAAACATTTTCTATAACTAACAAAGAAATCTTAGAATTGCAATTTAAGATTTGTTATACCGCAAACATGGTTCTTTTCTCCGCTGAAAATTATAGATATCTTCCTTTACTAAGCTCTTAATCTAGCAGTAGCTTTACATATATTATACTCCATCTAGCTTATCAATAACTATGTTTATCCTCTATAATTAGGATGCCAAGAGAAATGTTCAAGATAGTCAATTGCAATTTTACACTTCATCCCACCTCATCCCAGCACAACAGTGATAAGCAGTGGTAAACCAAATAGTCAATGGCAATTTTAATAGGCCATTTTTTAACGATGTTTAAAAATAAAAATAAAATAAAACATAAATAACCCATAAGAATTGCTATTATAAAACAAAACCCTCAACAATAGATAAATGAGTTTTTGTTTTTCTAAAAAGTCAATTGAGAAGCCATGCCGAAATTCTTTAGAATTATGAAAGAACCACGTAGTACTGAGCAAATTAAATACCAAACATATGTACAAACCTCTAGTCTTGGCTTCAAGGAGTACAACATTTTTGCCTTCCTTGACAAGGTTGTAGGCACAGCTTATTCCTGCAATACCAGCTCCTACTACCACTACATCTGTGCTTTCATCCTTTTCAATCTTAGGGAACTTGGGTCTCAAATCCTGCTGATCCCATACAGTATATCGCAAGCCAGGTATAACATCATATTGATCTCTGCACTGCTTCTCCATTTGGGATGATGACCCTCCAGCCATGGACATAAACTTTCTTATATTACCTCTACCACTCTTCTGCAAAAACATCAATACTCATTATAACTAACAACTTCCCAAAACCATGTTTGTTTTTATTAGCCTAGAATATAGGTTTGGAAGTATAGAAAAGGAATCATCTACATGAGCTACCAAAAAAAATCATTACACATCATAACTTAAATCGTCCCAAAACCACATTTGATATAGCCTAGAAGTTATGAACACCAAACCATTTAGCTGAACTGGAAAACCACAAATGTCCACTATAACTTATAGTACCCTTCAAAACACCATTTGATATGGGCTGCAAAGTATTCATACCAAATCAACAGCTTAACTGCAAAACTTAATACTTTCCAAAACTGTATTTGATATAGGCTAAACATTATAGCAACTGAAATAGTGTATTGTTGCTAATAAATTAAATGCCACAAACAAATTACTATCCCTTTAAGTGAAATCCATGTAATATATGGATACCAAACTGAAACATGATTGAAAGGGCAATAAACTGGTACCAGAACTTGATTGCCACAACAATCATGAATCGAAGAGATTGAACATGAAAATGGCTTTGTTAATCTGGAGAATGGAAGGCAATTATCTTGAGGCCCAAAAGGTTGTATGAATTGTTTCCTGGGGTGAAGGACACAGTTCTTGTCTATACTCCTGAATACTGAATTGCTCAATGAGAAAGGGAAAATCAGGGGTCTAGTGATCCCGGCCATGACAAAAAATCTAAGCCTCAACTAGTAGTAGACAACAAACTCATTCAATTCAATAAAATACTTGGCATGATTATCGTTGATCCTGTTCCAAAATAATGAAAAGTATGAGGAAGAACAAGGCAGAAATCAACTATAGAATGAAATGGTAGCATACCAGTTGTTGGAGCCTCTATACTGAAGCATAGCTTACATTGAAGCAAACATCTTTCTTTTTAAAGATTTAAAGGTGTCAATATGTTGGCTGGTTTCTATAATGCCACATCAATTGATTTTACATCGATGTGTTATATGTCTGCTTGCATGCTTCAGACACGTCTTTGCAACCCTCGGGAATTAATACACTTACTTCTGCATACAGATGGAGATCTTTAACATTGTCAGGACAAGGGAGGTTCTTAGTTAAGAAAGACCCTCCTTTTCCCTGGAACTTCAGAGATATGATGGCCATCTTCGACATCCTCTTTACTCTTCTCCTCTTTTATTTGTGACCCTCTTAACACCTTTTTTAAAGCAAGGCTTATGTTTTATGTGATTGATAGTGATAGCTTCACAATTTTTATTTCTCAAATCCAACTATCAATAAAATATGAGAAATACTTTATTTTAATTATTTTAAAAATATTTTATTTTAAATAAGATAAAAAATAAAAAAGAATATACAAATGATTTTTGTATGTTTTGAAGAATGATTTTCAGATTAATTTGTATTTTTAGTGTGTTACTTCATTATTGTTAATAGATTTTATATTTTTAATTTTCGAATAATTTTAATCAAAATTATTTTTTAAGGGATCAATTATTGTATGTGATTGAAAGGGGTTAAATATATCGGCACTGGTTATGTAGCCTACAAAATGCATCGATGGACGTACCCCACATCTTACATATGACCATCTGCAGTCCTCTTTCACGAAACTGTCCTCATATTTGTCAACAGTTGTCAGAGGTACTAACCTCATAAATTTGTATGTAATTTTTTTATTTAAATGTCTCGAGCCATAAATAAAGTTGAATCTGTTTCCAATATTATCATTTAACTCTATAATCCTAAAATATTGTTTATATTACATGTATATATTTCAAATATAATATTATATTAATACATTATATAATATTTATGTATTATATTATTATTTATATAATATAAAATATAATATAAAACTATATAATATAAATAATAATATATAATATAATATTATATATAGTTAAAAGAGAGCTCCATATAATTTTAACTATATATAATTTTATATTATATTGTATATTATATAAATAATAATATTATATAATATTTATGTACAACATTATTATTTACAATATATATCAATATAGTATTATATTAATATTAATATAATAGAATATAATATAATAATAGTATAATAATAATACAATGATAATATAATATAATATATCGGGTCAAGTTTATTGTAATCCTCTTGTAATCAGAGTGATTAATTGGTCATATGCACTCTATTTGCTAGTATCTTCTATGGAAACTTCCTATCAATAATTGCATAGTTTTTCACTAATTAAACAGTTGATTTGTCATTATCTAGATATCAGAGCCACAATAAATTGGGAGTTTCAGGAATAGGAAGAATACCACCAAGAAGGATGAGAAGAGGAGGTGCTTGAGGTGGTCGTCAACGAGGCCATAAAGAAGGAATTTTGGAGATGTTAAAGAACTTATCGACAAGGTTGGATGCCATCAAACGAGCATAACGAAGGGGAATCATTGTTGATGATGTGAGTGAAGTTGCAGAAGAAGAACAACCACAAGCTGAGGATGAAGCTCAAGAAGAATCAAAAGGATTGGAAGAAATATTGATCAAAGTAGTGATGAATGTGGGAGCCAAACCAAGAATAGAGGTCCCCATGTATTCTAGAAGCTTGAATGGAGAAGAGCTCATTGACTGAATCAATGATTTGGACAAATATTTTGAGTATGAAGGATTTGTAGAAGAAAGAAAAGTGAAGTTTTCTTGTAAAAGGATTAAAGGCCACGTGAAAATGTGGTGGGACTCTGTGCAATCTAAAATACAAAAGAGAAACAAGGAAAAGATAACCTCATGGGATCAAATGGTGGCCAAATTGAAGATGAAGTTCCTTCTGGAAGACTATCAAACCAAATTTTCAGAAGATTACAAAATCTCAAGCAAAAGGATATGTCAGTAAAATAATATATGGAAGAACTTTATAAGTTGGTGATTCGGTCAGGCCATAGTAAAGAGGATTTGGAAAAGGTGGAAAGATATCTGAATGGGTTAAAATATAATTCACAATATGAGCTAATTCTCGTGTCTCCAAGAGCTCTTGAGGAGGCCTATCAATTTTCCATTAAGGAAAAAGAGAAGCTCATGAGGAAGCAAAATCAAAAAGGATTAGGTAGAGGACAAGGCTTTGGGGAAAAAGGATAGTAGCACCATCAAGATGAAGGGGCTAGTAGTTCTATTATCCCAATTAATCAAGAAAGTGGGGGCTATAAAAAAAAGGAGGAATATCTATTGGTAGAGGTGGTTATCAAGGAAGAGGAAGAGGTTTTTCTGGTAAATGTTTCAAATGCAATCAATATGTTGGTCATAAGAGTTGGGAGTGTCCAAAATTCTTAGGAGAAGTTCACACAAGAACATAAAGGATAAATTAGATCATGCAAGCATATCAAGAAAGTATGGGATCACCTGCTCATCACACTGAGGAACTATAGTCTAGAGAGTATTTGTTGTTCAAGCAAGTGTTATTAAAACCACCTAAGGAGAATCATGAACCTATACAAAGGAAAGCTCTATTCAAGATGAAATGAAAAGATAAAGGTAAGTGTTGCAAGCTTATTATAGATAGTGGTAGTATTGATAATATTCTTGATGTTGAAATGGTGGATAAAATAGGTCTTAGGAGAACTAAACATCCTACATCGTACAAGGTTTTTTAGTTACAAAAACATCATTAGTTGTTGGTGGATGAGCAAGCTTTGGTTGAATTTCAAATAGGAAGTTATAAGGATAGTGTTGTGTGTGATATCATGCCTATGGATCTATGTCATGTGCTACTTAGTAGACCTTGGAAGTTTGACTGAAATGTCACACATGATGGGTGAAATAAAACCTACACTTTTGAGAAGGATGGACTCAAACATACATTGTTACCTTTGCACAAACCAAAAGAGGATAGTCATAACACCAATAGTAAAGTGATGTTAATAAGAAGAAAAGAGTTTATAAATGGAAGGGAGTCTAAGGAAGTCACAGCAGTAATTAAGGAGGTGAACCTTCATTTTCCTCAATGTTGCATGAGTGGAAATAATGTTGATTTGCAGGTAGGACAGCCAACAACATGTGTTGACACAGATGACTGTGAAGTTGAGGCAACTATCAGTCTTATGAAGGATGTAGAGATATAGGAAAGTTCAAACTAGTAGTTCCAAGATGAATACATGGGCAAGCATCTACATGGAAAAAGTATGGAGATAACAAAAGAGAATGTGGAAGATGACATGTCTCTTCAAATTGAGGTCGTTGAGAAAGACTAGCTTGTATTGACAAGAGGCAAGAGAAATAGTGTAGTTACCAATGGTGAGGTAATACCTCAATTTTGAAACCCCTTGAATATAGTTCAAGATGACTTTCATGATTATGAAATGATTACAATGGAGAGGTATGTGGAAAAAGAACAACATGGAGCAGTAGAGGAGACAAGACACATTTTAAACACCATCATTAATTTCATGATTTTTGTTCAAACTAATGCTGGTGCGGATTATTGTTTGGGGGAAATGCAAAAATAATGGGAAAGATGCAGCAATGAGAGTGGGAGAAATATGTTATAGATGATGAGATGGGGTGTGGAAATGATCATTTTACTTGAAGAACAATAAGTCAAGAGGGGTTAATTATTTCGATGGTTTGGGATAATATGAAGCCAACTAATGGAACGAGCATGAAGAGCATATGAGGGAAGAGAAGTTTGATGTATGGAGAAACTATTCCCACCAAATGCTAGAATAAAAGAAAGAAGTGATGGTTATAGGTGGTCATTTATAAGCATGAGGGAATATGTTGCAAGTGTCGAGAATTTGGAAGGGTATTTGTACTACCCAACTCCCCTTTGTGAGCTATGCTCACTAAAAAATTACTCAAGGAGCCTAATGCAAGGGCATTGTTCCCCATCCTTTTTGTAATTTTTTTAGTTTTCTTATTGTTTGTTTATGGTTCCTCCTTATTGGACATGTTGCTTGGGAATCTCTTCTTAACCAATCATTTTCTTGTCCCCAAATAATTTTTAGATAGTTATGTACGTTGAGCACTCTCGTGAAGAATGAAGGAGAAAAATAGTGTGGAATAGTGGAGGAAGGTAGTTGTGAATTGTTCTTGGAAACAAAGAAAGAGAGAAAATAATGAATAGAGATAGTTCTTGAGGTGGAGATTTTTTTCCAGGGAAGGTGAAATTGATGGTTGTTGAACATCTATTCTTTGGGCATCAAGAAAAGAAGAGAACAAGAAGGTTGGGAGATCAATATAGTTTTGATTGAGGCTTCTTCCAATGAAGTGGACTGTTATTGGGAAAATTTGAGCCAAGAAGAAGGCATCAAAAAACTATTTTGTGTGGAATTTTTCTACCTATGTAAAGTCTTGGAGAGTAGACCAATTGGGGAGGAGTCGACCAAACACAAAGGAAATCAATTCCTTGGTGAATGACTCATTGTAATTAGTTTTATGCTTGCTCAATGCAAATTTGAAACCTTGGTGTGTCTATTTGTCTCTATGGAGTTTTTTTTTCATATTTTGTTTCTTATTATCTTGGTTTCCTATTACATGTGGTGAGCGAAGTGTTCAGTTAGGTTGTTGTCACCTTAGGCAAAGCTCATCAATTAGAAGAGAATTCTATAGCATGTGTTTTTCTGTTCATCATTATCTTCTATTTAATTATGCAATGTGGTTGTTTATTATAATCCTCTTGTAATCAAAGTGACTAATTGGCCATATGCACTCTATTTTCCAATATCTTCTATCGCAACTTCCTATCAATAATTGCATAGTTTTTTAGTAGTTAAATAGTTTATTTGCCATTAGGATGTAAAGGTGGTTTATAATGAACCCATTCCCATATTACATGACAATACTCTTGCAATAAATATTTCCAAGAATATGGTGATGCATTCAAGAACCAAACACATCTCTATCTAGTATCACTTTCTAATGGAAAAGGATGTAGAATAAGAAGTCAAATTGGAGTATGTGCCTACTAAGGATTAGATTGCAAATATATTCACTAAGGCACTTTCAAAGGATAATTTTGAGTATCTATAGTGGAAGTTAAGGGTTATTGCCCCTCCTTTTTCCAACTAGATGCATAGATGGTGTGTCTATCTAGGGGGAGAAATTCATGTCATATCCTTTTCTCTTGGATTGACGTGTGCTACCTCTCATGGGGAGTAGATAGTTGGATGGTTGTTGTTGATAGGGGGAGCATGTATAGTTGTTTGGAAATGAAGAAGTGTTGGTCAAAGGGGTAGAATGTGTTGATGATTTAAATGAAGATCTTTTTTTTTCCTTTTTCCTTGATGTCAAAGAGGGAGAATGTACAGGTGTGTTTTGCCATCAATGCCAAAGGGGGATATTGTTGGCATTGGTTGTCATTGATTTCAATACTTGGGGATATTGTTTCATATGTTTATGATATATTATTTTTGCATTGGTTTCCATTGATGTCAACACTCAGTTTTGGTTGTCATTGATGCTTGTGTCTACACTGAGCAGTTTGGGCTATCATTGGTGCTCATAGTTGTATGTTGTTGATACACTATGATGATATGTTCATGGTTAGATTCCATGTCTTTAAGGTTTTTGATGTTCATGGTTGGATTTCATGCCTTGTTTGATGACAAGTAAATATGTATTGAGTATATTTGCTATCAACAGAGATGATATCATGATGATATATTAAGATAAGGATTAGAAGCATTAAGATGATGATTAGAAGTAATGCTAAAGTTGGAGAGATGTTTTTGATGGTCTCTAGTGTGGTTTACTCTCTCTCTTGTTGTTCCTAAGGAAGTATGTGTTGCTACAGGAAAGTTTTGGTCTCTACAAGTTGATGAAAGTTTTTGCTATAAGAAGTTGCTTTGAGGACTATTTGGGAGAATGCTCCACATTCCTCCATGTTTGAAGATATGGTCTTGTAGTCTGGATTTAGTGTTTATGTTTTGTGGATGTTGCTCTCCTATCTTTTCAAGTCACTAGTGTTGCCGAGGAGGTTTCTAGTAATTGCAATGGGTTAGTAGTTTTCTTGGTTGTCTAGACTAGTCCAAAAAATGTTCTACATTTCTCTGCATTGATTTTTTGGCTCCTATAGCTTGGTGGACATGCTCTTAGCGTTTATGTAGTGTCTAATTTTAATTTTCAATTGATGGAGTTTATGCCATGTTGTTTTGTCACTTTTCTATCTCATGGTTGTGTATTTTGTGCTTCTAAGATGATTTTTTTTGTTTATGTTTGATTTGCAGTTGTTGTTTATGACATGAAAGTATGAAAGAAGTTTCTGGAAGTGCCATTAGATGTTCATGGAACATCTCTTTTAGATCCACACATCAATGGTTGATCTCTTTAGTGTTGCTTCATGTTTGAGTTAGTTTTTTGGGTAACTTGTGAATGTTTGGCCAAGAGGGCTTATTATCTTGCTTCTGTTATGTGCTTGGGGGTCTACACCAAAATTTGAGATTTTTTTAAGATGGTTTTGGGTCCTAACCTATCTTGTTAAGAACTGCATTGAGATAATTCAATTGACAGTATTTTTTGGGGCTAACTGGTAATGTGTTACATGAATATTTCTTCTACACATTTCCTTTTTTTTGACCTGGGATGTTGTACACTAGCATGTAAATTATTTGGGATCATATTGAAAGATCTAATAAGTTTTTTTTTTTTCTATCTATCTCCTAGATAGGACCACATTATTTCTTTTTGTAGACTTGTTGAGGTTATTGTTTATCTTTTGTTTTGGCTGACCTAACTGATGTTTTGAGAACTTATAGAGGATATAAATGAAAGAAAAAATTTGTTGCAAGTTCTGGAAGTGAGTGGTGGTGTGTGAGTATGGAATGATGCAGTGATTTGTGGAAAAGAAAGATCAAATGATCTTTAACACCTTAGTCAATAGAGTGTATTATCGATATATGTTGTAATTTCTAAATCTTCGTGTATTTTTCTATTAGACAGTGAGTCTCTTTAGCAAGTCCCTCTAATGTGTATCTTTCTTTGGGGTTGTGTACCTCAATATTGCAATCCATTTGTATCTTTCCCTAAGTTTTTGTGCCTTATCTTGCAAGTCCATTAGGGAGCAGTGTGCTACCTTAAGCAGTGAGCCTTAAAAAAAAATTGTAATTTTGTAAGCAATGATCTTCCTATATTGTGATATTTCTCACTATGATTTTCCTCTTCTTAGGTTTTCCACATTGAAATGAAAGGAAATAGGATGGTATAGGGGAATTTTCCCAAAATAGAAAATTGGATCCAAAGAGGGAAAAAGGTGTCTTACTTCTCTCAATTCATTAGGAAATGAGATCCACACAATGGAATGACAGTCAACCCTTAAGTGAACCAAATCAAGGTGTGAATCTTCAAATTTCCATTTTTGCTAGGACAGGGTCTAGGCCAAATAACACTTTGGGAGAAAGATTTAAAATAGAAAAACAACTCCAAATTTAGATCTATAAAGTATATTAAAGAGATTTAACATAAAACAAAAGGAAACAATAAACTTTCTGGAGAATATGAAGGTAATAAATGCTATGCACCCATCAAAAAATGATTTTTTGCAAAATTATTAGGGACAAATTCACCCTATGATGAATGGGTCTCGGTAGGCTTTTCAAGAAAACTCTAAATCTGAAATTGAAGCTTAGGAACTGTGAAAAATTGTTGTCCTTGCAATCTTAATAGGGACTCATTTTCCCTATGGAAAATGGGTCTTGGTAGAATTTTCCAAAAAACTCTGAATCTGAAATTGAAGCTCTAGACCTACAATTCCTTCTTGTATTTGAAATCCCCTCTCAGATCTGAATTTTTCAAAAATCTATAAAAAAAAATTGATGTTTGTTGGTGGATAGGGTTTTCCTTGGTCAAACCCAAAGTTTGGTAATTAAAGCTTGATGATAAATAGAAATTTGAAACTTGAAATATGTGTGTGATCCTAACCTTAAGTGTGTATAAGATTAAGATTTCAAATAATGCAAAGAAAACCTACTCAAGTGTGTTATAATAGGATCCCAAATGAAACATGAACAATGAAGAAGACCTACCTTAGGAGACCTCAAATTCCCTTAATAAGTCATAAATTTGAATATACCTCTCTTTAGGTTGAATATAAAATGATCATAGAAGATGGAATCACTTAGGAAACAAGTCATTGGACTTGGTTGAATGTCTTGTACTTCTCCCAAAACCTAGAATCCATCATGATTCTCCATAGACATCTATCATCACTTCTTCAATAATGCTTGATCTATGACAAAATGAGCTTAAGACATGCAAAAACAATAGAATGTTGCTCCAAGACTTCACTTTTACATGCTCCTTGCTCTTGAATATGAATACTTGTGATCTCATATGAAAGTCATTTCTTGCTAGTGAAAAATGAATGTGAAAATTACATTTATAAGGTTCCTTCTCTAATTTTTCAATTATCAGATCTTGAAAGATGACATGTGAAATTTGAATTTGAAACCTTAAAATTCTGCCAGAAACATGTTTTAAAGGGGGTTCCTAGATCTAAGTGAGGACCCATTCACCATAAGGAAAATGGATCCTAGGCCACTTACCTAGGACACACATTGAGCTTAGTGTTAAACATTATGTTAAATTAGGTTCATAGGTCTAAGTGAGGACCCATTTTCCCTATGGTGAATGGGTCTCAGGTCACTTACCTAGGACACACATCATCCAATGTTGAGTGTTGTGAAATGGAATTTGATGAGAGTCACTTATATCCCATTTTATGACATATTTTAGCCTATTTTCATATGCCTTCATACCCATTCCCACATTCCATTTTCGTTCCATATCATACCATTTTACCATTTTATGTTGCATATGATTTAATATATATATATATATATATAAGTAATATTTAATTTAGTTTTTAGATAAAATATGTGAATAAATAATATCAAATTGTGTTTACTAATATTTCTTCCACTATGTCAAGAAAATATATATATTATAGCATGCATATTTAAGGGTGTAGATCTTCTTGTCACTTTCTAGTTAGAAACTTTTGTGTATTACTTTCTAACCCACAATTTATTTATGTTATATTTTTAAAAGATGATGTCAATCTCCAAGGTGACCTCAGTTACCTCTTCAGTGCTAAATCTGAATAAGAACAAGAACCTGTGAGATTATTGATAAATAAATCTAAATGGAGATGAAATTTCCAGCTATGTAGAGGAAACCAAAAACCTTCTATTTTCATTGCTTATTATAACAAGACAATGTTTAATGTAAGGTTAGGAAAAGAATAGAGAAGAGTACACTTGGCCAAGGTTCCATGTTTGTCATTATTGTGGTGATTGAAATAGACTAAGGATACTCGTGATGCTAACTCGCTAGAGAAAATATGCAAATCTTATATTCTTCTATTCTTATTTGTTGTTGTAATGAAGTTGTTTTAATCTATGGGTAGCAACACATATTTTTTTTCTTCTATTTTGTTGGTTGTAGGCCAAAAAAAACTCAATATTTTTATGTACTTAGTAGTTACAAACAACGTATATATATTTATGCATAGTGTAAGGGAACACAGATTTTTGTATTAAACTTTTGATAAATAAAACAACGATTCTTCTAATCAAGGCAAGAAAGAAAGGCTCTCATCTCTTCCCACTTGTAAACCACGGAGCAAGGGCCCACTCCCTGGTGAAGCACGGTGACATTTATTTCTTTTTACTGTTAATATTTATGTGCGTTATTTATTTTCTATTTGATTTAATTTCAATAGATTTCATAGTTGTATGATTTAATTTCCTGCAACATTTTCTTTCTATGTGTAATTTCCTTATGGTTATAAATACAATCTAGTTTAAAACTGATTTTCATTGGATAGTCATTTTAGCTATTGATGATCTATCAAGGTTGGTGTGTTTATTTGAAGCATAAAGTGTGAGTTATATTCTAGATTTATAAGAGAGCTTGTTGTTATTGTGTAGTCTCTGATAGTTCTTGTCACACCTTTTGATAGAAAGCAAAAGTAGGAAGATTGAACCAAATTTTCACTCAAGGAATTTATATGTTTTCTAGCTACATTTCATCCCCACTTAATTCACTGCTTTCCTCCCTTAGGTATACTACTACAACAGCTCTCATAAGCTTATGATCCTTGGATTGACACTTAAACCAAGTTGAACCTAGTTTATTCTTTGCCCTTGTTTTGGCCTATCAACATTTATGAATGTCGAGTTTTATCCATTGAAATTTGCATTTAATTAGGATTGGATTTTAATTAAATGGACCAATTAAGGAAAATTAACCTCAATCAATTAATAAAGCCCTAGATTAGTGTGAAAGTGTAAAGTTACACCTTACAACACCAAAAACAAGGCACAATTAAGTCCATTTTAATTAAAAGGGCCCTAAACTTAATGTGAATATGAAAAACATATTACAACACTAAGGCATAATTAAGCTCATTTTATTAATAGTTATTTCCAAATTAAGTGTGAAAAGGGGATACTTTTTCCTACACTAAATTTAGCCCCCACTTTAGTGGCCATATGATACTACATGCATATGCAAGCTAAAGGAATTCTAATAAACTTTATAAAAAGAATAATCATATGGATTCATTAGGGAGAATGAATCCTCTAGTATAGTTACCTGCAAAACCACAATGTTAAGGACCGCATCCTACAACATAGGTTCATTAGCCATATAAAAATCCTCTTATCAAACTTCTATAGAGAATTGAATTCGAGGATAAATGTATGCCCCTGATTCTACTTGCTTTATGGAGGTGGAATCAGGGTGAATAGGAAACCACATTGAATTACTTAATTCATATCATAGGGTATTTCTAAGTACCATACCACATAGTGATAGAAATTTGATGAGATTGGGAGGAGAATTATGAATCCAATGCAACAAACGACATCAAAAATAGAGTCATCTAGCCCCCTGTATGCTCATTTGAATAAAATGCCCTTAAAGTGAAATAAGCTTTATTTATTAGGGTTTAGTATATGCAAATGAAAATGACACTTTTTACTATCATTTGACATTTACCTTTTTGTGAATTACCTTGGTGTAGAGTGATCTAGGATGTCGAGCAAACAAGCTAAGCCTCCTAGTCTAGATGTCATTCATGACCAGGTGGCACGAGGCACAATTCAACACATGGTGACTCAGTGAGTGGATTTAGTTATGCTTTTTCTTCGTTTTCATGCATTTACTATACTTTTTCATGTATTTTTAGTAATTTTTAAGACCCTGGAAAATATTGGCACAAAGCATGCATATTTGTCGCAAAGCATCCATTTCTAGCGCAAAGTGTCCTACCTTGGCACAAAGTGTCCCACTTTGGTGTAAAGTGTCTAGAATTGTCTAAAGTGTCCAAGACCCCTCATCCAAAACTGGCATAAGTGTCCACATTGGCCATAGAGAATCCTAGAGCAACTTTCCTGTTATTTAATTGATAAATTTAGGATTTATTTTATGTATTTTGCTATTTTAGGTTCCTCCTTGAGCTCGAAAGCATCTTAGAGGGAGACAGTTTGTTTCCTTCGAGATTCCATCACACGACTTTCAGAGGAGGAGGTCAACATTTTACAAGACACAAGATTATTTTGGGTATACCTCATGCCACCTATGAGGTATCATGATGCCATGTTGATGGCCCTAGTAGAGAGGTGGGATGCAGATTCGTGTACCTTCCACCTTCCTACTGGCAAGATGACCATCACCCTCAAGGACATCCACTACATCTTGTGGTTACCTATTTGGGGTGATGTTGTACACTCAGTAGATGAGCAATCATACAGGAAGATGTGGGATGGTATTCTATACTTTTTATAGTGGTCCATTCGACAATCATCTTTCAGTTCATGCATTGAGCTAATATGGCTATGACATGCATGGACACCACTAGTTTGGCAGATCATGATCATTACTACAACACTTGCACTAGTACCAAATAGATGAGGCACCAACTTAGATGGCGAACTTGTTCACATCATTCAGGATATCAAGGAGCATAGGATTGTTTATGCTTGGGGTTGCAGTATGCTGGCTCATCTATACTATGATCTCAAATGGTTTGTATACTAGGAGTTGGACAACATAGTACATTGTATGCTCTTATAGGTATGGTTTGAGCACATCGCATGTACTAGACCCACTAGATTTCCTATTGTAATAGCCATGGGTTACCCATGAGCCTACAACTACATACTGAGGTGATCATGGGAGGAGGGAGATTTACTTCACTGGAGGATTAGATTTGATTGATTAGATGAGGATGATATCTCTTGGAGATAGTATCTCAAGATTCCATAGTGGATAGATGACAAAAATGAGCTATTTAGGTAGCAGCAAGACTGATTTGTTGTAGGGAGACATGATTACATAGTGAGACCATTTTACTATGATTATGTCATGTGCCAGTTCGGACATATTCAAGTACCACTGTGGGCTCGGCCAGATATCTACGATCAACACAGAGTGCTCCGAGACCTAGGGACACTCATCATCTTACAATTGAGGATGTGTACATTAGTGGTTTAGAGGACAAGGACCATGATGTTCCCCCAATCTCTAATGTTGATGGCATAGGAACCACTCAAGCCTACAACCAATGGTGGGTTGGAGCACAACCAACTCATTTCTTTCCCATGTGCTATCTTGTAGGCCACACTAAACCTCTTCTTGGTTGTAGAGAGGATAGGGATGATGAGTAGGTTGATGGAGATATAGATGATGAGGATATTGTGCCTAAAATATTTATAGGTTTATATGAGGAGGAGGAGGAGGATGAGGATACCCAGTCTATGAGAAATGATACCAATGAGACAGAGGAGGATCCAGTTTCCCCAAGAGGTGAGATGCAGCTCCTACCAAGGTCACTAGAGCACATACAACACCTACATAAAATATTCGCACTCACGAGCATAGGGATTCTAGCAATGGTGAGCCATCCACACTTCCTACACAAAGGGGGACTGATGTTGTACGATTATACCCTAACTCGCAGATTGGAGATCCAGGTGATGATGTGATATTTATGTTCTTTCATTATGCTTTTATCTTTATGTATATGTTTTATATATGATGATGATGTGTATTGATACCTATTATGATTTCTATCTTGTAGGGTCCACACGAGAGTGGCACGAGCTCTACCAATGAGTGACCACTAATATAGTGCCTCCATTGTGCATGAAGAGGATGATACACTCTCAGAGTACATGCCCACACATTATGCGGGGTAACATGTAGACCTCTTTGAGTTAGTAGCAATATTAGGCATGGCATACAAGAGTTCCACTAGTCATACCAATTGACTTCTAGCAGAGCTTTCAACACTCTGAGCATTTTGAGGTCCTATTGACAATAGGACAAAGGATTCCCTATGATTGGAGGTCTTGAGGCTACAAGGGGAGATTTCTAGGGTTTATCTATTAACCAATTATCTATATTTGGTGGTTTTATATTATTTATTATCCAGATCAATCCCTTGCTAATATTCCTTGGGTTAATTCTTTAAAATTATTTCACATAGGTATCAAGACTCTTCTTGACATCTTCTCTAATAATACAAAGAGATTTTATTCTTATCCTAAGGTAAATTTGAAGTATAGGATTTCTAGTAATATTTTTTAGTTATTTCAAACCATTTTTTGTTCTATTCCTCCTCATATGATTCATAAAATTTGAGTGATAAGTCTCTAAACTTTGTGGAAATATAAAAGGTGGTATTCATATATATCATTTTGTATCTACAAACCACATAAGGGATATTCCCTTCTCTACTCCAACAAATGGTCTCAAAGTTAAATCATTGATTGTTTATTCAATCTTATTTTGGCACAAGTTGTTAATGTAGATTTCAAACTCTTTGGCCAACTATCCTTGAGATGAAACTTCCCCACTTTTGTTGGTGTATTATCTACTAAGGGACCTCCTTGTTGGTACTAAGTTGACATAGTTGGTTATTACCAATTCTCATCCAATGTATGGAAAACAAGACACTTTCAAGCACCTTTTGTAAAAAAATTCTTAAAATTATGCTCCTAGAACTAAATTCATAAAAAAATTATGTATTTCAAGGCTAAGAATTTGTCATGGCATATAATTCTATTAGGAGATTGGCTTCAAATTCCTACTAATTTTTCCTAAATTTGACTTGTTTTCAAAGTGAAAGTTGTTTTAAGTTTCCACTTGGGGTTATTTCAGGAATCATGATTTTACATGAAGTATGGATAGGTGTGGGAGTTATTCACTATTTTATTGAAATAGTCAATAAAATTAAAGATACAAAATCTTGAAATGGAGTCTTATTTTCACTCTACCTTAAATTTCTTGTGTTAAGTTGGTTATGAATGAAAAATGCATTTATGTGATTCTTTTGCCTAGCTTTGAGAGAAAAATATATATTATAATAATTATGTCTAAGATTTTTTTCATTATATTGACAATATTTCTTCTATGAGAAGTAAGTTGACTTTTTGAATCAATGACTAATAGCTTACAATAAGGATGCAAGAGAATTAAACCCATCTTGGTTTGACAATTATGATAGTCTTGTCCAAATATTTTTGAGCAACCAACTATGTGTTGTCATTATTTTATGGTTTATGTGTTGAGTTATGTTTGTTCTAAGAATAATCACATGTTCATGCACCTCTTTTATGATTTGTTGTTTATAGCCACTCATCCCTAATGGATATTTCCCATCACATACAATCTACTAGCACAACATGATATGTCATCCTTCAAAAGGTACCACCATATGTTTAGAGTGCATAACAAAAGTTTGATTGAGTGGTTCATGTGCATAGATAAGGACCTACACACTTCAAAACTTTGGTTGCTAGCTACTTTTCATGTGCCACTAATCAATGGAAAACATAGCTATACAATGGGTCCATCAAATGCATTATGTGTATGTATAGTTCCACTTATACTTGGTCATTATGTTTGGACTATACATTTCAGTTGGTCACTTTTTGTATTTGTAATATATCTAATAATTTAACTTTTGAAATATGCTCAATATAGAATAATTTTACAAATTCAAATGAAAAAAATCAAATTTACAACTTTTTTCAAGAATCTTAGTGCATTAACATTCAAGATTGGTTTAGAATTTTGGACATGCTGAAAATTTTATTATAGGGTAAAAATCAATAATGGACTAATGGATGTTAATGTTGATTTTTTTGCAAATTATATGGATGATTTTGTAGAATAGAAAGATGATGAAATGTTGTCGTTGCATATTGTTAGATTATAACTTTATTATTAAGAAAAATCCATGATGGCTGATTGAATATGGTGAAGATTTAATGTTGGTTAATAGAAGATGTTCAAATTGTTAGAAAACTTAAAATCTTGAAGTTGCTATTATTAATTGACTTGTGAAAAATGTGGAAATATTCAATACATACAAATTGTTCAATGAAATGAATGTTTGCAATAAAAACCTACACCATCTTCTAGATCTTAAGGATTATATTTTTTTACTTCCACAATTGGTAATATTTCACTATGTTTTACAAGGTTTTCCCTTTTATATTATGTAAATTAGCTTCCAACTTTAACTTCATCTTGCTTTTGCTTGGCCATATTCACATAGCTAAGGCCTAGTTCACTATATTTTTCCTTTGACTCCACGACTCAATATTGCACCAAAAATATTTTATTATTTATCTTAATTTCTATTGGTTGAAAAACTAAAGATTTTAATTGAAAATAAATTAAAATCCAAGCCTCATAGCTGAAATTACTACTCACAATTGACCAAAGTAGGTCAATGAAATTTTAAATTGCATCTAATTACAATAAAAAACAATATGGTAAAAGGATGAATTGGCGTTGAAGCAACAACTAATGGATGAAAGCACAAACCTAAGTCACACTTTTATAAAGGAACCAACCAACACAAACAAAAATTCTCAACTTCAACTGCATAAAAGTGGTATTAATGTTTTGAATTTCAAAATGATCTGAAATGTAGAACTCTTGATGAAGTTTATTCTTGTAAATATTCAATTTTTAAAAAAAGATGTTAAATGATATTTTTTATAAAATTTAAGAGTAGATTTTGAATTGCTAAAAATTTAGGAAAAAGTGACATTGAGTTAACATTAAGAAAAAAATAGAAAACAATTTTACTTTCCCCTCATTTTTTCCCAAATAGGTAACTTCAATATCTAGTGCATGGAAAAAAAATTAAAATTTTCTTGTATATTTTCCTCATAATAACGTGTTCAAGTCAAATGTACCATAATTTGATACTTTTCATTTGGTACCAAATATTGTCTAATATTTTTTATCATTCATTCTCTCCTCTAGTGCGCCATATTTTAAAAAAAAAAGTTTTTTTTTTTTTAAATAATAGTTTTTATTTTGTTATATATATATATATATTTGATAAAAGTGGTTAAGCCACTAAAATTTTATTAATTTAAAGGAGTTACAACAATTTATTATGAAACTCAATCCTGGAACCAGGAGAGACCAGATTTAACAAAAGAATAAGAGAGCATACATCAGAGAAACCCATCCAATGGAAAACCCAAAAAAAATTGAATATGAAACCACCCACCATCCCCTAGTCTAGAAATACTAGACGTGTATGCTCAACCCACAAATATAAAAAATATATATTTGGTTTCTCAACTCCAAGCTCTATAAAAAGGGTATTTTTAGTTTTTGAAAAAAATCATTCTAATTGAAAAAAGATGATGTTGAAGTGGAAATTTTTAGAAATTTATAAAAAAGGATGAAGTGGTTGCCAACAAGGATGCCATATAAACAGTTTCAAGTGAAAAATTTTTGATCTAAACCCTTTCAGTCAAAAAATTACATGCAAATTGAGTCATATTTTAAATTGAAAAACGTAAAACTTTTATTTTGTTGTTTCGAGCAAAATTTTTTTGCTTGAAACTTTATGTGCCACATACAGACCATGTAGTTTTGGGTGAAACTATTTCACCTAAAATTGTATAGGGTGAAACTATTTCTCTCATAACTATTTAGTTGGCTGAAAGTGTGACATAGGTTTGTTTTTTTACCCCATTATGTTAAACAAGATGGCAATTTAAAATAAGTAGATAAAGTAAATAGGAAGTGGATAATCACTAACTATGTTTGTCAAGTAAAAATGCAAAGACATGTGAATCAGGGACCAGTCAATGGAAACAAGAGAAGATTAAGATTAGAGAAATAAACTTAGGTTGAAGACCAATGTTATTAAATGTCTATAGGGAAACCCACAATAGCTTCAATATCTTAGAATGAACTATTCTTTAGAAATTCCTTTTTGGCACATCAAATTCCAACAATAATACTTTTGATTGAAGAGGCAATTGTAATTAAAATTGTTCAACCATTAAACTTGTAATTAATATTATCCAACCATTAAACTTACAAGAGACATTTAGCAACAAGGCGGCATGGATAGGGCTATGTGGATTTTCATTTTTCTTTCATGTGCATCCCTATGTGGTAACTTCCCCTACATGTCTATGTAAATAGATATTTAAGGCAACATAAGTATTCCTTGCCTCACACTTGAAAGATATATTTTAATTGACAACCAATAATGTTTCTATTTACAAATAGATTGAAGCAACAACTATGAGGAAATTTATTTTGGTTCATACAAAATCTTGAGGTAAGTCACTTGTGATGGTTTTATTGATATTTTTGTTTAGATATGTTATTTATTATAGAAGAAGAAATCAATATAGGTTCTATTTCAATGGTAATTTTTTCCCTTTTAGCTTTGTTGGAAAGTTCAAAATCATAACTACATGTACTTCAAGCATGAAGAGGTTGATCAATGCTAATGGAGGATTGTTTTTATTTTGTTGAATGGGAAAGATTAATAGGAAGAAGAGGGTAGGAAAATGAATTTAGTGTTCTATTATAAATTTATAGAACTATCTTCCCATGGATAGGTTGATAATGGAGATCAAGTCTCACCTTGTAAGGCATGTTGTGATTAGTTTCCTTTAGGTTCTAGTGATGTTTTGTTGGGACAATCCAAGAAAGAGGTGGAAAATGTCAAAAAGATGATCCAAATATCTGAGCATTCAAATTGACATAATTCACCAAACTATAATTGAACATGTTTAATTACACCATAGTTTTCTTTGATAATGAAGTAATTTTCTCATGTTATAATTAAAAAATTTAATATTGTATATAAACATCTCATAACAAAGTAAAGACTACAAGATGTAAATTGAATAAGGAATTATACAAATAACAACAGATTATTAGGAAAGAAGCAATTCAAAGGAAGGAAGAAGAAAGAAAGAAGGATGTGGTAACTAATGACAATAGTCAACAAGAAATTATTAAAAATGAATGAATAAACAATACATAATTTAAATATTTATATTATCAATATTTCTTTTAATCCTTCAAATTGGTGTGTAGTCTATTGTAGTCATTATGGATTTGTTTGTACAATATGCAATGTATTTATACACATAATAGGTAGGGAAGATAGTTGACAATTCGTAATTCATTAAAAGAAAATAAAATATCTGAAAAGAGATCAAACCAAATCAAATATTTATTGCAAGAATGTTTTGCATTTACTCAAACACAACTTTTAGTATACAGGTGTACACGAAATAGAGTAGATTTCTTTGCATATACTCACTCCAATAATATACTAATTTAAGTATGTTGCACCCACACCACATTTTAAATTAAATGGAGTATAATAGTAGTAATGAAACATGCACAACACCAATTCAAAATATAGAAAAAACTTGATACAAGAGCATCCCTAGTTGTAAAGCAATCTTGTATCAACCAAAAACATTTCTTTTTTTGTAGTTCAGTTTGTAGCTATCTCAATAGTTTCTTCTGTATTTTACTACATCATCATTTCTTGGCTAAAGCAAGATATTTGTTTTACATTAGGTCATCTACAATATATATCTAGATTTTAGGTGAATTGCATTCATTTTTAGAAAGTTATCACTATTAGAATTTTACTATCAATTCCATGTCAAAGCATTGAGGGCCTATCTGGCTCAGGCTTGTTGTGCGCAGACATTATTCCAAAACTTATGAAGCTTAATGGAACATCATTCAAGGAATTTAGGTCCAAGGGGAACTTTCTTGGAGGTCCACAATTCATTCCATCTCCCGATGGGTTATCTTTTCATGTTCTTGGCTAACCTACACATTTTATCTTTTATTGGGGTTTGTAAACTCTTAAGGATGATGTGGATCATAATTATAGTTAAAGATTTATATTTAAGATCATTTGTAATCCATTGAAAATTAGTTAGTCATGAGCTAATGTTGGTATGTGGTGACTGATCATGCAAATATTGTACACTCATAACGTATCCTTGTCGGGGTTTGAGGTAGGGTTGAGCCCCAAGCGAGGGTTTGAGAGTGGCAACCCCTCATAGCAAGGGTTCAGGGGTGGCATCCCCCGACAGCAGGGGTTTGGGTTCAGTAGCTCCTAATAGCAAGGGTTCAAGGGTGCAGCCCCCGAAAAAAAAAATCTCATTGACACATCAAAGTTTTCCCATTAACACATCAAATGAAAAAAATGACTTTGTAAAACCCTAATTATAGAAGCTTCCAAAAATCTTCTTATAAGTGGCTAAGATGTAAGTGGAAGTAGGTGTGATTCATGAGATTGTAATCTATTTTACACTAGATAATAAAATCATTGGGTGGCTGAGTTTCTATGGATGTAGCCCATATTGGGTGAACCACGTTAAATTTCTATGTTGATCTCTTTTGTGTTATTCTTCATTGTTATTTCTAGGTTATTTAATTTGCATATTAGAGTCATGTGTGTTTTGGTTGATTGGTAGGAAACCTCTAGTTTTGAGTGGGAGCAATGGAAGAAGGAAAATTCAAGGTTGAGAAGTTCAACGACTAGAATTATCAATTATGGAAGATGCAAATGGAAGATTATTTATATCAAAAGGATCTATGGCGGCCATTGCAAGGAAAAGAAGAGAAAGAGGCTATGATGTCCAATGAAGAATGGGATATTCTAGATAGAAAGGCATTGGGAACCATTCAGTTGTGCCTGACACCATCTATGGCATTTAGTATAACAAAAGCAAATACAATAGAGGATCTGATGGAAGCCTTGGCTAAATTGTATGAAAAACCCTCAACCTCAAATAAAGTATTTATCATGAAGTGTTTGTTTAATCTGAAAATGATTGAAGATAGATCTATGATAGATCATTTAAATGAGTTTAATACAACTACTAGTTATTTAACTTCTATAAAAGTGAATTTTGATGAAGAGGTGAGGGCTCTCTTGGTTTTATGTTCTTTTCCAAAAAGCTTGAATAGCTTGGTAATGGTTGTAAGTAACTTTGTCTTTGGTTCAGATACATTGAAATTTTATGATGTTGGTGTTATCCTTAGCAAGAAAATGCAATGGAAAAGCATAGGTGAGACTTCAACATTGAGTAATGCTTTAACTGTAGAGAATAGGGGAAGAGCAAAGGAGAGAGGAAAAATCCCAAAAAATCATGGGAAGCCACAAGGGAAGTCAAAGAAAGGAAGATCTAAATCCAAAGGAAGAATGGATTACTAGCATTATGGAAAGCCAAGTCACTTGAAGAAGGATTGTTGGTCTTGAAAGGGAAAACAAGGAGATGGAAAACATGATAACAGTAAGGAAGCTAATATTGCAAATAATAAATTGCAGGATGCTTTAATTCTATGTTTAGATAATGCTAATGATTCTTGGGTAATAGATTTAGGGGCTTCATTTCATGCCACACCCCATAGGAAATATTTTGTAGATTATGTTCAAGGTGATTTTGGATAGGTATATTTGGGTGATGATGAACCCTATTAGATTGTTAGAAAAGGAAAGATAAAAATCAAGTTATAGAATGGAAATGAATGGTTGCTACAGGAGGTAAGGCATGTTCCAAATTTGAGAAGGAATTTAATTTTTGCAGGACAACTAGGTAGTGAAGGCTGCATGGTTACCTTTTCAAACAAAGTCTGGAAAGTCACTAAAGGTGCGTTAGTAGTAGCTAAAGGTAAAAAGGTAGGCACTTTTTATTTGTGTACTGGTAATACTTATTCTACCTTAGCTAATACATAAATAGTTGCTACTGAGACAGTTATAGCACCTGCTACAGGGATAGAAACAAAACTATGGCACCATAGACTTGGGCACATGAGTGAAAAGGGGATGAAAATCCTTCACTCCAAAAAGTTGCTACGAGGTCTGAAGTAGATTGACTTGGAGTTTTGTGAAAATTGTGTTTATGGAAAATATAAAGGAGTCTAATTTCTCAAAGTTGGGAATCGAAGAAGAGTGATAAATTAGAGCTTGTGCATCCAAATGTATGGGGACTAGCTTAGGTATCTTCACTTGGTGTTTCTTGCTATTATGTTACTTTTATTGATGCTGCAACTAGGAAAACATGGGTGTATTTCCTAAAACAAAAATCAAAAGTGTTTGAATTTTTTTAAAAACCGTGGAAAGCTTTGGTTGACAATGAGATAGGAAAAAGTTGAAGTGTCTTAGATCTGATAATGGAGGCAAGTATTGTAGTAGAGAATTTGAAAATTACTATTCATATAATAGAATTTATAGGTAGAAAATGGTTCCTAGAACCCCACAAGAAAATGGTGTGTCTGAGAGGATGAATAGGACCATTATGGAGTGTTCAAGGAGCATGAGATTTCATGTTGGACTACCCTTACAGTTTTGGGTAGATGTTGTACATACCAATGTTTATTTAAATAATAAATAGGGGACCTTCAAATCCTTTGGATGGTGGCATTCCAGAGAAGGCAGGGACAGGTAGAAAGGTAAACTACTCATTTCTAAAAACTTTTGGTTGTGAAGATTTTTTCCACGTTGACATTGAAAATAGAACCAAGCTTGAGGCTAAGTCTAAAAAATGTACCTTCATTGGATATGGAGTAGATGAATTTGGTTATTGGTTATGGGATTATGAAAATCATAAAATAATTAGGAGTAGAGATGTTATATTAAATGAGAAGCTCATGTATAAGGATTGGCTGCATGAAAAGAAGCATGAACGAGCCAACAAGGAATATGTGGTGTTGGATGAGATTCCAAAAAATAAAATGCATGTGGTACTTGATTCTTAGCAACAAGTTATCCCATAGACTCTTGTAAGTGTTAGATGTTCTACAAGGATAACTAGACCTCCAAAAAGATTTTCTCCATTGTTATTCTTATATTATTAACTGATTCTAGTGAACTTGAAGGTTATGAAGAAGCAATGTAGGTAGATACCAAAAAGCAATGGGAGCTAGGCATGAAAGAGGAAATGGATTCCTTGCTACAGAATCAAACTTGGGACTTAGTCCAATTTCCTGCAAGTAAAAGAAAATTGTCAAATAAATAGGTTTACAAGTTGAAGGAAGAAGATGGAGGAAAGAAAAGATATAAGGCCAGACTCATGGTAAAAGGTTTTGCATAGAAAAAAGTTATAGATTTTGATGAAATATTTTCTCTGGTTGTAAAGTTGACTTCTATTAGAACTAATCTAAGTCTTGTGGCTGCAGAAGACTTTCATCTTGAACAGTTGGATTTGAAAACAACATTTCTCCATGGGGATTTGGAAGAGGAAATATACATTCAGGAACCACAAGGATATGAGGTCAAGGGTAAGGAGGAATTTGTGTGTAGGTTAAAGAAGAGTTTGTATGGCATGAAGCAAGTACCTCAATAATGGTATTTGAAATTTGATAGTTTTATGGCTGAACAAGGTTACAAAAGATGTCATGCTGATTATTGTGTTTATTTTAAGAAATTGAATAATGGAATCTATATTATCTTGTTGCTTTATGTTGATGACATGCTTGTTTTCATGTCTAACATGCAGCATAATAATGAAATTAAGCATAAATTAGAAAATTCATTTGCTATGAAGGATTTGGGTGCAGTAAAACAAATCCTTGGTATGAGGATAACACGAGATAGGACAAAAATAAAATTATTTTTGTCTCAAAGTGATTATGTAGAGGTGTTGAAAAGGTTTAACATGAAAAATGCAAAAATAGTTAGTACACCTTTTCCTATTCTTTTAAGTTGACTAGGGAGATGTGTCCAAAGACACAAGAGGAGGAAGATAAAATGTCTATGATACCATATGCATCAACAGTTGGTAGCTTGATGTATGTAATGGTATGAACAAGGCTAGATATTACACATGCAATGGGAGTCATGAGCAAGTATATGAGCAATCTGAGAATGAAACATTGGAATGTGGTAAAATAGATTCTCCAATATTTAAGTGGTACTACTTCAAGGAAACTATGTTTTGGAGGAACAAATTCTACTCTAAAAGGGTACGCTAACTTTGATCTAGTGGGTGATATTGATAGCAAGAGTACTACAAGGTATTTTTTTACTATAGGAGGTACTGTAGTCAGTTGGATTTCAAGACTGCAAAGGTTGTTGCACTTTCGACCACTAAAGTTGGGTATGTTGCTACTACAGAAGCTAGCAAAGAGATTATTTGGTTACAACATTTTTTGGAGGAATTGGGACAACAACAAGAAGATAGCCCTTTGTACATTGATACAACTAAGCACATAAAAATCAGATACTACTTCATCTGGTTAGTTTTGGAGGATGGACCGTTGAAGCTAGAGAAAATTCACACAAGTGAGAATCCTATAGACATGTTCACAAAGGAAGTTACATGGGAGAAATTGATTTCCTCATCAGTTTTCGTTGGCCTTCATGACTGATAATGATGGACATAAGAAACTAGCCATACCAATAATCTAGTGGGAGTTGCAAGTGCAGTGGTGTCATCTAGGATTAGTCTCCAAGTGGGAGATTGTTTGGTGTGGAGCCTGATTAGTCTCCAAGTGGTAAATTATTGGTATGTGGTGACTGATCATGTAAGTAATGTACACTCATAACATATCCTCACTAGGGTTCTAGGCCAGGCCAAGCCTCGGATGGGGGTTTGAGGGAAACAACCCCCGATAATAGGGTTTCGAGGGTAGCAACTCTCGATAGCAGGGGTTCGAGGGTGGCAGCCCCCGATAACAGGGGTTTGAGGGTGGCAGCCCCCGATAACAGGGGTTCGGGGGCACATACCCCCCAAAAAAATATTCTCATTAACACATCAATTTTTTCCCATTAACACATCAAATGAAAAAAAATAACTTTGTAAAACCCTAATTTTAGAAGCTTCCAAAACGCTTATTATAAGCGGTTGGGATGTAAGTTGCAGCAAGTGCGATTTGTGAGATTGTAATTTTTTTTGCACTCTATAATAAAATCATTGGGTGGATAAGTTTCTATGGATATACTCCATATTAGATGAACCATGTTAAATTTCTATGTTGATCTCTTTTTTGTTATTCTTCATTGTTATTTCTAGGTTATTTAATCTCTATATAATTGTTAATGTTTATTGCTCTTATTTGCCTAAATCTAAACTAGGTAGTTAGTAGTTAGAACAATGGAATAATTCCAGTTATCTAGGTTGTTGGAGTGTAATAAGGCCTCGTGCTTATTGTAATATCTTATAATTCCCTTGTGGTAGGCCTATGAGCCCTAGTCATTCTGTATATAAGGCATATGATGCATGTAAGACTGCAATTTGTTGAATCAATGATAATTCATGTTTTTTGAGCATTTATTATGTCATTTCTACTATGTTGAACTCTAAGTTGCATGGTTGGATATAGTCCTTTCTAGACCCTCCTATTTGCAGTGTTTTTCTCCTACTATAAAATGCAAAATGGAAATGAAATGCAAGCACAGGGAACACAACAACACCTCAAGATTGGCCTAGTTGAACTTGAACAAAAAAAAGAAAAATAGAGTTAGTTACCTTGTCCTAGTCGATTGGTTGGTTGGCCTTGTTGATGTTTTGATTGTGTGCTCCTAGATTAATTTCAAAAGCATATAATGGCTTGATTTTCTTGATTTGGATGCAAGGATGGATGAAAATGGCTATGGATGCAAGATGGTAGTGTGATCTTGAGAGATTGAGATGATGAATGCTTGAGAATGGTTAGAATGGTTTGCAAAAATGGCTAAGTGTTAGTTATTTAGCCAAGGGAGATGGAATGGATGGTGGATATTGAAAGGGGGAGAAAGATCAAGGGTTGAGATCTCAGAGTTGACCAAAGGAATTAAAAATTCCTTTTTAATGTGCATGGAAAGGATAAAAGGAATTTAATATTCCTTG
The DNA here is from genome assembly GCA_007258455.2 of Sequoia sempervirens. Classification (NCBI taxonomy): domain Eukaryota; kingdom Viridiplantae; phylum Streptophyta; class Pinopsida; order Cupressales; family Cupressaceae; genus Sequoia; species Sequoia sempervirens. Next base: position 262,558,085 of record VDFB02000008.1, on the reverse strand, counting down.
GGAAAGAAAAGGAATTTAATTTTCCTTGGGAGATGAGAGAGGAATTAAAAATTCCTCAAAAGGACCTTTGGAAGACAAAAAGGAATTAAAAACTCCTTGGAGGATGGGGAGAGTTGACTAAAGGGTTGATTAGACTAGTGGATCAATGATGAGAAGAAGATTAGGTGGCTAATGAGGATTAGGAGCCAACTTGCAAAAGTTGGAGGATGTGACACATCCTAATCATGGATTAGGAATGTGCACATCCCTAATGATGGGCTTATGAGGTGGATTAGGTGGAGATTATGGGAGATGAGAGATAAAGGGAATTAAATAAGTGGATTATTTATTTAATTCCTTGAAGGAAAGGAATAAAGGGTAAGGTACTTAATTATTTAACCAAATACCTTAGGGATTTAGATGAATTTAGGGGTATTAATTAAATAATAGTAATATTACTTAATTAATGCAAATAAGAGGATATTTAGATGAAAAAGGATAAATTTGACCAAACGTAAGTGGCCAAATTTAGGTGTCTACATTTTTCCCCTCTTTGAGATGGTGTTATGAAGTAGCATCATTTCAAAGAAAATTAAAATATAGCCCCAAGAAGAAGATGATTAGATTGTGAGAGATGCCCCAGTAATTCAAAGAAGTGACTAGGATGAAAAATGAAGGGAGTGAAGATGAAGATTAGGGATTGAGGATGCCCCCTCAAGAGGACATGTGAGTTCAAGATAAATTAGGTGTTCTCTCTAAATAGTTGAGATGATGCAAGGATAGATGGGGAAGAAAGCAAGCACAAAGGGATTTAAGAAAAAAGGTGATGTTGCCCTAGTCAAGCTACAAGCCAAGATTTATTGTTGAGGGGTGGAGTGTTGTTGATGAGGGAATAATACATCCCAAAAAAACACAAAAGGATAGGGAAGGATACATCCCAATGATGATGATGAAAATATTGTTGATGAAGGAAGGATACATCCCAAAACAACACAAAAGGAGAGGGAAGGGTGCATGATGATGATGATGATGATGATGATGAAAGTGTTGTTGATGAGGGAAGGATACATCCCAAAACAACATAAAATGATAGGGAAGGATACATCCTGATGATGATAACGATGATGATGATTGGATCAAGGCTTGTAGCAAGGCTAGGAATAAGACCAAGGATGTGATTAGATGATTTATGCTTAGATTGAATGGATCAGGATTGGATGGAGATGTGAGATTAGAAAAGATGATTAGAATAACCAATATATATTATCCTAAGATTGAAGAGATGATGAAATGATGAGGATGGAAGAAAAGATTCCTAGAATAACCAATCTATATTATCCTAAGAAGATTGAAGAGATGATGATATGATGAAGATGGGGGAAGTGGACGAATGAAAATGGATAGGATAAATAGATGAGGAGGAGTGATGAAGGATGAATGGATTAGAAATATGAAGGGTGAGGGGATGGGGTGATGTTGATAGAGGAGAATGATAGATTAGAGGATGAGAGATGGGGGATATGAAAGGAGAGTGATCAAATCAAGAAATTTAATTGTTATGCATCATGTTGCCATGTAATGAGCACTAAATTTGATATAGCATGAGATACTATGCACTAGGGTATGAGGAACCAAGGAAACTTTGTATCACATGCATGGGACTAACGCGACAAACAAAAGGTTAGTCCAACATCCCAAAGTTATCGGGGCTTTGGTAGGGCCAATGTTGGAAAACCACAAACACAAAGGATGTCCTAGTGTAACACAAGACCACAAGGATCTTGGTGGGTACTATGCAGGACAACCAAGCAGACAACAACAAACAAAAGATCAAGATATGCCCCTATGTTTACTAGTCAAGGCACACCATGATGTGATGGATCATGGTGACCCCAAAGAGGTATAATAGGAATATCAAATGATAAAAAAAATCTAAAAGCATCAGAAGATCACAATCAATTTCAAATGTCCTTTTCCATAAGATCAAAAGGTGGATGGGATTGATGCAGTCTGATGAGGAAGGATGCATCCTGTTAAGACCAAAGATGGAGACTAAACTAAGTGATCGACATGACATAGGATACTCAAAATTGATTGAAGCCTATGATACTAGTGGATCTAGTTTGTGAAGAACCAGCTAGATAAGGACATACCTTGACAACACAACATGAGACACAAGACTGACACACCCTAAAGACATAGGGGCTCGGGGGCTAATCAAATATTAGCCTTGCCTAAGTGAAAGCGCAGAGCCCTCGTAGTTTGATAAAATACTATGGATAAAAGCAGAAAGAGATAATGGAGACAAATGATGGATGCCAAATACCAGATGGGAAAAATCCCCAGGGGTGGATCAAATGATTGACCTTGCCTACATGAAAGCGCAGGGGCAATGTAGTTCAAACAAAGGTTGACGACTGACCATGGAAAAAGGACGATGAGATGACCATGATAAGTGGATAAAATGATGGAAATGATACGATGAGACAAGATAGAATTGGTGGATAAGATAGGATGATGGTGATTACACAAAGCTCAGGGATGGGATAGTTATCTCAATTATCAAAAGATGAATGGGGATGATGATATGATGGATAGATGAGTGATGAGAAGTGATAAGAGATTTGGAAGATGTGTGAAAGAGGTGGGATTGATGATAATGAGATGGATGGCATTGGGTTGCATGATGGGGGGAGCCTGTAGCTAGATACCAATGACAAGGGATTATGAGATGGAAGGAGAAATAGGGATAAATTGATGGATAGATAAGGATAAGGAGATGGAAAGATGCTAGGATGGATGGATAGGAAGATAAGGATGGGGAGATGGAAAATCTTTTTGGATGGGTGGATGGGAATATAAGGATGGGGAGATGGAAGGGATGAGATGATGGGTAGATGAGGTCTCCAAGGACTATGGTACAAGGTCAAAATATGCCCTGCTCTAGATATGTCATGTATGATGAAGTAGGAGGGATTGAAGATAGAAGGATGGGAAAATAAGGGAGTGAGATGGATTTGGATAAGATGCATGGATAAGGAAGGGAGCTTGATGGTAACATGATGGGTGGACAAGGAAGGTAGATGGGTGTGGATAAGGATTAGGATAGTGTATAGATGAGGGGAATGTATGCCAAGAGTTGTCCAAAGCATGTATATATGTTTTCCCCTATCTATATTTATATCACAAGGAGGATGGAGGGATTGGGATAAAATAGATATGATAGGCAGGATGTGTAAGATAGGTGGGATGGAGGAGATGCATGAAGGGGATACAGTTGCCCCTAAGTGTGGAAGTAAATTGGATGGGGTACTTACACATGACACCTGTTTTCCAGGTTTTTGTTATGGTACTTATACAAGGTGCGTGTTTTCCAAGTTTTCACCATTGGCTGAATTATTTCTCTTTACTTCTTTTTTTTTACTTTTTTGACTTTTTGACTTTTGGATAGTATGTGGAGGGAGATGGATAAGGATAGAGATGTGGATAATTGGATTCATAAGATATGTGATAAGGAGATGGATGAAGGACTCAAGCATCAATTTTTGTATGAAGTATTAAGAACCCATGTGTGAAGTGACTATTGGATGTTGGTACAACCTTATTAGGATAAATGGACTATGCAAGGGAATGGATTAGAGGGATTTGATGTGGGAGATATGTGGGATAATGGATGGGATATTGCAAAGTGTATGGATGGAATGATAGGGTGGATGTGTGATGGGGGAATGTTTTCGGAACCAAAATTGGCACATATGGTGGTGGATGTGAAAGGATAGGAAGATTAGTGGATGGATGATGTGTAGGTAATGGAGGAGTTGTGGTAGTGAATTTTGGGATATAAGGACCTAAAATAGATTTAGGAGATGATGGATGAGGATGTGTAGCTTTGGGATTAGCAATTTTGGATGTTATTACGGATTTTTCATTTGAATTCATTACATCTTTTTTCTTTAGGATCCACATGGTTTTGATTTTTGCTTTGGTGGGCCTTTGTGGCCTATGGATTTGACTTGTATTTTGGATTTTCTTTTCTTTTCTTCAACTTGTCTTTTTAAGGTGACATGAGGAGCTTTAGATTCATGTGGATGTTTAGATTTATGTATTTTTACTTTAGTATCCAAAGTGCTTTTAATAGCAATGGGATGGGTGTGAGGAGATGGATGATATGAAGGAAACATGAATGGAGTGATGGAGGTTGTATTTTGGGGATGATATGTGGATGGAGGATGTGTAGGTACATGCCTTTGTTGATCCTAATTAGGAAATATGAGAGTGGGATGTTTATGATGGGTGACATGGATAGGTGATTGGTGGATAAAAGGATGAATAGGATGGGATGGAGGAGGTGATTGTGGGGTATAAGGGTCCAAAATGGACTTAGTACCTGGAGGATGTGTGATGGTGAATGGAGGGACATAAGGACCAAAAATGGATGAATTAGATGAAGGATGGGAGATGGTGGATGAAGGGACATAGGGACCCAAAATGGATTTGGAAGATGAAGGAGGAATATGGATGGTTGTTTGGAGGTGATGCGATGGAGGGGGGATGGCGGAAAATGGTTTAGTGGAGTGATGGGAAGAGCCTATTATTCTTTTGGAAGAGGCTCACTTAGGATGTATAGAGGTTGTACCAACATTTTTGGATTGCAAGTCTTGAGAGATATATCCAAGACCTTTTGTACGCGAATTTTCTTTGACATGGATAAGCTCTAAAATACCTTGCTCATGAAGGCCTAAACCTTTTCCTTGATAGTTGAAGATCTTGAGCATTCGATCTATAGTAGGATGCTTGTTATTTTGGAAGAATGATGCGAGTCCATTATTAGGTGGAGGAGGATGGGTGGCATATATGCTCAGTTCCTCTTCTATAAGGAAACCACCATGGAGGAATGTGAGAGTACCAAGGGAATATAAAAGTGGTGGGGGGATAGTGGGGTTAGGCAACGATGGAGGATCATGAGATGGAGATGATGGGGTAGCAACATCTTGATCAGGAGGAGTGAGTGGTAAGGGATTAGGAGAGGGATTAAGTGATTTGATAGGATCTGGAGTTGTGGCAGTAGGTGATAAGGGCTCATGCAATCGAGTGATTGGATCTTGAGTGATAAGGGGATCATGGGATAAAGTGGATGAAGGACTATGAACATGAGGTGGACCAAATGCGATGGAAGGATATTGATGTGGAGAAGGGGATATGTTGGTATGCTTTGGATCATTCTCTTGGTATGGGTCATCTTGTGTGGGTGGCATGATGATAGAGTTTTGGAGGGTCTCTTCAAGTGGGGGAAATGGAAGGATGGAGGATTCATGAAGTTCATGGGAATGGATTTGGTGATACTAGGAGTGGGAGGAGTGGATTGGATTTGGGTGTCTTAGATGGATTGGGTGGATCTAGGAGTAGAAGATGGTGATGGGGTTTGGTTATCTTTGATGGGTTCGGTGGCTCTCAGGGTAGGAGATGGGGATTCAATGGATTTAGTGGATTTGATGGTTTTAACGAGTTGATTGGTGCTAGGGGTGGTAAAAATAATGATAGGTGTGGGATGGAGTAGGGTCACATCACTAGTGACTATACATGGGGGAGCGGGGAAACATGGTTCCATGACTTCAAGATGTGGAGTTGGGGATGTATTGTTTGTCATGAGTCCTTGGAGAACTTCTGGAGTGAGAATCATGCATATTCTAGGTTTAGCTAGGGTGATGGGAATAGACGAAGGATTAGGGATTGGTGGAGGATTAGGACTAGATGGATGGATAGGATTGGAGGGAGTACTAAGAGTAGGTGGAGGATTAGGATTAGAATAGGAATATGTGGGTAGTGGATTGCAATAGGGGTATTGAGATAGAAAATTAGAATGGTAAGATTGGGTGATGGATTAGGATAGGAGGATGTGGATGTTTTATTAAGATAGGAATATTGAGACAATGGATTAAAATGGAAATATGTGGATGTTGGATTAGGACAAGAGAATGTGGGTGGTGGATTGTAGTAAGGGTATTGGGATAGCATATTAGGATGGGAAGATTGAGATGGTGGATTGTAGTAGGAATATTGGGATGGTAGATTAGGGTGGGAGGATGGGGATGGTGGATTAGGATAGGAGTACATGGATGTTGGATAAGAGAAAGATGTAGATGAAGGATATGATGAATATGTAGATGGGGAGGACACTGGATATCCATTATCAAAGGTAGCATAAGGAGTGCTACTAGGTTTGGGCGAAGGCATGATGTAATTGCTTGGGTGAGTGATTGGATTTTGGATGATTCTTGGGGAAATATTGCTAGCAATGATAGCATCAAGGGGATCTATATCATATTCATCTTGATCAACAAGAATTTTTTTATCATCGTCAACGTAATTAGGATTTCCCTTTACTACTATTTTTTGTTGCATTGGTGAAGGATAAGGATTCATGGTGTTGGATGGGATAGATATGGATTGAAGGTATGGGAATAGATGATTAGAAGGAAAGAAGAGATGATGAAAAGATAAATACGATGGATCAAAAGAATATGGATGAAGGGATATTACGATTTTTTTCAATATCAGAAGATCTTGGATGCGGATGGACTAAAGCTCAAATTGGGATTGGATTAAATCTCAAATTCAGATTGGATTGAAGCTCATATTAGGATGATTGGAGGATGTTATAGGGTTTATTCTAAACCAAGTTCATGGGTTTAACTAGATGACGTAAGTTGTTGACAATCATATTTTGTCGGATTTGGCAGATTTCAACAATTGTCATATTTTTCCATTTTAGGTAATTTAACATGCATATCTTTGAGAGTCCAATTTTTTCCAAAAAACTTCCTAAAACTAAGGTAGGATGAATTTCCAACTAACATCCTAAATTCAAGACATGAGTTTTGAGTTATTAGCAAAAGTGACTTTTTAAAAACTGGAAAAAAAAACTAAATTGCCATTTTGAGGGTCAAGATAAAAGTTTCAAACCCTAAAAAAGGGCCAAAATGGGGGCCAAACAACTTAGGGTTAGTTGGGAATGCACATGCTACCTCATAACGCATCCACCCATAAAATTTCAGCCGAAATGGACAACTGAGTCAAAAGTTATGACCTTCGGAAGTCCCTGTTGCATCAAAACCACTAAAACAAAGTCTAGGTGATGATGAACCGATGGTGGATATGCGATATAGGGATGTCCTAAGATGCACTTGTATGATTTGATCAATGAAATTATGACTTTAGATGGAAGAAAATGATGATTGCAATAAGACGGATGGTGGGTTGTTTTGAACAAATCTACCTATGCTTGGAAAAAAATTTGCCTTTTTGAGAAGCAAATTCGCCCAAACTTCAGTTGGGACAAGTAACAAGCGAATTTGATGAGTAATTTTTCCCAAACTTCAGATGACATAGGAAACAAGAAAATTTGAGAGGAAAATTCACCTAAAACTGGGCTAGTACAAGAAACAAGTGAATTTTCCCAATCAAGCAAATTTGCCTATCTATGGGAGAAAATTAGCCCAAACTCTAGATTGGCACAAGAACAGGCGAACTTGATGAGAAAATTTTCCTATCTATGCAAAACAATTGCCCAAACTGCAGATGACATAAGAAATGGGCAAATTTGCTAGGCAAATTTGCCTATCTGATAGCAAGTTCACCCAATTAGCTAGCAAGATCGCCTAAACTCTAGAAAATAGGTAGATTTGAATTTCAAGATCACCTAACAGGGTGAAAAATTTTCCTATTCCCTGAACATCATGGATGGGGAATAGAATTGCCTAAAAACGAGATCTCCTGTTCAAAAAATGGACTCACCTAAATCATGAAACGGACAAACGGAGACTCGAACGAGGAGGAAAATTTGCCCGTTTAGGGAGAAAATTTTCCCAAGGTGATAGAAAATTCACTTGGCTTCAAAAAACAAGTGAATTTGATGGGAAAACGGATGACATACTAACTCAGACTAACAAGTTTTCCCTTGACAAGGTAAAATTCACTTGTTTTGGGAAAACTAGCAAGTTTGATAGAAAACGACTAACGAAATGACTCAGACTGGAAATGGGATCACCCCTGTGGACAACAGGTTTTCCCCAAATGGAAGCAAATTTGCATGTTTTATGAAAATGGGCAAATTTGATGAAAAATGACTGACGGAACAACTTGGCCCAAAAACTAATCACCCTTATGGACAGCAAGTTCCCCACAAACAGAGGAAATTTTCCTATTTTTTGAAGGTGAATTTGATGGAAAATGACTGACATACTTGCCTAAAGGATGGAAAGACTCGCCTATTCTAGAAAACAGGAAAAAATAGGGTTGCCTAAAAAAGTGACCCATAGGAGAATTCACCTAAATAGATGACCTAGACTGGACTGGATGCAAATTCACCTTTGTAAGGGGAAAATTCACCTCTGAAAGTAGGGGCTGACTGCGACAAAGGACAAAAATCATGAAAAACCATAGACAGGAGGCTAGGCTAACTCAACTAAAAATAAAAACACTGGTATAGCACAATGAAGACACGCCAAGCAGCACAAACCTAGAATTAGTGATATGGGATTACAAACTTGATGTAGGCCCACCACCTTGAGCAGACAACCCAAGGTGAATACTCTATGATACTGGGGTGGTTCACTGGATAACCCTTTCTCACAAAGGAAAATAGCTAGCGTTCTAGTGGCACAGGGTCATCAACAGATGCCACAGGCTCACCTTCACACTTTCACTTGAGGACTATCATAGTCCACCATGAGGATTTCTATCTCCGCCTAAGGGAGTACGTGGTGAGTAACTTCGTGGTATGGTGTGCATCCCCTGCACTACACGAAGTCACGACTAAACACGGGTCTCTATCTAGGTTGAACAAGGCTATCTCATGAGTCCCCGATATACACATGGTACGTGGGGCACAACCGTGAACACCAACCCATCACAAGAGTGAGTCGGGAGCCCCAGCAAGGTATTGGAAACTCAAACCAACTCTTCACGTCTTATCTAGCTATCACCCTAGCTTCAATGCTCTACAAAACACAATGTGACTAGATTTAGGTACAACTTTCACTCTCCCCCCTTTATGTACCCTATCGATAACACGTGGTTGGGATCGTCCCCCAGGTGATGAAATCCTAGGAAGGTCTTACTAAAGGAAGAAGATACTAGACATTTTTGGTTGGTCCTGAGGCTCACATGTAGTGCAAGGGGAGAGCTTAGATGCACAAGCACCTCCTAGGTAGACACAACTAGAATAGAGTGAACTATGATTTCTTGTCACCCAAGATCACCAAATGGCACAAGGGGATTGGATACATCAACAGCCCACTCACAATCTGATGTAGAGCCAAGGTGGAGAACTCACAATCAGACCAAAATAACCATACTTCAACAAGGATTCAACCTTCAAAACACCATTCACTAAATCTGCCCAAGACAACACCTAATTCTTCTAGCCTCCAAATCTCAACAAATGGGCTCATATTTTAGAGAAGGCCATAAAATACCAACTCAACATCAATTAAGCATCCACTCAGACCCCAATACAATATTCCAATTAGATTTTACAAGGTTCATTAGGCCAACACCAAGTTTCATTAGACTACCCTGCTCAAAAGGTTGATTAACCCTCTTTTCCAAACAAAGTACCCTCAGATCCTTTTATTTTTACAAAACCTCTTTGGAAAGATTTGTATTATGATGAAAAACCACTAATTCACCCTTCAAAACTTAGACAACTGACCTCTGGACTATAGTTTTACCAAACCCTCCTTTTACATGTAAAAACCTAGATTAGCCCTCTTTTCCAAACAAAGTACCCTCAGATCCTTTTGTTTTTACAAAACCTCTTTGGATAGAGTTGTATTATGATGCAAAACCACCAATTCACCCTTCAAAACTTAGACAACTGACCTATGGACTATAGTTTCACCAAACCCTCCTTTTACATGTAAAAATGTAGGGTTTCTTTGAATTCACATTTCCAAGGCTCTCCAAGCCTAACCAAAACATCAAACTACTTTATTAGGGTTTGTATAGACATTTCATACTATTTCCAATATAATACTATCAACAATTCATCAAGACTCATCACTTTCCCGCCAATCCTTACAAGGAAAATACACCTTTGCACCCTATGGTGACATCCCACATCCTGAAACTCGCCTTATTTCCACTCAAGTATGCAAGAAACATGTATTCTAACCTAATATCATGCCATCCCACTAAGTGAAAAACCAAGACAGTAAGTGGGAATGGATTAAGACATAATGGAACTTCAAACGACACCCTCGGTGCCTTACATAGGAAGAATACAAAAAATAAACAAAACCCAATCCAAATTTGTTGTTACCATTCCAAAATGGATTCAATAGTAAGTTATTTCCATCCCCTACATGCCACAAAATATTTAGAGCATTAATTTACATGTATGGCTTGTACAGTGCAAGGAAAACACGGAATTTCAGAATAATACAATGGAATCAAAGAATTAACAGAGAAAGTGTTTCTTTATTCAAAGAATGTTCACCACAACAGAACCATCAATAGATCCTTGTGCCTTCCAAAATTCTTTATACATTGTCCAATCAAGACAACCTTCCCCCAATGCCTATAACCACCCTTTAACTACCAAGACCTTCCCTTGTCTTAAAAATTGCTAATATTGACAATTTTTGCTAAATAAGCATTATTATGTAATTTTGTTTTCCAAGACACCTATGACCACTCAAACACCTTTATTTCATCCCTAATATAAATTCTAGAATCTTTTCTTTCACTTCCATTTACAATTTGAATAATTTTCCTTCAAAGATTACATGGCAAAATTGACAATTTTTGAAGCAAGAGTGCATTTTTTGCACATTTGACCACCAAACTCACAAAATCCCTAAATACATAAAAGAATGGTCTACTTAGACCTTATTTTCAACACATACTATCATAAAGCACCTATAGACTCCAAGACTTACCTAAATTCCCTTAGGACAGACTGCTACCAAAGTAAATTTTGCAACATGGTTGTAGGTGCCCCTGCACCATACAACCCCCCTAGAAGAAACACATGCCCCATGAGTGGAGGTTGATACCAACCCCACCATCCACCATACATGCTTCTTAGATCCATAATCTCCTTCCACTATGTCCGACGTTGCACTCCAAACTTTCCTGCACTTGGAAGTGTGCTTGCATTTGCATAAGACTGTTTTTGCACATTCAGACCTGAGGTTTTCCCTTTCTCCATTCTTGGTTCAGAATCTGCTTGTCTCCTATCACTTGTACCTAGACACAAACAAGGGTTAGAAAAACCATTACCATGAACTACCCTCAACTTAGTCTCATCTCTATGTTTACGTATGTCTTGTTGTGCACTCTTTCCATACTGTCCTTGCACCTCTGTCACTAGTCCCTTTTCTCTGTTAGACTTTTGTACCCCTGATTTGACAACCTTTGTATTTGTACCTTCACTTTTATGGCTTACCAAAGGACATACAATGGTCCCAATCAACAAACCTTCTTGTGTACTCCCTATCAAATCACATTTTACCCCTATTTTTTCCTTCACATTTGTTGTCCCTGCATTGTTAATCCTTAAAACAACATTAGGATCTACCTTTTTGTTTTCTTTCACAACACTCAGAGGTTCTTTTCTTCCACACATAATGACCTTTGCCTTACCTTTCTCATCTTCCACCCAAGGGGTCAAGAAAAACTTATGACCATCCTTCATTATAGTATACTCATTTTCTCTTCCATCATACATGGCACACCTGTCATACTGCCAAGGTCTTCCTAGGAGTATGTGGCAATAGTCCATTGGAAGGATGTCACAAACAACACTTTCTTTATAATCCCCAATCTTAAAATCTACAATAGCCTTCTCATTAACCAACAAAGATTGACCATCACTTAGCCAAGATACCTTGTAAAGAAATTCATGAGGAATTCTCTCCAAGTTTAACTTGTTCACCATTTCACATGACACCATATTTTCATTTGAGCCAGAGTTAATCACAATCTTACATACCTTTCCCTTCCTCTTACAAGTGGTTTTGAAAAGCCTCCTCCTATGCAATGGTTCTACTTCTTTGGAAATCTTCAAAATTTGTTTGCGCAGCATCAAAGCTTCTCCAACTTCAGGGTTTGCATGAAGGCTTGATGAACTAATGCTCTCCTCTTCATCCTCTTGCACAAGTTGAACTCTTTTATCACTTTTACTTCCACTTCATGAAGCACCAATATTCTTAGGACACTTATAGGATGGATGGCCAAATTCATTGCAAGTGTAACATCTACCTGAAAACACATTGGAACTCCTACCTCCTCCAAATCTTCCATTTGTGCCTCTCCATTCACCTTTGAAATCAGATTGCTCTTGTCCTTTTATGGCATCTTTTGGATTGTCGTTATTTGGCTTTGGACTAGGTATAGATCCTCTACCTCTTGATGCATTACCTCTACCCCTAACTGCTTTATCTTGTCTTCTCTTTATTTTCTCCTCCACCCTGATTGCCATTTGATAAAATTCCTCTACATTCCTAGGGTTAGCCAAAACCAATTCATCTTGTATGTTTAACCTCAAACCACCCATATATCTAGCAACTTTTTCATCTTCATTCTCATGATGACCAGACCTCAAACTTAATTTATAAAATTCCTCAGTATAAGACTTAATGTCCATTTCTTTTTTCCTTAAGCTTTGTAATTTCTTAAAAATTTGAACTTGATGATCCTTGGGTAAGAATTTACCTTTAATTTTTGATACCATCTTGTCCCATGAGGTGATTTTGGATTTTCCTTGCTTTCTCCTCTCTCATTGAAAGTATTCCCACCATACCAAAGCATAGCCCTGCAACTTTTTCATCTGTTCCACCTGAGGTCTAGTGGCACAGGATCATCAACAGATGCCACGGGCTCACCTTCACACTCTCACTTGAGGACTATCGTATTCCACCATGAGGATTTCTACCTCAACCTAAGGGAGTACATGGTGAGTAACTTTGGGGTATGGTGCGCATCCCCTACACTACACCAAGTTGTGATTAAAACATGGATCTCTATCTAGGTTGAACAAGGCTATCTCGTGAGTCCCCAATATACACATGGTATGTGGGCCACAACTGTGAACACCAGCCCATCACAAGTGTGAGTCAGGAACCCCAGTGAGGTACTGGAAACTTGGACCAACTCTTCGCATCTTATTGAGCTATCACCCTAGCTTTGATGCTCTGCCAGACACGACTCGACTGGATTTAGGTATATCTTTCACTCTACCCCCTTTATATACCCCATCGGTAACACATGGTTGGGATCGTCCCCCAGGTCATGAAATCCTAGGAAGGTCCTACTAAAGGAAGAAGATACTAGACATTTTTGGTTGGTCCCCAGGCTCACATGTAGTGCAAGGGGAGAGCTTAGATGCACTAGCACCTCATAGGTAGACATGACTGGACTAGAGTGAACTATGATTTCTTGTCACCCAAGATCGTCAAATGGCACAAGGGGATTGGATACATCAATAGCCCACTCACAAGCACAACAAACAAGTTAATTGACCCTCTAATTAACCTACATGTGCCTAGCTAGTATGGAAAATAGTAGACATACTACCTAAAGGTCTTTGACCGATCATCCTACAACAAACATGTTAGTAGTTTTCAATGCTAGTCTTGGACAAACAGGGACAAGCTACACAAACTGTTAGTGAAAAGACACTCTCACAAACGGATAGGTTAGCAAATCAGTAGCTGAAAACAAAACTAAAATGAAGCTAGAAACTAGAGACACAAGTCTCAAATTTACCATAGATTTGCCTCTATAAGACGCAAATTTTCCTATTTGATTGAGAAAATTTGCCCCTGTCAGGAGCAATTTTGATTGTTTCTAAGAGAAAATTTTCCCTTCTATAAGAGAAAATTTGTCTGTTTAAGATGGATAGGAAAATTTTCTTTTACTGCAAATTTTCCCAAATGTGCAAATTCCCCTGTTTTCAGGAGCAAATTTTCCCCAAAATGCAAATTCACCCTTGTTTCCTGATCAAATTCACCCTTTCTTGGAACAAGTTGTAAATTTTCCCTTTCTTCACAAATGGGTGAATTTTCCAGGTGCAAATTCGCCTCTATTACAAGTAGGTTTTCCCTTCCTAGCAGGTTTGCCTATTTTTAAGAACAAATTTTCCCTTGTAAGGTGCAAACTTGCATGTTCATGGTAGATTCACCCCTACATGTAAACCTAAAAGTGCAAAATTCAAACAACAGAAAATGTGAAAGAAAAGACCCATGGTGTCGGTCCCACTAGGCATGCCAGAAATGTGTGCAATGTTTTCTCCTAGTCTAAAATGCGAAATGGAAATGAAATGCAAGCAAAGGGAACACAATAACACCTCAAGATTGGCCTAGTTGAACTTGAACAAAACAAAGAAAAATAGAGTTAGTTACCTTTTCCAAGTTATTTGGTTGGTTGGCCTTGTTCATTTGTTCAATTGTGTGCTCTTAGATCAATTTCGGCAGCATAACGACTTGATTTTTCTTGATTTGGATGCAAGGATGGATGAAAATGGCTATGGATGCAAGATGGCAGTGGGAGCTTGAGAGATTGAGATGATGAATGTTTGAGAATGATTAGAATGGTTTGTAAAAAATGCTAAGTGTTATTCATTTAGCCAAGGGAGATGGAATGGACAGTGGAGATTGAAAGGGGGAGAAAGATCAAGGGTTGAGATCTCAGAGTTGGCCAAAGGAATTAAAAATTCCTTTTTAATGTGCATGGAAAGGATAAAAGGAATTTAATATTCCTTGGGAGATGAGAGAGGAATTAAAAATTCCTCAAAAGGACCTCGGGAAGACAAAAATGAATTAAAGATTCCTTAGGGGATGGTGAGAGTTGACTAAAGGGTTGATTATACTAGTGGATCAATGATTAGAAGAAGATTAGGGGGCTAATGAGGATTAGGAGCCAACTTGCAAAAATTAGAGGATGTGACACATTGTAATCATAGATTAGGAATGTACACATCCCTAATGATGGGATTATGAGGTGGATTAGGATTAGGTGGAGATTATGGGAGATGAGAGATAAAAGGAATTAAATAAGTGGATTATTTATTTAATTCCTTGAAGGAAAGGAATAAAGGGTAAGGTATTTAATTATTTAACCAAATACCTTAGGTATTTAGACAAATTTAGGGGTATTAATTAAATAATAGTAATATTACTTAATTAATGAAAATAAGAGGATATTTAGATGAAAAAGGATAAATTTGACCAAATGTAAGCAGCCAAATTTAGGTGTTTACACCTCCATTTGTGACTACACCAAGTGGTATCAAAGTGAGTTTCAATTCCTTTGGGAAATAAAGTATTCCTTGTGGTGAGCAAGTTGTTGACCTAAGGCAACCTGCAAGTGTTTTCAACCGAGCATTGACTGTGGGGCAGTTGAGACCTCATAGCTATATCACTGAATTGATGCAATTGCACTAGATTCGAGGAAGAGATGTCGCCAAGAAGAGTGCTTGTTATGGAAAATGTTGTGGGACAAGTGGATATATATGAAGGATCTTTTTTATGTTTTGTGAAGTGGCAACATGAGATAAGTGTTAGTGGATGTGAATTGTGCAAATATAGAGTGAATGCAGAGCATAGCAGAGTGTTGATTCAAATCAGTATGAAAAGTTTTGAGTATGTATTCTAAGCTTCATTGGAATTGTATTTTATGCATATATTAGATACAAAAGTAACAATTCAAATCCAGCTGTGAGCCACAATCTCATCTATCTCTTTTACTTCTTAGTGGGCAGTGAGTCCACCTGTAGTGAGCACTTCTATATTATACTATAACCGGTTATAATATATTGTGAGCTAATCCTTATCGCGGTTTTTCCCATTTTTGGTTTTCCAAATAAAAACCTAGTGTTCATGTGTTATGTGATATTGTTGGAGTTTTTCATGCTTTCCTTCATTACTACAATAGAATATTTTATGTGAGTTGTTTGTTTAAATTTTTAAATGGTTTTAAAGAATATTGATTCACACCCCTTCTCAGTATTCCAGTTGTTCAACAAGATAGTGGCTAACTATGTTTTTCCATGTGTTAGTAGGTAGCAAAGATATGTATGCGGCTCAAGAAGCAATTATGCCTTCAATAATATTATGTACATGTAGATTAGACTCATATTTCTAGAATGTCAAGCCCTATGTATAACACTTATGGTCAATTTTTGAACAATATACACTTGTAAATAAATAGAAATATTTAGTAGAAACTTTTATAGTCTAAAGGAACATGTGTTGCCACAAAACACAAGCACACAAACAACAAGTGCAACATGCATGTAAGACATATTTTTAGGTGATGCAAGATTTCATGAACCCTAAGATGTTCTTTTATTAAGTAATTCTTCCTATCAAGCTTATTATAATGTGCTAAGGAGCATACACCCAATTGATATGTTGGGCCTTAACCAGGTGGACTTGCCTCTTCAAGTATCCAAGCAATCCTCTTATGTATTTAATCAAAACCTCTTTTCAATCACATCCTTACCCATTTGGACTACCCACTTCATGAGTCAATCCATATTTGTACAATATAGTTATAATATGTTATGAAAAATAAATTACAAAATGGTTCATATTCTATAACTAACATTACATATCCTTCCAATTACTAATGGTTAGGTTACTAATAGTTATCTTCCACTTTCATGATTTTTTAGATGATTTGTTGAGTAGATTCCACATGTCAAAGACTATTAACTATATCAATATTTGACAAATAGTTCAAAAAAGACTACAAGAATATGTGTGTGCACCGTATAATGTTACAACTACTTGTTAATGACATGAAATACCACATAAACTTATATAATTACACAAGATATTAAGAAATATTATACACTAACACAAAAGATATATCCAAATATAAAAAGCCCTTAAAACTTACATAAATATACTCATCACAAATTTTAAATATATAATTTATATTAGAAATAAAAAATAAAATGAAATAAAATCTAACTATACTATTTGACATGATCCACATCATTGTTTAACTTAATTTAAGTACCACCCATGCCCCCACATATAACAAATAAAATAATTAATAACTTAAACCATAAGTTAAATATTCTAAACTAGCATTTTAGAACACTCAATTCATAATGTAGTGTCAATACTTAATGCATAAGAACTTATCCACAATTGCTCAAGGAAAATATCAAGCATAAAACCATTTAAATATTTTACGAAATCAAACTAAATCTTATCAATTAACATATCAAATAAAATAAATTATTAAAATATTTAAGTATTATACTCTTTTCGATTTCCCAAATATAAATAAAACTTTTATGTCTATTCCACTTTGACTACCCATGAAAAATACAAAATTGGGTTGTCAACCTTCAATTGAAATGAATATGCCATTAAAAAATAAAGCAATTTGAAAACTAATCAAAGCAATATGCCATGGATAAGAGCAATATTGAAAGAATAATTAAAGAAAATATTCTAATAATGTTGAAGAACTCAAAAGCATTATAGTTGAATGGACAAGAATAAGTCAAGAAAGAACTGTGAACCAATATATAGATATTGTCACAATTTTTATTAAAAACAATGACATTGAAAATGATCCTCATTATATAAATATGTAACAATCATATAGTAGGAATATCTCATGATTCGTGTAAATAAGTTGAAAGGAACTCACACTATATTTATTTAATAGTGTTCCTTTATCCCCTTGGTAAGAATGGCCCCCACAATTATGTGGTCCTTATTGATAGTACTATTTGAATTGTTAGAGTGACACATGTATTTGCTATGAAACTTCTATAATTAATTATTTAATTTTTTTAACAAAATTAAATTTAAAAAATAGAGATGAACAATTTATAAGAAAAAATATAAATTAAAAAAAAATCTATATATTTTAAATATTTAAGATAGTTTTATATTTAAAAGACTAACAAAAGTAATATAGAGTTTTTTTATTAATTTAAGATTTATTTATTCAATCTATATAGTTTATATAAATCATAATGGTCCATAAGAATCACTAGAAATCATCTTTCAATAAAAAAATCAATTCCAAAACTTACAACTCTTAAAAACTCACTACTTTTGTAAGTAGAATAAAACCACCAATAATAAAGTTCTTCCCTTGTTCCTTAGGTTTTCTTTCCATCTGTTGGTACCCTTCAATAGTCAGATTTGATGGAGAAGCATCCATGGTCAATGGAAATACTCATCAACCAAAAAGAAAGTGTGTGTATGAATAATGTGAATAAGCAATATAAAACCTATACAACACACCAATGGAATATTATATCAAGGAATTCAAATTGATAATCAAATCAAAACAACAAACTCCCCAATGGTGTCTCATTGTCCTCTATCTCCAAGGATTCTTTAAGTCGTTTTTCTCTCAGATTGTTTGTGCACATGACTTTCCAAATGACAACCTAAATAATGAGATGTTGGAAAGCAAGAGATCTTTCCTACATGATTGATTACTAAACTAGTTGGAGATGATATGCAAAGATAATGATTGTTGCTGCTATGATATTGGTAATGCTATGCTATGATAATTATATGATGAAACCACTGTAATTAAGATGATGCCAATGAAAAATTATGCAACTACTTGATGCTAAAATGCTCTCTAGAATGACAATGCTGATGAAAATGTTGTAGAATGCAATTACTTTGAATGCTCAGCTCAAGGATTAGAATTGGGATCCTTTTTGTTGTAGAATGGGGCTTATTTATAGATTTTTCCAAGGCATAAGCTTAGGTGGTAGGAACCAACGGTCTGGATTCGATCTGGAGAATGGACGGTTGAAGATGAAGAGGTTAGAGAGAAAAGGGGAGTGCGTTCCCTTTAGAAGAACAAACTGCCAAGTTTTAAGAGGAATCAAATGGAGATAAAGGCCAAGTGTCCCAAATTGGTTAAAATTTGTGTTGAGGATAAATTCCAAATTAAATATTAGAAAAATTTAATTTCTTCAGACACATGATGAGCTAGAAGGTGGGAAGAAGTTAGTAGAAATGAGTCCAAAATCGAATTTAAAATTCAAATTTAATGAGACGAGGTTAATTAAATGAAACAAACTAATTAAATTTGTTCATTTAATTAAGATAAGAATAAAACCATTTAGAATAGGAAGAATTAGAGAAAACAAACTATATAAATAAATTTTTCAATTTATTTATAAGTAGAAGAATTAAAGATTGTTAATTAAATAACTTGTATTTAATTAATTCCCTCAGACCAAATTTGAGTGTATAGAGAAAGCATTAATTTTTTTCTAAGGTTTTGTAATTTGAAGTTGGATAATAAAATTGCAATATCAAACCTAAATAATATATTAAATAATTGACCTTGTTTTATTGTTGCAAAATTTGGTGTTGGAGATAGTTTAGGAGGAAAATTTTGATTTATGTAATTCAAAAAGGCAAAAAAAAAGTATTTTGGGTGTGGATTTTTTGGGAATTACAAATTGGGACAACTCATTAAAGTCCCACAACTGTAGCATGGAAGATTTGGGTGCCCAAGTTGTGTGACTATTGCTTTTTTCCAAGATTGGGCCTATTTGTGAGGAGTGGGGAATCCAAGTTGACCTAATTTTCGCTATTCCTTGGGAGTGGGTTTGAGGATGCCTTTTAGCATTTAATAAATTCATTTGAATTCATTTTATGAGGATTTTTCTAGGTTGGGCATGGTAGAGATGGAGGTGATAGAAAATGGAGATAGTGGATGCATCATAGAAGGTGTTTTGGCAATTTTGGAGTTGGGTATTATTCCAAATGTTTGGCAACAGAAAAGGAGGTGTGGATTTTCTTGGAGAAGGTGGAAAAGAAATTTTTATTGTAGGTTTTGAAGGTGTGTTGCAGCAATAAATGGATTATGGAATCCATAGTTGAATAACAAAAATTCTGACTGTTGAAGATTATAGATTGAGGAGTTAATTTCTTAGTGTAGGAGGATGATTTGAAGAAGAAGCATCTATATTTTGAATTGATGTTATTTTTTGTCATATTGCTCCTTCATATTTATTTTGCAGTTATTTTATTCAGCTTGTATGGCTACACAAACTTGTGTAATCATATTTATTTGAAATTATAAAATATTGTTGCAAATTAAATATAGAGGATTTAATTTATTGTTGCCATTTGTTACATCATGTTGATATTTTTGGTATTGAAATAATTTATGTGAGGGTTGTATTTGAATTCCCTTATATTAGTGGTATCAGAGTAGGATTTCCTAAGTCTACAGGAAGAGCATCGAAGTGAATCAGTTTGCAGTAGGACCTGTGAGTTGTGAGAAAATACCTCCAAAAATAGCCGAACGTGGTAGAGGTGGAGGTAGAGGGGGAGGTAGAAAGCCTCCTAATGTTGTTTGTGGTTATGATTTCAAAGCCCTTAGAAGGAAAGTAGAGGCATTGCAACAAGAGCTACGTAGAATAATTGAACATAGAGGAAGAGAACCTGAGAGTGAAGAAGATGAATCTTCTAATACATCTAGTCAGTCAAGTGGTGGATGAAATACAATAGCAACAGTTGACAATGACCCTCTAATTGTTGCATTGGAAAAAATTGGAAAAAGACCAAAGATGGAAGTTTCAACATTTAATGGAAGCTTAAATCTAGAGGAGCTCATAGATTGGATAAATGAAATGCAATAATTCTTTGAGTTTGAAGAGATTTAAGACCATAGCAAAGTGAAGTTTGCAAAAACAAAATTGAAAGGACATGACAACATTTGGTGGAGAGAAGTCTAGCTAGAAAAAGGACAAAGAGGAAAAGATAAAATCACAAGGTGGGATAGAATGGTGGAAAGAATGAAGAGGAAATTCATTCCTATAGATTATTAACTTGAGTTACTCAAGAGGATGCAAATTCTAAGACAAGGAACAAAAACTGTGAAGGAGTATACTAAAAAATTCTATAAAGAACTGATTAGAACCAAACATGTTGAAGCAAATAAGGATAAAGTAGCATGATACATCAATGGGTTGAAGCTTGGCATACAAGAGGAATTGGAATTAGTAATAATTTACACCATAGAAGATGAATATCAATTTGCACTAAAGGTGGAAGAAATATTAAATAATTTTTTTGAAAATAAGTAAAGAGGAAAGGGTTGTGGTGGAAGAACTAGAAGTGAAGATCAAGAAGAGAATAAAGGATCTAGTAGCAATCAAAAAAATAGAAAAATGGAGACTATAGCAACAATCAAAATCAGAAAAATGATGATTCATATTACTTTTGTGATCAAGATTCAAGAGGAAGAGGAAGATCCAGTAGAGGAGGTGGAAGAGGAACTTGTTTTTGATGTGGAGAAGAGGAACATCGAGCTTATGATTTCCAACATAATCAAGAAAGAACCAATAGAAGGACTGAAAACAATGCAAGGGTAGAAAATTTGAATGAGGAAGATGTTAATTCTTCACATTTAGAAGATACATAAAGTGGAGAAGTACTTGCTATAAGAAGAGCCCTAATGAACAAAGGAAAGGAACCAAATCAAAGGAAAATATTATTTCGAACAAGATGTAAGTGTGAAGCTAAAGAATGTAAGGTGATTATTGATAATGGTAGTACTGACAATATTGTTTCTAAAGAAATGGTGAATAAGTTACAAATGTAAAGGAGAAGGCACCTAAATCCATGTAGGATTGCTTAGTTGTAGGATGACCATAAATTTTTGGTGAATGAACAATGTTTGGTAAAATTTAAGATTGGTGATTATCATAATGAAGTTTTGTGTGATATAATGTCTATGGGTGTTTGTCACTTGTTATTGGGAATACCTTTGAATTTTGATAGGTGTGTAATGCATGATGGGTATGCCAACACATTATCCTTAACAAAGGATGGAATCAAGCACAAGTTGAAGCCATTGAGTAATGAAGAAGGAAAGCTATGTAATAGCACTGGAAATTGGTTGATTAATGGAGTTAAATAGTTAGTGAAAGAAGATGAAGATGAAGATCATGATTTAGTAATATAAGTTGCAGTAGTATTGATTGCATTTAAGATAGAATTTCAATAGAGAAAGAAGAGGTAAAATCTATTTTTTTGAAAATGTTGTAGAAACTGATTTATTTGAGCATGATATCATTGGTCTATATTTTTGGCAAGATAAGAGGAGGCATGAATTTTCTTGGAGAAGGTGAAAAATACATTTTCATTGTAGGTTTTGAAGGTGTTTTACAATAGAAAATGGATTATGGAATCCATGGTTGAAGAACAACAAATTTGGGGAGTCAATTTCTCAATGTAGGAGGATGATTTGAAGAAGAAGCATCTATAGTTTGATTTAACATTGTTTTTTGTCATATTGCAGCTTCATGTTTGTTTTGTATTGATTTTCTTTGGCTTGTATGGCTGCACAAACCTGTGTAATTAGATTTATTTGAAATTATAGAACATGATTGCAAATCAAATAGAGAGGATTTAATCTATTGTTGCAATTTGTTACATCTTGTTGTTGTTGTCGGTGTTGAAATAATTTGCATGAGGGTTGTGTGTGAATACCCTTACATCACATATTGATCTTTTCTATTTCAGCTTTTGGGGTACTTTGTTTGGCATATTCTTCTTGTAAACTATTTAGTTGGACCTTGTTCTAAATATTATTGCTTAAATTATGAATTTTAAGGTCATATGCTTTAGTTTTGGTCTATAGTTAATTGACAATGTATTTTTTCTTTTAATCTCTTACTCTATTTTCTTGATATTTTTTCTTAACTTCAAAAATTATGTGGTTATGACTTTTGATTTTCTTCAATTAGCTCTACTTGGTCCTCTAGGTGTGCTTGAGTTAGATTCATACCTACTAGATTTATTAAATAATCCTCAAGATTGATGAGCCCATGTGGTTTATTAATAATAGGAGTAATATGAGAAATTATCAAGGCTTGATATGCTAGACCATACAAAGGTCTTATGCTTGCATGCATATGATATATATATCTTACTTTTTTTTCAATTATCCATTTTAGCATCATAAGCTTGCCATGAAATACTCATCTATTGATTTATATGCATAGGTGACTATATGAAATCTTCTATGAAAGGACTACCTTGTGGGAGGTCATAAGAGTAGGTGACTTACTACTAAGATGGGACTAATAGGGATCTAGGATTTAATGGAGGATGTACCATGAGGGAATATGGGATGATTTGTGGAAAATTTTAAAAAAATTGAGGGAGGAAATAAGAATTTGTGATGATATGAAAGGAGAGGAAAATTGGGATATTGTGTTGGTAGGGGTCTATAATGCAAGTGACACTATTGGAGAAGATATCTAAGGTAGTCATTAAGGTAGATTGAGAAGAGAGAAGGACAGTATAAATACTTATTTTCTCAACCACTAAAGTTCTGAGTGTTGTGGTAGGTGTTATTGTTGGTGTTGCCTCCTTAGCTTCCTCTTCCCCTCCTGGATATAGAGTCTTTATGAATTTCCTCATCTTCATCTCAATTTTTTTTGTAGTGACCATATCTATTGCTTTTTCTTCTAATCCTTAGTCACTAACCACTTGTGGTATTTCTTATGATATTAACATATGGGTTTTTTCATCATAATGCTCTTAGATTCTGAATTTATTTGAGCAAGATGAATAGGGGCTTTCTAAGCTTATGCTTTCATTTGATAAAAAGGAGTTAGCCAAGGTTTTATTCTAGATTATGTTCCAAGAATTTCTTCCATTGATGATGATATTTTAGTTTATTCTTCTTCATTATCCTTAGGTTATGAGCTCTCATCTCTCTAAATATTATTGATATTATAGTCTAAAGTAGGAGAATCATGTTCTTCATCCCAAATCTGCTCCTAAGTGTCATCAATTGGGACCAAGTCATATATATTTTTTAGTTTTGTGATTTCTTTACTATATTTCCAATAGGCCCTTATCTCTTTTCTTCACCCAATCCATTTTCTTGAAGGTCCAATGGAGACCAATTGTCATGATTTTTATGGATCATAGGTATGGACATGGGTATAAAACTTTACCATGGAGGGAGTGGTTTCACAAGGATTTTATGAGTTTCTACATAATAATATTTAGTATCATTGGTAGGTTATTGCTTTTCTTGAATATCTAACCTCCCTTTTGTTGAACACTTGAAATACTGACAAGGGGGTGAATCGGTATTCTATTAAACCATTGTCATAATCCAACCAATAATCAAAATATATCTAACTGCAACTACGAATGAAAACATGAAAGAGATCACTACACCACATAACACATGAACACCAGGATTTTTACGTGGAAACCCCAAAAATAGAAAAACCATGGTGAGGATTAGCTCACAATATATTATAACCGGTTATAAGATATTACAAGGGCTCATTGCTAGGACTCACTATCCTTATAAGGCTCACAACCAGAAATAGATACAACACAAAAGTGGCTACACAACTAAAGTGTGAACTGATGTAAGGTGCACCTTCCTTGTGTTGAATTCAATTCCAATGAAGCTCTGAATACAAAATACTACTATGTTTTGTAGTCGCTCAACATTCACAACAATTTTTCCCTTATACTAATCTTACACATACAAATTCGCAAGTTCACACAATATCAGATTTCACACACATCATAATAAATTCTTACTACTCTATGCAACTCAAAAATGTTCCACATATATACCCTATTACATTTGCATACATCAATTAGATCAGCCTAATTAGATGTAGCCCTATTAATTCAAAATTACTTTGTCAACATCATACTTGAAACAAATCTTCTTTGCACTCAAATAAAAACATGAAAAGATTGATTTAGGTTGGCACATATCTAAAATAGATCCCCTTAACTTCTACAATACATATTAATCTTCATAGCACATATTCAAGTATTAGGTCAGCCAAGAATTATACCTAAACACAAAACAAACCAATCTAACCAACATCAATCATCCATATGATCATATAAGCACGTTCCATATGGAATATATGTAGTACAAATACTTGTAAACTATCTCCCAAAATTGCTAAGTTTGTTTCCAAACATCAGAGGAATGCAAACTAGATAACTCATACCATCTTGCACTGTATAAACCAAAATAATCTATGTCAATCTTATGCTACTTGTAAATTTTATTCGGTTCAACCAAAATCAATGAAATATTGATCATAGATGTATTTAGTAGTCCTAAATAGCATACTATAACCACATAATTCGGTCTTACAACATGATAAATTCCAGACCAAATTACCAAATCAAGGTGTCACCAAAACTGTTTACCGAATTAGAAAAAATTGTCAACAAACAATGTTGGCATCAATGACAATACATCAAAGAGTTATGTCTTCATTCTTTCAACAACCTCCCCCTTTATGATTGATGGAAACATGTTCCAAAAATGAATCTCCAAAAATTCAATACCAAAACTATCTTCAAAAGCTTGTATGAACTGCCCCTTTCAAGCATACATCAAAACTTCTCCCAAAATCTTTGTTACTCCAAAAAACCTTCTCCTTCACACAATTTCTTAACAACTCTAGCACCAAAACATTTTCCAACTTCTCAAAACTTCTCCTTCTTTAACATCAAGGACAAAGGGTATGTCAGTAACATACTTGTAGGAATTAAACTTGATGCATGTGTATAGAGAAATGATTGAGATGTACTCACTCCCCCTTAGGGAGTTCTCCAAAATTTTGATTTGGTTGTATGTACAAAGAAAAATTGAAAGCAATTGAAACAATAAAAGGAAAAACACAAATAATGTTTATTTGGAGGTGGAGGCACCTTCTAACTCCTTGAGAATGGCTTCCCAAGCAGATTTCCCTTCATCCCAACTCTTCTTAGTTGTAGCAAGCACCTTATACATTGATTCCAACTCCACCAAACTCTCCTCTCCCTCTTTCGGAGTAGTTAGATTAGGATTTATCTTTTCAATATTTTTTGTGTTCATAAGGGCACATAACACCTAAATGTGCTTGGTCTTCACCAAGTCTCCAAGCTATCCAAACCTCCTTATAACATCCTCTTTCTATCTTTGCAAAGTGAAAATTTTATTTTGCAAGTCTAAAATGGTCGTCCAAGAGGCATATTTTCTATCTTTTGCAATTTCATAAGCTCTAGAGGCATTAGCTAATTGTGACTCTATTGATTTCATAAAGTATTTAATGCCTTGAGTGGCATCTGGCCACTTCATGCAATACAATAATAATATCTAAGCTTCATCTTCACATTCCTCCACATCTTTCAAGAATTTCATCACCTTGTTATGTGCAGTTGCACATTGATCTTGTAGTTCAAGCAATATTTTCTCTGCAAGACTTCATTCCACTTCTTTTGCAGTTTTCTCCTTTAGATTAGAGGTGTACTCCCTAAGTGAATCAACCAAAAACTTCAAATTATCAACAAGTGTTATAGAATCATCAACTAAGGTACTAGGGGTAGCATCATGTAGAGGCTTGATAGCATCATTGATTAGCTTGGTCCCCTTCTGATGAGTTTCTATAATCTCCTTTCTCTTAGAGGCAATAAAAGTACCTCTGAGCTCCATCCTCTAAATAGGTGAGATCTTATTTAGATCTACATAGCCTTGCTGTGATGGGAGCTGAATCAACTATAGTGGAATGGTCAGTTGAATCCTTATTTATCTTGTTAGAAGACCCTTGAGAGTATTACCAGAATATTCTCCAGATGACTTTGATGGCTCCAAGGTCTTTTGGGATTATTCTTCAATTTTTTCAACTTTGGTTTCTTCTTGGTTCTCTTCTTTCTCTTCTTCTTCTTTTCCAGAGGGGTTTTCTATTTTTTTTTCTTTGTTTTCATCCTCCTTTTTCTCCTCATCATCTTTCTTATCATTGTCCTTTTGCATCTTTACCTTCTTAGATTCTTCATTTTTATTTTCTTCACCTTCATTTCTAGTAGGCTCATTATGCTTGTCATGGTGATCTTCAGCATTATCATTGACATCATTCTTATTCTGATCTTCATTATTTTCACCAGTTGTATTCTTAATGTCGTCCGAAGGAGAAAATGTCTCTAGAGGATCATGTGTATCATCAACTGTATTCCATAAAACATCCAAATGTGGAGTCTCTTCTATATAATAATTATTTACTTCTACAACTTCTTGGAAAATAGATAAATTAGTTATAGGAGGAATATTTTCCTCTATATCGGTAACATTATCTTTTTCAAGATCCTTTACTTGAGCTATACTAGATGATGAATCAGCAATCATCGCAATTTTTTGTTCCAAATCTTTCACTGTATCAAAAGTTTCTTGTTTCAACTTTTTTGTGATGTCCTTTTCTCTAGCCATAAGAATGGTAACTCTTTGCTTTACCCTAAACTTCTTTGTGTATACTTCCAGTAAGGTAGCCTTGTCATCCTTAGATAGAGAGGATCCAATCTCATTTAAAGCAACATTTTCTTATTGTGTTTTTAACTTTAACAACTTCATTCCTTCTTTTTACCAGGGCCTTCCATACAATATTAGTCACCCTCTTCTTCATGTTATCCATGTTTGCATCCAAAATGATCATATATTGAATGATGGAATCTATAATTGTTTTCTTATCTTCCTCATCAACTTCATCATACAATTTGGTCATTGCTTCTAATAAAACATCATGCTCTAACATATTTTTAACCAAAGATTCCAACTTTATAGGTGAAAGGGCTCTTATCGGAGGAGTCTTGGACTTCTTCTTCTCAGGCTTTGATGTGCCTTCATTTTTTTTCTTCTCCTATTTCTTTTTAGGCTTCTTCTACACATGTATTGTAAAAGCTTATTTCCCCTTCTCTATCTCCTCTTCTTCAGAGGTATCCACAATATTGACTTTAGCCTTCTTAAATTCAATACTAGCCTCTTGTGAGGCACCTTCACCACTAGTGGAAACACTACTTCTTTTTCTTTTCAATTGTTCTTCTTATTCTAAACTAAGTTCAATCTCCTATTCCACAACATCACTTAATTTCTGACCTCTAGATGCTTTTTGTTTATTTCTCCTTTTGGAGGTAGTAGGAGGTGCTACCAAAGGTACATTTTTCCTCTTTATGGTTTGGGTACTAGTTTTGGAGGGTGCAAACACATCAACTATTGTCGAAGCACTAAGCTCCACCTTCTTCCCTTTAATGGTAGTTGTGCTAGATGGTTTTGGAAATGCAGAGGTAGGGGTGGAAGCTGATCTTCTTGATCTACATGGTCTGGATGACTCACCAACTATCTTGGTTTTCCTTTCTACTGCAACTTCCCTTAATCTGTCAAATTATTCTTTCAAAAGGCCATGCATTCCAAAGATTTCAACTTGTTTTTTCACTCTTTTTTTTCTAGTAGGTTTTGAGGTCTCCAAGTATACTTCAATTGATTTCTCCTCATATGTACCATGTATAGGCAAGGAGGAGTCCTTAGGACTGTTTAACAATAATTCAATGTATCTCTCAGCCTCATTCTCAATAATCTCATATCCAAGAGGCTCAATCCATATTATTCTAGGTTCAACTACCTCTATTATGCATTCATCAGTAGATACAAGAAAGGTTATGTCATTTTCATACTTCTCCACTAAATTTTTAGGAATTTTTTCCCTTCCATACATGCTCCTTTGGAATAATGTGAAAAATGAATTCAATGCATTAGCTTGGGCATTATAATCTCCAATGTTGTGTAAATAATCAAAATTTTGGTCTACCACTAGTCTACTTTTGTCCTACACAATTTCTCTCCTTTCGGGTAGCTCCCTCAAGAAGTAGAATAGCAAATATACAATCAGCGTTCCGAACTTGAAAGAATACTTCATTGTTTTTGTTTGATTCAATTTCTCCAAAACTTGTTGCCAAGGCAACTCACACAAATCAATATCTTTCTCATTTACTGCCATGTCATGAGCAACATATATTGTATTTGTAGATACCGATTTTTCTCTGTTGGTGAAGTAGATTTTGTGGCCAATCATAATTGATGCATATTTCATTGTAGGATTGGTGATTGGTTTGGTTGTTAATGCTATTCTATCAAATGTGGCACTAGTTAGCTACATAACCACATCATTCTTTACTGACTTCAGCATCAATATGGGTCAAGTATCACATAATCCAATTATAGCCTTAATTACATCTTTAGAGATTAATCTAGGCATATCTATCCACATGAATTTGTCATGCATTCTACTTAGGGATATCCTCACAGACTTTGCATCCAAATCACTGCTGAAGTTAGGAGACTAGTTCCACATGTCTAGCTTCTTTCTCACTAGGTTTGCATACTCTAGTTTTACCAAAAATTCATCTATAGTCAACTCATTAGACCGTTGATTTTTAAGTACTTGGTGATCATGCTCTTCCAATTTTCCATGTATATAGATTCTCGTGTCCTTAATGGGAAAACTTTAATTGGGATCTTTGAAAATACACAATTGGGGTCATTGTCAAAAACTATCCATGAAAACCTCTTAAACTTTGGTCTAGGTCATTCAATGATCTCAACTACGACTGATGTAGCCATTATAACCTCAAATTCTATCTTAAAATTCTTGTAAAATTGCTTCTAATACAAACCCACAAACCACAAATAGTTGTAAATACCTTTTTTATGCTCAACGAGAACTAGGGCTTGAACCAATTTTCTTTGAATCACCTTCAATCACTTCTCAATTCACTCTGCTCTCTTTCAAATGTGCAAAATTGATATAAAATGACTTAGAATTTCACTTTATACCTTATTGATCTACCCTAATTTCACATTTATTGTTTCAGATTTCCAAAAAGCTAGTAAATACTTCATTAATACACTATAAACCCTAAAATGCTCTGCAATTCTTCATATTTGTATATTTTCTACATATTTCTTTTCCAGAAGCTTAAGCACATCATTTTACACCATATATCTTTGTGTCACTATTTGAAACCTCAATTTTTTTGTGGGTTGTTAGATTTCTCTGTTAGTACTCCCCCTAAGCCCATATCTAGGTTTAGTTTTCAAAAGAATTATCTACACCAGATGGAGGTACAGATGCATTTGATTCATCCTTGTTCTTATGTTTCTCTTTCCTTTTCCATATCTTCTCCATTTCCTTCTTAACTTCAATAGTCCATCAACTTTTTTCACTAGTTTTTTCCTTTGTTCTAGATTAGTCTTCCTTCCATTCTTGCTTCTGCAAAATATTGAAATGTGTCCAAGTTAGTTGCAATTGTAGCAAACATCATTTTCTAACCAAACTGACTTCTATTCATTCTTGATCTACACTAGTTAACCTTAGGTCCAAATATCTTGCACGTGTAACTTACCTCTATGTTTTCTAGTGCCCTTTTTGAATCTCCTTACAAAATTTGCTTCCACCTCATCAAGATCATCCAGATTAGATTCATCATTTTCTTTCCTGTTGACTTTAAAAGTAGTTTCTTTCCTTGTAGCATCTTGTTCAAGCTCTCTTAATTCAAAATTAGTTAAAGCACAAAATATTTGATCTCTAGAATACTGATCCAAATTTTGAGCTTCCTTAATAGTAGAAACTTTACCACTATAATCTTTAGCAAGAGTTCTCAATACCTTTTTCACAACTTCACCTTCCTTTGGTTTTCCACCAAGGCCATTGATGGCATTGGCAATTTCATCCACTCTAAGCATGTAGCTAGCAATATCTTCATCTTCTAACATCCTTAGGGTTTCAAATTTGTCTTTGAGATTCTACATATTTTCTTTCTTGAGTGTATCATCTCCTTCATAAATTCTCTACTTTTTCTACATTTGTTTCACAGTTTTAAGGCTTATGACCCTCACTAGTTCTGAATCAGAAAACCCACTCAAGATAGAATTACTTTCTTTACCATTATTCTCATAATCCTTGATCTCATCATCACTTGCTAGAAGAGTAGTAGGCATAGTATATCCAATTTCAACTGGATTCCAAAAAAAAAAACTAATGAGACAAGAAAGGCTTCCATCCTGGCTTTCCAAAAAGCATAATTTGATCCATTTAACATAGGAACTTTGATATCATGTCTATGCACCATCGTATCTACCTCAAGTGGTTAAGCTTATTCCAAGGAACCACAACTTTGAAACCAATTTTTAGACTTACAAGACAAAATAGAGGGGGGTGAATTCTTTGTATATTAAAACATTAAAATCCTCATTAATCCTTAAACCCTCATTAGCCATCAAACCCTTATTAAGAATCAACAAAAAGTAAACATATGAATCATTAACACAAAAAAAAATCATATGCAAGAGAACACAATATTTACATGGAAAACCTTGATAAGGGAAAAACCATGGTGAGTATTAACTCACATATATGTGAATAACATCAAATATAATAGGCTTACTATTGAAAGGGCTCACTACCCAAAAGAGAAGAAAGGCTCGTTGCCAAAGGAATCGCTATTCAAAAGAAAAAATAATAGAATCAGACTATTACAAGGAGGTTCACTACCTCAAAGAAATAGGAAGAACACTACATATAGTTTCATTGATTGAAAGAGATCAAGGTATCATTGAAATGCTAGCACAACAGGATTGTGATCCCCAGATGCTAGGACAAGATGGTAAAGAAGTAAAATCTTTCAAGGAATGGATTGAAAGAGTGAATAAAGGACCTGTTCATTCACTAAATTGGGAAGTCATTGAAAATTATACAGTGCAGTAATGTTATGGTCAAATATGAAACATAGAAGATGTAGAGGAATGCAAATATCCTCCAGCTATCAGAAAATTATACCAAGCTCAAATATGGTTGGAAGGTAATTCAAGGAATTTCAAAAGAGTGTATGCATCAGGTATTGGTTGCCTTCTGAGAGTATGAATTGAAGAAAGGTGAAGAAGAATTATCAGACCTGGAGTCTGATGCGAGACAATGAATAACCAGATATCTACTAGAGGTTAGCACAAGGATATGTTGTTGAAAGGAATTTTGCAGGTTGTTCTTAGTCCCAATGGAGGTGTATTATCTCAAAAATTGAAGAATACCAATGGAAATTTTTTGTGCAAAGCGTTTGTATACCAGAGCTTGGAGTTGAAGACTAATGTTGATGAAGAAATCAAAGCTTTGACTTTGTCTAGAAGATTCCAATGACAACTAGCATCTACCATGTGCTATTTTTTTTATTTTCTATCTATGATTCCCTTTGATAGACTTAAGTTTAAAATTTTGGGCCTTGTTCCTAGAAAATTCCATTTGATGCTTTACTTTTACTTTTAGTTCAAATTTGTGGATGTCAGAAGAGCCAAAAATTCTTTAAGTTTTGTTCCTTTTTCCCATTTTCTGAATCATTCCAGATTAAAAACTTTATGTACATAGAAGCTAATCAATATCAAATCTAGTTTGAAAGCTACTGCCTAGTATGAAATCTCTTGTAGTTGGTTGTTTGTTTAGCTAGACAAGACTGTATATTGCACCATTTAAGGGTGCATAAAGAACCTACTCAGTGTCCAAATGAGCCTCCCCTTCTTTAAAATATTGCATCATTCTATGCCTAGCTATGAAGCAATCTGGTTAAGTATAGATTGGTTTGCTTTGATTTGGTTAATTCTTGGGGCATGCATGGATAATACTTGGGAGCCCTTTTAATTTTCAAGTATTTTTTATGCTATATTTTAGATTACATGTTTAAATTTCATAAAATGTTCCAAAAAAGAGATAAATGAATGAAAATTTTATTGAAAATCTTTCATTTCCATAAAGTTACTAAATGCTTAAAGCTAAATCTACTTAAGTGATAGCAAAGTTATTTGAAATTCATGAAATGTTATTGCATATCTGTTGATTTCATGAAATTGTTTAATGATTAAACCAAGAATATCTTTTGTTGATCCTTATGATTCCTTTGAGAACTGGAATTACCATTTACCCCTCGTGATTAATAGAATTATCACAATGAACCCTGATGCGAACCTAGTATGGTCAAGACCTGACATAAACAAGCCTTGGGATTAAGCTGAGTTAGCCTGAGATTCAAGTTGTCCCAGTTTAGTCTTTCAAGTAAAGATAGATTCTTGTGATCTGTCTATGAGGATTTATCTGCACTATTGGTGTGCGACTAACATCATGATCAATAGAATGAGAGGACATTGAACCTCAACAAAATTTTCAAGAAAACTGAGGTTCTAGTGACCAAAATTCTCCTCAAAAATATGATTCACACTTGATGCATGAGTGTGAATATTAGTTAATTGAACTACAACATCATTAGGAGAAAAAAGGGAAAGGTGTATAAGTGTGATGCATGATCAACCATCCTAATAGAAATGATCTATCTACTCTCCAAGAACCTAATTATCACTAAATTAGGTGTGAAATCAATTATTTTACCTAATCCACTATATGCAATATAGTAGATGGAAAGGAGATTTATTGACATAGATGGAACACAAATAACATCATTAGAGGTGCCTTATCCCATGTCAATTGAAAATTTCCCAAAAACATACATGTATGTGTTATTCCCCATCAAAAATTTATGGTGAAGTACAAGGTTCAAAAGAAGAGAACATATCTTGTGATGAAGCCATATGATGAGAGGCTCTAGAATCAAGAAGTCATCTCCTTGACTTAGGAATTATAGATTCCAAGAGTAATTTTCCTTTAATTTTATCTATTCCATTTGATGCTCCATCTTTCCATAATTGTGTAGATTATGATAATGATGCAAAAGAAGAGGATGATATTGATGAAGGTAATTAGATGTTGTGCTTTTGAAGAAGGTCTATCAATTCATAAATCCTTTTTTATAACACTTATACTCCTTATGTGCAAAATTTTTGTAATATGCATATTTGGTATTTTCCTTCTTAGATGATTCCCCTTTTGGAAGAGGAAGAGAACTCAAGGATATTCTATGATGGTGATTCCATGTCTTGCTCATTGTGCATGAAGTCCTTATTGTTTTGTTTCTTGTCTTATCTATTTGGAGCCTTTTAAGGCATCAGGATTTCTCTCCTCAATATGCATAGTTGCATCATCCTTGCTAGCTTCTCTTTTCTTCTTAGTAGGATCCTCATACCAAGACTCACCTTCTTCTCTCAATTTCTTCTTTGTACTAAGTGATTATGTGGGCCTGACCCAAAATTTTCTTAAATTTTTACAATAATCATCCATCCATCATTAAGTATGCATCAAAACCTATTCAAAAATTTCCTCAATGGACGTTATTTCTTTGCTTTCATAATTTGGATCCAGAATAGGTTCATCATAAACCCTCGTTGAATTATAAACTGGATTCAAAACCTCTCCATCATCCAACTGATCTGGAATATCATGGAGCTTAAGAATCCATGTTGATTGCAATGACAACCTTTGATATGATATTTTCCTCACCTCATGTTCGTCATCACAATTGAGCCAAAAATATTCTAAATGATGAACATGGGCACACTTGATAGCTATCCACTTGGAAATACTCCCTTTTGGATCATAGTTATTTCTTTGGAGTGTAAGTAAATCCAATTTATATATCATTAATTCCTCTTCACACAAAATTGGCCACTTTAGTTGTATTGTACTTATAATTCCCCATTGTGATGGGAAATTTTATAGAACTTCTTTTATGTGTTGCGCTGAAAAGAGCATGGGAGGGCTTCATCTATCTTACCAATTCCAATAGTAGCAATTTGTCTGTTGGGTACCTAGGCAACATGAAATGGCATCCTTTGAACCCTTCCACCCTGATGTAGGTGAAAGTGGGAAACTAAATGTACTAGCCTCCAACCTGCTTAATAATTCTTTATGCTTCTAGAGACAACCGTTTAGCTTTGTCACCCTCCATTATCCTTACTAGCTTCATGGAAAATACATCATTAACTCTTTGATAATTCTCCCTATATTCATGAATAGTAATTTGGGGTAAATGAGCATATATCAAACTATTCCCTATTTCTCTGCCTAGGGTACCAACTCTATTCAACCCCTACTTATTTTCCCTTGGGGTGCAAGAATAAATTAGATACAAGAACATAGAAAACCATCTTGACTATGTAAATGCCTTCATCTGATCATTTATCATGTCATTGATAAAACTTCCCCAATGCATTTGCATAGGGTCTTCCATTAATAATGTTGGAAATAGGATGCCATTTAATTGCAATCCTAAACATTATGTATTTCATGTGTCTCCTAAGTCCTTGGAAAGTGTTCTTAAACACTAGGATTAGAGAGATTAATTTTGGATGAAATAATCATTTAATTGACATTTGTAATTAACTATAAATAATAGGATCATGTGAGGGAATCCAAGACGAGTTCCTAAATAATAGGAGCACATGGGGAACCCAAATGGAAGGTGGAACTCACATTGAGTTAAGTTAACTGTTTGGAGTAAAAGATAACACTTCTGAATGCATGTAAAGATCCTAGGAGTTAGGGTTTGATGTTTACATGCATGAAGTTCAGTTATCTTTAGTTAGTTTTAGTTGAATGCTAGTTGAATTGAGTTACCTTGGAATGTATGACTAATGAATTGAGTGGCATGACAGATAATAGGTGACTACCTTCAGTTAACAGGGGATGACCATTCTTGCATGAATGGTGGAGAGAGATGTTTCAGTTAACAAAAAATGACTTGGACCCACTTTGGGCACCTAGATTGGCTTCTTGGAATTAACTCCTTTACATGTTAAGATATTTTAGAAGGCTGAGTTAAGTGGGCCCACTCTTGGGCACCTAATTTTAGGATAAGCCTTGAAGATATTTACGGAGTAAATGTTGAGTTACTACTTCAGTTTGGGACACCCAAATGGATGAATATGATGATTTGGCATTGTTCTTCATGGTTAAACTCTACTTGGAAGAGATAGGCGTACCTTTTAGGAGATAGGGATTGAGCTTTGTAATTGTAACTCTTTTGGAGTTTACAAAGTTGTTTATTTCCTATATATCTCAAGAAAGTTGAAGAGAGTTTGTATTAGTTTATTGCAGGTTGTGAAGAAGATTTGTTGAAAGCCGAAGAAGCGTCTCAAGGAAGGATTGGAATTATTGTAATCTAATTCTAAGATTAAATAGTACATTGATTCTTGGTGGAGTTTTTTACCGAAAGGGTTTCTCCACGATATATGCTATGTATCTTCTATTATCCTATCTAATTCTTCTACAACTTTTGTCTTCATTCTACAAATGATAAAATGAATTAATCAGATAATCACCAATAAAGAATATGTAACAAAAGGAAAAGAATATTTAGATCAGAAATATTAAAGTTGTACAAAGTATTAAGCTAAGAAAACACCTCAATTTTCAACATTTGGTATCAGAGCTGAGGTTGGGTAGAGTATTGGGATGCCTTTCTCTTAAAAGATTGGAGGTTTTTTTGGCTGTAGTGGGAGATTTTACTATTTTTTTGATTGCTGATTTTGGAAAATAATTTTGTTACAAGAGGTATATATTCTTTCTTTAGAGGATGTTTACCATGTGTCATTGATAGCTTGGATTCACAGGTTTGGTGTGAGCTTATGATAGAAATGCAGTTTTGATTATGTGCATCATGATGCCATGCGATTGCTCAGTATCATGGTTCAATGGGAGCATTTGGAAATGAAATGGATTCTTGGTTGTAGGATGGTTTTGTTATTATGTCATAGTATACTCTTGATTAGTGATTTAGAGTTGTGGCATGGTACATGTTATTATAATTTTGATCATGAGGAAATGTCTAAAATTCCATATTCTTTTGACAGTGATGGTTTGATATTTATCTTGTTGCCATGTATATCTTGGTATCACAGTTCAGTGGGAGCTTTGATAGGATATAATGATCTTCATGAAGAGGATGGTAGTCATGATGCCATGTGTGAATCGGTACCATGTTTTAGTGGGAGTTGTTGGAAATGACGTGGATGCATCATTGGTAAGGTTATCTTTAGGTGATTGGGGATAATTTTTCTTGGTTTAGAGTGGTTGCTCTTATGTCATGGTTTACTCTTGTTGCACTTAGAGTTTGGAATGGTTCCCTTGAGACTAGGATGTTTATGTGTGTTATGGTGCATGTGATCTCCTAAGAGGAGATGATTAGATCATGGATTTCATGTTTATGTTCAATATTGGATCTTTGGCATTGATCTTGTGTATTTCTCTTAAGTATTGGGTACATTAATCATTTGATTGATTACTTCATGAATGTGCTATGTTGCATTTGGAGTTTGGCATGGATTGGTTGGTTACAGGTCCTCATGGATACTTGAAGAAATAGGTGAGGCTTGAGTTCTCTTATGGTAAGAGATATATGTTGGAATAGTTACTAGTAAGAAAATCTATTTTCAATAGAAAAGACCGAGGAGCCTACACCTTGGTTGAATGTGAGTTCAACACAATCAACGGTTTCACATGCCTCCAAAGAGGTAGTTTGGATAAAGATACTTGGGAAAGGTATTGGTTTTAATTGCAAGTAAGTTAAACTTGAATGTGATATTCAGAGTGCTATGTGTTTAGCCAAAAAAATCCTATGCATCATGCTCATACTAAGCATGTTGATGTTAAGTATTACTTTGTGCAAGAAATGGTTGAGAGTGGGAAAGTATTAATTGAGAAAGTCGACACTTTAATTAATGTTATAGATTATCTTATGAAACCAATTCCTTTATATAAGTTCTCTTGGTTTCAATAATTTGCTTGGAGCTTCATGATTATGCAGGTTGCATTTGAAGTTTGCATGGATTGATTAGTTGGTGCAGGAAGGCCATTGGCCTTAATTTTTGTACTTGATTTATAATTATTCCTTGTTTAGAATAATTGCAATGTATAATGTCAAGTGGCAGAATGTTGGAAATAGGATTCCATTTAATTGCAATCCTAAACATTATTTATTTCATGTGTCTCCTAAGTCCTTGAAAAGTGTTCTTAAACACTATGATTAGAGAGAGATTAATTTTGGATGAAATAATCATGTTAATTGACATTTGTAATTAAGTCTAAATAATAGGATCATGTGAGGGAATCCAAGATGAGTTCCTAAATAATAGGAGCACATGGGGCACCCACATGGAAGGTGGAACTCACCTTAATTTAAGTTAACTATTTAGAGTAAAAGGTAACACTTTTGAATGCATGTAAAGATCCTAGGAGTTAGGGTTTGATGTTTACATGCATGAAGTTTAGTTCAGTTTAGTTCAGATCACTTCACTTCAGTTCAGTTCAGTTCAGTTCAGTTCAGTTTAGTTTAGTTTAGTTCAGTTATGGTTTAATTATCTTCAGTTAGTTTTAGTTGAATGCTAGTTGACTTCATTTAACTTGGAATGCATGACTAATGACTTGAGTGGCATGACAGATAATAGGTGACTACCTTCAGTTAACAGGGGATGACCACTCTTGCATGAATGGTGGAGAGAGATGTTTGAGTTAACATAAAATGACTTTGACCCACTTTGGACACCCAAGTTGGCTTCTTGGAATTAACTCCTTTGCATGTTAAGATATTTCATAAGGCTGAGTTAAGTGGGCCCACTCTTGGGTGCCTACTTTGAGGATAAGCCTTGAAGATATTTACAAAATAAAGGTTGAGTTACTACTTTAGTTTGGGACACCCAAATGGATGAAGATGATGATTTGGCATTGTTCTTCGTGGTTAAACTCTACTTGGAAGAGATAGGTGTACCTTTTAGGAGATAGGGATTGAGCTTTGTAATTGTAACTCTTTTGGAGTTTACAAAGTTGTTTATTTCCTATATATCTCAAGCAAGTTGAAGAGAGTTTGTATTAGTTTATTTCAGGTTGTGAATAAGATTTTTTGAAGGCATAAGAAGCATCTCAAGGAAGGATTGGAATTATTGTAATATTATTCTAAGATTAAATAATACATTGATTCTTGGTGGATTTTTTTCCCAAAAGGGTTTCTCCATGGTATATGCTATGTATCTTCTATTATCATGTCTAATTATTCTACAACTTTTGTCTTCATTCTACAAACATTTGATAAAATGAATTAATTAGATAATCACCCACAAAGAATCTGTAACAAAAGGAAAAGCATATTTAGATCAGCATTATTAAAGTCTTACAAAATATTAAGCTAAGAAAACACCTCAATTTTCAACAAATTTGGCTATAATTATGAACATCCATGGTTTGAATTTACTGGCATCTCTAAGCCCAACTATCCTACTTAGCATAGTTATAACATCTTGAAAATTTGGGTTGAACATAGATCTTAGAATTGGTTTCATTTTCTTTGTAGTTTCCTCCAGGCACCACTGTGTACTCATAATTTTCCTATTATGTTCTTCGGTGCTCAGGTAGGTTTTACCTTTTATTTTCACATCTACCAAATTAATCTTCAAAAATGTGAGGAGCCCAAATGTATATACAATTCCTTTCACAGAGAGATCTACATAGATTCTTCCTTCCTTTTCAACAACTCTCTTATCTATGTTGTAACAATTTAAACATTCCATAACCAATTCAAGGGCCTCCATCACTAGTGGAAACCCTCCTACTAAATGTAACCCACTTGCTATAACATTTTTTGTACACTAAGAGGCAATTTCTTGTCAGGCCTGTGCAATCAATTTGACATCAGAAAACCATCCTAGATAGGTATCAGTAACTATCCCACCAATTGGTATAGCTTGTGAAGAAAAATATTGAAACTCATTTTCTAGTCTTGCTTCAGAAGTGCTCATATTCACCTATGTGTCCTGCATTTTTTTATAGATGTGTGCCTTGTGTGCGAGTTAGGGTTAAATTTAACCAATTATCTTCAACAATACATAAAAATTTCAATCTACCATTTGGTCAAATTTATTTCAAAACAATCAATATTTCAATTACCAAAGGAAATACCATTATCTCAAGACATGCATGCATAAAATTACTAGTAGAATTTCAGTTACCCGAAACATACCTGATTTCACTGATGATAAGATTCATTTTTAGAATGTAGCTTCGAAACCCTTGGTAGTTGTGTTCTTTGTTTCTTGAGGTTTACCTTTCTTTGCACGTTACAATATCAATCTTGATCTTTCAATGTCCTTGCAAATTAGTAGTATGATGTGAGGTAGAGTGTTGTAAAAGTAAATCCATGCTCGAGGTGGTGCCAAGTACGTGTGTATTTCACCACCTTCATTAATTACTTGTTACAATGCATTAATTTTCTTGAATAAATGTGCAATCATGGTGAACTAGGGTTCAAATCATGAACACCTTGGTTTTTGAATAGGCCCGCCACTAGAGAAGTAGACGATGTGGAAAACTTACATGGCACTCTTGTGTGTCACTTTTATTCTTACGAGGCAAAGGATTTATGTGCAAAATTCCTTTGGATACATGACCACTGATGATCACAAGATTTGAATCCTCTAGTACTAGACCTTGGAAAGATTACCGAGAACTACGACATTTACCCACTAAGTCCATGAGAACTGAGAGCAAAGAGAGGAATCGGGAATCAAGTTCGAGCAGGACCAAAATGATTTAAACATGTTTGCAACAAAACCTTTGATTTCTGACCTCTGGCTAAAGAAACAAAAATCAACCATCAGACTAAGTGATGAAGAAAAAAGACTCACGCGCACCAAGATGATTTGATCACCGGATGAGAAACTAGGATTGGCCAAAGATACAATATCCTTATCACAACTGCATCAACTCCAAGACTTTGAGACCTAAAAAATTGATCAAACTTACAAAGAAAACCACAACAATCTGAATCTAGGAAAGACATGGATTTAGGCAATGAATAGGTAGGTTGAAGCAAAACTTGCATTTTACCATTCCCTCGAAAAGAAACACACTAAAGCAAGCAAAGACAAAGGAAATAAATGAAAGGAAGCAAAAGAAAGGGTTCCACATTTTTCCAAGGAGCAAAATGGAGCATGTTGTGAGACCACACAACACGTTACTATGTCTTCAAGTTTCAATATTGTCATGGCTTCTAGTACTTTACTTCAACAAGATTATCATAATATTTCATATGCATCTTTGTGATGAGGGCCACACTGACCGAAACCCACACAAATCACAACAATAGATAACAAAGCAAAATATGCGAGACAAAAAATAACTCACTTTTAATTATTTTTAGAAAATAAAATTACAGATTCAAATTTACAATGCTACATCCTCATGGGCTTGATTCATTACAAGAAAATCAACTCTGAAAACAAAATATATTACTCAGAGCCACAATCAACACTAATGGATCCACCTTCTACAACCCCCCACATATCCCTTTTTATTTTACCCAATATTCACCCTAGAATGTTCTAGAAAGTGTGACTTTCCCTTTTGTTTTGGCACCAAAATTCCTACCATTTGATTTCTTTCCCAGGAAGATATTTTAAGGAAATTCACTTTTTAGTGGGGTAGCTTTGTGACACCATAACTTTTGATCTGGTTGTCTAATTTTCTATTATAACATATCGTTGGAAAGATTTCAAAGAGATCTACAATTTCGAACCTATTGCAGATTGCTTCATCCACTTTTCAAGCAATTTCAGGGCCTCTAAGGTTTTCATATATGAATTTGAAGCTGCATTGGAGAAATTTCTCAGGACTGGAACTTTAATATCTCCCAAACTGTACAAGGTATTGAGATGATTCTTTCGTGACTGGAAAATTTTTCATTTCCACTCCTTGGGGTAATTTTTTAGGTCCATATGAGCTTGTTTAGGCCAACTTACTAAAAATAGTAAGCGACTATTTTTCACCTTCTTTTGACATTTGACTATCTTACACCCCTTAAGTGCCATCATGGGACTCAAAACAACTAAAAAAAATAAGAAAACAATATTTTTTTGGGTGATGCAAGATTGCCCCTACACCACTAGATGCTCCTGCATCAAACACCCATGGTAATTTGAAAAGTGACCCTGTCACTTCTCAAGAGTTAATTAGAGGGAAACCAAGAAGGTTAACCTCAACCTCAGACAACCATGATGAATTTTTAGAAAACCTTCCTCTCCATTTCACCAAGTACTCAACATACTGCCTATTTCTTATGCTTCTACCCACACGACTATCAAAAATTTCTTCTATCTCCTCCTTTTCTGAAGTAGGTGCTGAAATATTCTAGTGTGCTTTTATTATTTCTTCATCAATTTCTCCTCCATTATATTCTATTAAATATAAAATGTTAAACACAAGTGAAATATGAATTTCATCAAGTAACTCTACCTCATATGCATTTCCTGAATCATGCTTCATTAGGATCTTTCATGGTCCAAACTTCTTCATCTTTAACTTGTATGTACCAACTGAAAAACTCTCCTTTCGCAAATAAACCATGACTTCATCTCCTACCTAGAACTCCTTATACCTCCTTTTCTAATATTCCTTATCCTTATATTGTGAGTTCATCTTATTGATATCTTTCTTCACTTCTTCATGCAAATTCTTCAAGTGCTCAACAAAATATTCAGCCTCAGCACTACTCTTCTCCCCCTTATCCATCTTTCTTAGTTCAAAAGTAGTTCTTGGACTACTCCCCTACACAATCTAGAATGGTGATTTATCAATGTTCACTCCCATTG
Source organism: Sequoia sempervirens (assembly GCA_007258455.2). NCBI lineage: Eukaryota > Viridiplantae > Streptophyta > Pinopsida > Cupressales > Cupressaceae > Sequoia > Sequoia sempervirens. The sequence continues at coordinate 262,515,713 of VDFB02000008.1, read as the reverse complement.
ACAAGATTGTTGTAAGAAAATTATTCTTGTGGTATAATCAAATCCCATCCCTTGGGTTTATCTCCTACTAAGCATCTTAGCAGGTTACCGAAACTCCTATTCACCACCTTCATTTTTCCATCAATTTGTCGATAGTGTGCAAAACTGAACTTCAAATTTGTCTTCAACTTCTTCCATAATGTCCTCCAAAAATAACCAACAAATTTGGTATCATTGTCTGAAACTATACTCTTCGATAGACCATGTAGTCTCACTACCTCTTTGAAAAACAACTTTGGAACATGAACAACATCACTAGTCTTATGACACAGAATGAAATGTGCCATCTTTGAAAATATATCCACCACCACAAATATGGAATCATGACCCCTCTATTTCCTTGGAAAACCAAGAACAAAATTCATGCTAATTTCTTCCCATGGCCTCTCAGGTACGGGTAATGGTTGATACAATCCAGTATTCTTACTTCTTCCTTTCGCCATCTGACATACTCTACAACTCTGCACAAAATCCTTCACATCTTGTTGTAACTATGGCTAGTAATAGTTCTCACTAACAAGAGCAATGGTCTTATCTCGACCAAAATTTCCATCCAATCCTCTACTATGCTTCTCCTTGATTAGATTCTCTCTCATAAAACTCCTTGGAATGCAAAATTGCTTCCTCTAAACAACATTCCATCTTGGATTAGGAAATCCAACCATCTTGTCCTATCCAATGTAACAAGTTCTAAACAAGCCTTCCAAGTTTCTACAAAGTCTGGATCTTTAGGATACAAACTCTTGAGTTCATTGAACCCAACAACCTCTATATTCATCTCTTTCAACAAATTTTTCCTTCTGCTCAAGGAATCTATGACTCTATTTGAACTTCCATTCCTATGCTTAAAAAAAAACTATAGCTCTGCAAAAACTCAACCCATTTTAAGTGCCTTTGATTTAACTTTCCTTGACTATTGAATTACTGCAAAGCTTGGTGATCAGTATATAAAACAAATTCTTTTGGAAAAAAATAGTGTCTCCATTTCTTCAAAGCCTGAACTATAGCGTAAAACTCTTGATCATAGAAAAAATATTTCTTCTTAGCATCATTCAACTTCTCACTAAAATAGTTAATAGGCTTACCTTCTTGACTCAAAATAGCTCCTATGGCAGTGCCACTAGCATCACAATATACCTAAAAGACCTTATTGAAATATAGAAGTGCCAAAATAGGTTGCTTTGTGACTTTATTCTTCAACATATCAAAACTCTTTGCTACCCCTACAGTCCATCTAAAATCCTTTCTATCCTATCTCATTGCTTTAGTTAGAGGTGCATAAATACTACTAAAATTCTTAATAAAATTTATGTGAAAACTTGCTAGACCATGAAATGACCTTACCTCTTTAACACTCCTCAGGGTAGGCCATTCAATGATAGCTCTCTCCTTCTTTGGATCCATTTTAAGACCCTCTGCTAAGATAAAATACTAGATACACCAACCCCCAATTCACAAAACTACATTTCTTCAAATTAATCAACAACTTCTCCATTAGCTTCTCAAAAAATCTTCAGATATGCATCAAGCGCTCCTCCAATTTCTTACTAAGAAATAAAATATCATCCAAATAAACAATAACAAATTTTCCTAAAAATTCTTTCAATACCTCATTCATAAGCCACATAAATATGCTCAGTGCATTGGTTAGCCCAAAAGGCATGACTAACCACTTGTACAATCCCTCTTTGGTTTTGAATGTTCTCTTCCATTCATCTCCTTCTCTAATTCAGATCTGGTGATATCTTCTCTTCAAATCTATCCTCGTGAAGTACTCAGCTCCACTCAAACAATCCATAATGTCATCCATTCTTAGCAATGGAAATCCATACTTGATGTTGATCTTGTTGATGGCTCTAGAATATGTACATATCCACAATTCCCCATCCTTCTTTGGTGCTAGTATTGCAAGTACTACACAAAACTCTCTCTGATCAAACCCTTTTGCAACAACTCTTGCACTTGTTTGTTCAACTCTTCACTCTCTACTCGAGTCATATGATGAGCTGCCTTATTCCGAAAACTAGCTCCAAGAATCAAGTCCATCAAATGACTAATCTTTCTTACTAGAGGTAAACCTCCTGGTACATTATCAAAAACAATATCTTGAAACTCATTCAACATATTTGAAACCTCTATCAACTCTAGGGATCAATGCAAAACACATATTCTCATGCACCATACCTAATCTTTCTTACTAGTATCTTCTTTATCAACTCTAGGGATCAATGCAAAACACATATGCTCATGCACCATACCTTCTAGGAACTTTCTTCCATCAACCAAACAAATTATTTCATTACTGCATAGCTTTTCTTCTACCTCCCTCAGGGGTTTCAACTTATGACGAACACCATCCTTTGTCAAAGAATAGGTGTTGGCATGTCCATCATGCACCACTCACTGATCAAACTACCATGGTCTGCCTAACAACATATGACAAACATCCATAGGCATAATATCACACAATACCTTATCATCATAATTTCCAATCTTGAACTTTACCAGACATTGTTCATTTACCAAAGCTTTATGGTCCTTCTACAACCAAGAAATCTGGTATGAGTTTGAATGCCTTCTTCTCTCCAACCACAACTTACTAACCATATGCTCTGAAACAAGGTTATCAGTACTACCTCCATCAATAATAACATTGCAAACTTTACCTTCACACTTACATCTGGTGTGAAACAATTTCTTCCTTTGAGTTGGTTCTTTCTCCTCATTGAGTAAGGCTCTTCTAGTGACAAGAACTTCTTCTCTATCTGCATCCTCAGAATGTGAAGACTCAACATCTTCATCTACATGTACAACTCATGCATTACCCTCAGGTCTTCTATTTTTCCTTCCTTGGTGTTGAGGGCACTCATAGACTCTATGTCCTTCTTCTCCGCACTAGAAATACGTTCCACAGAAGCCTCCTCTTCCTCGTCCTCCTCCAAATCTTCCTCTTCCTCTTTGGTCTCCATTATTCTGATCACGAGGATGATATGAGTTATCTCCCTTCTGGTTCTAGCTGCTACTGGATCCTTCACCCTTCTTTTGATCTTCATTTTGACCTCCATATGATCATCCACTAGTCTTTCCACCACAACCCCCACCTCTTTGCTTGCTTTCAAATCTTCTATTTAACTTTTCTTCTACCTTCAAAGAAAATTGATATGCATCTTCAATGGTAGATATTATTACTAGACCCAACTCTTCTTGAATACTTGGCTTCAAACCATTTATGTAAAGGGAAACTTTCTCCTTATGGGCCTCATAATGGCCTATTATGATCAAGACATGGTAGAATTCTTCTATATACTCCTTGACGTATTTTCCTACTTGTTTCAACCCTTGCATCTTCTTCAACAAATCTAGCTCATAATCCACAAGAATGAACTTTCTTTTTAATTTTCCCATGATATGATCCCCTCTTGTTATTTTCTCTTTTCCTCTTCAATTTCTTTCTAGTTGTACCTCTTTCCACAAAATATTCACATGACCCTTTAGATTGGTCTTTGCAAATTTGACCCTCTAGGATCTTCCACCTCCTCATACTCAAACTACTCCTCCATATCATTGATCCAATCAATCAACTCTTCTAGGTTAAGATTTCCATAAAATGTAGAAACATCGATCTTTGGCCTTTTCCTAATCTTAGATATGGCCTTAAATAATCTAACTTGCTCTGTATCTGTTGCATCTTGTTCTTCAAATTTTTCCTCATTTTCAGTTTCATCTTCACTTTCATCTCCTCTTCTTGGATCAAACCCTCGGCACAGCTCCTCTTGCAATTCTTGAACTTGTCTTTGCAAGGCTCTAAAACCCTCTTCTAGTATAATAACATTCCTTCCACCACCATAGTTTCTTCACGAAGGAATTCTAATCACTTTTCTCAGAGACCCACAACCACAAGTCCTAGTGCAAACTACCTCACATTCGGTGATCTGTTTACACACTCAAGAAAACCTACTCTGATACCACTTGATGAGGGCCACACTGCTTGAAACCCACACAAATCAAAACAATAGATACCAACACAAAATATGTGAGACTAAAAATAACTCACTCACTTTCAATTATTTTTAGAAAATGAAATTACAAATTCAAACTTACAATGCTACAACATCATGGGATTGATTCATTACAACAAAATCAACTCTAAGAACAAAATATATTATTTGGAGCCACAATCTACACTAATGGAGCCACCTTTTACAACCCCCCACTTATCCCTTTTTATTTTACCCAATAACCCCCCTAGAATGTTCTAGAAAGTGTGACTTTCTATTTTGTTTTGGTGCCAAAATTCTCGCCATTTGATTTCTTGCCCAAGAAGATATTTTAATGAAATTCACTTTTTAGCGAGGTAGCTTCATTGGGCCATAACTTTTGATCCAGGTGTCCAATTTTCTATTAGAACATATCATTGGAAAGTTGTCCAATAGATCTACAATGTCGAACCTATCGAAGATCAATTCATCCACTTTTTGAGATGTTTCGGAGCCTCCAAGGTTTTCATATTTGAATTTGAAGCTGAATTGGAGAAATTTATCTAGACAAAAACTTTAATATCTCCCAATACATGGTATTGATACAATTTTTTCATGACCAAAAATATTTTTTAGTTCCGCTCCTTGGGGTAAATTTTCAATTCCATATGAGCCTGTTTAGGTTGACTTACTAAAAATAGTAAGTGACCATTTTTCACCTTCTTTTAACTTTTGACTATCTTACACCCCTTAAATTCCATCATGGGACTCAAAACAACTAAAGAAAATAAGGAAAAAAAACTTTTTTTTGGGTGATGCAAGATTGCCCCTACACCATTGGATGCTCATGCATCACTTTGTGGGATGAGTACTTAACAAGTATTTTAGATTTGTTTATGAGCCTCATATTATATATTTGGAAAACACACCTAAGTATATCCACTTCCTCTTTTATCATAGTTACAACACAACTATTATCCCCACACCATTTTCTTTCAATATTTTTATTCATGAGTTTCCACATGGTCTTGATTTGGAATATTCTTTGATTGGGGTAGCACTTTATTTTGTTGTGGCATACTCTAACATGGAGACACATTAATAGATTTTAGAGGTACACATCATGAGGCTTCTTCCCTCATCTCTCTTATTAGATTTAGATTTTCTTCTACATAAACCTTTGAACTTGTTTCTTTTCGAGGGGAAAAATTTTCTTGCATACTTTGGATTGTCTTTTGTCTTCAAGCATTCACCATTGGTACAAGTAATACTTAATTATGGGTGGTCTATAGTGTTGAATGAACAAGAAAACTAAGAGTGGGGTGAATCATTTGTATCAAATTATAACATTAAAACCCTCAACAATAACTAGATCCACAAGCATTCATTAAACCCTTAATCTGTTATAATCTTTGAACATGAAAAGAAGATAATAGAAACTAAAACAACTAGCACCATATTCAAGAGAACATTAGATTTATGTGGAGAACCATAGAAGAGAAAAATCACAGTGAGGATTAGCTCACAATATAAGTAAGTTGCAAAAATCGATACAAGGAGGCTCACTACTAGAATTGGACACATTGTCCAAAAAGGCTCACAGCCCAGGCTCACTACCAAAATAGAAAGAAGATAGAATGTTACACAAATAACACAATACCAATGCAATAGAGAATACACCACAATAACTCCAACAACACTAGTAGCCTTAAAGAGATCAAGATACCTCTTCTCACTACATTCAACAATCTTGCATTATAGATCACACTGTAATTCACACTTTTGTACTTAATTTCGCATCACAACACTCAACTCTATTCCACACTTCATCTCGTATCAATTCATCTTGTATTTATACCATCCACATCTTGAAAAATGTCTTCAATTCAGCTACACTCTCTTTACACTTTCTAAATTCAAAATAGGTTGACACTAAGCATTCCTGTGGTGGATAGGAATGAAAGTGGGCCAAATAAAAACTTAACTAGCACAACAACACAACAGGAAATTAGTGCCAACTTTTGCGTCAAATTTTAGTGTATTTTACTCCATCATTTGGAGTCATCTAACGGTGCAAAATTTGGCAAAAATCAGTTTCTTTGTTTCATCACCATTTTTTTGCACTGGATTTTGTATCGTCTTTAGCACCCACTTTTGCACTAGGAATAGCGCCAAAAATTTGGTTCTAGCAATAGCGTCTCCTTTAGCACTATAAATAGTGTCAGAAATTGACGTAGGAAATAGCACCCAATTTGGCGTCCAATTTTGCTTCCATGTCTGCTCCCATTTTTGCTTCTAGTTTTGCTCCCAATTTTGCTCCCAGTTTTGCTCCCAATTTGGCTATCAGTTTTGCTCCTAGTTTTGCTTCCATTTTTTCTTCCAGTTTTGCTTCTTGTTTTGCTTCCACTTTTACTTATGATGTTGCTTCAATTTTTGCTTCCAGTAGTGCTTTTGGTTTTTCTTCCATGTTTGCTTCTAGTTGTGCTTCTAGTTTTGCTTCCAATTGTGCTTCCAATTTTGTTTCCAGTTTTGCTTCCAATGCTTCTTCCAAGTTTGCTTCCATGTTTGCTTCTGGTTTTTCTTCCAGTTTTGCTTCTAGTTTGTCTTTTAGGATTGCTTCCAATTTTGCTTCCAATTTTGCTTCAAATTTTGCTTCTAGTTTTGCTTCTAGTTTTCCTTCCAATTTTGCTTCCAATTTTGCTTCCAATTTTGCTTCCAAATGGGTATGTGCAAGATCATCATGGAAAAAATAAGGCCTTAAGTAGTGAAAAATTTAGAAAGATCAGAGTTAGGCAACTTGATGTAAAAATTTGAATAAGTTATCTATATTATTTCAAAAATATGTAATAATAGAATTTTTAGCAAATTGAATGTAGTTTCTAAACTACTAGGTTTTAAAATCTATTTGGTAAAATTTGAAATTTCAATGCAGTAGTACTTAAATTTCATGGAAAAAATAAGAAGTAGGTGTTTGTTTGACCACCTAACCACAATAAAATAATAATATTTTGTTATAAGATTTTAGATATAAGTAGAGGACTCATGTCTGGATGTGATGCATATTTTTTGTAATTTTTTTCCAAGTAAATAATTAATTATGAATTTTTTATTACAACTTTTAAAAAATATAAAAACTTGTATGTCTAACCACCTTAACTTGGTCAAAAATTCATAAAATTCATATATATATTTTTAATCCTATAGTATGCAAAGCATAGAATGTGACACATGTTTCGGATTCACAAAATGTGATGTCGTTTGAAAGCTGTAGATATTTTGCAATCAGCCTATCAATGAGGACTTTAGTCATAGTTCAAATAGAAAATGAATAGTAATTATTTATTAAATTCATAGTAAAGCATAATTTATATTGCTGGAAATCTGAGAATCTCCTTTAAAAACCCTTTTCATTTCATCAATTTTAGGTAAAAAAAAGTCGTCAGCCACATACCCTACACATACCCATCATATCACCACTTTTTGGCCCATCATGATCCTGCACATACCCAAATTTGTTTCTAGTTTTTCTTCCAATTTTGCTTCAAATTTTGCTTCTAGTTTTGTTTCCAGTTTTCCTTCTAGATTTTCTTCTAGTTTTGCTTCTAGTTTTGCTTCTGATTTTGCTTCCAATTTTGCTTCTAGTGTTCCTTCAATTTTTTCTTTCGATTTTTCTTTTGGTTTTGCTTCTAGGTTTTCTTCCGGTTTTGCTTCCAATTTTTCTTCCAAGATTGTTTCTGGTTTGCTTCTATTTTGGCTTCCATTGTTGCTTCTGTTTTTGCTTCCAGTTTTTCTTCCAGGTTTTCTTTAGGTTTTGCTTCTAGGTTTGCTTCCAATTTTGCTTCCAAGATTGCTTTTGGTTTGCTTCTAGTTTGGCTTCCATTGCTACTTCCTTTTTTGCTTCTAAAAATGCTTCTTGTTTTGCTTCTTTTTTTGCTTCCAAAAATATTTTCATTTCAATTTAATTAGTTAAATATATGATGCCTCTTAAATAACTCATATGATTATAGAGTAAGTAATTTAATTATTTAACTCATATGGTTATCCTTCCTCTCTTTTCTTTTTTCTAAGTCTTCTATTGAGGTGAAGATTTCTCATGTTGAGGTGGAGCCCTCTCTTCTAGAGGTAGAGTTGGGAATGGTGGATTTGTGGAGGAGCTTTCCTTGCTACTGGTTTGCTCTGTTACTATACCTAATGAGGTGGTGCACGCTCCTATGGAAGTGGAGTTGTCTCTCATTATAGTTTGACTATAGGGGTGGTAAGGGCCTTCTTGACATCTATTCCAATAGAGGGGAGCTGACTCATTTAGAGGTGGGGTTTATTTAGCTCTTCATGTGTGGGGATGTTGCAAGATAAATTTTTCTTCCGATTGGTGTTTATGTTTGGTCTCTCATTGCGCTATGGAGGTGGAGTGTGAGATGGTTGTTCTTTTCATTTGGAGTTGCAAATTAGTTGTTACTTTTTAGTCAGCTGTACTTTTGGGTTTAAGGTCCTTGCCAAAACTTGACTGTAAATGGTTCATAGTCCCTTCAAAACTTGTCTTAGGTTCATGGTTCCTAGCTAATCATGGTTGTTTTGGTGCATGGTGGATTCAGGCAGTTTATGTTTTCTCTGTAGTTAAGTCCCATATGATTTCTTGGGTCTAAAGGGCTTTTGTCCCTTCAAAGCTATTTTCTTGTAGTCTGTTTTGTTTTGAATATCCCTTGGTTGACTGCTGATGTTGGGTTGTTGATGGTCTGTGTTCCTATCTTTTGCAATTTTCTTTATTTGTATGGGGTTTCCCATCCCCTCAAAACCTGTTTGTAAGGGCTTTCTAGTCCCCACAAAACCTATTTTTTGATAATAAAAAAAAAAGATAATTATTATAACATGATCATCATCTATAATTAAAACAAGTGAGTCAAATATCTATAATTTAATTGAATTTTACAACATCCATCCTAAGCAGTAAATTAAAATCATCATATGTAATAAATATCCATCCAAAAATCATCAACCACTTTTAATATATATAAATTGACAAGTCAATATTGATAAGATCGTCATCATATATAACTAAAACAAGTGAAAGTAAAATATGCCAGTAGATCAATAACATGTCGAAATGATACATGTCCAATAGTCAACATAAGTCAAAATGATACATGTACAAATGATATAAGTAAAAATGATAAATTATTTAACTCAACTTGATACAAGTCAAGATGATACATGTCCAAATGATATAAGTGAAAATGATAAATGTCAATATGATACAACTCAATAATATGCTACTGTAGACCGTGAAAATGATACATATGATAGTAACCATGAAAAGAGGTATCATAATGATATATCAGCAGTGATCCATGATGCACCCTATATGATCATGAATGTCATTGGGTACTACCAACAACTGCCTCATCATCATCACCACCATCATGATAATCATCATCATAATGATATATCAGCAATGATCCATGATGTAGTCTATATGATCATGAATTTTGTTGGGTACTACTAGCAATTGCCTCATCATCATCATCACCATCATCATCATCATCATCATCATCATCATTGGCGTTGTGATTTTCTTTGGCATTTTTGTTGTCATTGTCGTCACTATCATCGGCCTTGGTGCCTTCTGTATCTGTGTCATCATCATCATTTGCCATGTGATCTATATTGGCAGAACCAATATTTTTTGGATTTATATCATGATTAGGATCATCTTGATCTTCTAGACGACTCGTGTTCTGCAAAAAAAAGACATTTAAAATGAAAATTTATTATTTATTTCATGCAATAATTTATTTTTTTGTTATATATCTAATATTGAAACATATGAGACAAAACCATAAACATGTTGCATCATATCAAAGTACACATACCATAGTAAAATTTCAAAAAAGTTACAACTAATATGTGATTCCAATGATGTAAAACATGCAACAATTCTAATAACATTAGTAAAGATCATAAAAAAATTTGTTATACAATTTAACTATCAACTATAAATTAGATTATATGGCATTAAGTGCCAACCCTCTACAAAAGAATGAGGAGACTGCAAGAAGATTGGTTGCAGGGGGCATTGGTATAGGAGATGGACATGGCTCTTCCAAGCCATCCACTGAGATGGTTTCATACAAAAATGTGGAAGATATCCCCATTTCTAGAGAGCTCATGATTCAGGTTGATAAGAAAAATGATGTTGTTCTGGTACCCATATATGGCATCATGGTTCCATTTCATGTAGCCACCATCAAGATTGTTACAAGCCAACAAGATGGAGGGAATTCTTATATAAGGATAATTATCAATGTTCCAGGTACCGGCTTTAATGCCAACTACATGCCAACATTGAAATTCCCTAGCAGTATTTATGTTAAGGAAATTTCCTTTAGATCCAAGGATTCAAAGCACATCAACCATGTGGTACAAATAATTAAATACCATAGACAATCTATACCAATCAAAGAGTCTGAAAAAGTAGAGAGAGCTACACTAGTGACTCAAGAGAAACTTCAGCTTTCAAAAACAAAGGCAATTAGGCTGGCAAACTTGTGGATCAGGCCAACATTTGGTGGAAGAGGAAGAAAGATTACTGGAACTCTAGAGGCCCACCATAATGGATTTCGGTATTCAACCATGATGAGAGTAGAAGAGAGAGCTGATATCATGTATCAAAAAATTAAGCATGCATTCTTCTAGCCAACGAAGAAGGAGATGATTACTTTGCTTCATTTTCATTTGCATAACCATATCATGGCATGGGAACCAAGAAGACCAAGGATTTCCAGTTTTATGTGGAGTTAATGGATGTGGTCCAAACTTTAGGATGGGCAAGAAGGTCAATGTATGATCTTGATGAAATTGAGGAAGAGCAGCAACAGAGGGACAGGAAAAATAAATTCAATGTAAAGTTTCAAGGATTTTTCAAGCGAATAAGAGAGCTATGGGAGCAGCCTCGTCTAAAATATTTGAACTAGAGTTTGATATACCATTTAGAGAGGTTGGTTTTCATGGAGTTCCTTTCAAAGCCCCTACTTTTATTGTTCTTATGGTAAATTGTTTGGTAGAGTTGGTGGAATTACCTTTCTTAGTAATCACTATTAGTGAGATCGAGATTGTTAATTCATTAGGTGCTAATTTCTTGTAGCAATGAAAGAGTCTGAAAAGGTAGAGAGAGATACACTAGAGACTCAAGATAAACTTTAGCTTTCAAAGACAAAGGAAATTAGGCTAGAAGACTTGTGGATTAGGCCAACATTTGGTGGAAGAGGAAGAAAGATTACTGGAACTCTAGAGGCCCACCATAATGGATTTCGGTATTCAACCATGAGAGAAGAAGAGAGAGTTGATATCATGTATCAAAACATTAAGCATGCATTATTCTAGCCAGCAGAGAAGGAGATGATTACTTTGCTTCATTTTCATTTGCATAACCTTATCATGGCATGGGAACCAAGAAGACTAAGGATGTCTAGTTTTATGTGGAGGTAATGGATGTGGTCCAAACTTTAGGAGGGGGAAGAAGGTCAATGTATGATCCTGATGAAATTGAAGAAGAACAACAAGAGAGGGAAAGGAAAAATAAAATAAATGCAGAGTTTCAAGGATTTGTCAAGCGATTAAGAGAGCTATGGGAGCAGCCTCATCTAAAATATTTTGAACTAGAGTTGGATATACCATTTAGAGAGCTTGATTTTCATGGAGTTCCTTTCAAAGCCCCTACTTTTATTATTCCTATGGTAAACCGTTTGGTAGAGTTGGTGGAATTACCTTTCTTAGTAATCACTATTAGTGAGATTGAGATTGTTAACCTTGAGAGAGTAGGACTTGGGAAAAAGGAATTTGATATGGATTTTTTTTCAAAGACTTCAAGTGGGATGTACTCTGCATTGACGCCATTCCTCAATCTTCACTTGATGGCATCAAGGAATGGATGAACTCCATGGATATCAAGTATTATGAAAGCAGAATGAACTTGAACTGGCAACAAATTTTGAAGACTATTACTGATGATCTAGACAAATTTATTGAAGATGGTGGTTGGGAATTTTTGAATATGGAAGCTAGTGATTATGATTCTGATAATTCAGAAGAGTCAGATCAAGGATATGAACCCTCTAATGTAGAAGAAGAATTAGAATCAGATGAGGAAGGTTCAGAAGATGAATCTCCTGTGGAGTTAGATGAGAACGAAGAAGAAGAAGAAGATTCTAAAGGGAAGGAAGGTAAAACATGGGATGAATTAGAAGTCGAAGCCAAAAATTCAGATAAGGAAAAAGGAGACAAGTTTGACAGTGAAGAGGAAAGGTGAAGACGAAAGGTAAAAACTACAGGAAATCTTGGGCACCTGATATTAGAGATTCAAGAGGAATTCCTTCCAAGAGGCATAAAGTCAGATGAATTGAGTTCATCTACATCCTTCTGCTATTTATTCATGCACATAAATGATTCATCTTTTTATGCAAATGATGCATATATGTTAACTTGATTAGTGTTGTTACTTCGGTAGTTGACTTCTATGACAACCAGCCATTAGGCCATTCTGTGCAAGAGCACGTTTGTGTTTTTAGCTAGATTTTTCTAGATAGGTCTACTTGGTGTTAAGGACATTCCATTTATCTTTTGAATGTTAATAATTCTAGTATTACACACTTCTATATGTTGATCAGATCAGGTTACAGGTTTTTAACTGTTGATTTCTTTATTTATGGAGTTTTTTTAACTTGGAAGACGGGAATTTACTGCCTTTTTTAAATTAGATGGACAAATTAAGTGGCTGGTTAGCTACACCAAGTGATGTAGACTAGAAGGATGTGTTAGATCTATAGGATGCCTACCAAGATGCATCAAAACATTCTTACATGTTAAAATAATGGAAACATCATGAGGAAGGATGGCAAAGATGCATGTGGATCACTAAGTAGAATGGCAACATGAATTTAAGGAAGCACTCCTTGAGATACCATGTTTGAGAGAAAAGAAGATAAATCAAATCAACATGGGACTAAGTTACTCAAATGATACAACTCATAACATAAATGAGGACACTTAAGAGATATTAAAAGACAATGGTCATTAATTAAAAGATGCGATGAAAATAAGGCATGAATGTCACCCACTACCCTTTAAGGAAAACAATATTTTTTCCTCAACATGAAATAATGGGACAATTAAGTGGGATATAGGGCCAATAGAGAAGCACTTTAGAACTCATCATACGCATCAATAAACAACTCAACACAAGAAATGAAAATTGACATATTAACACAACAATATCCAACTAAGTTATTGAAAGTCAACTATTGATATGTCGTTCTCCATCTAGATTAAAAAATCAGCCCACTTTTTGCTTCGTAACTTTTTCATTTTCAAATTGCTTTGGATGCTATCCTTATTTCTCCTCCTGTCAAAACATGGCACATGGACTAGTTAGACTAATTAATATGAAATCATTTACTTTTTCATAGGGAATTAAAAAAATATCATTTAACATATTAAATATACTTACAAAATTACAGATCAAGGCTTGTAAACCTTTTTGGCCACTATGATGTGTGGCACAAAATTTTTTAAGCCTAGCCTTGGAGGCATTTTCTTGAAACATATACTAATTCAATTTAACTATGCACAAATAAAATTTAAAAATTGTTTAATAAATTTGATATAATCTTATGAGAAAATTCAAATACCTACATACTCTCCTCACCAAACTTCCTCCATGCTTTAGACTTCTCATATGCTTTTACAAGCTCTTTCCATACTTTGACACTTACATCAATTGGCCCTTTTTTGAGCCTTAGCTCGGGAGGGATTTTTTTTATCTTCTTTGTTTGGTTGCACCGAAATCTCTTGCAATTTTGAGACATCCATAGCTTTACCTTCTTCATAGACCAACTTGTGCCAAATTCAGTCTCCATGTCATTGATACCTACTTTTTGCAAGTGTACGGGTATCTTTGAGAATGGAAAATGTAGATGGTTTTTTAACCATTGAAGGAATGATTCCTTCAACCTATTCACAAACCCTTTTCTAGCATCTGTCATTCGGACTTCCCTTGAAACCACATCATATTATATCTTCCTATTGTAGGTACCAATGTAAGAATGAAATCTTGTTGTGGTGGAAGAAGTCTATGTCCCAGGAGTGGGTGGGATAGTGGAAGCCTCTACTCCATCTTCTACACTCCTAGAGTTTACTGTTACTAATTTCCTCCTAGATCTTTTGCTCGATCCAGGACTACTTGGGGAATAAATTGATTCCCTTTGACATGGTTGATTTGGTTGCAATGTTTGAGGGGCTTGACTAGATCGGTTTTCTATGTATCTGGCAAGAATTGTCCAGCGCACATCATCCAAATTGTTCACTACCTATGCCCCCAATATGGAAGCCAATGCCTCTTTATCTTTGTCAGTCACATGTCCCTATATATATATATAAAATAAATTTCTTCTTTTAAATTTAAAAATAAAAAACTAAAAAGTAAAAATGAAAGAAACAAGGAAAACATTTACAAATCTATAAATTGACAATGAATTACCTCATTGTGGCCAGAGTCTGATCCCTTTTTTCTCTTCCCTCTATCGCTTGACATTTTGAGGTGACCTAGTGAAAATTATTTTCATCAAGTATGTGGAGGAAAATGAAGTACACACTATTAGGTATGAAATTTTTCATCCAGTTTGTGGTATGAAATTTTTACCTTGAATGACTGTCTTTCTAGATTTAAACACCTATGAATCAATTGCTTGGGCACCTGTATAGAATATAAATATATTTGAAAGGATATAAATATATGCAAAATAAAACAAATGTATTGTAAAAAAATCAACTCTTGCACACATGTATAGAATGGTAATCTTTGGGGGATAAAAGGGCATAGAGTGTGGTTTTATTGAGAGTTAACAAAGATAGGTCCCATGCTCGAGTCACGTCCGTTGATTAGAAAGAAAATGAATGTGTGTGCACAATCAATTTGAAACCACGAGCTCATTGTTCTGTAAAAGAATAATTGAAAATTAGTAATAGCTAATTTAAGCCCGAAGGTCTCACAAATTTGAGGAAATGATCTATTATTCAGCTATCGTCTCAAAATCCCTATCTCCTCATATTGTCTCGACCAACCTCTATTCCTATGAGACCTGGATATAGTGGGGTAGATGCAATTTAATGAATTGTCTTGAAAGCACTCAACTACTTTTTTATGGAAGGAAGGTTCGAGAAATTGAACTGGAAACCGAAATCTTGGGATGGGAATGATAAGCGAACCGGGGTATTGGGGTTTCAAAAACATGTTCACTACTCTTGGATGCGGAGGAAATAATGCAATGTCTACAATTTTACCATCCTCCTTTGCAACCACATGAGACGTGAATGATTCACATGTAAAAAAAATAATATTCACAACCCTTTCTTCACAATCTCTCCATTTAATCCAAACAAAAATATTTGTGGGAACAAAAAAAAAATTGTAATCTTACCTATGGTGTCACAAACTAAATCAAATTTCTGATCTACTTGCTTGTAGCCCTCCTTCACATCATTTTTCCCTTTTTTCTCCTATCATCTTTTCCTTCTTGATGCGGGAAGTTTTAAATTTTTGTTCTTGATTCAGTAGTCGGCACTATAGTCAACGTAGCAAAGTGTGACTAATTTAGCGCCGCCTTCCAGCCAAAAAAATGTAATTTGTTTTTTATGCAAAAGGCAGCGCAAAGTGAGCCTAATTTATCACCTATTAGTACAAAATGATGTATTTTGCTTGGAATTTGATAAATAAATTGATCCTAAATTAACTTCATCTTCATATGTACCAAGGGAGCAATCATGGTTCCCTATTTTATCTATTCCTTATCCCATTTCAATTTTGTGGGTGCAAAACTAATAGAGGTTAGATTTGTGAACTCAAAAATGACCCCTATACAACTAGATGAGTCACCTAAAGTGTTAAATATATGTCAAATATATGTCTAAAGTGAGGTTTTGTGTTGGATAGCATATTCGTTGAAATGATATTACTTGTGTACTAAGCATTATTTACTATGTTGTGTATTATAGGGGTGAGACAAGGCCATGGAAATAGATCGTGTCATTTCAAATGAGGACACAATAGCTAAAGCAGAACATCAAGTACTCAAATTTTGACTTAACTTAGGAAAAAATGATCTGATGGTATTATATGATACGTCCATCTTTTTTCACAGTATTATTGAAATCTATAATGTATTATCCAATCTTGACATAAATTAATGCATGTTGTTGATTATTTTAGATGGAGATTGGAGAAAATGCAAAGCCTGAGCTTTCAACTAGCAAAAGAGAACATGGACCTAAAACTGTTAAATCACATAGAAAATAGTGGGTGTTCGAGGATATGACAGATCATGCAGAAACAACAAATGATTGCACTAAGCAAGAGGTTGGTCAGGACTATAGTACATGGGATGAATACTTTGAGAAAATATATGACTAAAGTGAGGTTTTGTATTGGATATCATATTCGTTGAAATGATATAATTGGTGTAGTAAACATTATTTACTATGTTGTGTATTATAGGGGTGATACGAGGTTGTGGCATCAGATCGTGTCATATCAAATGAGGACAGAATGGATGAAGTGGGACATTAGGTACTCAAATTTTGACTTAGCTTAGGAAAAAATGATCTGATGGCATTTTGTGATACATCCATCTTTTTTCACAATATTATTGAAATTTATAATGTATTATCCAATCTTGACATAAATTAATGCATGTTGTTGATTATTTTAGATGGAGATCGGAGAAAATGCAAAGCCTGAGTGTTCAACTAGAAAAAGAAGAAGATATGTATGTGGACGTGACCTAAAACTATTAAATCACGTAGATGATAGTCGGTGGAAGAGGATATGATAATGGATCTTCCAAACACAACAGATGATTGCACTGAACAAGAGGTTGTTCAGGACTATAGTACTTGGGATGAATACTTTGAGAACACTGTTGTTTGTGGATGTTTTGTATGTCATGGAAAGAAACAATTCAAATGAGCAATTGTACAAAGACATTACATATATGATGAGCTTCCAGTCGGTAGTATGCCTCCTACAATCAATTCAAATCCAATAGGAATTGTGGTAAGGAATTTTCCAATTTGATATAAATAACATGTATACTATGTTTAAAAATTGTTTTATATTATTTAAATAACTAATTTTTTTCTTAATGGATAGTTGTAGGATAAAGTTCTTGGTTTAAAGTTTCCTAGATCACCGACTTCTAGCCTAGAGGGAAATGATCATTTATCAGATGATACATCTAACAAAAATATGTTCCAATATACAAGCTCCAAAGATGATGAATTAATGAAAACAAGTCACAAAAAAAGAACCAGTTTAAAGATGCATAATTTGCTTAAAGACAAGGGGAAGGTGGACTACATACCCTATGAGAATGAATGTGATGGAGGTGATGACTTTCCCATGAGTTTGAGATCAATTTACAAAGAAAAATTTGATCGTCGACTATATTGTGCTTGGCCTAGTGATCAACAACTACCTAGAATGTACGAGGTGTTTTAATTTTGGGGATACATCTACATGATACGACCCTCCAATATTCATGGAGTGAATATAGGCCTCTTTATTGTCCAAAATGTACATGTAGGATCTAAACATAGAAATAATTCATAACAAACTACTAGGAGATTAATTCCATATTATGGTCCATCATATTTCAGTGGTGAATGGAGAAGGCTAGCAAAATATAAGCCTAGCATGTTAGCATATGGTCTAAATTCAAATATGTATACACATCGTCTCCATTGGAAAGTGGAAAATAAATTAATAGTCATCTTATGTATATAGATGGACATGCATACACACAAAAATATTGTAGGATTTATAAATAGTAGTAAGGGAAGGGACCCTAATGTAAGATCGAATTGTCAATTTGTTGAGGTTATAAATGCTAAAGATGGAGATATGGAAAGAGAGGTTGATAGATTGAAAATGTTTGAGGCTATTAAGGACCTTACCATTGGCGATGAGTTATTGATTGATTACCCCTTAAAACACATACATGCATGAAAGAAAGGGGAAGAACAAGGTCTCCCTAAGGATGTTCTTAAGGGAAGAAAACCAAAGAATAATAAATGAGTGTCGAATGATGTTTTATAAACTATACTGTCAAAATTGTGTTCTATTTAAATTATTGTACAAAAAAGGTACTCTATAAAATAATGTTCCATTATTCAATTGATGTATATATGTTCATACAATTTTTATTTTTATTTTTTAATCCATATTTGATTATATTTCTTTGAAATTGATACATTTATGATTTATCCAATTGTTGGAAAACATTAAATAATACTTGTGTTTGTTTATAGGTAGAAGATGTTGATGAAACACATACTAATACCCATGATCCAACTAGGTTATTAAGATTTGGATGGGATGATCCAAACCATCCTTTAAACAATACCAGGGCAAAAAGAGCAAGTTTGAAGAGACTACTACCACTTGAGAAATTTGAAGAGCTAATGAGATATGCATACACTGATGAGATGCCACTAGCCTTAATGATGATGATCATGATAGGGAGAATTCAGTGCATGAAGAAGGATTTAATGAAATGCTTACAAGTTTCTTTGGGGATGGAAACAATGATGAAAATAATGATCATATGGCTAACAGTAACAATGATAGCAGGGGTAATTACCACCAACGTAATGTTGATGATAACAACCTAAAAGACTCCATCAAGCAACCAATGAAGACACCCATTTTCAAATCAAGTGTAAGGAGAACCTCACAACTAGCATGCACATTAATATTATTAGAAATCAAGTCACTATTTGGTTGGTCAGACAAAGGATTCACTACCCTACTGAAGTGAGTTGAAATCTATATCTTATTTTGTATTGTCAATTGGTGTACACAATTCATAAACATTCATCGACTTCATTTATATTTCCTTAAGGGGATTTTAAAACCATATATTGTATATAAATAGTCCTAGTATAGATTGACATATCAAACATGTTTATCATAAGTCAAACATTCAATTGATTTAATCTTTGGAAATCTTACAGGGCACTAAAAACTAAAATATTCCCTGAAGAGAATGTGTTTCCATCAACTTGCAAAGAGGTGCATCTATTGTTGGTTGAGTTGGGGATTGAATATAAGAAAATTCATTCATGTAAAAATGATTTCATTTTATACAATGATGAATATCAGAACAAGGTAGAATGCCCTGTATGCAAAGAGAAGAGATATTGTATAGATGTACAAGGTCCTACAGTTCCAAAAAAGGTTTTACGTCACATGCCAATTATACCTAGACTTCAACGAATATTTTGTTGCAAGTCACTTGCACAATTGATGGACTGGCATGCAAAGAATAGGAGTAAAGATGGATTCATACAAATTCTAGCTGACTCCAAAGCAATGAAACACATAGAGGAAAAATGGACAAGAAAATTCAAAGATGAACCTCATAGTATTAGGTTTGGTCTTGCAATTGATGGAGTGTTCCCATTCTCTTTCCTGAGCTCAAATTATAGTGTTTGGCCAATCAGATTGATAGTATGCAATATTCCCCCATGGATGAGTTTTAGAAAGGAGCACCTTATGCTGACTCTCATTGTTCCAGGAAAACATCAAGTTAAAAACATGGATGTTTATCTTGTTCTTTTTATTGATGAGATGCAACTACTATGGAAAGGCATAAGAATGTATGACATATCACGTCCTCCATCAAATAGGTCCTTCATGTTGTATGGTGTGCTATCTTGAACTATTCATGATTTCCCAGGACTTGGTGTTTGTTCTGGTAAGATAAAATATTTACATATTTAAACTCATAATTTATTTTCACCCCAACTTTCATACTTAGTTTTATACTATTTTTTTTATGTTATTAACATTACTTGTTGAATTGCAGGACTTCGAACAAAGGGGATATTTGCATTTCCAAGATGTTCAGAATAAATTCAAGGGTAGTATTCTAAATATCTACATAAATTTATTTACGCAAACAACATGGTTTTTCTACCACTAGATCATAGGTTTAGAAATCACCAAAAGAATCAATTTGATGGAAAATTTGAAAATAGAGGCCCCCCCATGATTATAGTTCTAGGTGATTGGCTTAAGAAGTATGAAGATGTTGAGTATGGTTCTAGGTGATTATGATTATGGTTCTAGGTGATTCAATTGAAGAACTGAAGCAAGTTGTAGTTCATATGCTAGAAGGAATGAAAAGGAAATCCATATTGTATGAGCTCCCTTACTGGAAGGATCTATTAATATCTCACCTATTAGATCCTATGCACATCTTCAAAAATGTCTCAGATTCTATATTTCGACATATATCAGACAAAGAGAAGGACAACTTGTCTTCAAGGAGAGATATTGCTCTTTCATGTACCAAATTTGATAGAAAATGTTTGTGGCCAAGGAGGGAAAATGAAACATATGCAGAAGCTCCATGGGTTTTTAAAAAAAAAGAGCTAGACCAACTAAAAAATGTCATCTATTCAATAAGGAAACCTACTAGCTATAGGTCATCATTGGCTAAAGCTTTTATAGTTGATGGACATATCATAGGATTCAAAACATATGATTTTCATAATTTAATGAAGGTATTATATATCATCATTTAACATTTACTGGTAACATTGATTAAGTACTAAATATTTTTTATTTTTTTTTGTGTGAGAAAAAATTACTAATGACCTTTTCATAAATGTGTTTGATAGCATATCATGCCATTGGCAATTAGGGGGGATTTTTATCTTACAGTTGACTTAAGGAATGCCATAAGTCGATTGTCAAAATTTACAATGTATGTGGTTATATGAAATGTTCATGTGTGAGAGACATAGAGATATTATATTGCATTTTAATTTATAACAAAAGGTTCATACTAATTTACTATTCTTATATTAGGTGGGTGACCTCCAAGGAGATCCACAAATATTAAGTTTCAAAGGGGAAGAAGGAAATTGCTGAAATTGTATGTGTATTTGAGAAGGAGCTCCCTACAAGTCCATTTACTTATACACCAAGTAGATGAAATTGAATTGGTGGGTGTCGTATCAACAAGGTGGATTTTTTTCTTTGAGAGGTATATGAAAACTCTTAAAAGATATGTCTAACAAAAGGCACATCCAGAGGGTTGCATGGCTGAAGGGTATGTATTGAATGAAGCATTTTTCTTTGTGTGTGAATTCCTTGGTAAGGATTTTGAAGATGGGCCACACATCTGGGATGAAGAACGAGCATCATATATTATTGATGGAGAAAAACCACAATCTAATGGTGTTGAAGTAGAAATTACTAAGTAAATTCAAGATCGGTGTGGTTGATTTTCTTGCAATCATTAATTTACTCTGTAATTTATTTATCAAATTAATAGCATGACATTTGGAGTTTGAAATAAACATGTTGACATGTAATAGGTGTAGATGAAATTTCTATACTCCACAAGTTCATTCTATATCACATGGACTTTATGAACAAATGGATTGATTTGTATGATAAAAAGAGAGAAGTGTTAGAAGCAAGGAGACAGTTTAACAGATCAAACCCAAAGAATACTCCACTTCCCACTGATCTGCTTGGGGAATGGGGAAAATATTTCACACTCGAATGGGTTACTGAACAAATTCAAAATCAAATAGAAGATGCACGTATAGATTCAGACATAACAAAAGATGAAATCAACATGTCTAGAGGATGTGAAAGCGAGGTACAATTGGAATTTTACAAAATGTTGTTTCCTTACAGTTTTGACACTGTTAACTATTTTAATATTCATCATTATATTTGTTTTCACTGAAATAAATGGTCTTTCACAAGTGAGGAAATATCAAGCAATGTGTGCATATGGTCGACATTATTGTGTAGAAAGTGTAGATGTAAAGAGACGATCCTTCGATTGTGGCATCATGGTTGACTTCAAGCAATCCAGTTGATCATGCTCAAAAGATAAGAATATAATTGAAGGGAATCTACAATATATTGGGAAAATACATGAAATTATTGAGTTGGATTGTTGCTCTTTTAAATTTTGTGTTTTAAGTGTAGATGGTATGAAGCATTTGAGAGGACATGAAGAAATAAAACCCATAGTGGATTGTTTTCTATAGATTCCTCATGCTTCCTACCGGAGGTTAAGGATCCTTATGTTCTACCAATTAATTGTGAGCAGGTATTTTTTAACTCAAACACGAAGCGGTAGTGATCATTAATTTATTAATTCATAGTTTATTGTGAATATATGCATGTGTTTATTAATCAGCAGAATTGTTATAACATATGTCTAATATATGTATTTTTTTCATGTGCAGGTATTTCTCTATGAAGATATTTTGGAACCGAAATGGATGTTTGTCATACATTATGATCCAAGATTAAGGCATGTATTTGACGAAAAATTAGTGGATACTGAGCAAAATAATAATGGAAAACAAAATGAGAGAGGGATTAGAGAACATTGAAGAAATTGGCATCCATGATGATGTTGAAGATGGTTATGTTTAGGCACAAGAAGACAACAATCTAGAGTTAGATGATGTTATGGAAAACAACAATATGGATGGTATAGAAAATGATGATCCAAATACATCTGCTAACAATATAGATGGTGTACAGTTAAATTCCAATGATGATGAAGATGATGAACGTCAAGATGAGGATTTTGATAATATTACATACTTGAAAGAACATATGAACATTGACAATGATTTACTGGATGACATTGTAGCAGACAATAATGTTAATGACCAAGACTTCTAAATTTTTAGAATTATTTGCAATCCATGTTTAAAAAAGGATGATTCTTATGGCCCAAAATTTGAAATGCTTCAATAATATTATTTGTGTTGATACAAATTACCTATTGCAATATCCTTAAATTGTTCAATCATTGATATTAATTGTTGGCAGAAAAAATTACAATTACTTTGATGCTTCTTCCATTCATTTTGTATCAACATATGTTTGTGAAGACACAAAATTTAATAAAATATTAATGCATGTAACTCACAATTATTTAAATAAGCAACTTTGTTAACTTTATTTTTTTAAATAGTTTCCATTTTTATGTTGAACATAATTTTGAACATGTAACTGAAAAAACCCACATTAAATGCTTTATTGTATTACCATATTCATTCACATAAGCACAGTATTGAGGCTCAATAACTAATATTCATTCAAATATAAGAAGAAATAAGTATGGAAAACATAAGAAAAAATAAAAAAAGATAGCACAGTCATGGAGAATCTTTGATAATAAGATGTTCTATTTCATTCATAAGCTCAAAATAATCACATAGTAACAACAAATGTGCCATAATAAATCTTACGAATTTAAATAACTTGAAGAAACTATTGTGCATTTTTTGCACACATGCCCCGTCGTGGGCAGGGACCCCCTCTTTTTTCTCAGGTCAGGTCATTTTGAACTCATCTTATTTTTCGCGCCCTTGTCTCCAAGCCCAAATTGTCCATGAGCCTTAAAACGATCAACTTCATATTGGCCGAGTATACCTAGTTGAGTTTCACTAAGTCATTTTCCCCTATAGGCTTAGCCTTGTAGGTTTCCCCTTGGTCTTTTCTTCCGCGTCCGTTGACCCTTGCGGACCCGCATTCATAGGTTTCCCTTTTCCATTTTCCTTCACATTCCATCATTCACCTATAGCCGAGTCCCTGCGTATGCCTGACAAGCAGACCCAACACCTGTTTTTGCTGCTACATCCTTTGTGCTCCTTAGACCCATAGTTGCGGGTTGCCCTATGCAGGTTTCCATCCATTTTTTTCCATTCTCATGACGATTGACCCTTAACCATTGCCCGCTTGACAAGCTCCACATTTAGTCTTGTCATTATTGTCTTTGTCATTGCCAGAGTAAACCTAACCCAATGCACCTCAAAACCTCTCAAACAATCATGGGTCTCTACGTGCAACCTGCTTTTGTCCAACCACCGTTCCACAATGAAAACCCTTCTCTACCCCCCAATCCTCAAGCTCGCAACTCCCCATTGTCACTGCCTACTAGGTCGTTCCTAAACAACATTCTTAATGGTTTTTTCGTAACTAGCGTGCTTGCTATCCGTTTACACGTCACCCCATTCAAAGCATAAAGGGAATCTTTAGTTAATAGGAAATTTCCATACATTACAAAATTTCATTTTAAAAATGATGGCATATGAGGATGGCACCTAATTTTTACAAAAAAGAACAATATTCCAAGGATGGCGTTGATGGCAACCATCTATGCAGGACCTGCAACATGGGTTTCCACCCATCCTCTGTTGTTCTCTTAAATGACATCTTCACCCTGGCTTCCCACATCCTTATGCCCATTGGTTCAAAGTGGATTCCTCACATGCGAGTTCCGCATACGTAGAGGGTTGTCAATGCTCCGTTGTTTTCAAGTGGCACCATCACCTCCACCACCCACACTCACTCACCCGCCAGCTTTGTCCTTTATAGATCCCACTTCCTGCTTCGTCGCTTGGGCGATGACCTCCTGCACTCCTCTACTCAAAGGAAACCTTCTCTATGTGTTACGATTACCATAGCACTGCCTAGTTGGTTCGCTCACTGATGGCATGATTATGATAGCTCTCCACTCCCCTTTCTTCACATTACTCATTGTCACGTATGCACTAAACAATGATTCAGGGGTAATATTGTTAAAAGGAATGGAGTTGCTTGACATGCCCGAGATCTATGAAGTGGTAGAAAATCTTACACAGGTGTTTAACATCATGATAACTTGTGAGATCACATGGGGATAGCGAGAGTTGGCGCCATTGTATTAATGGTGCACGCTAGTTACCAACGAAACAATATCATGGGATTTCACCCTTAGATCATAGATAGAGGATAGGTATAACATGAGGCGTTGAGGCATCACCATGAAACATAAGTGAATCAAATAATTTACATGGATGGCCTCCTAAAACCAGTGAACTTAATAAGTCCCTCATAGAACTGTTGAGGCAAACTAAGTGGTAACTGTTGAAGTGGACTAAGCCCACATGAAGGCATAACAGCCAAGTGTTTGAAGAAAGAAAATGCAAATATGAGCACCATATTCAATGTTAATGTTATGAGAGGATAATAGGGAAAAGGAAGAAAAGAGTAGTTGATGTAGAGTGTACACTTGGGCATCTCAGCTATGAAGTCATCAGGATTGCACGATTGCTACAAACCAATCATTGAAAGGGAACTGAGAATTATAGAGGAAGTTACGTAGAAGTGGCAAATCAGCAAGATCATCTTGCAGGCCGTGTGCCTCCTATGGCTGCTCCATATACATGATGGGCTTTATAATAGTGGAACCCGCAACCTGGGGTTCCTTCCATCTCATGTCGTCTTTCTCATAGCATCCTCATCACCGCACTTCGTGCTCCCCTACACGATGGTGATATTTCATGTAGAGACCAATAGCTATAGTTTCATTTTGGAAACTTTTCCTTTGACCGCGGACCTCATGTGTACTTCATGGCTTATTCAACCTTGCCCCATCTATATACTCCTATGCTTGAAAGCGGAACACTTATTATAAATGGTTAGAAAGCAAATGACATTTGTGGACCTGATAATCTTAAATCAATCGTACCTTACGTGGTTTGCAAAAGGAGATTATATGGTAGGGTGGTGGCATCTACGGAACGAAAACCCACGCTACTCCCATGATCAGTAAGCCTTACAAGATGAGGGACAAATGAAGAATGGGAGAGCACTTCGTTATATAGTGCTTAAACTCAAGTCCATAGGGGGATCAATGTAACCATAGTAATTGCTTGGCGAGGTAATAATTTTGAAATGAAGGCTCCATTTGTGCAGAATCCATCATGGAACCCATGGGAGTCCCACACCATCGTACCACCTCACCTCTCTGTGAACTCATTCAACATAGAATAACCTAAAATAAAGATTAATTGGGTGACAAGAGTGGAACATGGGTAACTTAAGGATATTATTGGGATCTTGGTTGGCCGCGGGGGTTGTGATCCTCAGCATAAGATGTCTGATGAAATATTCTAGTTAAAGCATAAGTAATTCTCCACGATGGCACGGGAAGGTAGGATCATGATGAATATTGTAACATCTCCTTGGCATGAGGGAGGTGTGTTCGATGGTAGAAGGCCCACCTCAAGAAGAATAACAAGAGTACTAAATAGCAATCATCAACTTTGCATGACATTATCCCTACTTGCAGATTTTGCATACCTTTTAGCCATTCCATCCTCGTTTGTCATCTTCCACAGATAGCTATCACCCATGTGGAGTCTGCTACTTTTAGCAACGTCTATATAACAGTGTGGAGCATTCTTCCTCCCTCAAATTTTATTGAACAACAAGTTTTAATAGGCTGAGGGGTTGATCGTGATTTCCTCGGACTAAGTTTGAAACCATCTCATTTGGGAGAAGAGCAAGGGGATAAGAGAAAGCTGGCTATGGTGGATGGCTATCACCCATGCGGATGCCACAACACGGGCTTTCGTCTTTTCCCAGCTGTTATACCAATGACGTCATTGCCATGGCAAGAGATATTCAGCTTTCCACCTCCTCTCACACATGAACCTCTCAGTGGATGCCTTCTTTGCAACTCTCATTGTTCTCAATACCATCGTCAACCAAGGTAAACTTTAGAGCTACCTCCTACCACAATATTTCTGCAATTGGCCTATGCCTTGGCCATCAAGAGCTCATTTTATACTCGTAGACTTCACTGTCTTCCCTCACATCTATTTCCATAGTTATAGAATGAAGAAGCAGTCAATAGTTGTAAAGGGGAAGTTCCCATAAATCATCAGGATGGTGCCATCTAAATGATATAACTGTCTTATCCTCCCTCGAGGAAAGCTATTCAAAGGCATTATAAACTATTTTGTCTTACATTGTTTTCTCCAAATGGTATTAAGAATCTTGCCACTATACCAGTTGCAATGATCGAGTCTGAGTGATTAAAAGTGTGGTAATTATGAATTGTTTTGTTTCTCTCATGAGGCTATGTCAACCTCCCCCTAGGTGAAATATTTTACAATGATCAAAAGGGACGTGAAATTGTAGTACATGATGGGACATAGTGATAACGTAGCACTTTCAAAGCCCGATGATAGAATCTGATTCCAAATAATGGTATAATGTTTAGCTAATGGATTTTGCAAGAGATTCATTACAAAAGTCTTGGTTAGCTTGGTGGTGGCAGATGAATTTCTCTCTATGGAAGCTAGATGTGCAGGGTCTTCCATTCTCATTGTCGTCCACCTTAGTCATTCATGGCCCCATATGTGGGTAATTAACATAGTAATGAAATTGAAGGTAATACTAACGAAGATAAACATAATTACTTGGTGTTGTCTAGATATGGGGATTCAGCTGAGATGCATTAGGATCCCTCCTTCCTATTTGAGAGTGAACTCATGAAGATATTTACAAAATGAAGTTGGCCTTCTCACGATGAATGCAAAAAATATGATCGATACTACTTCTAACTACATCGATATCTAGGGAGATATGTTGTTCATTGGAGATCTAAAACGTGAATGTATGATGCCCGATAAGGGGAAAAATAAAATCAAACCCGCATTTCTAGGGTAACCACCTTAATTACCAAGTAATGAACCCACACCTTAGGTGGCGACAGGACACAACTCTAAAAGGTAGCCGGTGGTGGCTCTTGCTTGATGGAGATCATGCACTGGGATCCTGCATATTTGAAGGATGTTTGGCTTCACTATGACTGTAACAACATTCCTATGTCATCTTCCCACCTCCCTCCACCCACGCTTCCCTTTCTGTGTGTTTTGTAGTATCATCTTTCCAAGCTATGAACCATGGCTATGCTTAGTTGCTCCATAGACACTTTTGTGAATCGATGATAATGTGAGGTAGCTATGGCAAGCTAGAGCTAGGCTTATATCAATTTCATGAAATTTGTGGCATGCCTCCCTAACAATGCAACTGTTTGCATTGTCGCTACAATATGAGATTGACATTTTATCCTAAGAACATGTGGGTGTGAAGGTAATCGAAGCTGTTTGTGTTTCCCAACTCCCCCCTGGCTCATAGCTCGATATGGGACTTCAACCATAGCCCGCCTCTTTGAGGGAAATTAACAAGGAACTATAATTTACTAATGGAGATGTCTCAAATTAAACATTTTTTTACAAAGGGTAGCAGCATGAGAAGGTTCTAAACATTGGTCCCACAATCTGCTAGTGTGGTATCTTATGAACGCCCTTTTGCGAGCGTGAATAGGGGAGATGTCGTGACCACCTCGCCATTTCCAAATGGCAACCTAATGGTGTCTATTTGCACTGACATGTCTATCAGAATTCTTCCGTGCAGACTCCGCCAAGGCGAAGGCTATCAATCTTGATATCATCGTTAACAACACCCACTTGCAGCCCACTTGCACATCCCCACAGTCGACCACACTTCCTCCAAAATTCATAAATAATGTAACAAGAGCACTATGATGATACACAACCTATGAACCAATTAGGTCATAATACTAAAAGAAGAAAAATAGTTGTAAAGATCATCCCGCTAAGATCATAAGGAGAAGGGGGGAAGTTGGGGTGAGCCCGTACAAGAATTGATGAAAGTTAGACGATCGTGGTTCTTTCAAGTAGTAACAATGGGAGTAAATATGAACATGGTAAAAGGTGGTAGGACATTGATTGTCTTAGTGGGAAATCATAATTGATTGGCAATATTGTTTCATTGGTTTGGAAGATTTCAGTGGAAGTTACTACCTTCGGTTATGGGTGGTAAGAATTTGTAGTTTGCTCAAATTCTCATGCAACGGGTATTGATTAAACCAGATGGACGAGTGTGGGAAAATGATAAATTTTATGATCAAGGACTACTTTCTATGTATTGTAGGCATTCGGGCAGTCATGCAATTAGAAAAAGGGCTCACAATTTCAAAGGATTCTCCTTTGCATACACAGGATTACTATGGAAGTGGAGTCGGGGCATTTAAAGATGATTGTTCCATAGAGGAAAATTTTGAAATTTGAGGGAAAGCATTTTGTACTACCAATATGTGTGCAAAAAATTATGAGAACTTAGTGCAATTAAGAGGGAATGATCCTAAACCTGAAGTGTTCTAACTCGTAGTATGACCCTCTTTATCCAAATATGATTTTCCTTCTCAAGTATTACTATTACCAATTGTTGGATGCTTAAAGGGTAAGTGGTGATAAGGCTATTTAAATCATAATCAAGCAACTATTTGGAATAAGTGTTATATGGTCACACAAACATGAAACAATCACCCACAAAAACTTATATCATTATGATCTTAATTCAATCGACTATTTTGTGTAGGGATTTTTTGATGAATGAAGATCATCCAAAGAGCTTACTACATAGGGAAAATGCTCGTGATGCATTCACCTTTGGCATTGCACATCTAAAGATGTTTCCATGCAACCACGGACATGACCTACAGAAGAGAATGGAGCTAAGACCATAAAGAATACAATCCAAATGAAGAACTTGCACGATGTCTACCAAGCCTACGAAGGAGATGTAATAGTCAGAAAACCACCTACAAGGCCGAACCAAGGAAAGGATCCCATCTCATGAATAATGCATGCAATAGATTACCCGGAGGGATTATTGCAAAAGGAAAATAGTGATAAACTCATTACGGATGGCTGAAAAATAGATGACAACATGCCAAGGAGAGATAGTACCAAGAACAAAAATCATTGTTCGCCAAAACCAGAGGCAAGAGGAGAGGTTTTTTGTTCTTCATCAAATGATCGTAATCCATCTGGAGTTGTCCCTCAGATAAAGGGTAGTCAATCCGTTGATGAAATTCATTGTCAAGGCTCGTCTGATCCAATGAAGAATGTTGCAAATCCATCAAATGGAAGGCATCCTTCAAACAGTTTCTACTACAATAAAACAGCAATCAGCTACAAGACAAAATTGCTACAACATCAAGACACTACAAGAAAAAATAGGAATAAGACAAAAGTTGTATTTTAAATTCCTTTATAATGGGGGGTAGGTGAAACCCTAAGTTGTATCAAATTTGAACCACACAATGCAAATTAATCCTAGCCATTAATTTGGGCTTTGGAAAACTATAAATAGGGGCTTGCCCTTCATTTGTAAATGGTTGGAGAGATAGTGTAAAGGAATTCTACAGCAATAGAAAGCAACATTGCATGATTTATGGGTGTTTCTTTTGAGTTTGTTCATTATGCATGCATGGTTCTACTTCCACGTTAGTTTTAGTTGTTAGTTTCTTGAGTGGAAATGATAATGTTGTTTGTTGTTACAGTATTTGATGAATTTCCAACTCATGCTTTTTCTGGTTTTTTGATGATGAATCACTTTGTAAAGCTAGTCTAAGCTTCCTTACTTCATTATTGCAACTTATTTCAATTGCATATTCATGATGTGTGTGTGCAATCTGAAAATCTGTAGTCCTTAGAAGATTGTACTAGTTTTGTGTAGTTGTAGCCTTCTCTTGGTCAAGCAAAACCTAGTTTAGGAAGTTTGTCTACTATAGCAGCCTTCATGATTATTGTTCATTCATAGCTTAGGTCTAGGAACTTCCTCCCTTCCCTACCCTTTTGAATTTTCTTTTAAACAGTGACTTTGAACAAGGTTCATTGCACATTGTAAAGCCAAATCTGATGATGGAATAGGAGTTCTAGACTACTGTTTTGAACCTACTCCAATTACACATTAATTTCACAATTTAAGAACTCCATTTGTAGACCCAACTTCACACACTTTGTTACTCATCTATAATTATGCCCTATGATTACCATCAAATCACATGAACAACTGAGATATTCCAAGCACTATCAAGACCTAACATTAGAGACCTTGGGATAGTGTTCTACAATTTGATTGCGGAAGATTGTCTTTCAAGAAAGGTGATGCACCTATGCATTACTTGTTTTGAGAAGTGCATAAAACACCCATCAACAGAAACCACTTTGGAGATAGCACAGTAACAAATAAGCATGAAATTTAACACAACAACTGAACACTAAAATAGATTACCAATTATGAACAATCTTCTCCATTATGTTGTTTCAAATATATATACATTTATAGCAAAAGTCTTTGATATGATATGAATGGGTGGAATGTGCAATCTATATTCTTACTCATTCCTACCATAACGGAAATGAAAATGGAATATGATATGATGTTCCTGTCAAAATTAGCCTTGGTTTCCTATTTATATAGGAAGCAACAAGCTTCAAGCCTTTTACAAACATAGATGACCCTTCAAAACTACTTCTTTTACTAACTAATTAATTTGCATAATTGAAGAAATAACAAGGATTAAGACACTACAGATGCATGTTTCCTTTAATCAACGTAGAAATCTTGTGATCATCAATCTGAAAAATCTTTCCTCTCCATGATAGACCTCCAAATTCCCTCGCCTTAGTGACCTACTCATCTGAAGCCAAATACTTCTCTTCCCATTGATACACCGTAAAATCTAATGACCACTAATATTCTTGGATCTTTGGTATGTTTGCAACATGTTTCTACCATCGGCTATCTAGTAGTGCCTTTGTATCATTGAAAAATTTCAGATATCCAACATCAAGAGCAATCAATCCATCCATAATCAAATTGAGCCTGTGAAGACTAGTGTCACTATCCCCCTGAACATGGGTTAAATACTTATGAATGGTTAACCTAACCAAATTCCTTCTTTCATTCATCTAAGTCTTTTACTTGACCATCATCTTTCACAATTTTTGGTGTATACCATTGTTTTAAGGTATGGAATGAATCCATTCATGCCACAATCCTCTTATCCTCCCCTTATATATCTTGAAATTAATCACCAATCATTTTTATTGTTTTCTCAGTCAGTTTTAATGTTGGAGGAGCATCAAGACTCCTTTGTAGAACTCTGCATAACTTATATAGAGTGTGGTGAATAGGTTGTCACCTTTGAAATAGGGGGTCCAATACAAGCATATGTGCTTTTATTTGATCAACTGCTCACTGAAGTGATTTATAATTGTCATCACACTATCCAATATATCAATAACCAACTTTATTTTGTACTCAATAATATTTTCCATAACTTCAAAAACTTTCCTTTTTACTTCATCCTGAGCCTCCTTCATTTCATCCACTTCCTTCTCAGGAGTCTTTTCTTTCATAGCTGGAATGCTCTGTACAACATTTAATGGAGAACTAGGAGGCTTATATAACACTATCTCCTTGCTTTGTGAAGTTCCTACTCCTTTTAACTATTTTTTCAATTTGACATTCTCCATAAACAGTTTATTAAATTCATCATTTAAGAACTTTTGTTCCCTTTCCTACTCCTTTAATCTGTCCTCCAATCCCTTAATAGTTGCACGAGTGAACATGGCTAAGTGCATGGTTATTGTGGCTACTTCCAAAGGGGTGGTGTCCTGTATTGTTCTTACCATTGATTCCCCTTTCATTCCCTGTATTGCATCCAATAGTTTAGGCTTCTGTGTGTTTTTCTACTTGATCCAAATGGATAGGGTTTCAATTTCGAGGTTATACCCAATTCCACTTACTCCTTCATTAGAGTCAAACTTTGCAACTAACATTGGATCTTCTTGAGCCTGTACTTGATCAAGCAAAAACATTTTGTTTAATTCCAACCTAGGAAAAATGAGCATGTTTCTCTTCAAAATCATCTCTCTAGCCTTCTGAGGGCTAATGTCAATGTGGTCAACCCTCAATTCATTGAAGGTTTGTGCCACCATTTGATTCTTTTTTGGTTCTTCAATTCCCACTTCATTTGACTCCATTTTCTCTTCAATTTCTTTTATCTTCATCTTTTTCTAGAAATCCCTAAACTATGGAGTCTTGATGAACTCATCATCCTCTATAAACCTCCTTGCAACAATTTCTCAATCATCTTCATGTATCTTTGCACTTGTTTTTTCTGCATCATCTATCATTTTCTCATGCCTATGGGCGCTAGTCTCATGGATGGGTTGATCAACCTCAATATCACCTAGGTTTAATGATTACAATACAGTGGCCACATTTTCAGTATCTCCCACCCCTTCCCTCTCCTCATAAGGTACCAATGGCTCAGTGCTCTATGTCTTTTGTCTCTTGCGAGGAAATTTCTCCTTGGGAGACTCTGATGTTCCATTTGGGGTGTGCTTTGTAGTTATCTTACCACCATGTTCATGAAGATACACTTCCTTTTTAGCATATAAATCCTCAAATTTATCAATTATCCAATTGATCCTCATGATGGGGTCTTTTTCTTCAACAAAATAGCTAGGGAAAATTCTATCATTTTGCTTCTTCCTTCCTTCAAGCTTCATTATAAACTCCCATTTCTTCCATCTAAGGGATGCCTTTAAAAAAGTAAGGCAGTTTCTTATCACATCTTCCTCATAATCTACTTGGTGTGCCACTGTCATTTTGGTAAGAATATTATGCCTTATGTTATTCATATGATTTTCAGGGTCAAAGGCTCTTGCTTTTCCAGAACCTAATGCATATCTTGTCTTCAAGTAATATTGCAACTCCTCTAGTGTATCTAAGCCTATTGTCTAGTCTCCACATTTGGTTAAGTTTGGCATAAATGTGCCCTTCTTTTGTTTGTTCATTACATCATTTTCCATCCACGTCATTTGCCACATAAATTCAAGAAATGCTAATTCGAGGGGCACAAACTTTGGAAATATGTGTGGAGCAGTAGGGCAGCCATAGATTGTTATTATTGTAACTTCTGGGAAA
Source organism: Sequoia sempervirens (assembly GCA_007258455.2). Classification (NCBI taxonomy): domain Eukaryota; kingdom Viridiplantae; phylum Streptophyta; class Pinopsida; order Cupressales; family Cupressaceae; genus Sequoia; species Sequoia sempervirens. The sequence goes on along the minus strand of VDFB02000008.1, from coordinate 262,481,960 downwards.
AAGAACCAATCACCAAAATTATGTGTGTGACCATGTTCTTGTCTCAAGGCCAAAGGTCTTAACAATTGTTGCATTTTTTTTGGCAATCTTGGCATTGAATAATCAAGAAATTGAAGGATTTTGTGTACAAAGTCTTTATAGAATATAGCAAAGCTTGAATTCTTGCACTAACTATCCCAAAGATAGCACCACTTCTGGATAGGTGTGGCATTCCTTTGCTCATCCATTGTAGCCAAATCTATTCATTTAGTCCAATGACCCTGATTCTAGTATAGTATCAAATGGAACAGTAAGGAATAGTTTATGAATGTAATCATGGCTCTATCCTCTATGACTTGTGAGAATTCATCATCCAATTCCCTCTTAAGGTGTGAAGCAAATTCATACTCAATATTATTCTTACGGTTTTGAATTCTCATGGCCATCATCATTGGGCTTATTGGAATTTTATCTTGAGCATCCACCCCTAGTACTTAGCATAGAGCTAGATATGTATTCACAAATAAGATTGAAAATTTGTCACAGTAAATGGTTCAATATTGGAAGTAGAAATGGGAATCATTCTATTACTAATGCCTCTTTTCATATATAAGGGTAGCTCATCACTTCTATAAGTTCTTCTTAACCTCTTATAATCTTCCTCGCTCTTCTATAGGTTTATTTTGGTCAAATCCTGCTTGTTTAAGCCAAAACACTCAATGATAGTAGCTTTGGTTACCTCTACCAATATTGATCCATTTGGAAACCTTACTATCTTGGTTGCAGAGTGATAATACTTGGCTAGTAATCTGATAAACTCCACATCAATAAACACGTTCAGGACAATCAACTTTTCTAAATCCAACATCCAAGGGTTTGACACTAGAATCTTCTCATTTCTCTTACTATAAAAATACCAAAATAAGTCCCACCCAGATTTGGGAATGAGAGCATCCCTACAACCTTATGCAGTGTCTATGAGAAATTTCTTATTTCCCTGCTTGGTTGATCCTAGAAGTATATCTAATATAGACTGGTAGAGTGGTCTCTTCTTTACCATAGGTTCTTCTTCCTTAATTTTTTCCTTACTTTCGTTTACTTCTGATTATTTTCTTTTAGGAGGCATATTTCAAATTTTCCTACTATGACTTCAAATAATAGAGCTCTACCAAATACTACACCAATCAAGCTTCTTCAGAGGGTTATTTGTGCACTTACCCGAGTGCTCATATTTCATAGAGCTCCTTTTCTCGGCGTCCTCAGCTCCATTCACAACAATTAATTTCAACTGAGAACAATCTTAGGAAAATTTACTTGCTTTTGAGGGCATAGTATTTAGTCATATCAACATTAATGCCAATTCTTCACCAGATAGTTTCCCAACAAGCTCAAATCCTTGAAATTAATTTTAAAGCATGTGAGGGAATTTATTTCTAAAAATTGTAATGATGCCATGATTACCACACTACCACCATATCTTATTATATCGGTTGCGGTATGGCAATATTTTTCCCTTCCATTCTAATGTTTACCGCACTACCGCCTTGCTTAAGACCTCTTACTATAGGGTTACAGTGTATACCGCTCTGCCGTAGCCATATTATCCACCTCACGTGGTACTGTAGTGTCCACTTTTCTTACATGCTTACTGTTCTACTACCTTTCTCAAGACTTCTTGCTACGGGGTTGTGGTGTACACCACTCTATCACATATGTTGCTCACCCTCTTGGTGGTATAGCGGTGTATGCTTTATCTTCTTGTTGTTTACTACCTTACCACACTCCTTTGAATCACCTTATACAGGATGGCTTAAACATTAGTCAATTAAAAAATATTATGGCTTGACTATAAGGAGCATTTAAACAATTAGCCATATGTGATGACTGACTAACTTAGAACTCGAGGCTGATACAAAGAATGATTTTAATGCTCAACTCATGAATTAAACAACTGATAACCAGATGCAATAGGTCAACACGAAATTATTGAAGGGACTTCAATTCATTGTAATTGCTATGGAAATTTTATCTCCTAAGGCTCTCACATTATAAAAAAATGTATCTCCTAAGGCTCTAGCGATGTCGTCCAGCATACTCGGCTTCGTATGCTAGGCCATCATTAAAATTTGAGCTCAAAATTCCCTTCATTAATGCTCGTACTTATAAAAAATCCTTTATTTTATTTTATTTAATTCATTTGTAATTTGTAAAAAATAATTTCAAATAATCTCACATATATTATTTTCAAATAAAATTATAATGTAAAATAAATAATGTACATTATAATTCCTAATTACGGGAAAAACAATTCTCATAATTAAACAGTTTAAAAATAAAATTAAAAACTCAACTAATATACTGAGAACGAGAATTATAATGTAAATTCTTTTTGCATATACATATTGTTTTTGTTTAGTATTTTTATTTTTTAATTGAAACAATGCAAATAATACAAAAAGGAGGCAACAAAGGTTTCCAAAAGAGAGAAAAAGATTGCATCCTAGCTAACAGCCAGCAATAGTCACTTACAGCCACCAAAAATAGCAAGAGATTGTATTAATCAAAATTCAAAAATTTATAGATCATTTGCCAATGCAAGAATATTCATGAAACCCTAATTTTGAGCCTTACCAAAGGCCAAGACCCTAAACCCTTAAACTCTATATATACTTTGGACCCTAAATCTTAATCCTTGAACCATATACCCTCTAGTACCCTCGAACCTAATCCCTCAACCCTAGTTAAACCCTCAAACCCAATTACTAAACTCTCTACCCTAATCCCTCAACCCTCAATCCCTCAACCCTCTACCCTCTACCCTCTACCCTCAACCCTAGTCAAACCCTAATCCCTCAGCCCCTATACCCTCTACCCTATACAATATTGGACCCTCAACCCTAATCCCTCAATGTATGTACCATATACATACCCTCAACCCCTATAGTTGCACCCTCTACCCTATACATGATTGGACCCTCAACCATATACTGGCCTCAACCCTCTACCCTCGATGTTAAACCCTCAAACCTCAGCCCTCAAACCTTAATACCTCAACCCTCAACCCTTAAACCCTAAACCCTAGTAAACCCCTATACCCTCTACCCTCTACATTGGAATATCAAACCTAATCGACCTTCAACCATATGCCCTCAAACATGCTAGCTATACACTAAACCCTATACCCTCAACCCTAAACACTTAAACCCTAGACTGGCCTTAAACCTTCTACCCTCTACCCTCTACCCAATACCCTAAATGCTAAACTGTTAAAACCTCTATGTCCTTCTACCCCCAATCGGCCAATACGTACCCTCTTATACCCTTGGCCCTAATCCCTCAACCGTTAAACCCTTAAACCCAAGTAAATTACTCTCTACCCTAATCCCTTAGCCCTCAACCCTTAATCCCTCTACCCTCTACCCTCTACCCTCTACCCTCTACAAGTACCCTCAAACCCTAATCCCTCAACCCTTATACCCTCTACCCTATACATTAATGGACCCTCAACATAACCCTAATATTCCTTGAACCATATTATACCCTCAATCCTCTACTCTCAACCTTAAACCCTCAACCCTCAACCCTTAAACCCTAAAGTACCCTTACACCCTCTATGTCCCTCTACCCTCTACCATATATATACATTGGACCATAATTAACCCTAATCTTTGAACCATATTATACCCTCTACCCTTGACCATAATCCCTCAACCCTAGTTAAACCCTTAAACCCAATTATTAAACTCTCTACCCTAATCCCTCAACCCTGATCCCACAACCCTAGTTAAACCCTTAAACCCAATTACTAAACTCTCTACCCTAATCCCTCAACCCTCAGCCCTTAATTAACCCTCTACCCTCAACCCTCAACCCTAGTTAAACCCTAATCCAACCTCAACCCTTATAGCCTCTATATACCCTATACATTGGACCCTCAACCCTAATCCCTCAACCTATATATACCCTTTGATTTATCCTATACATTAAACCCTCAACCCTCAATTCTCAACCCTAAACCCTAGATAATCCATCAACCCTCACCCCTCAACCCCTATACCCTCTACATTGGAACCTCAACCCTAATCGACCTTCAACCATATTATACCCTCAAATTTCCTAGCTATACCCTAAACCCTCTACTGGCCTCAACCCTAAACCCTTAAACCCTAAACCGACCTTAAACCTTCTACCCTCTACCCTCAACCATAATCCCTCAACCCTATACCCTCAACCCAATACCCTAAACCCAATTACTAAACTCTCTACCCTAATCCCTCAACCCTCAACTCTTAATCCCTCAACCTTCAATTAACCCTCAACAGGCCTCTACCCTCTACCCTCAACCCTAGTCAAACCCTAATCCCTCAACCAAGCCTATACCCTCTACCCTATACATTGGACCCTCAACCCTAATCCTTGAACCATATACCCTCAACCCTCTACCCTCAACCCTCAACCCTCAATTCTCAACCCTCAACCCTTAATACCTCAACCCTTATCCATCCCTCCCTCTCTACCCTAATCCCTCAACCCTATACCCTCAACCCAATACCCTAAACCCTAAACTGTCAAACCCTCTACGTCCCTCTACCCTCAACATCCCAATACCCTCTACCCTTTTCAACCCTAGTAATCCCTCAACCCCTATACCCTCTACCCTATACATTGGACCCTCAACCCTAATCCTTGAACGATATACCCTCAACCTTAAACTGGCCTCAACCCTCAACCCTTAATTTGCACGGAGTACTGCAGTAAAGGAAAAAAATTATGTGTTTATGATTATTAGGAGGAATAAATGGGTATATACAAAGGAAATGATGGTGATAGTATGGATCTTGTCACAAAAATTGATGTATTTCATGTTAAATACAATGAAAAATCAAAGGCGGTAGATCTTTTGATGCAAGTGAAATGTAGGCAAGCAATTGAAGGCTAGTGAATATTGGGGAAATATTTTTTGTTCTAACACCCTTAATCCTTGCTAGATTAGAACAATTAGGTGCTAAATGAGGCACTAAATTAGTTGCTAAAACTGGTTGTAAAGTAGGTGCTAAAATAGGCATTACATTAGGCACTAATATGGGTGAAAACATAGATGTTAATCTAGTTGCTAATTCAGGCACTAATCTGGGTGTTATCATAGGCATCATTTTTGGTGCTAATCTTGGCATTAATCTAGGCGTTAATATTCACAACACTAGGTGTTACTGTCAGTGCTAAGTCCGGCACCAATTATGGCTCTAATTCTGGTGCTAATTCTAGTGCTAATTGGTGCCTGAATTAGTGCCTGCTTGTTCTTATTAGCGCAAAAAATGCCAAAAATAGTGCCATCCCAAAAAATAGCACCAAATTTTCCCAAAAAAATTGAGAAAAATACATTAAAACAATGGGTGGAAACAAAAAAAGGAGCAAAAAATGGAGCTAATCACAGCTCATATTTGTTGTAGTGTGGGACCCAAATCAACTCTCACACACCATGCTATGCCTTCATTAATTCTCAAACATATTTGAATGTAGTGTAAACACCAGGTCAACCTTTACCTATACAAACACCATTAAACTTTGAATTACATGCTACCTCAAATCCAAGGACAACTTGTGAACCACATACCACACTTCATCATGAACTTGACTATTCCTTTATCCTCTTGAAATCCATCAAGCTCCTTTGCAACAACTCACACCTAAAGAATGTACATAGCTTATACATTCAGACTACATTGCCAATCACTGCAACTCTAAAATCCAACTTCTAGAGTACCAAACCAAAAATCCTCTTAGCACAAGCAAGAGAGAAACAAAATTAACATACCTTTAAAATTGCAAGACCTGAAGAACAACTGTGGAGAAATGCAAAGCAAATACATTTCTCCCAGACACCTCTGCAAATAACACTACAAAACTGGTCCACACACTGGTAAGCATAACTTCCTCTAACCATCAATCCAGAAGCCAAAATTCTAGATATAGAAACTCTAAACACCTCTAACCAACAAATCCAAACCATATGAGAAAATATTCAACCCAGAAGAAATGTGAAGCAAAACCAGAACACCTCTACAACACCCTATTTCCTTATTTTTACAATTTTCTCAATATCCTCGACATCTAAACCATAAATAGAAGCTTATCAAAGTAACATTAGAGGTTAACATTAGCAACTTAATTGGTGATAATATAATTCAACTAATCAAAGCAGCAATCTCTTCTCAACCACTACACAACTATCATCAACGACAACACAAGCTTGTTCACATCAATGACAACACCTGCATACTTGCAACATATAGTCTCACTTTTTCTCTCATATGGGAGGGTTATTGATTATAAATTTGTGATAGATCTCATCCTTAGGGATTCTTGTTGAGTTACCCATTTGTCACTTGTACTTTTTTGTTGCATCTTTTCTCTCTCGGAGAGTGTTTTTGTCCCACTAGGTTTTCTACTTTTCTTCATTTGTGAGATATTGCATTTGTACATGGGTACCTAACATGCCTAGTAGCTAGGACCAATCACCCTTGAATCATATATGCATATTTGTATTCTTGCATTTGTTTACTTCTCCCTAAGTTTCACTAAAGGGGGGTATTGGTGTGAATAGGGGTAATATTTCCTATCTAGTTTCTTCTTTATAATGTGAATAAGGCATATTATATAACTATTGATTAGTTAGGACATGTTCACATGTTAATTTTATTTATGGATTTAGGAATATTTCTATAATTTTTAAGTACATGTGTGATATTATCCTTTATTTCTCTCATGAAATAGGATAAAGATACTTTTCATGATTTTTTTTTTTCCTCTCTCAACCTTGCCTTTATAAGAAATGTCTCATATGTACATTATGTATAATCATTGATCTATTTGATTGTAATTTATTTTTCACCATAATCAAGAAATTAATTCTCTTTCTACTCTCTTGTGGAAGGTAATATTTGGTTTTCAAGGTGATCTTAGGAGCTTTAGTCCATTGGTGACTCTTAAAAATATTATAAATAGTGTAGGCATGGTTCCATGTATGATTTGTAAGGGGATAGTGAGTTGCTTAATATATCCTTGTAATCTAGAAATTTATTGTTTCAACTCTTGGTTTACCCTTTTATCTTTTTTTTGTATGGTTGTAGCTATAGATATGGTAGATTGTATTTAATTTATTTCTTGTTCTCTAGAGGAATAACCAAGATTGATAATATTAATCCAATAGTTTCATGACTTCATTTCCCTACCATCTTTACTTGCTACTGTCATAGAAACTTCAGCAACCCTAGCTTCTAATGTATCTCTACTAATAGAAAATAAGGTCCTAGCATTCTTCTTGGGTTTAGGAGTGCCTATCTTATTTAATATTATCTTGAGGTACACTAGAAAAAAACTTGTGATTTTATTTTCTATACTCTAACTTCTAGCTAGGTAGGAGTGGTGGATGCAACTCTAATTATTTGTTGTTCCCATTGTTATGTCCTTGGAGGACTTACTTATTGGCTCAATCTATTTATTATTTTTACTACCTTTTTTAGGATTTTCTTCTTCTACCTTATCACCTAGGATTCTCTCCTTAATTACTTGGTATACTTCATAAGGTAATGTATCAACTAATTTTTAAGATGCTCCTTTCTCTTGTTCAATCATAATAATTATTTTTAATTTTTCTATAGATGAATTGATATTGATGGGATATTCTTCATTTTTTTTTTATGGAATTTGAAGTAATGAGGTGTCTTTTGTGAAGAAACTTATTTGGAATTATTCCTCTATAGGATCTAGCTATTTATTTTATTCTATGATTTTAAATAGTATATCATCCTCTTTTATCATCTATTTAATCATTTGTTGAACTTCAAGTAGTGATACATTGCCTATAAATTTTTCATCATCTTCTTCTTGTATTAAATTACTTTTTCCCCTTTCCTTTATCACTTCTTGTTTCATAGGAGTAGTTACATCTTTATTATTTACTTATTCCAACATAGACACATTTTCTTTTATTTATTTTGAAAATCTAATTATCTTAGAGAGTAGTGGTGGAGAAAAAGTTTGGATAGTCCTTACTAGAGTTCTTATAGAGGTAACCATCACAAGAGATGGTTCCTTTCTTATTACTTGTTGAGTCCTAATCATTGGTGATATAGGAGTAGTAGTTAAAGATATTAGAGTAGAGGTTGTTTGTGCTATCAGAATGGTTTGTAGCAAAAGAGTAGGAGAAATGGCCACTATGACCTTGCCTTGTTGATGTTGGTTTTAGTGCTGTTTTCTTTATGATGAGAGGCACTTTAGTATCATCCTCCTATTTATCACTTGAATATATTCTCTTCCTTTTGTGTGTCATATGCTCTTCCTCTTCACTAACCACATTTATTTATTTTATTTGACTTTCATGGTTGTGAGGATTTATCTTCCACATCCTACACCTCATATTTATCCTTCTTTTTCTTTTATCTTTCCTTACTATAAGTAAGAGTTACCCTTGTGCCTTTAATTTTTCATAATTTCTTCTAGCTATACTACATTGTTCTTAATGATCTCCTTAGTTAGTGATTTTAAAAAATTTATTTTAGTTTCTAACTAGTTAGGAATTGGAATGGGGTACTTAGAAACCTTTTGTATTTCATGTGCACTATGGACTACTATCCCATCATCTAATACTTTTTTTTGGAACTAAATGTGTCTAGAAAAGTCTTATATGATGAGTAAACAATCTATGAATGATATTTTTCCTTGCCTCATGATAACCGCTATATTTATCCTCTAATTATTTTAGATGTGGATATGTTTAATACTTGGTAATATTCACTTCTCCATTTTTCCAAAAGGATCAAAATTTAGCCTTCTAGAATAAGTCTTCAAATTATGCAATTGCAGTTCAACATCTGAGGCCTTAGCTAAAGAAAGTGTAGCACAAATGCATTTTCCAATTATAACTGGAAACTTAACCTCTACTATATGCTATAACTCTAACAAGTTATGTGTTTCACATAGTTACCTTGTTAGCTTCAATAGGACTATTTTGTTATCAGGATGCCTAGGTAGTAATATATATGGTGCATTAGGGAATCTTCTATCCAGATATAAGAAAATTTTAGGAATTGGATAAACCAATTTACATCATTTTTCACTTCCATAGTATCTTAAAATAATAATATCCTTGCTTTATCTCCTAATAACATCACTATTCACATTGAAAAGGCATCATTTATCCTTTTCTCATGAACCATTGATTAGCTTTTTTTTCAATTGAGGATAGTGTTTAAAAAATTAGTTTTTTTCCTTTCTACATTCCCATCACCATTCCTTTTTTAGTCTAGGTAAGGTGATATTCTATGATAAACAATATACTAAGTAATAAGTCATGTAGAATATTTGTGTTCTTTCTATATTAGTGAGTTGTTCATGCAATTTGTTGCTGATATTTTTTTACAAATTTTACATAATCTCTCCATCTAGCATTATTTCTATAAATGGGTATGCTGAACAAAGGTTATCATTAATGTCAAAGGTGTGTATTTTTTCAAAGGAGATATGAGCAAAGGTGGAACTATATTTTCAAGAGTTGTACTATCATACCTAATTGTGTTGGTAATTGTACTATCATATCATTTTGAGTTGCAGAATTATACGGTGCTAGCTATATTGATAAAGAAAGGTAAGGAGTGTATGTGTTCTATAAGTATGTATTAGGATATATATATGACTATTGTATTCTTGCAATATTATGCATGCATCCATTCACTATGATAGAAGTAATCTAGAAGTCTATACCATAATTATTCAATTCTATTTTTTTAGGGCAAAGAGATATCTCTAGTAAAACAATTGTGTTCAATATTCCTTTATGAAGGCAAGTTTGGCTCTTTAGTTTGAGAGAAAAGTATTTCTACACATTCTAACATATTTCAGTGTTTTCAGAAGATATGTTCAACATGCAAAAAGATTGAGGTGATAGAAGGCTCTATGTGCTTGTCTATCAACCAATTATAGTTCAAGAGCTATGTGATGAAAACTAGTAAAGTGTGAAATTCAAATTTAACATGAGGATTGAAGATAGGACCTAGTTAAGGTCCTTGTGGAAGTGCACAACATTAGGTTATTTTGGTAGCAACAAAAAAAAAATTGGATCAACTTGTTACATGTTTCATGAAATTTAAATTTAGTTCCACCTTATGTCGTCCTGGCTATTTGTGGACCCCTGGCCAACATGGAGCAATTTTTTATGTAATGTCTTGTATATAATCATACATTTGTACATATACATAATGTGAAGAAAAATTGAAGAGAAGGTGGTGAGTGAATATTTGAGGAGGTTATTGTGTGAGCTAGTGTTATTCAATGTGAAGGATCCCAATGATTGTGTCATTATCAAAAAATCATAAGGGGTGTGGAAGAGATTTTGAACCTAGTTCAGAAAGTGTATGAGATGTGTCGGCTACACTAAAGATCTACAAACTTTATCAATGTATTTTTGTAGAATTGATGTTCTACTTGTAGATTTGGTGCTTAGTTCATTGTATTAGGGATTGTTGTCTCTAGTAGGTTGGTGGCTACAAGTACAATTGGGGATTGGTGTCTCCAGTATGTTGGTGCCTACTTCCTATTGTAAAGTTCATTTTCTTTGTAAGGCTAGATTTGGATAGTAATGTTGGAAAAAATAAGAAGATTGACTATCTCTATAGTTTTGTGTTGTCATTGATGTCACCATGTTGTGACTGCAAATGTTAGACAATGCTTGATCTAATATTTGGCTTTGGTATCTGAACCGATATTCAAGCTGCCTCTCTGGTATTCTAGTCTGCATTCCTCCGCAGTTGGTAATTGTTGCTTGTGGTTTTGAGAAATTTCTTATGGTAGTTGAAGGCATGCATGTTCAGAATATTACATGCTTCGGTGCTCATACAAAATGTTTATTTCTTTTTGCATTGAATTTTATTCCTAGTCGACTTCTTGGGGTAATTGTGATATGATGAATTAATTTTTCTATGTGGATATATGTGAAACCTATATTAGGTATTTTTCAACATAATGTAGCATGTTGTCCCAGAGGTTTGAATTACATTCTTGAAAATATTTTGTGAAATATTGGAGCCGACAGTTGGTATTTTTTGGTAAATATGAAATGCATCTAATTAGGCCGACCTAATTGATGCTTGTAGGAAAGATCAGGTATATAAATGAATATGTTGGAAGATTTTAAAAGTAGAAGAAAAAAAGGCGAGACAAAGATAGAGGAATAAAAAAGTGTGAAGTAGTTGTGAATAAAAAGGTTGGAAGTGAATGAAAAGGATGAAGTGTATCAAATCAGTCTATTGAGCATCACCGAAACTGCATCAGCACTTGTTAGGTGCACTATTCTTAGTTATTTATGGTTGTAAAGCCCGATTTTGTTTTGTCAATCCTTTTTGTAGGTAGTGAGCCTCTCTTGTAAGCAGTGAGCTTTTGTATTTGGATAGTGAGTCCTTTTAGGGCAGTGAGCCCTTGGCAGTGAGCCTTTTATTTTTAGTTTGAAACTACTTTATATCGTGAGTTAATCCTCACCATGGTTTTTCCCTCCTTGGGTTTTCCACATAAAAAATATGGTGTTTACTATGTTAAATTACTCTTTGTTATCTATGTTTCATGCTCATACTTAATGACAGATAATGTGGTTATGGAATTGATATGTGTTAGAGTTTTTAAGTTTGGATTATGTGACAACTGATTCACCCCCACTCTCAGTTGTCCTGCATCTTTAACAATTGGTATCAAAGCATTGGTTTCTTGGTGTAAAGCTTAACTACTTTAGGAGGATCCTAATGATTGATCAAATGGATGATAAAGAAGAACTTTGGATTGCACTTAAAGATCTTGACAAAGTAGAAAATGAAAACATAGATCTGAAGGAGAATCTAGATGAAGCAAATGAATGTGTCTGAAAGCTAAAAGAACAATAATAGAAATTCAAGGAAAGACATAGAGAAGTGAGTGACCAGTTGAGACAAGAGATAATTGTATTGAAAGTGACAGTAGAAAAAAAGAAGAGAATTGAAGAATGTTTGAATACAATGGTGCAGAACAAAGTTGATGAATGCTCTAAACTTGAATAGGAGGTGGTAAACTTGAGGATTGAACTGGAAAAGGAAAATCTCTATGAAAATAATTTCGAATCAAGTTCTGATAAGCTTGGAGAATTGCTTGTTGGACATAAGCCAAGTAAAGACAAAGGTAGTTTAGGAAATAATGTAGGTGAAATTTTTAAGGACAATCAAATGATTCAAGACAAAGGAATGAAACAGAGAATTTCAAGAAAGTTTACAAGGAGATCGCCTATGGGATAGCCTAATGCACAAAGGTATCCCTCTTTCAATGGTATTTATTTCTTTTGTAATAAATATGGTCACAAGGCAACAGAATGCGGGAGCAAGAATAATTAGTTTTCTGGTCCCTTCACCAGATAATGTTTTGAATGTAAGAAGGTTGGACATAAAGTCGTTGAATGTAGATCTCAAGTGAGAATGATAAGTCAGGTAATGAGGAATAGATTTAATGAAGGTAGAATGAATCAAATTCTTTAATGGCTATTGTTATACCTTTAACATATTTGGACACAGAGCAAATCAATGTAGATTGAGAGGAAATGGAGGTAAGAGTAATCAGAAAAATGTCATCTACTATAATTGTAATAAACCAAGACATGTTTTAAAGGTTTGCAGAATTAAGAAAGGAAAGAAGTCTGCTTTGATAGAAAAGAATGATCTGGTAAAGAAGGTTGACAAAGAACAAATGAAGCAAGAGATGAATAAGATATGGAAGAATAAAGAGGAAAAACCTAAAGCTACTGATGCATTTGTTCCCTCATTCAGTACGGATGAATCCTCCGAGAATTAGACCTAGCATGGTCTTAGGGGGAGCATTATCAGAAAATTATAAAAACCCCCTTGATATATGGTGTGTCAGAGGCTGGCACAAGGATGAGATGTAAGAAATGAAGAATCAGAGGTTGTGGAAATAGAACCGGAAGAAAACATGTCATAATGATTTATGGACTGAATTAGGGTTTTCGACGTTGAGAAGAATGTTTTTAGTAGCTTTTTCATGTTTTTCATTGTAACATCATGAAAACATGAAATATTAAAGCAACTCAAAGAAATAAACTCTAATGTAAACTAAAGCTAAACAACAAAGCACAAAGGAAAGCATAAATGAAAAGATCTCACCAAGAATCAATATAGTTCCATGAATAACCTCTATTGTCCTTCTCCATTTCGCCTTGATAGTATTCTTGCCCTCATATTTTCAGTATGTGTGCAAGTATAGCCTCAATAGATGTGATAATAGTGAAATATCAAAGTTTATAAAACAAGTGCTCCAAAAGTCATTAGATTTTGGGAGAGACAATTATGAAAGTCAAATCAATTTATAGAAAATTGATTGTTCGAATGACAGGCTCAATTGAAAGATAGATGGACGATTCAGATTAAAAGATTTGACATGCATTGAGATAAGTGTTAGTACTAATGTGAGTGATAAAACCTAAAAATAGAGATCAAGATTAAATAATGATTTAATCTCTAGTTGAAAGTATTTGAAAATTAGAAGAATAAAGATTGCATGAAAAGGATAAAGATAGAATAAAGGAAATGATCTATTTGAATGCACGCATGAATTAATTAATTAAATAAATTTATTTAATTAATAATGTCTACATGCATAAGAATTAAAACTAGATAACTAACTGGTTAAGACCGAGATTCCATTTGTCAGAGACAATCAAACATTAAATCGGGAAATGACTGACTGATTTAAATAGATCTCGAGTTAAGTGGTGAATGAATAATTAGATAACTTAAAAAATTATCTAAATATACAAGAATATGTTCAAAATAAGCTTTTATGAATTGAATGACTATTTAATTCAACATTTCACATTTAAGGATTAAATTAAATAAATAAGATTTATTTAATTGACTGAAGAAAAGATTAACGAATAATTAAAGTATTAAATTATTTATTTAATTATAGTTGGAAATATGATTAGGATAAATTAAATAAGAATGTTATTTAATTTTAAGAAAGAGGATAAATTTAATTAGTGTCATAATTAAATGAAGAACATTTATTTAATTAATCAGGATTTGAATAAAGATAATATGAATTAATTAAATAATTAAGTTTATTTAATTAATAGAGGAATAAATGTTAAAATGAATTAATTAAATAATTAAAATTTATTTAATTAATAGATGAGAAAGGACTTTAGAAAGTAATTAAATAATTAACATTATTTAATCATGACCATGAAAATACGAATTATGAATAAATTGAAGTTGCAGGCTTAGACCAAATTTCAGTGTCTACATTTTTTCCCTCTCTGATGCAATGTCATTTCAGCATTGTGTCAAAGAAAAATGATCAGAAACATGCCCTAGTCATGCCTCGGTCTGGAATAGGTAAAGGTATGCCCCCTCAGGAAAATTGAATTTTTTTTGAAAAATTCCAAAAAATTTGGAAATAGTCCCGATTAGTTAATTAGATGGCCAGAAGTTCGATGATGTTGACAAAAATCACTTTGGAGGAAGTTTGATAGGCGAAATAGTCGTTAAAAGATGGAAAATGGTGCATCCAGTATAGAAGATTTGGAAAATGCCACCAAAAACCCTAGGTATAAATACAAATTGGGTCGAAAACCCATTCATTTTCACCTCTCAAGTTTAGAAATTCTGATTTTGTGCTCTGGAGTTCTAGTAAAAATGTCACATGTTCCCCACTCGTAGCATCACAAATATTGCATTCGAACATTCAGACGCCCTACAGACACGAGACCCCTGGTAAGTACTTGGACACCGTCTTTTGAAATTTTTCATTTCGTGCATTTTTAGGCATTTATTTAATTTTTTTGTCATGTGTCACTTTTTATATCACCGCATATGCATGTGTAAATGACACATCTATCACCAAATGCCGCATGTGTAAATTCACGTATAGGCTAGCGTAGGGATATAATCAAATGAATTCATTTGTAATTTAGTTCACCACATGTGTAGATTTAGACTACATGCGATAAAACTAGTAGCACATTAAAAATACTGGCATGCATTTGTGATTTTGGTACACATTTGCATTTTTTTATGACTGGTTTATTATGCACCGCATGTGTAAAACATTATGCATATGCATGGTTGATTAGGCGTGATTTCAATTTTGGCGCATTTGCATAATTTGAATGCATCTGCATGATGGCACGACTCATATGATGTTTTGCGATGCATTTGCAAAGTTTAATGACGCATTTGAGTTTTTGCAATGCATTTGATAGAAAATGACACATTTGGCTAGCAAATTTTTTTTTGAAATTTTCGACTGTAAGAGGTTGTTTGTTTTCTAACATGAGGTACGCATTATGCCATTGTAGGTTGTATTGGATCTGATTTACACGAGCGATTCTAGACCTTTGACTTTTGACTTTCGGGATCAGCTACAGAGTGGGGAGAGATGGTTCCTCTAGCACCTGGGTTTACATCATGTTACCTACATGCCCACTATTCGAGAAAACCAATGTTTGCTAACTGCTCTTTGCAAGCGGTGGCACTCTGAGACATCTTCATTTCATCTACCTATAGGTGAGGCCATTATCACATTAGAGGATGTATATAGGATTTTGAGGCTTCTGATTAGGGGTATTAGGTTTATACATGATACACATAGGGGTTTTAGTGAGATGTGTAGATATTATCCTTATGATGACATTAGACAATTAGGAATAAACCATTATGAGATTAGATGGCATCTCCTAGCTGATAGATATGATAGGATAGATTGTATGTAATGTACATTTATTGGGGGGGTACTTCTACCTGACCACCAAGGTCATGGATTTTTGGTGGGATGGGGGGAGTTGCTAGTGGGTATGTTAGAGATACGGGTAGTATATGCATGGGGTCCATGTTTGCTCACCATACTATATTTTCATTTTCATGATATAGCGTATAGAGAGGTATAGTCGATGACTTGTGGTACCACACTGCTGATGGTATGGGCATGGGAACACATTGCTATATTTTGTCCGCCTGTTATAGTTGAGCTGCAACAATGAGCTCCTTATTCCTTCTGTTATGCGGGGGTAAACACCCAAACACATGTTGGAGATACAGTGTACTACAGACATGCCATTGACAAGATGGTGCAGTTTATTTGGAGACCTTACATCGATTGTGCATAATGGCCAAATGAGGATGGACACCTGCCCTTCTACAGAAAGATGCAGTACTTGATTGGTAGGACAATCTCCCATGTTCATATCATTCAGAGGCATCTATAAAATTGGGTCCTGAGACAGTTTGGCGAGGTTCACGATGAGCCTCAAGGACAAGCAAAGTATGCACGATTGTCTAGGGAGGTTACACTGTGGGGACTAGATATTCTTGTTGCTACAACTAAGGTATATATTTATGTGTTACAGCCAGTTTAGTTGGGATGTAGAGGTGGAGCATCTGATCCAGGGATGATGAATGCATATGATGCATGGTGAGCTAGTCACAGACCAGTTCCATTTATTGGTCTAGAGTAGGATGCACCTGTAGAGAGGCATGGTAGAGGCAGAGGTCATGGTGGTAGAGGTGGGAGAGGTGATGGTGGAAATGGGGGAGGATGAGGTCAGAGGGGTGGTGGCAGGATTCAACGTGGTTGTAGAGGACAAGGCCCATATTTTTCACCCGTCCAGGAGGAGGAGGGAGAGGATGAGGATGTGCCCATGCTTGAGATTGGAAGAGGAGAGGAGGATGTTGATGTTGGGGTTGGTGGAGAGGAGCATGCAGTAGTGGAGGACATTATTGAGGAGCATGCAGAGGAGGAGGTAGTTAGGGAGGAGGTGGAGATAAATTCTCTTGGTATGCTTGTTGGATACCAAGATGACGATGAGGATGAGGAAGAGGTGGATGAATAGGAGCAGGAGCTCCGAGACAAGATTTGGAAGGATTGGGATGATGATGGGAGAGAGCATCTATGATAGGAGGATATAGGTCCTGTTGATTAGGAGGTAGCAGATCTACGGGCCAAAGTAGAGTCTTTGGAGGAGGGCCTTGATGGTAGAGCATGAATCGCTATGGATGGTTATAGATAGGGAATATATGGATAAGGATCAGGCCATAGCTCGAAGGCAGGAGACCGAGTATAGATTTATAGAGATTATAGCTCTTTGCAGTGGGCCATCTATAGCTTTCACTTGGGAGTTAGTCAAAGCAGGTGAGAGAGATACCTATTATAGGGATCTATATGAGGGAGAGGCTCCTCCTAAGAGATGGGCTCCTAGTTACTCTCAGGCATATAGTAGCAGGTCACAAACCAGAACTCAGATTAGGACTCGGAGCAAGACTCAGAGTGCAAAGGGGGTCATGGGACCTCCCAAGACTAGACCATATGACAGGCCTCCTTCTACACACCAGTCATCAGGATCTTGTTGTCAGTCACCTCCACATTCTCCACATTGGAGTAGTGGGAGTTCTAGATAGAGACATATTTTGATATTTATTCAGTAGACACTGTAATTTTGATCATAGAGCCTACGGGCTTCAATTTTACTAATACATTATGACATTGTGATGTGACACTTTTTGAGCGATATACATATATATGATTTTGGTGGTGATTCCTATGATGTGTAGTTCTATTTATGATTATGCAGTCTTGTATTTATGCTCACATTCTATATGATATGTTATTGTCTATCTGATATGCATATGTTATGGATGATTATATCTACATTATGATGTTTTTATCTCGCTTATGATATGATGTTGATTCTATGTGATGATGTATGCATTTACTTTCTATGATATCGATGGATGTTATGCATGGATTCAATGATCATGGTTATGAGATGCAACATGATATATGTATTTACAATGCTATCTACATGTGATTCTATATGTTTGATGATGGTGGATATAATGTGATGCATATATTCACAATTGTTAAATGTACATGGAATGCTTTTGTTATGTAATCTATGATGATGAATTTCCACTATGCCATGATTTCCTAGATATGATAGATGGCTATACTTTTTTTTGTTTTTGAAATGCAAGATATATGTATGATTTACAATGTATGATATTTACATGATGTTTCTAACATGAATGCATATGCAGGATGCTTTATATTTTTGTGTGTCACAGGACTCCATCATAATGCAAGAAAGAAGAAATGTTAGTGCTGAAAGAAAGATGAATAATAGAAGACATGTATGTTAGTATTAGCAATCTTCGATGTTTCGTCGAACCACAAAAGGCTTTGCAATTAATCATCATTGGGTGGTAACTAATACAAATGGAGACAAATACCATGATATGAAATAGATCAAGGTGTGCAAGGTCATCCACCTACTAACAACAAACAGTCACAGACAAGGAATGTCCTAACTCATACTAAGGGCATAGTTGCCCAAGTCTTTTTGTCAAGACAAACCATAGACATCAAACAAAAAAAAGATGAGTAATGAGATTTCAATGCTCCTCTAAATCCTTCATGGGACATCCTCGAGGAAACTAGTAACATGACTCAAAATCAAAGTTAAAAGATATTCAACAAACAACAATCAAAGAAAATAGAATTTTGATACATTGTTGCTTCTCTAAATCCTTCATGGGACATCCTTGAGAAAGCTAGTAATAGGATTCCAATCATAAAGTCAAATGAAATGATAAGATAAATAAGCCACAAAGTCAAATCCAGTAAAATAATTTCCAAAACTTGATCTATTTGTTTGATTGTTTTGATTGATAAGAGGATTGATTGATAGAACCTAATTTCAAGAGAGACACATATCGAATAAGAAATTGAGTCCAGTTTTGATGTTATGACTATCTATATAAGGCATGACAAAAGCCTAGTTTTAGAAAGACATGTATCATATAAGATGTTGATTCTGATGTTGTTGATGTGATAACCTGTGTAAGGCTATGTTGATTGTTTGACAATATCTGTATTCAGGAAGGACTCATCTTGTATAAGACATAGGTTGATTATTTTGATGATGTTTGTTTTTAGGAAGGACACATCCTGTAGCAAACATAAGTTGATTTGTTTTGGTTGTTGCTTTGGCAATTTGTTTGATTTGACTTGATGACATTTTTGACTTGTTCATCATTTTGATGCATGACTTGATGTGATTTGCTAACATTTGACTGTTTGTGACGATGAACCCTAAAGGATTGACCTAGTGCAGCCTTAGGGGCTCATTGATTGATGGCCTTGCCTACGTTATACATGCAGAGACCTCATAGTTTGACTAGAATTTGACTGACAAGATTGACTGAGAAAGGCTTGAATTGTATGAAGATATCTGACGTGTGTGGTAGTGAATGTGATGAACCCTAATGGACTGACATAGTGCAGCCTTGGGGGCTCATCGATTGATGGCCTTGCCTACATTATACACGCAGAGACCTCATAGTTCAACACGACCAATGACCTTGTCTTATAGACAAATGGATTGAATCATGATTTTATACAGACAAACCTAAAAGGACCGACCTAATGCCTCAAGGGCACATTAGTAGATGGCCTTGCCTACGTCCAGTCACATAGGCAACGTAGTTTCAAAAATGACAAAGACTAACACATGCGACTGACTCTAACTCTATTTTTGGATTTTTGACATGTTTTGATTTTTTTTATCTTTTTGAAGTTTTCTTATGTTTTTCTAGATTTTTTTAAGGACATTTTGTGATGTTTTTTGGATTTTTTGAATTTTTTGATTGTTTTACGTCTTTAGAACAACCAATGTAAGAACCAATATGATGTAAGTCAAGTGCTTTCCCCTAGTCGGGTATAAGACCAATTTATTATGAATAAGATGGGGTGGGGGATATGAAGTGTGTTCGATGTCAATCATTCCAAGCTATGGAAAAGACAACCATCTATTATGAATGGTATGTACAAGTGATGGATGGGAAAGATATGTGATATGTACAAGGATAGGTGTTATGTACAGGGATAGGTGATATGTACAAGGATAGGTGATATGTATAGGGAAGTCAAATTAAAATGATAGTAGACAAACAAGCATAGTCAACTACACATGGTTTATTTTCAAAATTTCACCATGGTACTTATCCAAAGTGCCACCAAAGTCATTTCACTATTGAATGACTTATTTCTCTTTACTATTTTCTTGATTTTTTTATTTTTTTGATGTTACCAAGATGCCTATTTGCCAAGTTTTCACCTAGGTAACGATTTTTTTTATTTTTTTTATTTTTTTTAATTAAGACAAGGATCTCAGAAGCTATGTGTAGAACTTCTTCAAATGAACACTATTGATAGGTGTTGAAAATGGTTCTCTGAGAGTTGGTATGCTCCTAATCCAAAAGCTTTTGTGACAATGTGGGGTCCTAACCAGTTTGGTTCAAACTTTCCTAGTTTTTCTCTTTTAGCTTGATTCTTGGGATTCTCCATTAAGACCAGCTCACCAATGTCAAAATTTCTATTCAAGACTTTCCTATTGTAGTTGCGATGAAGATGATTTTGATATGCTTGGAAATGATCTAATGCCTTCTTTCTTCATTCATCTAGGAATTCTAGCTCATGTAGTCTTGAAACATGATACTCTTCATCATCAATATTCCCTTTCAAGGATACTCCTAAGAAATCTCGACCTCAATAGGAAAGATGGCCTTAGAACCAAATAATAAGGAATATGGAGTGGCGCTAGTGGGAGTACGGGTGCTTGTGCAGTAATCACACAATGTTGGATTTATCTGTAAATGCCAATCATGACCAGCATCATTGAAAATATTTTTGAGGATTCTAATTATAGTTTTATTAGATGCCTCAGCTTGGTCATTACCTTGTGGGTAATATGGGGTGGAAAAATGGTGTTGGATATGGAACTCTTCACAGAGATGAAGGACTTCTTGGTTCTTGAATGGATGACCATTATCTATGATTATGGATTGAGGGACACTATACTGACAGATGATATAGTTTAAGATAAACTTAGAAATTTGTGTGTCAGTGATATAGGTCATAGGAATAGCTTCAATCCACTTAGTGAAGTACTTAGTCGCAGTGATAATGAACTTATGGATGTTAGAAAATGTAGGATGTATCTTGTCTATGAGTTCAAGTCCCCATCGGGCAAAGGGCCATGGTGACATTATGGGATGGAGCTCCTATGCTAGTGCATGTATTAATTCTCTATGTACTTGACATTGACGACATTTCTTGATAAAGATATATGAGTCCTTTTCCATGGTAGGCCAATAGTAACCCAGTCTCATAATCTTCTTAGCTAAGGTAGGACTGTTAGAATGGGATCCACATATACTGATATGTATCCCATGCAAGGTTTCTTGTGCTTCTTCAGTATCAAGACATCTCAATAGGGTATTGTCTAGAGCACGTCTATATAGGGTGTCTCCGACGATGGAATACTTGGCTGCCTTACGGATAAGTTTCCTATTTTGGTTGTTGGAAAGGTTAGGGGGTATGATATCTACATGGAGGTAATCATATATTTCCTTATACCATGGGGAATTGGGACCAACAATCTCACAAACCATCTATGAATCTGGGATGTCATAGGCAGGGACCAAAAGTTGTTCTACCAAAAACTTAAATTTAGGCACATTGCTAGGTATGTCTAAGATTGAAGAAATAGTAGCCATGGTGTTTGTTGCCCTATTTAGAAGATGAGGTATTTGATGAAAGTCAACCTTGTCAAAGTACTCCTTAAAAATATTTGTCATGCGTTTGTAGGGAGCAAGCTTTTCATCCTTGGTCTCATAGTCATCATTTACCTATCGGATTACCAGTTGAAAATCACCATAAACCTATAGGTTATTGATCTTCCATTTGACTTCCATGAGTAATCCTATCACAAGAGCCTCATATTATTCTATGTTGTTGGTACATGCAAAGGAAATCCTGAATGACTTGGGAATAGAGTCACCCTATGGTGTGATAAACAATATTCCAACCCTTGAGCCATGATTTGTATGGGACCCATCAATGTATAATTTCCATGTCATTCTCATGTCAAGAGTGAATATGAACTCATTAGGAAAATATAAAACTAAATGGTGATTTGCTTGTATCAGTGCATCGGCTAACTGATCAGAAATGACTTGTCCCTTGATAGCTTTTCTCTCTATGTACTAGATATCATATTCGCTAAGTATCATTATCCATTTGGCCAGTCATCCTGTCAATGTTGCTTTGTTGAGAAGATATTTTAGAGGATCTATCTTTGCAACCAACATGGTTTGGTGGTTTAGCATGTAGTGCCTTAATTTTTTAGTAGCGAAAACTATTGTAAGATAGGCACGTTCAATGGTACTATAATTGAGCTCATAACCTACCAAAGTGTGACTGATATAGTATACTACCCTTTCATGACCCTTATTATCATTATGTGCAAGCAATGCTCCTATTGTTGAAGTGGTAGCTGATATGTAAAGAATCAATGGTCATCCCTCAATAGGTGGCATTAAGATTGCTGGTGTGAGTAGGTAATCCTTAATCAATTGAAAATCTTCCTAGAATTTAACTGTACATACAAAAGTTACTCCTTTTCTGAGTAAATGTTGAAAGGGATGTGTCTTATCTACTAACTACATAATGAATCTTCTGATGGATTGTAGTCTCCCTTGTAGTGTCCTTAGCTAACTAAGATTAGCTGGTGGAGGCATGTTTATGATAGATTTCACTTTGGTTGGGTCCACCTCAATGCCTCATCTAGAAAGGATATACCCTAGCAGCTTTCTTGATTTCACACCAAACACACATTTCTTCAAATTTAGTCTCACTTTATACTCTTCTAGCCTTTGAAAAATCTTGTCTAAAACCTGTAAATGATCATCTCTTGTCACTAATTTAGCTATAAGATCATCGACATAGTCCTCCATAATATTGTGTATGAGGTCATGAAAAATAGTCTTCATAGCTTGTTGGTATGTTGCTCAAACATTTTTGAGTCCAAAGGGCATGAAATTCTAGCAATATGTTCCCCATGGATAGGTAAAATTTGTCTTAGGTTAGTCTTTAGTTGCAATTCTGATATGACTATACCCTAAAAATCCATCCATAAGGGA
The DNA here is from genome assembly GCA_007258455.2 of Sequoia sempervirens. Lineage (NCBI taxonomy): Eukaryota > Viridiplantae > Streptophyta > Pinopsida > Cupressales > Cupressaceae > Sequoia > Sequoia sempervirens. Next base: position 262,458,918 of record VDFB02000008.1, on the reverse strand, counting down.
TAACATCTCATATCCTACTGTAATGTCTACAATCATGTCAATGTTCGGTAGGGGAAAGTCATCTTTAGGGAAAGCCTTGTTGATATATCTAAAATATGTACAGATGTAGATGCCCCCTATTGGTTTTGTGGCTGGTACTAGATTATAAATCTAGTCTATATAGTTAATCGATCTAATGAAGCCAACGTCCAAACGTTTCTTTAATTCAGCCTTGACTAGTAGAGCAATCTGTGGGTGCATTTTCCTCAATTTCTATTTCACTGGTTTTACACCTGGTTGTAAGGGAAAGTGATGTAGTACAAGTTCAGGATCTAGCCCTGGCATGTCAGCATATGACCAAGAAAATTTGATCTGTATTTGTGTGAAGAAGTTGTGAAATTCTAGTTGTTCTACTTATGTCAATGATGTTGCAAAATAGACTAGTTGGGGATTCTCTTCAGTTCCTATGTTGACTTCCATAGATTCTTCAACTAACATGGGTGACTTTTCCTGAGCAACTGGGAGAATGTTCAAACCTCCATCCTTGGGTGCCTAAGAGAGGTTTTCTCCTTCAGATGCATCCTTAGTTTTTGCTTTTTCATTGTCTAAAGGTGCCTTTCAATTTTCACCTAGAGACTCATCATTTTTATCTTTTTCATTCTTTTTCTTATTTTTGTGACCAGAGGGTTCAATAGATTCCCCAAAATATGTCATGTTGTCCAATTCTATGGTAAATCCAGCCTTATAATCCCCACTAGGTATGCCTTCTTGTAGTCCCAGGAACTTAGCAATTGCTTCATCATTCTCAAAGATATCTAAGACGGGTGTGTCTTTTTGGTCCCAATCAATGATTTGGGGGTATACTAAGGGCATGTCATCATCAGAGGTGTCAAATTTCAAATAGGCCAAGGTAAAATCTGATTTTTTTGCATAGTCACAAAGGTTTCTTACCAAGTCCTCTTTTCTCTTTTTCTTGGATCTAGGTGGATTCTGAGGTGGGCCTAATGCCAAAGTGTGGTTATTTGAAGTGGATTTTCTAGGTTCCCAAGAGGTAGGATCAAGAGATTCCCAATATTATTATTTAAACCAATCATCTTTTTTCATATTCTTCGATGGACAAGAATTCAATGGATTTGACGAGGATTTAAGCATTAAGTCAAGTTCTCCAAATAGTTTATCAAGGTCCATGATAGAGGTGGAGGATAGGGAATCCCACTCATATTCGTTAGAGTCAGGGGAATCACAGTAGGGTTGGTCATATGGTTTGTCAGATGTCCCAATATCTTTTGAAGTGCTTACTTCCTTGAGTAAAGGTGATGTGGTAATAGGAACACCAATCTGGATCAGTTGAAACCCAAGCCCTAAGCCTTTCGGCCATTTAGAAATAATGATTGGTTTCATCCTCCCATTCTGATATAAGCCTAAGCCACTATGTCCATTGTATCCTTTGCTCTGCATTATGGTAAAACTTTTTTTCTATTGATCTGTAGGTATTTGAGCAAGTGGAGGAGGTTCTTCATTATCTTCTCTATTTATCCAGGAGGTCACAGCATCTTCACTGATGGCTTCTTTATTTAATTCTCCCCATTTTGTGAATGTGGTTGTGGGAGAGATGTGTATGGTGACCACTCACTGTCTCCTATCTATTGTAGGTAAACTATATGATTTAGGAGGAATCAAATGGCTAACAAAATAAGATGTCTTCATGTGATTCTCCACAACCCTTGTCTTGGATCTTGACCCTAGGAATGGAAGGTAGTGATGATGGAGTGGATGTTTTTGATAGATTGGATGGATCAACATAGTGAGATGAATTGGATGATGAAGCTTCATGATTTACAGGCACCTGGCATTGGGGTATCTCTTGTAGATTGGTACAAAATTGGAAAGGATCTAGGTCACCATTTATTGTAATCTTAGTGCCATTGTAAGGGAATTTTAGACATTGATGGTAGGTGGGAGGGACTACCTTCATAGCATGAATCCATGGTCTAACTAGCAAAAGGTTGTATGGGAGGGTGAGATCCAAGACTTGGAAGATTGTATCCATAATTGCAGGCCCAATTCTAATAGGGAGTGTTACAACCCTCTTTGATTTTTGTTCTTCATCATCGTAATCCTTACTGAAAATACTCTTGGTGGTGTCCACACACGCCTCTAAGAAGCCTAAAGCCTTAACCAATTTTAAAGTGCAAAGATTTAACCCTGTTCCTTCATCTACCAAGACTCGTCTGACTTTCATTTTATAAACAAGGACTTCTAGGTTTAACAGGTCGTTATGATTTTTCTTCTCGGTTGCATAGTCTTGTTTGGAGAAGGTAGTGTGATGATTGTTGGTTAAGTAGCCTACCATCTCTTGGAAATGATTGAAATCAAGGTCAATGGGGATAGTCGTGCCTTGTAAAGCCTTGTCTAGAATGGATCGGTGATCGAGGGAGATACACAATAGTTCCAAGATAGAGATTTGGGTTGGGGTCTTCCCTAGCTGGTCAAGTAAGTTATACTACGGCTTGGATGTTTGTGGTGTCTAGTGTGATGGAGGACCTTGGATGGTGATTTTGGTTCAACAATTTTTGACAACACACCTTGGAGTTTTATTTATGGTGATCATGTTGACATGCTCATCGATAGCTCGGATGTGATTTATGATTGGGCCACTATAATCATGCTTAACACTAACATAGTTGGCTGCAGTATTGATCTTGTTACCTGAGCTGGGGGCCTTTCCTTTCCCATGGTCATGTAGTGGATCAGAAAAAACCTTATGATTAGTGTTTGAAGATGTTGGTTTCTGTCCACTAACCTGAATAGTTTTGTTCTTGACAAAGTCCTATATGATGTTTTTTAGTTGTCAGCAATTTTGTAGGCTATGTCTTTTAGTCCGATGGAAGTCAAAAAAGGCATTGTCATCCCACCAGAATGGTTTGAATTTCCCTGGGTCATATTGTCTTGACTCTTGAAGCTATATGAGATTGTGTTCTAACAGTTGTTTGAAGACCGATTCAATGGGTTCCCCTAAGGGAGTGAACTCACATTTTGGACACCTCCTCTATTGTTGTGGTCATTGGGAATTTTAGTAGTGTTGGGGGTTTGATTGATGGTGTTGAGTGTGTTGGTAGAGGGGTTCTATACTCTTAGTGTAATGATTGGTCCTACTTGTAAGGTTTTAGCATCAACAACCCCATCATTGGTAACATTTTTTTTCTGAGACCAAAACTTGTTTCTGTCATTGGGGGTGTTCTGCATAGGGGGATTTATGTTGGGTGTCTTGAGTTCCCCTTTGTCTATGAGACCTTTCTCTAGTATGAGACCCTTTTCCACTAGTTCTGCAGAGGATGTGCAACAATGTACTCTCAAGTCACTTCTCAATTTTGGGTTAAGGTTTTCCTAGAAGATAGTGACCTTCTGTTTCTTAGGTATCTCAACAGGACATCGGCTAGCTATAGTTGTCCATCTCTAGAAGAAAGTGATAAAATTTTCTCCTTCATCTTGTGTAGTGTGATAGAAAGTTGCTATGTTGATTCCATGGTTGATGTTAAAGGAGAAGTGTTCAATGAATTTTTCAGCCAGTTCGCCCCATGATTTTATGTCATAGTCAAGACCCAAAAACCATTCCAATGCAATTCCAATAAGACTTCTCGGAAAGAGTCTCATAAGATAGGTGGGGTCATATGTGACATCTATGCACATCGTGGAAAATTCCCTTATGTGTTTGACTGGATTTCTCTTTCTGTTGTACTTGAGAAAATTAGGTATAACATACCCATGAGGGAAAGGTGTCATGTATAATGATTTGTCAAAGGGAAATGGGCACAACTCCTTTTTTGAGAAAGTTCTCTTGTTAGACACTTCCATGTTATCCATCTATGATTGAAGAGTGTGTATTTGTGTCTGCAGGACGTCAACTTGTGTTAATGATGTGCTAGTTGGATTGTTTGGGTCTATGTACGTGTTTTGGAATCCAACATTCTATGATTAATTTTGGTTAAGTGTTGGTATGTAGAGTGGATTTTGATTTGGAATGTTAGTGAATGGGTTTTGATTCAGAATCTATGTGAATGGATTTTTATTTGGGATTTGTGAAAATGGATTTTGATTTGGAATCTGTGAGAATGGATTTTGATTTCGAATTTTTGAAAATGGATTTTTATTTGGGATTTGTGAAGTTGTGGGTCAGCTTCCATATTGAAAGGAGGGTATGTTTCCTATCTGTCAGACCCCAATATATGGTATAGTACTAGTGACATTGACACTTGGCATAGTTGTTGTTTGTGGTATAGTGCTAGTGACATTGACACTTGGTGTAGGAGTTGACGTTTTAGGTCTTTTTTTCCCAACAAGAGGACCGAAGGGATTGGATGATGATTCCCCAATGGTGAAATTTAGACCCTTTTTTGAGCTAGATGTACCAAATGGATATGTGTGTATTGTTGAACCACTCTATGTGGGTCCTATAGATGGTATAGTGGTGGTCACTTGAGGTATAGTAGCACTAGTAGTGGTAATGTTTGTTCCTTGAGTAGATGTAGTTTGTAAGGTACAGATGTCAAACCCAGGAGGTAACTTGGCACCTTCTGCTAGAAACTTAGCTAAATATATTTGAGGATAATTTCCTAGATAGTCATCTACAAAGGAGGAAAACTCAAGGTCATGTGTAGCAACATCTATGTCTTCCACTACAATGTGTCCTTGTGAATCTCTAGTAACAAATTTGTCTAACAAAGTCTTGTGAGGTCTTGATGAAGATGTCCCTAAAAAGGGATTTGAGAACGGATTGATGAAATCATTTGGATCAGCCATATTTTCTCTTTCTTTCCTTTTAGATCTTGTTTCAACCATGTAAGGTAAGCTCAAAGTGCAAGTGATACAAAAACTAAGTCTATGGATGATTATGAATCTAATCTATTTTTTGGGATTTTCTTGCAAATAAGGAATGAATGTAGCTATTTTTTTGGTATTTTCTTTCAAATAAGAAATGTCTAAAATGATGCTATTCTAGGATGACAATGTCTAAATATAAGTTTAAGTGATCAATTTTGGAAGATTCTAAAAGAGGTTACCTACCAACTAAGGCTTAACCCAAGTTTCAATTTAGTTTTGACAAGGAACCTTCGTAGGACTAGGACCAATAGATAAGGTGAGCTCCCAAACTAGAATAATGAGCTGGAAGGACTCACATGTAGGAAAAAAAGATATGATGAAAAGGTTCAATGACAAATTTTGTTGTAGTAAGGGTTAATCCAAAGCGTGAAAGGTCCCTATCTTAAGATTTACAAATGATGATCTCTCTAAAGGAAATAAAGACTCCTAATATGAAAGTATGATCTACAACTAGGATGCCTATTTCTATGACTAAATTATACCTAAAGGATGCAAATGAGAAAACTATCTAGTTTTTTTCCAAGAATCAGTGTAAAAGGATAAATCAGAGGTTGGTATGACTATTTATTTTTCATCTATGACAATGAATTCTAGTTTTTTGGTAATCAAGTAGATGCGTTGCAAGATAATAGATGCATCACAGAATTTAACAGTTCTGGTTTGTTTTGTCAGTTGTTGTCTACTGGTAAATTCAATCTCGGGTATCAAAAAGATGCGGTTTTGTAGCAAGCAGATGTGACTCACTATATCAATTACAACTCAGGATTTCTCAGATGTGGTTTTTGTCCTCAGACTGTATCAAGAAATGTGTTTGGAAGATGTGTCATTTCATACTACAAATACGACTCTAGAAATAAAATGTGGCTTACTGGTAAATAGATGCGGTATTCTGGTATCAGAGACTTAACTGGTAAAATATAGCAAGGTTCTATGACAGGGCATATGCATCGTTCTAAACTATAAATGTGGCTCACCTATTTAGATGCGTCATAGAAAGTATCAAATGTGAGTTTTCTAGTAACAGAGTTAATTAACATGTGTGACTTGGGATTATCAAATGCAATTATTTAGCAAGTAGATGCGACCTATTCTAACAAATGTGACTCATTGATAAGAAAATGTGACTCAATTTTTGGTAAAATCATATTGAACTTAGTTTTGATAGATGTGACGGACTAGTAAACAGATGCGACTCAAAGTAACAATTGTGTTTTTCTAGTAAACAAGTGTGACTCTATTTGATAGTTGTGGTTTTTTTATGAACAGATGTGGTTTTCTGATAAACAGAAGGTTTTGACTCACTGTTTCTAATCAAATTTTTGGAAAATAACAAACACTCAAAAAATGTAGTATTTCAGACATGAATAGTAATTAAATTAGGAAAGTACGATCCTAAGGCTAGAATGTGATAGTATCTTACTGGATTTTCACTTGGGTTTCCCCAACTATGCTTATTCAAAGCGGATGACTAGAAGCTTGACCCCACTGGCTCCCCTCCACGACACTCACTTCTTCAGGCCAGCCAAGCTTCAGTACCCATGAAACTCCCATGCAATACTTCTCATCTCTACTAGGAACTGTATGGATGTGAGATGGATTCAAAGATCCAACCTCCTGCACCAACAGATAGAAGGATTTGGTTTTCTAAAAAAAATGGTGTCTAGTAAGGGAATCTGTGAATAGAGAGCTTGTTTGAAATAGCCTAATATTGGGAGGGTCTCTCCCACTCTCATCACCATTAAGTCTTGGTGGACCGAGGGTCTCACAGCTTGGCTTCAAATGACATTACCCACTCCTTAGGGTACAACTTTCATTCTCCCCCCTTTGATATAGCCTGCCGAAAAATATGCTCAAGGTCAAACCTTGAGGTGATGGAATCCCCAAGGAAGCCTCTCTTAAAAAATAAAAGGATCAATGTGTACGTACACACTGATCGGATAACACAAAGTGTGCAAGTGCATAAAACACAGTAGACAGAGTTCTTTTTTAAGCACTAAATGAAATGTTATCTAATCTAAAACAGATAGTCTTGTTTCAAAATAGTCTTTGTCACATGTCTTGCAGGACAATTCATCAGTAGTTTGCAATTTATCTTTGGTGATTGTCCTACAACAAGGGTTTCGAAAACTTGTCTTCTATGCTACGTCTAGTCAAATGTGTCGTGCAAGGCAGCAGATGCATCACGAATTTTACCAGTCAATTGTGTTGCAAGAAGCCATGCATGCATTGAATTTTGTTAGATGTGTCATTGTATTCATCAGATGCGTTGTAATGTCAATTGCGTCATTTTGTGCTTCAAGTGCGTTGGATCATACAATACCTACAAAAATTCAATAAAACTTCTATAGATTTGTGAAGAACGTGTCTTCACATTGGGTTCACCAATGTAACATCATGAAAATAGGAAAGATTAAAGTGACTCAAAGCAATAAAATCTAATGTAAACTAAAGCTAAACAATAAAGCACAAAAGAAAGCATAAATAAAAAGATCTCACCAAGCATCAATATAGTTTCATGAATAACCTCTATTGTCCTTCTCCATTTCTCCATGATAGTATTCTTTCCCTCATATTTTCAGTATGTGTGAAAGTATGGCCTCAATAGATGTGATAATAGCGAAATATCGAAGATTATAAAACAAGTGCTCCAAAAGTCATCAGATTTGAGGAGCAGAGACAATGATGAAAGTCAGATCAATTTATAAAAAATTAATCATTTGAATGAGAGGCTTAGATTGAAAGATAGATGGATTATTCAAATTAAAATATTCAACATGCATTAAGATAAGTGTTAGTACTAACATAAGTGATAAAACCTAAAAATAGAGATCAAGATTAAATAATGATTTAATCTCTAGTTGAAAGTATTCGAAAATTAGAAGAATAAAGATTGCATGAAAAGGATAAAGATAGAATAAAGGAAACGATCTATTCGAATGCACACATGAATTAATTAATTAAATAAAGTTATTTAATTAATAAATGTCTACATGCATAAGAATTAAAACTAGATAATTGACTGGTTAAGATCGAGAGTCCATTTGTCAGAGACAATTAGACATTAAATTGGGAGATGACTGACTGATTTAAATAGATCTTGAGTTAAGTGGTGAATGAATAATTAGATAACTTAAACAATTATCTAAATATACAAGAATATGTCCAAAATAAGCTTTTATGAATTAAATGATTATTTAATTCAACATTCAACATTTAAGGATTAAATTAAATAAATAAAATTTATTTAATTGACTGAAGAAAAGATTAATGAATAATTAAAGTATTAAAGTATTTATTTAATTATAGTTGGAAATATGATTAGGATAAATAAAATAAGAATGTTATTTAACTTTAAGAAAGAGGATAAAGTTAATTAGTTACGTAATTAAATAAAGAATATTTATTTAATTAATCAGGATTTGAATAAAGATAATATGAATTAATTAAATAATTAAGTTTATTTAATTAATAGAGGAATAAATGTTAAAATGAATTAATTAAATAATTAAAAGTTATTTAATTAATAGATGAGAAAGGACTTTGGAAAATAATTAAATAATTAACATTATTTAATCATGACCATGAAAATACGAATTATGAAAAAATTGAAGTCGTTAGCTTAGACCCAATTTCAGTGTCTAAAACCACATTTAATGCACTTAGGGAAAAATCGATGGTGTTTTAAATTAAAATTTGTGAGTCCTCTCGGTTAATTAAGCATTTGAAGAACTTGGAAGGTGCTCTGGTGTGATCTTGAAGAAGGCTTGAAGCTATTCTGAAGGGAATTCAAAGATTGACTTAGGTAATCCGGAATTTGTTTCTCTGCTTGCAGAAAGGGGAAGAAGAAAAATGAAGAAGTTTTGATTAATGAATTAAAGAAAGCACAAAAATGGACAGAGAATCATTTGATGTCATCCCTCTGAAGCTGAAAGGAGTTGAGTTAGAAGAATTTTATCATAGAAAAATGAAAGAAATGGAACTAGGGATGAATGAAAGCAGATTACAGAACATCAAAACCCTAGGTATGGATTTGTGGAGTGAATTTTTGTGGGTTGTCGATAAAGTGTTTATTTTGTTCTTTTTGAATCATTTCAAGGATGGAAGTATTGTGTTAGAAAAACCCTACTTAGCTATGAAGGAAGCGATTGAGGCGATTACTGGCCTATGCAGTATTGGGGATCTTCTTGGAAGGAAAACTGTGAAGTACAAAGATGTGGAGAAATTGGTTGGCATTAGTGAAGACCCACGAGCTCTATTGATAAACACTCTCAAGGATTTGGCTGTAAGGTATGTTGCATATGAAATTTCTTACAAGATCTATTTTAGAAATCGTGAAGGTTCCACATCGGCCATTGTTTTTTATATTGCACATATGATGGTCATGGAGAATAGGAAATTTGATTTGTGTAGCTTGTTGCTTGAGAATCTTTTTGAAAATGTTTGAATGTCAGCAATTGAGGGTTATCCCTTTCATTTCAAATCTTTGTTGGTGTTCTTGGTTTTTTACTTTTTGTGTTCCCTACTGGGAAAAGATAATGTGGTATGGGAATCTGGGATTCCTATTGGAAAATAGGTCTATAGATATCTGGGAGCATTGGCAGATAATGCAAGTATGTGCAAATATTATTTCACATCCTTGAAAACAAATATTTGCTCTGGTATATCTACTTAAAGTTAGTTTGAAGTGGGATCCTCCTCTAGTAAAAGAGAATTGGAGGTTTTCATTGATGAATCCCCTCTGGAATCGAAGAAGAGAAAAGTTATAACTGAAGATATCATTAACATTTCAGAAGAAAAGGAGAAAGTATCCATTGGTGACATCCAGTCTATGATAGTTAAGGGGAAGATGAAGAAGATCGGTGAAGTATGGAGTGTAGCCTCTCCTATTGACAAATTGAATATTGATGATGCTTTGGTAGAATATCTACTTCAGAAAGGTATTGGAGTATCAACTGTTTCTGATTTCTTACTAGAAAATCCAGTTGAGATTGTTGAAGAAAGAATGTTGCTTGGAGGTCCAAAAGGAGGAAAGTTTGAAGCTTTGGTTGAAAAGAGGTGTGTTAAAGCTAAGGAGAGATTATCTGAACTAATTATGGAAACAAAGAAATGCATTAAAGAAATGTCTAATATTTACAAGTATTGTCTTCGGTGGCCTATTGTGGTAGATAATTTTAGAAGTAAAATTGAAGCAATTGAATCTGAAGTGAACTACATTGGAAATAATTTTGACATCTTTGAAGATAAAGAAGGTAAGAAAATATTGAGAGTTGGTGAATTACAAGTTGAACTGGTTGTTATACAAAGACAAAGAGATGATGTAGTGAAAACCTTCTAGTTTATGAAGGAGATTGTTGAGGTCCGGTTAGAACATCTTTCTGGAATACTTACTGATGCAGAAGATGTTGAAAGACAAAATTCATATCGGTCGTCGTCTTTTACTCTATTGGGCTTATTGGAAATCATTTGCACAAGAATGGATTCAGATACATTTAACTCGAAGAAATTGTGTCCAGTTCTTGAGGAAAGGTACAAGAAAGTGTTTCAGGTGAAGAGTGTCTTTTTTACTTGAATCCTAAGCATTCAATTTCTATTGTTTTTGTTGTGGAGAGGAAGAAAAGGAAGAAAAAGAGGCTAATTGAAATTTTTTATGTTTGGAAGTTTTTGAAATCTTTTTTATTTTTTATGTCACCATGTTTAAACCTTTGTTTATATCCTTTTTGGCCGCCCTTTGCCACTTATGTCAAAGTGGGAGAGAGTTAGAGCAGAGTTAGAGTATGAGGAGAGATTTGAAACATTGGGAGAGTTTCAAGGAGAAGTTTTTTTTTTGCATGTTGTCGTCAATGACAAAGGGGGAGATTATTGGAAAAATGAAGAAGATTGACTATCTCTATAGTTTTGTGTTTTCATTGATGTCACCATGTTGTGACTGCAAATGTTAGATAGTGCTTGATTCAGTATTTTTGTCTGGTATCTAAATCGGTATTCAAGTTGCCTCTCCAATATTCTAGTCTGCATTCCTCTGTAGTTAGTAATTTTTGCTTGTGGTTTTGAGAAATTTCTTATGGTAGTTAAAGGCATGCATGTTTAGAATATTACGTGCTCTGGTGCTCATACAAAATGTTTATTTCTTTTTGCATTGAAGTTTATTCCTGGCTGACTTCTTGGGGTAATTGTGATATAGTGAATTATTTTTTCTATGCAGATATATGTGCTACCTATTTTAGGTCTTTTCCACCATAATGTAGTGTGCTAGAAGTTTGAATTACCTTCTTGAAAATATTTTGTGAAAGATTGGAGCCGACAGTTGGTATTTTTGGTAAATATGAAATGCATCTAATTAGGCTAACCTAATTGATGCTCATGGGAAAGATTAGGTATATAAATGAATATTTTAGATAATTTTAAAGGAAGAAGAAAAAAAGGTGAGACAGAGATGGAGGAATAAAAATGTGTGAAGCAGTTGTGAATAAAAAGGTTGGAAGTGAACGAAAAGGATGAAGTGTGTCAAATCAATCTATTGAGCATCACCGAAACTGCATCAACACTTATTAGGTGCACTATTCTTAGTTTTTTTGGTTGTAAAGCCAAATTTTGTTTTGTGAATCCTTTTTGTAGGCAATGAGCCTCTCTTGTAAGCAGTGAGATTTTGTATTTGGACAATAAGTCCTTTTAGGGTAGTGAGCCTTTTATTTTCAGTTTGAAACTATTTTATATCATGAGTTAATCTTCACCATGGTTTTTCCCTCCTTGGGTTTTCAATGTAAAAAATTTGGTGTTTACTATGTTAAATTACTCTCTATTATTTATGTTTCATGCTCATACTTAATGATAGATAATGTGGTTATGGAATTAATATGTGTTGGAGTTTTTAAGTTTGGATTATGTGACAAGTGGTTCAGCCCCCCTCTTAGTTGTCCTACATCTTTAACAAGTAGATCTAAGCAGCTATTATCATCATTTTTTTCCCATCTTAGATTTCCATATATATCTGGTTTTATCTTGTGTGGATGTGTGTGTTCATGATAAGTGCTTGATTAGTAGTAGTGAAGATTCAAGTTTTATGTTCACATATTTATGTTGAAGTCAAGATTTTTAAATTAATTAGATTCTACTAATTCATCCCCCTCTTAGTAGATTGTGTTTCCTTCAATTGGTATCAGAGCTAAGTTCCTATGAAGAATCCTAATAGCTTAAGGTATATCCAAGATGGCACACTCAATGGATCAAGAAGGATTATATACAAATAAGGCACGACACTTTGATGGATCCAGTTATGCATTTTGGAAACTTAGGATGGAAGAATACTTGATGGCTCTAGGTATTGAGATATGGATGTTAGTTATAGAAGGATATGAGATTCCTAAACAATTCTCCAAGGGATTAGGCCAGAAAGAAGGTTTGTGAGAATAACACCAAGGCTAGGAATATTATTTTATGTTTTTTGTATAATTTTGAATTTGTGAAAGTTATGCAATGTAGGAAAACAAAGGAAGTATGGGAAAATTACACACTATCTATGAAGGTGATGACAAAGTGAAAGAAGAAAAGCTCCAAACTCATAGAGCTCAGTTCAAGAAATGAAGGAATAAAGCATTGCCATATTCCTACTTTAGGTTGATGAGGTTGTCAACTCTATCAGAGGTCTTGGTGAGAAATTTAAAGAAAGCATAGTTGTGAAAAAGGTACGCAGATCTCTTCCTAGAAGGTTTGATTCAAAATTTTCTATTGTTGAAGAAGCTAAAGATCTAAATGCTTTAAAAATGGTTGAATTACATGGAATCTTGACTTCCTATGAGATGAGGTTTGATAGTGAAATCTCAATAAGGAACAAGGCTACATTCAGAGCATCAAAGAAGCAAGTTGATCTAGATTCTAATGTTGGATCAAAACCGAAGGAGGAAAACTTTGTCAAAAAGCTGCAAAGAAGTTCTAGTAAGTATAAAGGAAAGTTACCTTTCAAATGTTTCTGTTGCAATGAACTAGGAAATTTTATGGCTAAGTGTCCTTATAAGGACTCTAACAATGTTGAGAAAAAGTTTGGAAATAAATCATTCTAGAAAGGGAATAAGGGATAGAGGAAATAAAAGATTTTCTTCATTTATGAGGAAGGCTACTCTACTGATGAAGAAGATGAAGATATCTCTAGAGATGAAAACAGAGATCTGTGTCCATGGCCATGCAATATACTAAAGAAGATGCACATTTGAATTTCAAAAATAATATGAAGAAGTAGATATTTTGGAAAAATTAATCTATGCAAGAAAGGAGATCAAAATACTGAAGAAAAGAATTGTAGAAGAAGTGAAGGCTAAAGATAGTCTATCTTAGAAGCTTGAGAATATGGAAAATATTATTATTGATTTGAAGACTCAAATAGAAGAATCAAAGAGGATTGAAGAAGCTTTGACTAAAATACTACTATCAAAATACAAGGACTATGAGAAGCTTGAAGCAGAAATAGTGTCACTGAGAAAAGATATTGACAAAGCAAATCATCAACTACAATTGAAGTTTGGGAAGAGTATTGAGACTCTAGATCAGATATTGGGATGTCAAATATCTCTATATGTCAAAACTGGTTTTGGCTTTGATGATCAAAAGAACAAAGCAACAAAATAGCCAGTGATGCTTGTTAAAGAAAGTTCAGAAAAGACTAGTTTCAAAAGTTCAAAATCTAAAAGGGTTACTACAAGTGATGAATGCAAGGCACAGAATGGTGGCTTCATCTAAGTGAAGGAGAAGAAAAAAATATCTAGAAGAAAAAGATACAATACTAGGTTCAATTATTCTTTTTCTAGTTATTGTTTTAATTACAATGATTTTGGTCATAAGGCTATGGATTGTAGAAAGACTCTGATAAGGAAAAAAAACTTTGTTAGCAGTAATGCATTTACACATTTGTATAATTTCAATATTGTTTTCTACAAATGCAACAAATTTAGACACATTTCTAGGAATTGTAGAAGTAATTTTGTGAATCCTCTACCAAAAACAAGAAGAAAAGGGTCAGACATTCATAATCATGGATTAGATAAAATCTAGAACATACCAGAAGAGAAAAAGTCAAAGAAATCAATGATAGCATAGAATGCACTTCATGCTCAAAAGGAGAAGAATTTATGGATTATAGACAACATATGTTCAAGCCACATGACCAAAGATAAAAGTAAGTTCATAAATTTCAAGAAATTTGATGGAGGTTGTGTGACTCTTGGAAATGGCTTTGTTGCTAAAATTATCGATAAGGGTACTTTGACTCTTAATGGTAGTAGGACAAAAACTCATGATGTTCTATATGTTGAAGTATTAAAGCATAATCTTTTGAGTGTCAATCAAATGTGTGACAAGGGTTACTAGCTTTCATCTAGTGCTAAAGGTTGTGAGATCTATAAATCGAGTACCAAAGAGTTGATTGCAGAAGGAAGTTGAACAAATAGTGGCATATATCATCTTAGTGAGCTGAATGGAAAAAATTGTCTTACTATACATAAAGAAGACAATTGGCTATGGCACAGAATATTGGGACACATCAATTTTGATGAAATTCTAAGATTATCTCAAAGGGAATGGTTCATGATATGCCAAAGATCAAGAAACCTCAATCTACAAGCTACAAACCATGTCATGAGGGAAAATAGAAAAATTCTAGATTCCCCACAAAGGAATATTCCACATCAAAGCCATTGGATTTAATACATATGGATCTATGCATACCAATGAGGAAAAAGAGTCTATAAGGTGACATGTATTTCATCATACTTATTGATGATTACACTAGAATGACTTGGATTAATTTTTTAAAGGAGAAATCAAAAGAATTTGAGAAGCTCAAGGAATTCAAAGAATTAGTTGACAATGAAATTGAAAGGAAAATCAAGGCCCTAAGATTAGACAAAGGTGGAGAATTCACTTTTGACTGGTATGATGTATTATGTGAAGAACATGGAATCTGAAGGCATTTTCTACTCCTCAAACTCCACAGAAAAATGATGTTACAAAAAGCAAGAATCAGATTGTACAAGAGATGGAAAGAACAATGCAAATCTATCAGATATATACTAGAGAGAAGTGGTTCAGACTGTAGTCTATATTTTGAATGGATCTCAAATCAAACCTAATTCTAATAAAACACCATATGAGCTTTGGAGAGCAAGGTCAGCCTAAGTCAGACATTTCAAGATATTTGGGAGAAAATGCTACATTAAAAGGGATGAAGAAAACTTGGGTAAGTTTGATTCTAGATCTAATGAAGGTATTCTCCTTGGGTACTCTATGACTACCAAAGCATATAGATTTTACAATAAGAGGATGAAGAGGATTGTAGAAAGTGTGAAAGTGAGGGTTGATGAGAGAATTCATTCTACAAACATTCTAGAAGTAGAAGATGATGAAGATCCAATCCATAGAAATAATGAAGACTTAGAAGCTAATTTTAAGAACGTTGTTACAAAGATTGGCAAGGTATGTACAAAAAAATAATTTTGAAGATCACATTATAGGAGACAAGAATAATGGAATATAGACACAAAGAAATTTTGGAAAGCAAATGAACAAGTATATTTTGCATTGTTATAATAAATTGAACCAAAATCCTATACAAAATCAAGCAAAGAAAAGAGTTGGATAGAAGTCATGAAGGAAGAATTGACTTAGATTGAGAAAATTGAAACTTGGGAAGTGGTTTTGAGACCTAAAGACAAGAATTTTGTAGGTACTAAGTAATTTTTTAGAAACAAAGTGAATGAAGATGAAGAATTGATTTAGAACAAGTCTAGGCTTGTGTGAAAAGGATATGCTCAGGTTGAAGAAATAGAATTTGAAGAGACATTTTCTTTGGTAGTAAGACTAGAGGCAATTAGAATGTTTTTGGCTCTTTTAGCATTCAATAATTTTTAGGTGTATCAAATGAATATGAATTTTGCATTTTTGAATGGTCAATTAGAAGAATAAGTCTACATTGAGTAATCGGATGGATTTTAATGCTTACATAATCTGGATTTTGTATGAAAATTTAAGAAGGCTTTGTATGAGCTTAAATAGGCTCCTAGACCTTGGTATTCTAGGCTAGACAAGTATCTATGAAAATAGGGGTTTTAGAGAGGTGGTGTGGATAAAAATTTGTATATAAAAATAGAAGGTGGCAAGTTGTTGATTGTTGTTTTCTATGTTGATTACATTAGATCTTTCAAGGAAGCAATGATGACATGTGCAAGGAGTTTCGAAATGCAATGCAAAGTGAATTTAAAATGTCAATGCTTGGAGAATTGTCTTTCTTTCTTGGCTTACATATTTCTTAGTTAGATAAAGGCATATTTATTTCTCAAAATTGAAAGGAAAGTAGAGTGCGGAATACGCCTTTCTAATGCTAATCTTCAAGAGAGCAACACAAAAAAAAATTCAAAAATTGAAATTATAGAACATTAAGATGCACAAACATGAATAAAAGAATAGACAACAAAGAACGAATACCAAATTTTATGTGGGAAAACCCTCTTGGGAAAAATACACACACCAAAGTAGAGATCACGTGTATTACAGTAAAACATAAAATACATACAAGTTACAAAGCAATGCTCTTTCAAGTGTTTATTCACATAATGAATCTGGCAGTAGTTTGTTACATTCACTATGATCTTCATACATTCATAATTTTCAATCCAATGAACTACGGTATTCCATACAAACTTCTCAAGCGTCACCAAAAAATTGACGTTCCAACATCCATACCGAACTAAACAATTATTGTCACTTCTATGAAGTTCTATCAGAATGTCAAAGAGACCTAAAACCATTTCTCTCTGAAATCTCATTGTCACACCAATACACCTATTACTTCATCCTATTGGGATGTTAAACGGACGTTGTAGCAACTCCTTTTGATATGGTGAATTCACGTTGACGAAGTTTCATCAAAATGTCAAAGGGACTTCAAAGTGACTCCCTCCAACATGGTGAAGTTTCATCAATGAAGAACCTATCGACATGTTGAAGATATTTCCAAGTGACTCCCTCCAACACCATGAAGTCTCGTCGATGAAGCACTTATCGACATGTTGAAGAGACTACCAAGTGACTCCCTCCGACACCATAAAGTATTTCCAATGAAGAAATTATCGACATGTCAAAGAGACTACTTATTCAAGCCCACCAACATTCATTTGTCTCTACTATGAAGCTTCAGTCGATGCATACTCCAAACACGCCTAGCGATAAGCCAAACACTTATCAGGATGTCGAGAAGACTGGAAACTTCATCCCATCGAAAGTCAAATGTCAATCAGATGAACTTTCGACTGATGCTTGATAAATTCATCTTTAGGGTTCAGAGAACTTCCATACCCATTCCTTTGAACACAAAGATAAGATGTATACATGAAGTCTGAAATTTGATTGCCAAAACCCTTCAAATTTTCTAATTCCTTTCAACTGTATTCAGTAAGCGATAAGCCTAAAGCATGAACTCTAAAACCTGCAAACTTGGCACAAATTTAGCTAATTCTTTTACACCAGTAATTTTGAGACACCCTTTTCTAAACATTCTCCCACTTGACGAAGAACTTATTGGCTCCTTCCAATACTTGAAGTCACTAAATATTCTAGGCCCCAAGGCCCATCAAACTTGTGCACCATTTGAACTTATTCGTGCTCACAGGCTTTGTTAATGCATCAACAACATTCGCTAGAGTATCAACTTTTTCTAGACTAACCTTTCTATCCTCTACCACATCATGAGAAAAGTGGTACTACATGTCAATATGTTTCATCCTAGCATGGAAGGTTGGATTTTTTACCAAAAAAATGGCACTCTAACTGTCATAGCAAATAACAATCTACCTTATATCAAAACCAACATCAAAACACAATCTTCTAAGCCAAACAGCTTCCTTGCAAGTGTGAGTTGCTACCATGTACTTAGCCTCAATACTGGATAAAGTGAATGCAGCCTACTACTTGCTCATCCAGCTAATTGCACCGCCAAATAACATGAATATATATCCTTTGGTGGATCTTTTTCTATCAATGTCCCTTGCCCAATCAAAATCCACATATCCACAAATGCTAATTAACCTCTAAGATCTAGTAGAGTAACCATGATAACATATGGCATACTCATAAGTACCCTTCAAATACCTGAAAACTCTCTTCACAGCATCCCAATGCAGCCTTCCTGGATTAGCCATAAATTGACTAAGCACTCCCACTACTTGGGCAATGTCTAGCCTGGTATAGACCATTGCATACATTAAACTGCCATCAACACTTGCATAAGGCACCCTAGTCATGTCCTCCATCTCAGTAGGATATTTTCGACAATATTCAATAGAAAGTTTCATTCCCTACAACATTGGAACAACTAACTACTTGCAATCCACCATATTAAACCTCTCTAGGACTGAATTTATATACTTTTTCAAGCTGGGCCAAAGTTTTCTATTTCCCCTATCCCTTCTAATTTCCATCCCCAGAATATACCTAGCTGAACCTAGATCCTTCATTTCAAATTATGCTGACAATTGTGACTTCAATTCAGAAATCATACCCTTACTATTCCCCATGAACAACATGTCATCCACATACAAGGAAATAATAAGAAGATAACCATTTTCAATCTTAAAATAAATACAATGGTAAGACTTTGATCTCACAAATCCCAAAGACAACACATAGGTATCAAACTTCTGGTACCACATTCTAGCCAACTGCTTCAAACTATACAGAGATTTCTTTAATTTGAAAACTAGTTTTTCCTTACCTTTTTCAATGAAGTGCTCTAGCTAGGACATGTAAATATTTTCCTTCAAATCACCATGAAGAAACACTATCTTCACATCCATCTGCTCAATCTCTAATTCATATGCAGCTGCAAGTGACAACAAAAATTTGATAGACGTCAACTTAGCTATAGGAGAAAATATTTCTCCATAATCAATCCCCTCCACCTGGGAATATCCTTTCACGAACAACCTTTCTTTATACTTCTCAACACTTGCATCAAGACATATCTTCTTCTTCAACACCCATTTACATCCAACAGGATTTCATCCTTCAAGAAAAGGTACCAGACCCCATGTTTCATTCTTCTTCAAAGATGCCATTTCTTCATTCATGGCTTCCAACTAGGAATCTGAATCAAACATACCCATAGCCTCTCTAATAGTCCTAGCCTCATCAATGTTAGCAATCAAATCATAGGAATAATTGGAATCTAACATAGAATATCCAAACCTTTCTAGTTGTCACTTAGCATGTGTAGACCTCCTCAGAAGTTGAGGCTGAGGTTCTTCATCTTCCTCAAAAATTTCAGAGCTACTTGAGCTCTCCTCACTAACAGGTCCACCAGGAGTGCATAGTTCATCCTTACTAGGTGTAAGAGGAACTTCAAATTCCTCCTTTTCCACTTCTTTCACCTCTGGTTGCAGATCAACTGTACTAGAAGATTTCAGCTCATGAAAGATCACACTTTTGCTATACAACACCTTCTTTGTAATTGGGTTCAAAAGCTTGTAACCTTTCACACCAATTCCATAACCAATGAAGATACACTTTACAGCCTTGTTCTCCAGTTTAGATTTTTTTCACTAGGCACATATGCATACGCCTCATATCCAAAGACTCTAATGTGTCTCAATGAGGGCTTCTTACCAGACCATGCTTCCATAGGTTTCTTGTCCACAAGAGATGAAGTGGGATATCTTTTAATCAAATAACATGTTGTAGCTATAGCCTCAGCCTAGAACTTATATTCTAGACCAAAACTACTCAGCATAGTTCTCACCCTTTCCATCAATGTTCTATTCATCCTTTCTGCAACTCCATTTTGTTGTGGAGTGTAATGAGTTGTTTTATGCCTTTTAATTATGTGGTCCTTACAAAACTTATTGAAATTTGTTAAACAAAAATCACCACCATTATTCATCCTCAAACACTTAATCTTTCTACCAGTTTTATTTTCAACCAAGGTTTTAAATTCCTTAAACCAACTGAAAACTTTAGTTTTACTTTAGAGAAATTAAAAAAAAATCCTTCTCGATTAATCATCTATGAAGAAACAAAATACATAGATTTCGATAATGAAGGAACATTAACTGGACCAAACACATCAACATGAATATAATCCAGAATTCTAGAAGATTTATAAGGACTAGAATAAAATGAAACATGGTGTTGCTTTCTATATATGCAATGTTCGCAAAAATCAAACTCAAGATTACAATCATCAAGCCCTTCAACCATTTATTTTTCAATCCTTTTAAGCTTTTTTCACTAATGTTTCCAAGCCTTTGATGCCACAAAATTGTTTTCTCTAGTAGGAGCTTCATCTCCAAAGAGTTTGTACCCTCATGAACAACACCTCCTTTCTCTACATGATCAAATTTACTTGACTTTGCAAAACCACTATTACACTATATTGCACATGCATCCAACTTATATAGAGTTCCAATTCGTGCACCCTTAGCCATTACCATAGAGCCTCTAGTCATTCTACAAACACCATTCAAGAAAGATATGTGCACACCAACATTATTTAGATTACTTACAAAAGGTAAATTTCAAGCTAGACCTAGTATATGCATCACATCATAGATTCCCTTCACTCTTCCATCAAGAAACTAAATGTTGATTCTTCCATAGCCAACAATCTCCAAGTGAGAATCATCACCCAGATACACCCTTCCGCCAACATACTTTTCATACATCAAGAACCAACCTCTATGAGAGTTCATGTGAAAGGGAACACCTAAGTTAATAAGCCAAACATCTTCTTATTCCTAAGTTGCCAAGGCTGCTATGAAGGCATTTGCATCGCTCTGAGAAGATTCATTTTTTGAAAAACTATTTTTCTTTTTCTTCTTCTCCTCTTTACAATATTTCTAAATGTGTCGAGTCTGCCCACAATTATAGCATTTCACCTTGGACTTTTTACCAAGAGACTTTTATCTCCCTTCTAACTTGGATTTAGACTTCTTTTCTTTCTTCTTTCCTTTCACCTATGATCTACCTCGAATAGTAAGGGTCTCCTTGGCCATCTCAGAAGACTTCCTTTGCATTTCCTCTAATGGAAACAAAGCAACCACACATTCCATCTTGAAAGTGGTTTTTGTACTCCCAATATCCATTACCAGGTGATCCCATGTGTCAGGCAACGAACACAATAGGAGCATGCAACAATCCTCATCATCTATCTTCACACCAACAGACCCCAACTAAGCAATGATCATGTTAAATGCATTCAAATGATCTACAATAGATGCTCCTTCCTCCATCTTCAAAGAATACAACTTCTTCCTCAAATAACTTATTTACCAAATATTTCCCCTAATAAATGTCACCAAGCTTCTTCCACAAAAGTTTTGTTATCTTCTCTTCATGGAAGTTCAAGAGAAATGAATCGACCAAGGACAGTCTGATCAGACCCTTGGCTTTCTGTCCCATTGCATCCCAATCATCTTGTGAGGTTGTTGATGGTTTGTTAGAGGCACTACATCCCATAACTCTCGGTCTACAAGCAAGTATTCCATTGTGAGTTTCCACAACTCAAAATTTCCACCGTTGAACTTCTCAATCTCTATTCTTTCGGATGTGCTCGCCATCTAAAATATACAATAATTTATAAACTATATTTCTCTACAAAACTCTCACTAAACAATATCAGCACAAAAAACCCATCTTACCTACAAGGACAACAAATCTGGCCAAGCTCTAATACCAACCGAAAGGAAAGAAGAGTGTGGAATATGCCTTCCTAATGCTAATCTTCAGGAGAGACACAATTTTTTTCAAAACTTGCAATTACAAAATATTAAGATGCACATACATGAATAATAGAATGGACAACAAAGAATGAATACCAAATGTTATGTGGGAAACCCTCTCCGGAAAAAACCCACACACCAAAGCAGAGATCTCTTGTGTTAGAGTAAAACATAAATTACATACAAGTTATAGAGCAATGCTCTTTCAGGTGTTTATTCATAGAATGAATCTGATAGGAGTTCGTTACATTCACTTTGGCCTTCATACATTTGTAATTTCCAATCCAATGCACTATGACATTCTATACAAACTTCTCAAGTGTCACTAAAAAACTAACATTCCAACTTCCAATATCGAACCGAACAGTTATCGTCACTTCTACAAAGTTCTATTGGAATGTCGAAGAGACTCAAAACCATGTCTCTTTGCATTCTCATTGTCACCCTGATATGCCTATCGCTCCATCCTATCGAGATGTTGAAGGGATGATGTAGCAACTCCTTCCAATATGGAGAAGTCATGTGAATGAAGTCTCATCAAAATGTCGAAGGGAATTCCAAGTGACTCCCTCTGACATGGTGAAGTCCCACCAATGAAGCAACTATCGGCATGTCAAAGAGATTTCCAAGTGACTCCCTCTGACATCGTGAAGTCTCATTGATTAAGCACTTATCAGCATGTCGAAGAGATTGCCAAGTGACTCCCTCCAACACCATGAAGTCTTGTCGATGAACTTATTGACATGTTGAAGAGATTGCTCATTCAACCCCACCAACATTCACTTGTCTCTATGATGAAGCTTCAGCTAATGCATACTCCAAATGCACCTAGCAATAAGCCAAGAACTTATCAGGATTTTGAGAATACTGGAAACTTTTCCCCACCAAAACCCAACTATCAATCCGATGAACTTTCAGTCAATGCCTAATAAAGTCATCTTTTGGGTTCAAAGAACTTCCATACCCATTCCTTTGAACACAAAGATAAGATGTATACACGAAGTCTGAAGTTTGATTGTTGAAACCATTCAAATTTTCTAAGTCCTTTCAACTATATTCGATAAGCAACAAGCCCAAAGCCCGAACTCTGAAACTTGCAAACTTGGCACAAATTTAGCTAAGTCTTTTACACTAGTAAGTTTGAGACACAATTTTCTCAACAAAAACAAGTATATAAAGGAGATTTTGAGAAATTTTAGGATTGAATAATGTAAACCAGTATGTACACCTATGGTTATTCAATGTAAGTTAAGGATAATGAATTTTCTCTAACAGACTAGACCTAGTATAGATCCATGATTGGCAATTTATTATACATGGTTGCATCTAGACCAGATATAATGTAGGTAGTTGGAATAGTAGCTAGATTTCAGGTAGAACCTAAGGAAACTCATGTCAAAGTTGTAAAGAGAATATTCAGATATCTAAAAGCTACAATGAATTTTGATTTGTGGTCTCCTAATAGTGGAAATCTCACTCTGACTGCATACACAAATGTAGATTGGGTAAGAAGCATAAATGAACAGAAGAGTACAAGTGATGGAGCATTCTTTCTTAGTGATAGTCTTATATCATGGCTGACCAAGAAACAAGATTTGGTTTCTTTATTTACCACAGAAACAAATACATTGCGAAAAATTCATGTTGCACTTAGGTGCTATGGATGAAATAGAACTTGAAGGAGATGAAGTTTGAGTTTGATGAACCTATTTCCATTCTTTGTGTTAATACCAATGCTATTAACATCTAAAAGAATCCAGTAATGTATTCAAGGACAAAGCATATTGTAATCAATATCATTTTATGCGGGAGAAAGTTGCAGAAAAGGAAGCAAAATTGGAGTATGTTGAAACTAAGGAATAGGTAGTAGACATTTTCAAAAAACTGCTTCCTAAGGAGAATTTTGAGTTTCTTCGAAAGAAGTTGGGATTTGTTGCTCCCTTCTCTTGAATCAAGAGGAAGTATAGGTTGAGGGAGAGCTTAGTCTCCCTACTGCAAGAAGGCTTGGTGGTCTTGTAGAATGTTTTAGAAGAAGTATGGTATGGAATCAAGGAGGATTTTATTAGGGAAATAATTTTTTTGGATTGGGTAGAGTACCATAAATGCAAAGGGGGGGTGTTGACCTTTTCCATTGATGTCAAAGGGGGAGAAGTGGAACTCAAAATGCTATATACTCTAAGGAAAGAAATAAAAACTCTATGGGGAGAAGACACAAATTTGTCGTGTGTGGCCACCATTTTTCTTTTTTCCATCAATGACAAAGGGGGAGATTGTTGAACAAAGGTTTTCATTGATGCCAAAAGGTGTGTAAAAGGTGTGTATGTTTGCCAAAGGAGATATGATCACAATGGCACTATCTTTTTAGGAGTTATACTATCACACCTATCTATGTTGGTAATTGTATTGTCATATCATTTTGAGTTGCATAAGTATACATTGCTAGCTATATTTATAAAAGAAGTTGAGTGTCTATACTCTGAAAGTATGTATCAAGAGATATGTGTGACCATTGTATGCTTGCAATATCATGCCTACATCTTTTCACTATGATAGAAGTAATCTAGAATTTTGTTCCATAATGTTTCAGTTTAGTTTTTCAAGGTAGAGAGATATCTATGGTAAAACAATTATGTTTGGTATTCCTTTCTGAAGGTGAGTTTATCTCTGTGGTTTGAGAGGAGATAATGTCTACACATGTTTTATCATATTCTAGTGTTTCTAGAAGATATGTTCAACATGCAAAAATATTGAAGTAACATAAGGCTCTTTGTGCTTGTATGTCAACCAGTTGGTGTTCAAGAAGTTTGTGATAATAGCTAGTAGTGTGCAGCATTCAAAGTTAGTGTGAGGATTCAAGATATGACCTCATTAAGGTATCCATGGAAGCACATGACATCAAGTTCTTTTGGAGGTAGCAGATTTATTTTTGGACCAACTTGTTACATATTTCATAAAATTTGAATTTAGGTCCACCTTATGTCATCCTAGTTATTTGTGGACCCCTAACTGACATGGAGGAATTTTGTATGCAATTCCTTATATAAAGCCATACATTTTTATAAATGCATAATCTGAAGAATAATTGAAGAGAATGTGGTGAGTGAATATAAAAGAAGATGATTATGTAAGCTAGTGTTATTCAATTTGAAGCATCTCAATCAGTGTGCGTCATTATCAAAATATCATAAGAGGTGTGGAAGAGAGTCTGAACCTAATTCATAAAGTGTTTGAGATGTATTAGCTACGTTGAAGATCTACAAACTTTATCATTGTATTTTTGTAGGACTAATGTTCTACTTGTAGAGTTGGTTCTCATTTTATTGTATTGGGGATTGGTGTCTTCGGTAGGTTGGTTCCTACAAGTACAATGGGGGATTGGTATCTCTGGTAGGTTTGTTCCTACTACATATTGTAAAGTTCATTTTATTTGTGGGGCTAGATTTTGACAATAGATCCAAGCAGTTATTCTCACCATGGTTTTTCCCATCTTAGGTTTCCAGGTATATTTGGTGTTCTCTTCTATGGATTTGTATGTTTATGTTAAGTACTTGATTAGTAGTAGTGAAGATTCAAGTTTCATTTTCATATATTTATGTTGAAGTTAAGAGTTTTAAATTAATTAGATCTATTGATTCACACCCCCCCCCCTTCTCAATATATTGTGTTCCCTTCAAGGTACATCCACAATTGGAAGGTAAGTATTATTAGAAGGTCCATGACTATACTTAGTAAAGTAACATGTCACCTAATTCTTTCTAGAGGTCACTTTTGCATATATTTTTATCCAATTTAGTTATATCACTTTTGGGATGCTCCATCCATTTAGAATTTATAACTTTCTTGCAACCTTCTATGTCTTTATTGAAACTCCTCTCTGCGTATTTCATCTTAATCAACCCCACGTTCTTCTAAAATGGGATGTGAAAAGTATATTCAATGGAATTAGTATTCAAGTCAATTAACACTCTTCCTTCAACCATGATTACCTTATTTTTACATCATAATTTCTAGCACACTCCATTACTAATTCAAGACACTAGGAATTGTGTCACCTTATCCAGCCCATTCTTTACTATCATTTTAGATCCCTACTGATAGTGTTTGTACTAGCCATCCACTATCTAAAGTCATCTACATTGATGTGTCTTTGATATGTATCTAAATTTTCCCCCATTTGGAGGTGATATAGGTTTTTGGTATGATTTCTTTAAACTTGTACTTCATTTTCTTGGCCTTAGAATTCATTACCCCATATAGCACAAAAGTATAAAATATATTTATTATTTAACTAGTTGAAACCGTCAAATTTAGGCTCTCCAAAACTTAGAAATCTTATTTTTCATGATTAGCAAAGGAGATTTACATCAGAAGTGTAATTCTAAAGTTTTAGGATCATGTTGAATTGGCCATCAAAATTTTGCAAGATTTATGGAAAATGCATCTTCAAGTGCAACTTAATTTTTAGTTTTGATATTATATCCCACATGAGACTTCCACAAGCTTCCTTGTAATCGATTCTAGTCTCATTCATTTTAAGGGTCTTTATCAAAGTTCAAATGAGAAGTGAAGTATAATGTACATATGCATTTTTTGAATATCTAGAAAAACCATAAAAATACCATCAACTACCATAGTGGACACATTGTAGGAAATTGGTTTTCATTAGGACATGACAACACCATTATCTCTTAGGGTGCAACCTAGAGCATCATCATATGTTTTTTCTATTTTATTTTAAAAATAGGGTTTTGTCTACCCTTTTTCCCTTACTTTGCATTTAACTATTCAAATCTAAAATGTCTTGATAGATTTACATCTAAATTTGATCTGAACAAAATTGTTTAACAAGAATTTTTCAATTTCATGCCATTTTAACAAAAAGAAATTAGGGTATAATTTTTGAATTAATAGAATTTATTTGATTTATCCAAAGGAATCACTTATGGAAGTCATAGGTTCAACTAAACTTACTTCCTTGTTCTATCTATTCCTATGTACTTTCCTATGTTGCAAAAATGGAAACCACACATTCTTTCTTTACTACTATATTGGTCATTAAAACTTGCAAATCTCTTGATTTCACTTTTAAATAATGTTTATCTATTGATAAAATCATTAATATTGAACTTATATATTAATATTAATGACATAATTCAATAGTATTTAATGCAATAGGGAGATAGTGTTGGAGTAAATAGGAAAATCACCTAATAGTTAATTAATCATTAATTAGCTATTAGGCCCCTTTTACTTTATTGCAAATAAGCTAAAATTAGGAGTTCATTTTCTATATTTAGGTCATATTTTCTCATAGCATAAAATTAGGACACTTTGCATGATCTAACTTAATCCTCACCTAGGGTTTCATCTAGTGTTTTATTTTATTTTATTTTATAAGCATTCAATTATATATTGTTGTGTGATCGAAAATATGTGTATTAAAATGAAATAAATACTATTCAAGCACACTAATGAAACTTTAAATCAAAGGAAAAGTGATTAAACAAAGTAAAGCAAACTCTCAATGCAGCAGCTCCTTTGAAGACGTCACATTGTCCTCTATCTCCAGTATTTTTGCTAAAGCTCTCTGATTTATATGCTAAGCTCCACAAAATGACTACTAAAGAACAAGATTTAAAAATAAATGTGATGCTATACTAAGATGCAAGATTTTGAAAGTTGATAATGGAGGAATGTTGGTTGTTCACTTCAGTAGCATAACAACTTGATATGATGACAAATGGAGAATGATAAGAACGAATGAAAGATTAAGGAATGATTTTGGCAGAATGCAGATGTCTGAAGAAGATCCCATCCAAATGGCTTGTGAAAGGTTAGATTTATAGAGTTTTCGAAAGGATTCGATTGGCTGATTCGATCGATGGCCCAGATTAAGCTTGTTCGAATGGACGGTGGCAGATTTCGAAAGTGGAAGAGAAGATGGAAGGTTTCCTTTTTCCGTCAATTTTCGTCATTGAGTTTTGAAGGGAAACTTCCATTTCGAAGCGCGAGTCAAGAATTTGGAAGGGTGAGTTGAGAGTGAGTTACAATTAAATAAAATATATTTATTTAATTTGGAAGTGAAGAAGAAAATGGAAACCCACATAATTAAATAAATTATTTAATTATGTTTTTAAAAATGAAATTAGGGTGAGGAAAATATTAAATAAAATATTTAATATTTAAATTGAATATGGGATGGATAATATTCCATTATTTCAATATTCAAAAATATTCAAACTCTAGAATAGGATAATAATTAAATATAAATAAATTATAAAAATTTATTTAATTTAATCAAGCAAAAGGTGGAAATGTTAGTAATTAAATAAAATTATTTATTTAATTTAAGGTAGAAGAATTTAGAAGATGAACAATATAAATAAATAATTAAATTTATTTATATGTAGATGAAATTAGAGGAATGAATTAAATAAATTATATTTAATTAATTAACAAGCTTAATCATGACCATTTTTAGACGTATACAATTGTAATACAAGTTATTCAATAAATTCAATACATAAGCCATGAATATATTTTTGGATCAAATCTCTTCTCATGGTTGCATATAAAATCAATTTATTTTTCTCTCCATGTGATAGATGTTTTGGTCAAGCATGTGATTTATGGGAGCTTTGGGGTTCACTATCAACTCTAACTTGGTATCAAAATACCAAATTTGTAACTTCCTATCCAAATTTTGAGAGATCTACCCTTGAGGGAAAAATCAACTCATCCTAGACAAAACAAGCATCACTATTGAGTCCAAAATAGCCAAAAACTCTAAGATCACCTATCTAAACACTAAAATTTGAGCGATTGAAAAAATAAAATAAAAATAGCAAGTCTACATTTTGAGGCATAAATTTCATACAACTGTACAAATCCATACATTATCGTACCAATATCCTTCATTAATCTTGCACTCACTTGCTCACTAGTCAAAAAGGTATAATCATACTATGAACTATTTTTAATATTTTTTAATTTTAAATTAAAAAGGGGTTCTTTTAGGATTGTTATGGTACAACATACCCTACATAATCTCACCTACTAGTCCATACAATAGGTTCACTATCATTTTAGCAACAGTCGGCCATAATTTTTTAACAACATCCTATTAATTTTCAGAGATTGGTATGTCTTACCGACAAAACAATGAACGATGATAGCATAAAATTCCCCAATGACAACACCTTCTCCATCCACAATCAATGTTAGAAATCCTAACTCTGGTGAAACCAATTTTTTTTGGCATATTTGCATGATTCTATGAATATTTTGTGCACACAAAATATATATCAATGACCTTTCAACATATTCTGATGATCAACCTTTGCTCAAGAAATTTGGATTATTTTTCGATAATGGAATATTTCAATATGGATAAGAATATTTTTTCCTGTAATTTCTAATTTCATCCCTGTACCTTGCATGAGCTCGTTGACCCCTTCAATCATGCCTAATAGGAGGTTTTTTTTTTGTCTATAACTCGGGATTACTGTGTTGAGATTTAGTAAACTAGATATCATCTGAAAGCTAATTGCATGTACTTTATAGTGGTGTGGGTATCATCATCAAATTTTACTACTAGTATATTTAATCATCTATTAAAGTCAAATTATCATTTTTGAGTTTCAAGCTCACAAAATTTTTGCATTGGTTTCAATGTTTTTGCATTTGTTTTCGGTATATTCAAATTTTTGAAACAAGTAATGTGTGGCATTAAAATTTCATCTACTCTTGTGTCTGCCTTATTTTGCTTGGTTTTAGGATGAAGGGTAATAAATCTAAACAAATTAAAGAGGATGGTAGAGATTTGGAGCAAAGCTTTAACTTGGTCAAAGCTCCTCTTTTCATGCAAGAAGATCATGTACTTACCTTGCCAAAGAAAGCAGAAAAGATGAAAGTTAAAGTTTTCATTTCCAAACAACATAAAGAACCATCCATGGAAGAGTAACGGTTGGGCCATGCTAATCAAAAGCAGTTATTTACTCTGTAATATATATTATCTTTTTAATGAATCCAAGTTACAAATGTGATGCTTGGGCAAATTTTGATTTTGTTCTGATGCACTTGGTTTGTTTGAGTCTTTCTACTTTGAAGGCATGTGGCTATGTTGTCTCAGGATTGATGTTAATTATGAAACTATGTGTGTTATATCGAAAACTTATTATCCCCACACACTTTGCACTAAAGTTTGAGAGACCCATGGAGACCCTCATATCTCTCCACTCCTAGAGAATCCTACTAAAATTTCTCATTCTCCTTGACAATGTAAATTTCATACCATTTTATGATGATAATTTAGAGGATTTTGAGTATATCACAGGTGCTGCATGTTCCAATGGTTTAGAGGATTTTCACCTTATTCCCACTCTTTATATCGAGAAACAATCCCATATTCTATTATTCTTGATCAGCTTGGGGTCATTTATGGCCCCTATTGATTTGGTGTAATAAGTCATTCATCCTCTTCTAGACATAGCTACTTGGCATTTGAATCTTTTAGACATATCATCATTGTTTGTGGAGTCTCATATTGAAAATTTGGAGTATTATTTTAAGGAAATCCATCTCCTCTTTCATGAAAACCACATCATCGTTGTTATCCCACCATCATCATTATCTTTGGAGCTTGTTCTACATCAAATATTCACATTATTTTGGATTCAAATCATCTCATTATGATATGTGGATGTTTGATTAGTTTCTAGAGACACACAACATTTGGATTTGGATTCCATGTTTATCTAGCTTATGGGAATGAATTCTCCAATTACCAATGGATTTTTTTCTTCAGTTGCTTCTTTATGGGGGATCCATATCCCCATTTTATCTCTCCTATTAGGGGAAGTTCATTATAATTATATGCCACAAGTAGTCCTTGGGGGGTCATATCAAGCCGTCCTTTCCTTCTTTCATGAGTGCATCTATTTTATTTTCTCTTTTGAAGAGGATTTTTTTTCCCATGAGGTTTTCTTCTTTTCTCTAGTTATGAGAGATTCATGTTTTTTACATGGGAATCTCATTAGACCTTGTAGTCAAGACCCATCCATACATCCATTATTACATTCGTCATTAGGGTTTTATCTTATCGCTAAGTTTAACTTAAGGGGGATGTTAGAGTAAATCGGAAAATTACCTAATAATTAATAAATTATTAAGTCCCTTTTAATTTATTATACTTAAGCTAAATTATGAGTACTTTTTCTATATTTAGGTCATGTTTTCTCATATTATAAGAGGAGGACACCTTTTTTGATCAAAATGAATCCTCACCTAGGATTTCATCTAGAGTTTTCTTTTTCTTTTATAAGCATTCATTTGTACATTGTAATCCAAGTTATTCAATCAATTCAATACATAATCCCTCATTCATTTTTGGATCAGATCTCTTCTCATGGTTTCATAGAAAATAAGTTGCTTTCTCTCACCATGTGATAGGTGTTTTAGTTGGGGGTAAGTTTTGGGAGTTATGGGATTCACTATCAACTCCAACTAGTAGGAAAGTAATTAATTATTTGGCATATTAGACTCTTACAAACAAAAATTGAAGTACAACTGTAAGAAAGGTTGCATAAAAATTATATATGCAACATGCACTTCCTCATGTAAAATCCACGATCTCTAAGATTTATTATTATTACCTTTTTGTAGAAATTTTACCTTCAAGTGCAATAACTTGGTATAAACATATACTGATTTTCATGAATATGTTCAACAAGGAAGTTATGAACAAAAGTTCCCCAAAAAAGATCTTTTACAAGTCTATTTGTATTGAAGTTGAAAGCATGTTTAAATGGGCTTCAAGTTTCCACAAAGCTAACCTCTTCATTATTCCCTAATTTTTTTGAATATGTTGTGGATATTTATATTGGAACAAGAAACTTTCAGCACAAGGTAATAAAGTTCAATTGAGCATCAATTTTCCATAACGTGGCTATGAATCATTTATTACCATTTTATGCATTGTGGGATTGAAATTTTCATTAGATCGTGGAATATTAGGATGTGCAAATAGGAGGGTGAAATCTACTCTTGAATTTATTTCTTGTGTTTAAACCTTTTTAAAAACTTCCAAAAAATACAAGATAATTTTAAATGTTCTATCTAGGCAAGATGAAATTCTATCATGAAAATCAAGCACTTTCTAAAATTGGCCAAAGGAAAAAAAAAAAGATTGGAATTTATTGAATACTAACCTAAACCTAAGAAAAAAGAGGGGTCCTTATTTTACTAAGAGAAAATGGAGTGTTTCGTGAGATACACAACACAATCCTTGGATCCTAATGTACAATATTCATATAAAATTGGCTTGAATGACACCACAAAAGAAACATATTCTTTAGAGACAACCATAGCTCAAGAAATGGGTTATGAAGGTGGTGGTTTGGGGTTGAAAAGATAAGGCATTATTTTTATACTAACACTGGTAGGCACTATAAAACCTCATGATTTGATAGACCTTGAAATTAATAGGCATGCCCAAGGACATGTAACCCTGGGTAGTACAATTAAATTTGTTCCAACTTCAAATTATCAATGTGAGATAAAATCACAACTAGTACCACAATGATCTTTAATTTCTCAAGATTTAATTCATAAAGGAGATGGTGAATAATTTAGTGGTCTAGTCATGATGGTATAGTTAGTATTAATGGCCAAATTTTGGTACAAAAAAAATATATAAAAGAGGTCAATAAAAATAAATATTGTAGAGAATCTCAACAAATAAGGTCATGAGAAGAGGTGAAACAATATTATGATATTTCCAAATATCTCCACTCCCACCTTAAATGAATTATTTACAATAGGAACCACTTCTATTGTTGAATAGGACAATAATGGTCAATCTTCACCCTCAAAAATAGAAATACCCTCACCACTATAAATAACCATTCTCCATTCAAGAATACAATTGTGTTTGTATTCCTAGGTGTTGATTATAAAGTTGAGATAAATAATAAAGTAGAAAATATAAAAGAAACAAGAATAAAGTGTTAGATATTGTAGTTACTATAACTTTAGAGCCTATAGGAACCAATGTATTACCTACATATGACCCAAATAAAGAAACTATAGAGTACATTTTTGTTGTGCCCAAAATTAAAAAATATACCAAAGGATTGAACACATCACTCTAACTATGAAGTAAGCACTATTCAAGTGGATTTTAGTGCAATAAAAAGTTTAGAAAAAAAACAATGTATAAAAAAGGAACATTTATGTGATATATGCATCACTGCTAAAGTCGAACAAAGAAAAATAGGTTGCAAATTCATATAGAAAAGTTATAAGTAGACCTAGAAAATGAGAAAGAAAAGAGGAAAGTAATAGATAACAAGAGCATTAAATTAGAGAAAAGGGTAAAAATATATGTCTCTACATATATAACTAGAAGTAATGTAAATGAAAAAATAGAGATGGAATTAAATAAATTGAAGCAAAGGTTAGATTAAAGCACAATGAATTATGATAATAAAATTCAAAATAATTACAAAAAAGATGATAGAAGCCAATTCCTTAGTAAAGATAATGATGGAGGAGCATCAGGGGTGAAGAGAAATCATGCACAACCAAAAAAATAATTTTATTTTATTTTTTCTTCTTTCAATTTTGGTGTGTTGTTGGTCTTGTAGGCATGTGATTTTTCTCCTTCTTCCTTTCTACAGCGCTTTCAAATGGGACCCCTTTCCTTTCATTATTGTTTGGCATGAAATTCAAATATTATGCCAATGCATTTGGTGTAAATTTAAATTACACATGGGAAACAAAGTCACATGCCCAGGATGGGAGAATGCTATTTTATTATTTTGTAACTCTTGTTATTAAATAAAATAATGTGAATAAATTATTTCCAGGTAGTGCCTAGCGCCTAGGAGTGCAGGTGCAAGAAGAAACTAGAAAATGTCAATTTGGGAAAATAATTCAAAATTTTCTAGGAGAAAAATCAAGATGGAAAATGCATGATTCCCACACCTAGAAGAGAGTGGAGAGAGTTGTTTATTGATAGATTTGGATAAGGAAATCCCAATGCCTAGTCAGGGAGAGTTGTTGGCAGTGATGAGCAAAGAAAGAGAAAAGGAAAAAGAAAGCAAGAAAGAGGAAGAATGTTGCCTAGGTGCCTAAATCTCCATGTCCAAGAATTTTTTAAGATATTTTTTCTCCCTACGGATTGCATTTTTGAAGATTTGAAGTTAATTTTTGGTGTTTCTCCAAATTCTTGCTTGTAGAAGTTTGCATAAAAACTTGGAGTTTTACCTTGTAGATGCTAGTTGTTGTAGATGAATCTTTCAAAATGAGATAGCATGTTTAATTTTTAGATTTGTAATGTTCCTGAATTTATTTATTAGCAATTTAAAAAAATCTTGTGTTGGTGTTTCATTTTAATATTGCAATATAGTGTTGATTTTGTGAAGCCAAGGTTGAAATAATTGGTAAACCCATAGGTTTCTCAATTGTTTACTTGCATCAATTGGTATTAGAGTGGGCTTGTAGAATTTTGAAGAGTGAATGACAAATAGAGGATAGGGTAGAGGAAGAGCTCCACGAGGAGAAGAAAATCCAGCAATCATGGAGATGCTAAGTGTAACCACAACAAGGTTGGAGTCCATAGAAACTTCTCAAAGAAGAGGGGTTCATGTTGAAGATGTTAGTGAAGGTGAGGAAGAAATTCTAGAGGTTGTAGTAATGCAAGGAGAAGATGCACATGAAGAGAGAATATTGCAAGTGTTGTCTAAGCTTGGGAGTAAACCAAGGATGGATCCACCAAGTTACAATGGGAGTTTGAATCCATAGGAGCTTATTGACTAGATTTCAGAAATAGACAAGTACTTTGATTCAAAGACCATTGAAGAAAAAAAGAAAGAAAAATATGCTTGCACCAAGTTGAAGGGTCATGCATCCTATGGTGGGAACAAGTGTAGATTGAGAGTCAAAGGAAGGGAAAAGAAAAGATAACAACTTGGGAGAACATGGTTTACAAAATTCAATAAAAAATTCTTGCTTGTAGACTACCATATTAGTTTGATCAAGAAGCTACAAGATCTTAGGCAAAAGGAATTAAATTTCATGGAGTACACAAAGGAATTTTACAAGCTAAGCATACATGTTGGGCATGTTGAAGATGATTAGGAACAAGTAGCAAGATATGTGAATGGATTGAGGATTAAAATCCAAGATGAGATTAGCATGGTCATGATAAGGACTGTAGAAGAAGCCTATCAATATGCTCTTGTAATGGCGCAAATTTGCACCCTAAGAAAATTCCCCATTTAATTTTCCCTACCTTAGAAAATATAAACTGATGATGTAAAATCCACTACCACCACCTTGTTCATTCCACCTGGCCACATATTTTTGCATTGGTGGAGGAATTTTTTTCAAGGACACATGTGCGTCGCACACTGCACTGTTGTCCTGACAAGATTCCTACCTCTAGGATCTGCAAAAATAGTAAATTTTCCATTGGTGAAGAGTAACATTCCCTATATCCATTGACCGACAAAATTTGACCTCTTCCCTCCATTTTTCTAATTCAAACTGACTTTTCATCCCAATTATTTCACTCTTGCATGCTCTTTATAACATTCTAACACTTCATTCTCTCATTCTCTCACTTCTCACACTCTTGCTTCACTCTACACCATTGTTCTTCTTGTTGCAAGCTCCTCATTTGGCTCCAATAGTGTACTCTCATTGCAACACCACTCTCATTGTAGGATCATCAAGCTTCATCTTCTTTATGTGGTGTGTCACTTTATTCCTTCTACTATTGGCCTTGAGAGCTCTTAGTTGGGAAGGTAACTTTATGTCTTTCTATTTGGTTGCATCATCATGTTTATTGGATAAAATTTTA
This sequence comes from Sequoia sempervirens, assembly GCA_007258455.2. Lineage (NCBI taxonomy): Eukaryota > Viridiplantae > Streptophyta > Pinopsida > Cupressales > Cupressaceae > Sequoia > Sequoia sempervirens. Next base: position 262,423,440 of record VDFB02000008.1, on the reverse strand, counting down.
GTTGTTTTTTCTTTCTATCTAGTTGCACTATTTCCTTTCTACTTTCTTTATTGATTTCCATATCTTGTGGCATCTTAGCTATCTGTGGAGGTGGGAACACCAAAACGAGGATTTTATTGAGAAAAACCTTAAACATAGCCCAACATTTTTCTCATTTCTATGTTTATAGGCATGTTCACCTGGAGCTAATTAAATAATCAAGTCATGGGAAGCATGGTACCCATTTTGTATCCTCTCTTCATCATTTATAGATTAATTCATTTTGAATAGTTTCCTTTCAAGTACTTTGATTTCTACATTTTCCATACTTTTTGTCAAACTACAAAACATAACCAATTAGATAGTTAGTAGGCTCATAGTGTTTTCTCTTTTCTTTTTGAACCTTTGTCTATATAGGACACCAACATATCCCTAAGACATCAGTGTGCCATGCTATAGTTTGAGATCTGTGTTGTCTCCCTTAGACGGTGAGTTGTTCAGGTAGCATACTAGAGCCTCTATAGCTGGCTCTTCTAATTTTGTAAACACCTAGTTTTAGCAGAAGGAAAGTGATGTGTTGCTTTCCTTTCCTTTTCAACCTTGGTCTTTTTCCTTTCCAAACCTGTATAGTCAACCTAAGGTATTTTAGGGTAATCTGTTCCTTGGGACTATTCCATGACCTGGAGTCCCAAGGGTGACAGATGACCCCCCTACTCTACATTTTGGTGAACCTGACATGAACATCTATGTTTCATTTCTTAGTATCGAGGAACCTTCTCTCATGTCCTAGGCATGTTGTAAATTCACATGTTGCAAGGTGAGTAGCCTTGCAACTCAATCTATGAGCCCTAGTTATGTAGTTAGAAGGGATCTTGGATATTTTGAAGTAGAATTCAAATAGGTCATTATCTAATTTCTCAATCCGTTGAGTCCTCTAAGTTAGTGCCATCAAGATACATGAACATGGTCTCATTCTCACAAATTCCTCCTACCTAGTTTGCGAGTGCATCACCTGACATAACATTTACCTTGCAAGACATGCCTATGAATAAGAAGCCTTCTCCCTTGCACATTCCCACTTGTATCAATGGAAAAATTGTGATTGGAGTCCTAGTTGACTTGACAAGATCAGTAATTTTATAACTGAAGAAGCTCTATTTATAAACACTTTTCACGGGGAGGAATATGAAGAATCAAAGGCCACTATCTGTACACATGATGGACTCTTCACCCCTCCTCTTGGATATATTTCTCTTTTGGTCTTGGTAGGACCCAAGGCCATTGATAAATCATTTTTCATAGTCTTTGGTCTCCATGAATGGTGTCCCTTTGATGGTTCATAAGTGTCTCAAAATCTTGCATGAGGTCTTTATGCATTTAGTGTATGACATCGGTTATAAACCATCAATGTTGTGTGGGGGATTTTCATTGGACCATTTTTGGCCCCCTCTAATTGAAGCTCTCCCTCCCAAGGGGTATCTTTTGTATCGTGCTTATGTTAAGTATAAGACTGGGGTAAGGCGCAAAAAATGAGCTATCTAGTGTCTCCCTATGCTATTTCCATGAAAGGCTCCATGATTGCACAACAATAAGCTACCTCCTCCTCCTACAAAAAGGGGAAGGGGAAGCTTGCTCACCCCCAAGGGCCTTCCTCTTCTATGTCCTCTACTCCATCCTCTTTTTCTTCCCTCCTTGCTATGGTTTCTTCAACTCCGCCCATGCCTCGTATGGGAAGCCTAATGGTGCCCACTTGTTGAAAAGCTAAGTGTCAAGTTTTTGAACTTCCTATCTTACCCATGGTTCCTAGACCCATTGTCTATAGAAAGGGAAAAGTTCATCATGGGTATGTTCATGTTTCTTGGCCTCTATGGACTCCTATCGCTCTTCCTCCTGCCCCTCCAATGGTGAGTGGGAAGAGGCCCACTACTGAGGCACTTGTATCTACTTCTCCACTTACTACTATCTCCACTCCTGTGCTCCCTAATCTTGCTCCTATCCAAGAGGTTGTTCCTCCACTAGGCATGGATGTGGAGGAAAATCCTCTGATAAAACAAGAAACTACCATTTCTTCTCAAGCTACAACTTCTAGAAACCAAAGCGGACATAATCAGCTTGTGCATGAGTGCAATTGCAGGAGGAAAGCTTTGGCTGTAGAACAAGCTACCTCACAAAAGGTAGAGGGGGAGACAGTAGCTCTTATTTATGTATATTCTTTTGCTATGTCTCTTCCTTCTACTCCTTCTGTCTAAATTATGATCACCTCATTCTACTTCTGACTCCCCTGATGGGTGATAATGATCCTCACCCCAAAAGGATGCAAGTCTTCATCGCTCCTTCCATAGAGCCTCCTCTTTTGATGTCCCTCTTAGAAATCCCTCCCTTTTCTCAACCCATAGACATGTTGAACATAATAGTGGTGTCTGTTGTGGCTATTTCTTCTCCCTCCTCCACCTCTGCTTCCTCTGTGGGGATCCAACATCCTTCGCTGAAGTGTAAGCTAGAGAATGACCTCACTTTGAGTGGTGGTCGAAAGAAGGGTTTTCCTTCCTTGGGAGCTAGTCCTATTTTTGCTTGCAACATTCTTGTGATGGAGGAAACCCTTGCATCCCCTGAGTTTGTCACTGCCCCTTTTGATGAGGTCAGTAGTGGATCTTAGGTTCGTCCTTCTTCTCCCACCTAGTTAACACATGGCACTCCAGTGAAGTGCATGTTTAACTTAGTGGATGATATCTCAACTCTATCCTTGATCTTTGTAAGATCGATGGCCCTTACCTCACAAGAGCTCAATGAAGAAGACATTGAGGGGCCTTTTTCCTTGGCCCTTGTTGGAGGAGATTTAGAGGGTATTTCCCTCACTATACCACCCTTGCAGGCCCATCCTCCCTCCTCCTATAATGATCTAGATTAGGATCAAGACAACCTATTGGTCAATGAGGAGTAGGGTGGTACCTCTTCTTTGTCTATAGATTAGATTTGTGTGTGTGTCTTTGGTCCCCCATGCCTTTTTTTATGTATTTGTTATCCTTCCTAGAGGACCCTTGCTACCCTTGTAAATGCTTAGATACAGGCCTATAAAATTTGTCATAAACTTCTTCTATGTCTATCATCATTCTTCTATATGTTGTAAATTTTCTTTTTGACGATTGGGGATGATGCAAAGTGTTGGGGGCATTGAGGCCTTCTTCCATGTTGACCCAATTTATTTATTTTTATTTTTCCTTCATGTGCTTTTCTTCATGATTTGGGAAATTTGGGTATTGATGATCATTCGTTCATACATCATGTGCTACCTATTTATATATGAATATATCTAACCCTAAACTCCTAAATCCCCCTATCTCTTTATTTCTTCATTTTTTTTTGTCTCTTTTTTTCTCTATATTTGTTTGTCTCTCTGTATCCACTTCGTGATGTTGTGGTGCTTATGTGTTATTTCTCACATGTGCAACAATAGTCCATCATTACATCTCACTATGTCTTGTAGGCCACAACATCTCTACCTCTTCTTTCTCTCATTAGGATGCTATGCACTCCTCTATGTAGCACACACCATCCCAGGGGGGGCTACCATGCTTTTCTAATTTTTGATTAGGTGAATTTGGTGGCAAATGAATCCCTTACTAAAAAAAATTCATTTTCCATAAATTTATTCTTCAACAAGGACCCCTTAGTGAAATTTTTCTTTCAGAAATGAATTCATAACAAATGGATCTAAAAACTTTCCTTCAAAAAAGGAGTACTTTTTCTAATGAAGAAGTCAAAAAACTAACCTTTGAGAAGGAGCATTCTTTCTACTATATTCCTTGATGAAATAGATCTTTCAAAAGGATTCCTTGATGACAAAATCACTTGCATAAAATGTCATGTCTTTCAAATTAGAGTTTCCCTTTGAGTGGGCCCCTTGTTGTCTTGAAGGGTTCCCAAAGGAACCCCTTTGAAAACTTCTCCTTCAATTGCATTCTATGTGATGTGTGTGTCTATTTTGGATTTTTCGCCTAACACATTTTGTTTGCAACTTAACATGTTGCTTTACAAAACTAAGAACCTATAAATCTCCTTTACAATCAAGCTTTCCTAGCAAGAACAAGCACCTCATCAAGATTTCCTTACAAAACTAAGAACTTGTAAGGATATTTCATATGAAATTTTATAGGACCGAGAACCTATAGAATCCTCTCATGGCAAGCCCTACAGGACCAAGAACATATATGCTTCATTTGCAGGACTGAGAACCTATAAAGTTGATGTTAAACTCCATAGGACTGAGAACTTGTGCATCCATCTCTCTCTTTCACATCAAGGTTGCCCTGTTAGATCAAGAACATGTGGATTTTCCTCCTTTACATCCAATTCCATCAGATCAAAGATTTGCTTCCTCGAAAATTAAGGTATATTCTCTTTAATCTCTTTTTGCTTTACCTTGCATCTACACTGACACGTATGCTCGCTAAAGTGGGGGTGAAATATAATGGAATTAATTTGCACCCTATGCAAATTTCCCATTTAATTTCCCCTACCTTAGAAAATGTAAACTTGACGATGTTAAATCCACCGTTGCCACCTTGTCCCTTCCACTTGGTCGCATCTTTTTACGTTGGTGGAGGATTTTTTGTCAGGGATGCATGCGCACTACATATATTTCCATGTGCCATGCTACTATCTTGACAAAAATCCTACCCCTAGGATCTACAGAAATGTTACATTTTCCATTGACTATGAAGAGTATTGTTCCCTACCTCCCTTCACTATGAAATTTGACCTCTTTCCTCCATTTTTCTAATTCAAACTCACTTTTCATCTGAATTATTTCACTCTTGCATGCTTTCTCTAGCATTCTAATTCTCTCATTCTCTCACTTCTCACACTCTTGCTTCACTCTACACCAATATTCTTCTTGTTGAAATCTCCTCATTTGGCTCCAACAACATACTTTCATCAAAACACCACTCTCATTGTAGTATCATCAAGCTTCATCTTCTCTATGTGGTGGTTTCACTCTATTCCTTATACTATTGGACTTGAGAGCTCATGGTTGGGAAGGTAACTTTTTGTCTTTCTATTTGGTTGCATCATCGTTTTTATTGGATAGAATTTTAGTTGTCTTTTCTTTCTATCTAGTTGTACTATTTACTTTCTAATTTCTTTATTTATTTCCATATCTTGTGGCATTTTGGCTATTCATAGAGGTGGGAACACCAAAATAGGGATTTGACTGAGGTAGACATCAAATACAACTACATTTTTCTCTTTTTGTGTGTGTAGGTGCGTTTGAGTGGAGCTAATTGAAGAATCAAGTCATGAGAAGCACAATACCCCTTTTTTATCCTCTCTTTGTCATTTCTAGAATAGTTAATTTTGAATAGTTTCCTTTCAAGTACTTTTTTCTGTATTTTTCATACTTTATATCAAACTAAAAAACATAAACCAGTTAGATAGTTAGTAGGCTTGTAGTGTTTTCTCTTTGCTTTCTGGACCTCTGTTCATACAAGATGCCAACTTATCCCTGAGACACCAACACACCGTGCTAGAGTTTGAGATCCACATTGTCATCCTCAGACAGTGAGTTGTCTTTGTAGCAAACTGAAACCTTTGTAATCGATTCTTTTGATTTTGTAAATACCTTGTTTTAGCAAAAGGAATTAGGCTAGTTTGTTCCTTCAGACTCTTCCATGACCTGGAGCCTCGAGGGTGATGGATCCCCTTACTCTATAGCTCTCAAGGTAGAGGAAAATTTTGCAAGAAGGAAACAAAGTAATTCAAGAGACAAGGGAGAAGCTTTAAGAGGTAGAGAACAAACAAATAATGGAAGAGGGAAGCCAATACAAGAAGAGGAAGCAAGTTGGTCACAAATAAATCATGGGACGAATGTAAGAGGAAGAGGATATTTTTTAAGAGGAAGAGGTGAAACTTTGAGAGGGAGAGGAGAATATGGTAGAGGAAGGGGATTTTAAGGAGTGTGTTTCAATTGTGGAGAAGTAGGTCATCAGGCCTTTGAGTGCCCACAAATACAAGAGATTTGAAAGACAAGCACTAGAAGAGCATACACTATAGAAGCTAAAAATGAAATAGAACTGGTAGACCCCAACAAATGGGAAATTCTTATGTTGAGAAGAGTACTTTTAAAGCCTAAGAAAGAGCAACAAGAACTAGTACAAAGAAGAAGCTTGTTCAAGATAATTTGCAAATCACAAGGAAAATATTACACTATAATTGTGGATAGGAGAAGCATAGATAATTTGGTGTCCCAAGAGATGGTGGATAAGTTGAATTTGGAAAGAAAAAAGTAATTGAATCCATACTAGGTCACTTGGTTGCAACAAGGGCATCAAATTCTGGTAAGTGAATAGTGTTTGGTAAATTTTTAGATTGGTAATTATAGGGATGAGATTGTATGTGATGTGACACCAATGGATGCATGCCACATCCTTTTGGGCATTCCATGGTAGTATGATCAAAAGGCCATATATGATGGCGAAGTAAACACTTACACAGTAACCAAATATGCAAGAAAATATGTTATGACACCAGTGAAAGGAAAACATAAGTGGCCAATGATGCTAGAGTATGTGTAATTTTGAAAAAACAATTTCTAAAGGAAACACACCAACCCCACCAACCAAAGGAGAGCATGGATGAGGTGTTAGTCTTTGGTTTCTAATCCAAAATAAGTTGGGACAGTGAAAAAGGAGTAGAAAAAACCCATGGAGATCAAGGGTATGGTGAAGGATAGGGAACAAAAACCACTCCTTGGTAAGTTTGAAATTGTTTTAGATAAAATTTTGGATCATTTGAAACATGTTAAAAATGTCTTACAAGGGTTAGGAGAAGAGAAGTTGTTGGATAACTTTAGGAAAATTCGTTTTATGAAAGAGAAGTTACAAACAAACACCAAGAGGCACAAAGAGCATGTTGATTTAAAAAGGAGAGAACAAGGGTTTGAGGTGGAAGATTTGGTCTTGACACATCTATGAAAGGAAAGGTTTTTTCAAGGCACATACAACATGTTGAAATGCAAAAATATTAGACCATGTAAGGTACTCAAGCAATTTTTCAGTTAATGCATATGAAATAGAATTTCCTCCAAGAATAGATATTTCACCCATTTTAATGTAGTTCATATTTATCATTTTTATGGAAATGAAACACAAGAAAAGAAGAGTGATGTTTCATATTTACAAAATTTGGCACCATGGAGCAGCAACTTCCAATAAGGGAGTGTGAAGAAATAGATGAAGTTGTTGATTCAAGAGTGGTAAGAAGAACAAGAGGTAAAAAATATAAGGAGTATTTGATCAAATGGAGAGGAAATATGATGGAAGAGGCAAGATGTTTAGTTTCCCCCAAGCTTCTCAAGCTTGGAATTTCAAATTCATATGAATGTTCATGAGCTCAAACTCATGAAACATTCTTTCTTACCTCGATTGTTTGATGTAGGAGCATCAGGGGTGAAGAGCAATCCTACACAACCAAAAAAAATATTTAATTTTATTTTGTCTTATTTTAATTTTGGTGTGTTGTTGGTCTTGCAGGCATGTGATTTTTCTCCTTCTTCCTTTCTACAACTCTTTCAAATGGGACCCCTTTCCTTTCATTATTCTTTTGCATGAAATTCAAATTTTATGCCAATGCATTTGGTGTAAATTCAAATTACACATGGGAAAAAAATTCCCACACCTTTGATGGGAGAATAATATTTTATTATTTTGTAATTCATGTGATTAAATAAAAGAATATGAATAATTTTTTGCTAGGTAGTTCTTGGCGCTAAGGAGTGGAGGTGCAGGAAGAAGCTAGTGGATGTTAATTTGGGAAAAGAATTCAAAATTTTCTAGGAGAACAATCAAGATAGTGAATGCATGATTCCAAAACCTAAAAGAGAGAGGAGAGAGTTGTTGAATAGCTGATTTGGGTAGAGAAATCCCAACGCCTAGCCAAGCAGAGTTGCTGGTAGTGATGAATAGAGAAAGAGAATAGGAAAAAGCAAGCAAGAAAGAGGAAGAATGTTTCCTAGGCACCCAGATCTCCATGTCCAAGAATTTGTTAAGATGTTGCTACTGCCCGTGGATTGCATTTTTGAAGAGTTGAAGCTGATTTTTGGTGTTTCTCCATAATCTTTCCTATAGAATTTTGCGTTAAAACTTGGAGTTTTTCCTATAGATGTTGGTTTTTGTAGATGAAGCTTTCAAAATGAGATGGCATGTTTGATTTTTCAGATTTTTAATGCTCATAAATTTATTTATTTGCAATTAAAAAAAATATTGTGCTAGTGTTTTATTTTAATATTGCAATATAGTGTTGATTTTGTGAAGCCAAGGCTATAACAATTGACAAACCCGTAGGTTTCTCAATTGTTGACCTGTATTAGATAATGCAATTCAAATTGTACAAAGTGAAAGAAAAAGAATAATTGTGGGAATGAAAAGTAGAGGAAGAGAGAAAAATAGTGAAAAATTATAGATAAACATAAGAAAATCATATAATGAAATAAAGTATTTTGAAAATAGAGTATCTAAATTTTATAGAAGCGCATTTATTTATATCAAAGTTAAATTTTAGGATGAAATAATGCAAAGGACTAATATTTGAATATATTCTTTAAATTCTTTAATGCTCTATTTTCAAAGTTTCTCTAGTTTAGTAAATATGTCCATGAATGCGGAAAAATTGGTGATTTCATCAAAGATTAGAATAAATAAAATTTTAGATTTAATCTACATAATCAATGGTAATGAATTGGAATACAAAGGAATTCACAACCAAATTGAGGCCTCAATAAAGGCATCAACTATCCTTTAGAAGTGTATGAAGCTAGGTGAAGCATAGGAATTTGTGAATTAATATGGAGAAATGATACAATAATTGATTGGAAAGTTAAAAAACTCAATGATCTTGGTTTCTAGATGTCTTTTGACAAATCACACCAATACTTAGTAAAGGAGAATTTGATAAATAATATGTAAAATAGAAAAATTGGGATAGGGACCAATTTTCTAATTGGATTAGAAGCTCAATGAGGCAAAACATTTTAATTCCATCAAACAAATGATAGCCTTTAATGTAGGTTTGAATGATATATTAAAGGAAAGATTGTCTTTCAATGATGAACTACTACAAAATTATAATTCAATTACTATGAGTTATAGAAATTTGTACTTCTAATAGATGAATAATGGAGCCTACTAAAAAAGTTGGTAAATGATTAAATTATAGTGAGTTTCCAACCAAGAATTGTGAAGATTTATTTTTGAGAAAAATGTTGTAATAAATTTTATGTACATTCATTCATTTGAACATTTATATAATAGTCAAATCTATATATGTGTTCAATTGATTTTTATTATTTAATTACTTAATTCAAGACAACTCTATTTTCTAGATACACATTAAACATTTGGACTTTCTAGTATATGCTAATATTATTGATATGAAAATATTAATATTATGGTAAATGTTAGTGAAAGTTAAAAAATGTGCAAAATTTAGATTCTAAAGTAAAATAAAATTTGGAAATCATATTTAAAATTTAGATTCTAGAATTGAACAATGGAAAATAATAAGTTAATTTATTAATTTTTAAATGAAAATTGAAAAATATGTATTAGTGATAGAAAAATAAAATATCATCAAATGATTTAGAATATGAAATATAGTATAAGTACCTAGTAAGTGCTAAATATTTTATAGTTGTCAAATCATTTCCTTGCTCAAACCATAAGATTGAGGGTCATTGTGATCATGGTCTCCATTTTATTTTGTTTTGCATATGTCCACTTAAGTGTATCTCATAATTGCCACTATATTTGTTATTAATTATGTCATATGTGCTAATATTATTTGAAGTGTTGCACTGAAGGACACAATATAATAAGAGGGGGGTGAATGAATAGATCAAAAAAAATTTGGAAACCTTCACAACTCATATATATTTTCAACACATGAAGAGCACTGAACCATACAAGCTAGTAATTAAAGCACAACACAAGATAACACATAACACTAGATTTACGTGGAAACCCAAAATGGAAGAAACCACTGTGAGAAAATATCACATGAATTGTTGTCAATTAGATTTGCACCCTGCTGAATACAAGATTCAACAATCTACTGAAACATGGAAACCTTCTTCAGATGTGGGTGATCTGAATGAAGAAGGAATCTCCAGAGTGAGCTGGTTCTCCGAATGATGAATATTATTCTAAGTATTTTCTGGGAAAAGGGATAAAAGGATAACTTGAAAATAAAGCCTATGACTAACAGATGATTCACCAAACTTATGAAAATTCAGACCTAACCACTCATAACAGTTTCTCTATCACAGTAATCCTCACAATCTCATTAGCACATACTTCATCAGTGATTTGCATGAAGATCTGGAAAACTAAACACAACATGCAACCTAAAACATGTAATTCTAAACAAAGGTTTACAATAGCAAGACATATAAGGATTCAAGTTTGAAAACACAAATACATCAGATTGCCATTACAAAAATTGAGAAAAAATAAGGAGAAATTTGTTGCTTTATTAAAACTGAAAGAGTATTTGTCTGAACTAAGTACAACTGAGTTTACAAGCTCCAGAATGCTAAGAGCAAGAAACTGTATGAACTGGGAACTAGAAAAAGACTAAGTCTTTTCAAAATATATCTCTCAAGAAACCCTAATCCGAGCTCACAAAGAAGCTCAAGGAAAAAAGCTTCAAACTGTCTCAAAAGACTGCATAAAAGCAGAAAAAAGCACACTGCTTTTATGATCAAACTGTAAAGCCTCTAAAAATAGGCTGAATCTGCTTTAAAAGCTAGAAAAACACCTTATCTCTCCAAGATGAAACTCAAATCCAACCAAGAGCAAAGTCAATACAATTTGCTAAAAATAGCAACAAATCATAAAACAATTTATAAAAGATTGCTTTATACTTTTGCTTTACATCATTGCAGATCTTATAATTTGTCTATTTTTTGCAATTAAAGATTGCAAAATATTTTGCAAAAAGAATTACATCCTTATTTCACCAATACAATGCTTGATTTTTTCTTTAAAAAATCATAAAAATGTCAATAGAAATATTGTTCTCTCACTACTCTAATTGATTTCTCAAAAATAAATTGAAAATAAAAATCCCTAACTGTCAAATGATTCACCCTTAGGTCATAAGATATTTACCATTTATATTTTAATTGACCTCCTTCACAATCCATAACATAATCCTAAAGTATCGATACTCTACATTTCTCTTAAGGCAAAAATGAATGTTAAATGTATAAGCACCAACCCTATGAACTTAGACACATTGACCTAGGCACATGAGAATTCGGCCACCAAAACATTAGGCTTCAGATTTTAAATTCATAATGCAAGGTAACCCTAATTTCGAATTCCTCCACATGCTATTGTCAAATCTGAATATTCCAAATAATCATAATATTCGACTTAGCTCAAATTAGGGCATGAGACAAAAGAAGTCAAACCCTAAAAAAAATGATTTCATTTCTTCAATCATCACCTTGGAAAAAACTTGCTCTGCTTGAGAAAGCACACCGCCACCATGATTGAGCTTAGTCCTTACCTCACATGCTCATGAATCTTCACTCTTGCCTTCAGACAGTCGAATCTTTGACTAGGTAAGCTTGATATGTATACTACTGTAGCTTTCTCACTTCATTCAAAGAACCAGAAAGGCCATTAAGGCCACGACCTGTTTCATGCTTGGTCTCTGACTTCTTTCTTACATCTCCTGTGACTATTCTTCTTTGCTGCTATGCACGAGCTCGAGCTTTGACTGGAAGCTTCCATGAGAGAGCTTGTTCGATGGTTATTTTTTTTTTACTGCACACAAGGTAAGCTATTATTTATAGCTTTTATCGCTTCACTCTTGAGGTATTTCTGGTCTTGTAGCCGCGACCTTAACACAATCTCTAATACATTTCTATAATTTATGTGCTTATCCTGTAATCTGGGCTTTCTTGGGCTTCATACACAAGCTTGCCTTGGCATTTTACTTGGGATTTTGGAACTTTAGTAGAACCCTGGCCGCGGCTATAAGTGTTCTCTCACAGGCATGAAGTGGTAAGTTTTTCTCTAAGCATATATCTCTCTCTACAGAAAGCTTCAAAAACTTCTCTTTTACTTATGAACTCGTGGCCATACTCAGGCCGTACCATGTGTATCTTAGCAAAAGTATATTTAAAACCTTTTGGGCTTGACCCAAAATAGGAACTTCCCTCTTCTTTCACATTTCAAACAAACCCTCTTATGGGTATCATGAGAATCGAATAAAAACTGTATTCTCTTATTCTGAAGCTCGACACATATGATTTCCCTCTGTATTCTGTTATTTCATATAAAATCCACAAATCTTGTTCATATGATAAAACATTTATCTTCTTGTTCTGACAAAAACCCATTTGGGTAGGCTTGAAACGATGAAAAACTATACACTTAACTTGCAACCCCTATGTGGGTATTGGCTGTCTATGAAGAAAATGCACTCCTTTTTGTATTCCAGCTTCAATTCATGATAATTTTAACTCTTTTGCACTTGCAGTTGCAACACTTAGGCATGTCATTCATTACTAGAATTGTAAAAATCTGCCTTTAAAACAAAACCCCAATATGGGTGTTCTTAAAATGAAGAAAAAATTGTTCATTTTGATTACTTGAAAAACTGGGCTCGACCCACCCCTTATTTCTGCATTTTGTTTTTTGTGAAATCCTCACCATATGAGTTCATTTGTGACATGTAGAATTCTATGTTATAAATCCAACCCCAATGTGGGTGTATGAAAACAAACAAAAGCTGCATATTTTGATTACTGTGTAAAACCCTGGCTCCTTTTGGCATTCGAATTCTTCAATATTCAGCATATAGGTGTTTAGAAACTTAGAGAAATTTGTGTCATTCCGTTACACAGGTATACCACCATATGAAAAATACTTCCATACTTCTCATAGAGTTATTTCCATACTTCTGTATTTGTCTCTTTGTGAAGAAAAGTACCTCTGAATATACTACTACTTAACACCCTCCACAAGTTCATGAAATGCTGGAAATGTATCTGTTGTTTACATTTTTTAAATGTCAACTTCGTGTTGTTTCCTTCTTGCACATAGAATTCCTTTGACTGAATTTGTAGATGAGTTGGCATCTTGATTCCTATGCACTCACAATCGGATTCACTTCAAACTTATCGATACCATTTCCTTATAAACATGTTGTCTAGTCTGGAAATAACTTTATGTATCTAAGCCTTTGTCAACACTGTGCACACTTCCTGTCTGATACTCAAAATTTTTGAAAACACAGTTTGGAATCATGACAGAACAATTCCTTCAATCAGTGTATCTTTTTTTTTTACTTTCATTACTTTCAAATCACAGCAATACAGTAGCTCTATTTAAAGCAATCATTTTCACTCTTCAACCATAATGAAATTGGTTGTTTTGTTAATCATTTCAATGCATTGCCAGAACTTTTGTATTCTTCGTCCTCAACCTGGCACTCTTCATGCATTTTTATGCTCCATTTAATAAACTGTTTCGTGAATCTACTCTCCTCTGAGATGAAAATTGAAACAAATCTCTTCATTAAGGCATAATGTATGCCTGTTCACTATCCTTGGTTGTGAGAAAGAACATTATTGAACTGAACCTTGCATGACATATGATCATAGTGAACAAATAACACTGTAGCAAAAGAACATGAACCATACAACAATGTTCGAGATGAATGTACTCAGTTATTGATTGAGCGTTAAACTCACTGTTCACTCGTAGCTTTCATAAAGCATTTCCTGATTGTTATGAATGCACAGTTGGTTTAATAGCTTGATAGATAACTCTTTAACTCTTTCAGTTGTATATCATTTCTTTTCTTGATGAATATGATGATGTAATTACTATCTTGGCCCACTTGTAATGAATAAGGGCGCATGTGAGCTCTACCCTTGTGGGAGCCCATTTTTCTCCACATGCTTGGTCTTCAAATAATAATCAGCTTCGTGATTTTCCCTATACCTGCACAAAGAAACAAACAAAGTTAGCATAAAAAACAATATATCATGATCATATTGATGTTTCTCCTTCAGCTTATGTCTCTACTTTGTCACTTGATTGTCTCGTGTATGATTGGTAGCCTACACTATTTTTGGTGATTCATATAGGTATCTTCATAATTGGAGCCTCTGACATCCCTCTCTTCTTTCTTACAGGTCAACCGAGCTCGAGAAGACAAATGGTGCACCATTTCGGCATCGACCATCAGCCAATCAGGCAATGATGATTATGTTGTTACTTATGTGATTTCTTCTTTTGCATCTTCCATAGTGTAGTGTGCTATTAGTTATGCACTGTGACAGTCCCATCCACAGGCTTGTGTGGATATTTGATTTCATCTTATGCTTTTCATTTTGAAAAGAAAAATGTATCTCAATGCAATGTTGTATTATCATTTGGATTCTTGCAATCAAATGAATCTATGTAAATATGGATCACTTTATGAAATGAATGAAAGCATTTAAAATGCTCTTTTGTTTATATGCTCAATTCTGCACTTCATTTAATTGTAAAACATTGAATAACACTTCTAAAACTCAGTCTCCTTATTTTAATGCACAACTGTCACTTGACGAACAATGAACACGATGCAAACAATGCTTAAGCACAAAGCAGAAATAACTGTAATTTCACTTTAAGATATAACAATATTCAGCCAACTCCACCAATTGAGCTGTAGTGAAAAGTGGTAGCATTTTGGCGATTTTAAGCTAAATCTTGCCTATAAGCATAGATTAGTTGACTTAAAACATTCTATTTGGAAATTTGTGAGTCAGGTCCTAGTCCTTCTTGAAAATTAGAAACTTGAGCGACAACACGCAAAGCGACAACAAAAACAAAGCGAGATTGAAAGCAAATAGCGGGCCTGGCGTGTGAGAACATGTCTGCGGCAGGAAAGCAAAACTGCGAGAAATAAGTAATGCGGAATGCACTTATTTGCAATACTACTCTACTTAACTACAAGATAGAACTTATCTCAGAGGCAATGCTTGAGGTGGATCCCATTAACTGGGATAGACAACACCTCTCCAGTCAACTTGGAAAGTTGGAACACGTTATGTTCCTTGCACTCCATGATCACGTAAGGCCCGTCCCAAATTGCATCAAACTTCGAATATTGTGCAGGTCTGCTTTTAAATTCATTCCACTTGAAAACCAGATCTCCAACAATGAACTGATGTGGTCTTGCTCTTTTTTCAAAAGAATTCTTCATCTGAGCTTGATGTATCTCCAGCCGCCTTAGAGCTTCTTTTCTGATTTCTTCCAGCTCTACCAGCTATGCAAATCTCACCTCAAGAGGTTGTTCATTCAGCAATTCTAGCTCCTTAACATAACTTAAAGTTGGCAACTCAATTGAAATAGGTAACTTAGCTTCTTTACCATAAGTTATAACAAAGGGTGAACAACCAATAGCTCTTTTAGGGGTTATTCTGTCAGCCCATAGAGCTAACTTCAGCTTTTCATGCCATGTCCTTTGATTATCTTCAACAGTCTTCTTGATTATCTGAATCAGATTCTTATTTGTAGATTCTGCCTAACCATTGCCATGTGGATAATAATTGGAAGAAATGTTCAAATAAATATTATTTCTAACTGACCAGTAAAAAATCTTCAAACCAATAAAAGCCAAACTATTGTCGGAAATGATTGAATCTGGAACACCAAATCTCGATATGAGATCTTGATAGAAATTAAGCACTGAAGTCTCGTTTGCTTCCTTTAAAGCAACAACTTCGGTCCATTTTGTAAAATAATATGTGGTAGTAAGAATCCACTTATGACCCACGCTTGAAGGTGGATTGATAGGACCAATAAAATCTAAGCCCTACTTAGCAAAGGGCTGTTCTACTTGGATCGGGTGCAGGGGCAGCGGTGCAAGCCTTTGTTTACCAGAAAATAAAGCACATTTCTCACATCTTTTGACCCAAGCGATAGCGTCTTTAAACAAATCTAGCCAGTAATAACCAGCTCGCATAATTTTTAGAGCTATTGTTCTTGCAGCAAAGTGACCTCCTGAAGGTCCATCATGAAACTCTGCTAAAAGCTTGTCAACTTGATCAGGCTGAATACAACGTAATAAAACACCTTGAAAATATCTCCTATAAAGAATTCCATCAATGATTGTGTAAGGGATGACTTGTAATATGTAATATCTTCGTTTTGATCTATCTAAGCCTTCGGGGCACTCACCAATTTGTAAATAATGTATCATCTGCTGCAACCAAGTAGCAGGAGACACTGGAACAACATCTGCAATGTCATTATTTAGCATTGTTTTTGTATTTGCAACTTCTTTTAAGTTGCTGTTCTCATTACCAGCAATCTGTTCACACAAACCTTTTCCTCTAACGAGCTTGGTTACCTTTATATCAATGTCAAATTCCATTACTTTGGTAATCCAACCAGCACGCTTATCATTAATATCTTTGTTAAGCAGAAAATCCTTAACAGTTGAATGAGCTACCGGCAAATGAATCTTGCTGTTGGACAACAAATGCCTAAATTTCTTTAAATTTCTTACAATAGCAAAAACATGCTTCTCGACAAAAGAATATTTTACCTCGTAATCGTGTAACACCTAGCTGAAAAATGCAACAGGCTGCTCCAAGCCTTCCTCATTTTGTTGGCATAACATAGCTGAAACAATATCTACTCCTCCAAAAACATACAGAATAAAGTCTTTGTCAAAATTTGGATTAATGAGAGTAGGAGCGGCTGTGAGAGCTTCCTTAATCTGCTCAAAGCTCCTCTTACCTTCCTTGGTCCAACTGAATGGCATATTCTTTTTAAGCATAGAAGTGAGAGGTTGCAACAAGGCTGCAATATTAAGTATGAACCTCCTCATGAAATTTATTCTTCCAAGAAAACTTTGCAAGCCTTTCTTGTGAGTTGGTAATGGCAATTCAAGAATTGCAGAAACTCTTTCAGGATCTATAGAAATACCTTGCTTTGAAATAATGTGTCCAAGCAATTTGCCTTATGCACTGAAAATATACACTTCTTCAGATTGACAGACACTCCGAACTCTCTGCATCTCTAAAAAATCTGCTCCAAATGATCAAGGTGTTCGTTAGCATTTCTGGAAAAAATAGTAATATCATCTAAGTAGACCATAACAAACTTGTTGATGAGGCCGTGAAAGGCCATATCCATCGCACGCTGAAAAGTTGCTCTAGCGTTGGATAAGCCGAAAGGCATCTTCTTGTAGGCCATCTTGCCCCACTTAGTTGTAAACGTTGTTTTGAACTGATCTTCCTGCTTCACCAGAATTTGGTTATAACCTGAGTAACCATCTAACAAAGAAAATTTGTCAGAACCAGAAACTACTTGTAAAATTTGCTCCATGGAAGGGAGTGGGTAATGGACTTTCAATGATGCTTTATTTAAATCTCGAAAATCGACACATAATCTGATTTCCCCACTTTTCTTCCTGATTGGTACTAAATTTGACACCCAAGAGGTGTGTTTGATAGGAAAAATAATACCACTCTCAACTAGCTTATTTAGTTCAACCTTCATAAGGTGCTCTAATTTGGGGTTAAGCGGTCTTTTTTTCTGCCTTACTAGTTTTGCATCGGGTTCAAGTTCAATGGTATGTTGGGCTAGTTCTGGGTTAAAGCCTCTCAAATTCTTGTACTCCCAAGCAAAAACATCACTAAACTTCTGACATAACAAAATAAATGCTTGTTGTTTGTCTTGACTACATACCTTTCCCAGCTTGAGAAGTTTTCCTTTGAAGATTTCAATGGTTGCATAATGTTCTTCTTTAACGGTCAAGTTGCATTTGTCTTTACGCACTTGGTCATCTAAGTTGAACATAGATTCCAAGGTCACCAATCCTTTTGGCAGCTTGTTGGTCTTCAATTGCACAATCTAGTCGTCATATTGCTACTGCCATTTTTGTCGGTTTCCATTTGTAAACTCAGCTTCAGCAATTAGGGAATTTACAATTTGCTCATCGCTGTCAAAAACCTGCCAGCTCACATTATTGTCAGGTACAAAAGGTCTGACCACTATTTTCACGTATTGACGTGCCTCTACTTTATGAATCTCCTTGGGAATATCAAACTGGGCTCCTATGGCAACGAGCCTGTCAGCATGCTTATTTTGATTACGAGGAATTGACATGATATTAAAAGCATCAAAATCCTCCATTAAATCCCATGCACGATGCTTGTATTTCTTAAGCAAATCATTCTTGGCAGCATTTAAATTTCTGGCCTGATTTACAGTTAGTTCTAAATCACCATAAACTTGCAAGCATTTAATACCTCATTTGCGGACCCATTCAAGGCCATGTACCAACACTTCATACTCAGCTATATTATTCGAACAGCTGAAAGCAAATCTGCAAGCTGAAAAGTATTTATCTCCTTCAGGTGATATCAACATAGCCCCACCTCCAGCACCAATACTGCTCCTTGAACCATCGAAGTAAAGCTTCCAAAGCTCATTTCCTATTTCTGCAGATGGTTCTTCCTCTTTACAAATATTAGGCATATTGCAATCAGGTTCTCGAATCATATAGACTCCTAATCCTATCGCATCTGTGTGCTGAAACGGATCAAGCTCGTGATCTTCGGCTTCCCATTCATCTAGATTGATATTGTCTACATGGGTGCTACAGTCTAAGGTCATGGTTTGATCCTCCAGTGCAAGGGTGGCGTAGAGGTTAGCGTTTATAGGATTTGGTGAATATGGTTTGATATGGTCTTTGGCGAGAGGCTCAGACTTTATGGTCACTTTTGTACCATACCTTGTTCTAAAAAACAAATGAGACCAATTAGAAGATAGAAACCCACCCAACTTGGCTGTAAAATCCCTCGAGAGACAAATGGAAAAGTGTGGCGGTAAGTCAATGACATGTATATCCTGATGAATAGAAAAACTCAAGGATGCGTGCAAAGTAAGAGCCAATTTTTTTATAATACCAACAGTTTTAACAATAGACCCATCTAATTGCACTACGCCTTTTTGAGGATTAGGCTCATAAACAAGACCTAACTTATCAACTAAAATCTTAGGCATGACTGAACTACTGGCACCAGAATCAACCATACAATTATGAATGATTTTATCACCAATGATCAGACTTAAATAGAATAGAGGAGGCTTTACCTCTTTAGTTTTCTACTCATTTCTATCCTCCAAATCATTAGCAAGGACGACCTTTGCAACTCCTTGATTAGCATTATCAGAAATAGACAACAACCAAGCTTTACCTTGATAGCTTTTCTTTTTCCCTGGAAGGTGTAAAGCATCTAATACTGACATACTAACAGTGGCTTTCTTGAGATGCTCAACAATATTAAATGATGAAGAATTTACCTTCTACTTGTTTTTTTGTGACAGCAGCATTGTTTTGCCTCTGCAAAGGCTACGAATGCATTCTTGACTGCTCCTTGCTAGGTATCTCTTGTCCTCTTTGCAGAATTTGCATTTTAGGTTGCACGACAACATTAATATTTGATGAAATGGGCTACTTATTGCTTGCAGGCTGCTACTGTGAATTTTCAGCTTGCTGTCCCAGATCCATGGCTCTCTTTTTTGACTTGGTATTAGCTGAAATAGGTGAATTTTGCTGATCTAGACCATTCACACCATAGAATTCAGAGCTCTGCTAGTTCATCAAGGCAACTTCCATGTTATCTTGCTATTCTTGATTTTGATCTTCAACATTTTCTGAACCAGCATAGTTATTTTGAACCATTAAAGCTTGATTTCTCATTCCATTGGCGCACGCTGATTGGTTATGGGGTTGATTGCATAGATAACACCAATCACAATCTTGGGTAACATTATTTTGCGGCACAAATTCCTTTGACGAACTGGATGTGTTCAGATTGTATGGCTGGAATGGCCTAGGGTTAAAATTTCTCCTTTGGGCTTGGTAATCATTTTGAAAAGTAGACCTATTTGGCTAGTTTTGTTAATAAGGGGCTTGATAAGGCTTATGTTCTTGGCCAACATGTTTTTTAATGGTCACGAGATCATTTCCAAAGGTCTTTAATATGCTTTTAATGTCTTGCATCTCCTAATTTGGGGCTGGAGCAACAACTTATTGGGCTATGTTATGATATCCTATTGCTGGAACAGGTGACACAATAGCTAAAGGAGGTATAGTAGTAGGGATAGGTGGTTGTATTTCTAGAAACAAAGGCATAGGAGGTCTAGGAGCTATGTCTCCAGCTTGGATGAGACAATTTTTAGCATTAATGGCTATGTTGTAGGCGTTAGGGAGTGTAAGCCCACCCATAGATTGAGTCATGACTGCAATTTTACTATTCAAATCTTTTAAGTAAAACAAAAAGTGTGTGTTGGTAAAGGTTTTACTATTGCAGGAATCCTGTCCAAAGTTCTCTGAAATTGGTAGTTGAAGTCGGCCAAGTGGTCGTGTGGTGCCCTCTGAATGGTGCTCAACGGCTCTAATAAGGACAGGTTGTCAGATTTATCAGCAAAATGTTGATATAAACCATTACCTAACGCATCCCATGTCATGATTGAGTTGGATGCAAGGCCTTTGAACCATTGTAATGCATTTCCTTTGAGTGACACAGCCAACAACCTTAGCGCAATGTTTTTCTTGTGTGATATTATGCACTGAGCATAACGTGGCTACATCACGGATGTGCTCAACCGGTGTAGTGAAGTCCTCCCTGGTGAAGTATGGAAGACCTCTAAGGGCTACAACTGGGATGTCATCATGCTAACAATGTTTAATGGGGTACCTCCATTAAAAGGCACGAACGGGTGTTGCGTTGGTGCTACCATTGGTGGTACTTGTGAAATTGGAACTGGTACTCCTAGTGATAAAAGCAAGGAACTGAAAATAGGAGGTGTTGACTTCGATCTCGTGGGTGTTTTAAAAATCCTCCTCATTGTTATGCCTCTTCTTCATGATGGGGACAACTCTCGATATTTGAAGGGTGCAGAACTTGACCTTGACTGTATCTTTCTCATGTGCAGGCTACACTAGCATGCAAAAATCAAAATTGGAGTTGCCAGGTATATTGTAATGAGCCTTTAGAAGGATGGAAAATCTACTGCATACACCAAATAGCAAACTAAAAATATTCAAATTTGTTTGAAAATGGCTTTCAGTGTCCCACTGGGCATGCCAAAAGCTATTGTCAATTAGATTTACACCCTGCTGAATACAAGATTCAGCAATCTACTGAAACATGGAAACCTTCTTCAGATGTGGGTGATGTGAACGAAGAAGGAATCTCCAGAGTGAGTTGGTTCTCTGAATGATGAATATTATTCTATCTTCTGGGAAAATGGATAAAAGGATAACTTGAAATAAAACCTATCACTAACAGATGATTCACCAAACTTATGAAAATTCAGACCTAACAACTCATAACAGTTTCTCTATCATAGTAATCCTCACAATCTCATTAGCACATACTTCATCACTGATTTACATGAATATTTGGAAAAACTAAACACAAAATGCAACTTACTTGAAACATGTAGTTGAACAAGGTTTACAACAAGACATATAAAGGATTCAAGCTTGAAAAATAGATACATCAGTTACCATTAAAATTTGAGACAAAAATAAGAGGAGAAATCTACTAACTTTATTAAAACAAAAGAGTATATCTGGCGTAGGATTGAGTGCAAAATGAGTTTACAAACCAAAATGTAGAGAAAAGCTAAAAATCTAGTGAGAAGAGAGACCAAAAGGAATAGGGTTTCATGTATCTCAAGAAATTCTAATCCGAGGCTCACAAAGGAAGCTCGAGGAAAGCGGCTTCAAGAAACGTCTAAAAATTGTAAAAAGTAGAAAAACTGCTTTTTATGATAAAACTATAAAGCCTCTAAAAATAGGTTGAATCTACTTTAAAAACTAGAAAAAATAGCTTATCTCTCCATGATAAAGCTCAAATCCGACCAAGAGGAAAAGTCAATACAATCTGCTAAAAATAGCAAGAAATCATAAAACAATTTATAAAAGATTGCTTTATCCTTCTCCTTTACACGATTGCAAATTTTACAATTTATCTATTTTTTGCAATTAAAGATTGCAAAATATTTTGCAAAAAGAATTACATCCTTATCTCCATTTACAATGCTTGATTTTTCTAAAAAATCATAAAATATCAAAGTACATCACTCTCTCTTAATACTCTAATTGATTTCTCAAAAATCAATAAAAAAATAAAATAAAAAAAATCCCTAAGTTTATTTATCTCCTTGCAACTCTCATTGACTTCTCACAAAATCAAATAAAAATAGGGTATTCAAATCTACAATTTTCACTAAGGAATAAGTGTGAGTGACAAAAATGAAACTCAAGCCCTAAAGACTTCAAACATAGCCGACCTAAGTATATGAGAATTCG
The DNA here is from genome assembly GCA_007258455.2 of Sequoia sempervirens. Taxonomy (NCBI): domain Eukaryota; kingdom Viridiplantae; phylum Streptophyta; class Pinopsida; order Cupressales; family Cupressaceae; genus Sequoia; species Sequoia sempervirens. The sequence continues at coordinate 262,401,060 of VDFB02000008.1, read as the reverse complement.
GCCTTTCAAAAGTATCAAGCTTCAGATTTTAAATTCACAATGTAAGGTAAACCTAATTTTGAATTTCCCACATGCCATTATCAAATATGAATATTCCAGATAATTATAATGTTGGCTCGAATTAGGGCACGAGACAAAAGAGGTCAAACCCTAAAAATCATTCATTTTCTCAATCATCACTTGGAAAAACTTGCTCTGCCTAAGAGAGCACACCGCCACCATGATTGAGCTCAATCCTTAGCTCACATGCTCAAGAGTCTTCACTTTTTCCTTCTGACAGTCGAATCTTGACTAGGTAAGCTTGATTTGTATATTATTGTGGCTTTACTGCTTCATTCAAAGAACAAGAAAGGCCATTAAGGCCGCGACTTTTACACTCTTGGTTTCTGACTTCTCTTTTCACATTCTCATGGCTTTATTCTTCCTGGCCGTCCTATATAAGCTTGGGCTCACGCATGGAAGCTCTATGAGGGAGCTTGCTCAAGGGTTTTGTTCTTTAATGCACACAAAGTAAGCTTCTTGTTTATCCATTCGCTCTCTATTGTTCACAAAGCTTACGAAAGTATGAACTATGACAGGCGTGGCTTCTTTGTCTCTATACTAGAAAGCAAGAAACCAGCCAGGCCAAGGCCTTTACATGTATTCTATTTATGATTTTGAATTTCATTATCTATGTATTTGAATTATCTCTTTGGCTGCCATGAGATATAGCTATAATATTGAAGTTGAGAGCTCCAATAGCTGACTGCGCCATACTCATACATAAAATGAATTTCTTTGTAAATTCCTGGGCTTGACCCAAAAGAAAAAGTGTATATTCAACATTTTGAAATAAAACATCATGTGGGTGCTCCCTACTTTGAAGAAAACACTGCATTTTATTTTTCCTATAGCAACACAATGTGGGTATATGAGAACTCTGTATTCAAGCTCAAACCCTCTCATGGGTATTCTGTATATTCATTTTGCATTCAATTTATGGGCTCAACCCATCATGGATGGTGCTTTTCTTTGACATTCTGTTGAAAAACCCTTGCATGGGTAAGCTGGAAATTGCATTAAATCTTCTTGTCTTAATATTCATGTGAAAACTAGCTCAACCCATCATTTGTTTTCTGCACTTTTTCGTATCTACTTGAACTTCATCTTATGGATATTTGGTATTTGTGAGGCACATGTATTTTCTGAATCTGAATTTATCACTGTTGATCACCCACACATGGGTTATGACTGTAACAAAACTCCTATCCTGCTGTTCTGATAAAATACCCATATGGGTAAGCTGGAAACGATGAAAATCTATACACTTAACTTGGAACCCCAAAGTGGGTGTTCGCTGTCTATGAAGAAAATGCACCCCTTTTGTATTCCAGCTTTGATTCATAATAATTTTACTTCCTTTGCACTTGCAAAACTTAGACATGGAATTCATATTATTCACCTTTCAACATATGGGTGTTCTTAAAATGAAGGAAAACTATTCATTTAATCATTTGAAAAACTGGGCTCGAACTGACCCCTTATTTCTGCATTTTGTAAAACATATCATAGAGTTATTTCCATACTTATGTATTTGTCTCTTCGTGAAGAAAAATACCTTTGAATATACTACTGCTGAAAACCTTCACAGGTTCATGAAATTCTGGAAATATATCTTTTGTTTGTATTTTTCCAATTGTCATCCTCATGCTGTTCCCTTCTTGCATACAAAATTCTTCTTGACTGACTATGTAGACTAGCTAGTATCCCAACTCTGTTTTGATTTTATGCAAAGATTTTGATTAAAGTATTGTAATTCTATAGACTGTTCTCTCTCTTATAGCTAAACTAGAACTTTCAGAAGCACTTTTGTCATTTCCTTATGCTTTGTCATCCATTTGATTATTCTGAAATGACCTTTCACTTGCTGTATCTCCCTGCACACTGTATTCGATGAAGGTCCACATATTTAATCTTTAGAACACTCTTGCTTTTGTCCTTGTACTTCACATTTGCTAATGAGAACAATTATGATCTCGCTTTGATTTGGTGACCACATATACCCTGATAGAACAGTGGCATCTATATTCTTAAGGCCACTTTGATGCTGCCTCCTTATTGACTTTTCTTGAAAAAACTCAGGATGATTGACTTCTTGATTCTATTCTTGGACTTATGCAAAAAATTTAATTGCAACCTTGCAGTTCTATGGACTGCATCTTTCTTGATTGTTTCAGCCAGCTAATACTCCAGAAACACCTTTCTATTATGTTTGTCATTTCCTTGTCATTCTAGAACAATCATTTCACATTGTAATTCCTAATGTTGTATTTGTATTATCAGTCAAACTAGGACTAATTGTTCATTTATTATTCAAGTGCATTGTCCGTCCTTTCATACTCTTGGGCTTTAACCACGCACTCTTCATGCATTTTTATGCTCCACTTAACAAACTGTTCCGTAAATCTATTCTCTTCTGAGATGAAAATTGAAACAAATCTCTTCATTAAGGCATAATGTATGCATGTTCACTATCCTTAGTTGTGAGAAAGAACACTGATGAACTGAACCTTGGATGACATCTGATCATAATGAACAAATAACACTGTAGCAAAAGAACGTGAACCATAAAACAATGTTCGAGATGAATGTACTCAGTTGAATTAATTGAGTGAGTTAAACTCACTGTTCACTTGTAGCTTTTAGAAAGCATTTACCTGATTGTTATGAATGCACAGTTGGTTTAATAGCTTGATAGATAACTATGCTTTACTCTTTCAGTTGTATATTACTCCTTTTCTCGATGAATATGATGATGTAATCTCTTATCAACCCACTTGTAATGAATAAGGGCAACATGCCGAGCTCTACCCTTGTGGGAGCCCATTTTTCTCCACATGCTTGGTCTTCGGATAATAATCAACTTCATGACTTTCCCTATACCTGCACAAGAAAACAAACAATGGTAGCATAGAAACAAGATATGATGATCATATTGATGTTTCTCCCTCAACTTATTTCTTTGCACTTTACTTGATTGTTTAAGTGTATGATTAGTAGTAGGTTGCACTATTGTTGGTGATTCATATAGGTATCTTCATAATCGAAGCCTCTGACATCCCCCTCCTTTCTCTTACAGGTCAACGGAGCTTGAGAAGACAAAGGTGCACCATTTCAGTGTCGACCATCGACCAATTAGGCAATGATGATTATGTTGTTACTTATGTGATTTCTTCTTTTGCATCTTCCATAGTGTAGTGTGCTATTAATGATGCACTGTGACAGTCCCATCCATGATTTGTGTGGATATTTGATTTCATTTTATGCTTTTCATTTCGAAAAGAAAATGCATTCCAATGCAATGTTGTAATATCATTTGGATTCTTGCAATCAAATGAAACTATGTAAATATGAATTATTCCATGAAATAAATGAAAGCATTTAAAATGCTATGTTATTTATATGCTCAATTTTGTACTTCATTTAATTGTAAAACATTGAATAACACTTCTGGAACTCAGTTTCCTCTTTTTAATGCTCAACTGTCACTTAACAAACAATGAACACGATGCAAACAACACTTAAGCACAATGCATAAATAACTTTAATTTCTCCTTAAGATATAACAATGTTTAGCCAACTCAACCAATTGAGTTGTAGCAAAAATTGGTAACAAGTACCTTGATTTTAGATAATTCTACAACTCTTCAATTGTATTAGATCCTATTGATAGTTCCCAACATGTTGTCAAATTGGGTAGAAATGTACCCTTCCTTTGTTTACTCATGACATCCTTTTACATCCATAGAATCTGCCACAAGAACTCTAAAAAGGCTAATCAAAGGGGGACAAACTTTGGCAGTATATGTGGGGCCTGTGGGCATCCATAAATCTTGATTATTGTGGTATCTAGTAGAAAAAACCAATCACCAAAGTTATGAGTGTGGCCTTTCTCAAGTTTCAAAGCTAAAGGTCTTAACAATTGTAGCACAAGTGTGTGTAGTCTTGGTGGTTCGTGGCCAAGAAATCTCATAATTTTGTACACAAACTCATCATAGAATATCACATAATTTGAATTCTTACATCTATTGTCCCATATATAACACCATAGTTGCACTGGTAGCAAATTCCCCTACTTCTCAATCTAACCCAAACACATCCTTTTGCTCCATCTATCTTTTCTTCTGGTATAATATCAAGTGGCACAACAAAGAATATTGTCTGAATGTTATGGGGGCTCTATTTTCCTTGACTTGCAAAAATACTTCATGCAATGCTTTCTCAAGGTTTTGGATCCTCATAGCCATCATCATTAAACTAACTGGCATTCGCTCTTTTGCATCTATCCCAAGTACTTGATAGAGAGAAAATTAGGTTTTCTTGAAATAGAATTAGAAATATGAGACTTCAAATGGTTCAGTAGCAAAAGGGGATATAGGAATCACCCTATTCGTCACACCCCTTTTCATGTAAATGGGGACTTCATCACTTCTATGGGTTTTCCTCAATCTAGTATATTCTTCTTTACTTCTTTGCAAATCAATTTTAGTTAGGGCTTGTTTGTTTAGGTCAAAACATTCAATGATGGCAGATTTAGTCAACATAACTAATGGTGAACCATCTGGAAATCTCACAGACCTAGTAGCAGGATGATAACTTTGATCCAATACTCTGATGAACTCTACATCTATAAAAACATTTGGGACAATTAACTTGGAAAAATCTAATGCCCATGGATTTGACACCAGAATCTTGCCCTCCCTTTTGTCATAAACGTACCAGAACAATTTCCACTCGGAGATAGGGATAAGGGCATCTATACAACCATGAGATAAATCATTAAAAACATTCTTAAATCCTAGATCTCAATTGATTCATGGAGTATATCCATGATAGATTGGTGTAAGGACCTCTTTTTAACCTTAGATTCTTCATTTTTAGTTTGAGGTTCTTTCTTCTTGGGTGGCATGATGTCCTTTTTAGTTTCAGGTTATTTCTTCTTGGGCAGCATGATGTTTAACTATCTTACTTCTAGTGTATTTCAAATGCAGAATTCCAAACAATCTTGTACTCGTAAAGCTTAATTCATAGTTTAACTATCTTACTTCTCCTATACTTCTGAAATGCAGAATTCCAAACAATCTTGTACTCATAAAAATTAATTCACAAGAGTTTTGTACACTTACCCGGGTTATGATGGTTGCAGAGCTTAACCTCCTCGAACTCCCAAATCCCCACATGATAATTTTTGCAAATGAATGCAAAGAGAATGTCAAATTCTTGGTTTAATGGCTTCTGAGCTCAGTCATGTCAACATTAATATCAACCTTATGCCAAAAATTTTGCTCGTAGTTCGAGTTTGAACATGCACCATTGATTTTACAAGATTGGATGGTTGATGTGATTCATGCATTTAATACCACTTTATTGCCAACACTTTCTATAACTGCCACGAGAGAGAGGGGTATAAACCGCTATACCGCATGCTTCTTTGCATTTCACTATGGGGTAGTGGGATCCTTACCTCTATACTGCAAGCTTGACTTGTTTAACCCATGGTACTGTGGTTTACATTAATGGTTACCACCATACCACATGCTTCGTCACATCCTTCCATGGTAGCAGTTCATACCGCACTACCACATGCCTTTATGATCTTCCTCGTGGGATGGCTGGTTATTCACTGCTATACCGCACCCTTCATTTTTCCTTCTCGTAATATGGTGGTTTATGATGTATTTAAATTCTCTCATACTGCCCAACTGTTCCCTCATCATAATACTTTTGCGGTATGGTGGTAAACATCTTCATGTTGTCTGTTACACATCGCTAGCCTACTAAGGGTTTAGATTACTGTTGCGGGATTGCGGTAAGAGACTGTTAAGGGATTTGGAATGTTTTTAGCTAGACATGTTTATGCTTAAGTATATATATGATGAATTCTTGGCTTTGTATAGGTCTTTTAGTGTCAGTTAGACCTAAAAAAATTATATGTTCAATAAAAAGTAAAAATGAATATAAGGGTCAAGGCTCAGGTCATGGAGCTCAAGATTAATTGTGATGATGGAACTAGGAAATTTTTTAAGGTTATAACAAACCTCATGATGAACTCGACTATTTTTTTCCTTCATCATACTTGTGTTATGTTTTTATGAGTTCTTCTCTTGTGAATATATCCCTAAGGAAAATTTGTCTGATACCTATAATTGTAAAAATCTTCTTGGTTTTTGACTACAAATTATTTTTAATCTATAAATTAAATTCTATTTTAAGTTTCCATTTGCAGTTATTAGTGGATTGGAAAGTCAACAGTTATCAACTTATGAACTCAATAAATTTTTACCAATTCAAGTTGTTGATTTATACATTATTGTTTATTTGGACTTCAGGAAATGAAGGACTATAAGACACAAATTAGATGATAGTAATCATAATGTTCAAATTTCAGAGACAAAATATGAGCACGCGCATACTGAAAAAGTGGCCAAGAATAATGAATATTTTTTGAGTCTTGGTTTGAAAAGGCAAGTTGCAAATCCACTAAGTAATATATTATTCTTTTAATAGTGTTTAATCAAATTTAATAGGCAAGATCTTTATGTATATAAGACATAATATGATATTTTTTGTTTTATAGGCAACCAAAAGAGTGCAAAGAAAATGTGGAGAAAACACAAAAGAAAAAAAATATATAGTGCCACCATCTCATAGAAGCCAACACTTTTTTGATTCAACAAATGTAGTTGGTGAAAACTTGATAGTTGTGATGATGTGCATCCTAGTATAGCACATGGTGATGTGTAGCCTAATATAGCACATGGTGATGTGCAGCCTAATATAGCATATGGTGATGTGCAACCTAATATAGCAATGGTGATGTGCAACCTGATATAGCACATGGTGATGTGCAATGTTGTGATGATCTCTTAGGACTAAGTCTAAGAGAGATTATTGAAAAATATCAGGGCAAAGGAACAAGTCTGCAAATGATTTTTTCAACATTAAAGGATGTGTTTAATAATGTGGAATCCACGAAAACCAGTATTGATCTATCTACTCATGCCATGCCTAATGTGGCCAAGGAGCATGAAGTTCTAGTTAATGAAAGTCATGAAGAGATAATGCTTGCATCTGTTGTGCCTTAGAGTGCACCCGTTGCATCTAGAACTTTTGATGGAACTAGTGGATCAACTAGAAATACTGGTAGTGGTAATTTAATAGAAGTTGTGGATGCTTTTGTCAAAAGACAAAGATTGAGTCAATATTTGTATAGATCTACTGAGAGGAATGCAAAAGAAAGAAAATTAGAAGGAAAGAAGCCATTCTTTCTTGAGGTATCGAGAGATGATGAACCCATTGGGCCAAATGCTACAAAGTGGGCCATTGAGTTGGGTGTAAGATGTAGGGCCCATTTGGATATTTTCAAATAAAATTTTATAAAGAAAGATCCACAAGCTATGGAAAATGATACAAAAAATGGAAAATTCTTTTGAGACTACTGGTGGACAAATCTCTAGAAAATATTACAAGCAAAGGATGAGAGTTTCTATTAACAATTATAGATACAGTTGTAGAAAAACAATCATGTTGGGAAAAAAGAGGTTCGAATCCAGTCTATCTCCCAAAGAGTGGGAGGCATTGAGAGAAAGTATGTGTTTCAAAGAATTGTTGGTAAAGAGTAACAGAGGCAAGAGAGCAAGAGATAATGTGAGGGTTGGATATACATTTGGCTGAGGCGGGTTGCATGCCAAAATGGAAAAATTTGCAGTAAGTGTATGGATTTTTGGTTCAATTTACATTGTGTTATTTATTTCAATTTTTTGTTGAACTAACTATAGGTTGAAATTGACATTGTATTTTAGGTAGAAAGAAATAATAGAGAAGCAAGTGCATAAGATATTGCCAATAATATGGCAGCACTAAATGCTAGTAAATCTAAGAGTAGGATGAAGTTGAAATCTAGTTCATCAACAGAAATTTCACAACCATCTATTCAATTCCTAGTAGGATCCTTTGCAGATCATGTCAACTCATATGAACTAGGGTACCAAAAGGTAATGAGTTGCATATTAGGTCTCAATCAGCAAGTTACACAGTTGGCTAAAACTGTTAACCCTATGGTTTCTGCATGGAATGAGCATAAATCCATGGATTCAAATGAGGTAAGAGGCTCTATTGATCTCATTTCTTCTTGTTGGGAAATTCTATATACAAATGCCTCTAAATATGTAGATTATTGAAATATGAGCATAGGAGAATCCAACCCAGTTTATTTATTGTTGGCGAGATCCAAAAAATGTTCTTTTGGACAAATTTATAGGTTGCATTCTTTACCTGACTATTGAATTCTTTGTATATTTTTTTACACAATGGTTAAACCACATGCAGAGTAATTTTTTCAAAGAAATAGGAAAACAAAAAATTCCTTCAAGGTGTCAACAGAGTTGCCGATATTGATAGTGATGAAGTGGACAAGAATGTGCAACACAGTTGTCTTAGTTGTCCTAAAGTTGAGGTAATTAATATAATAGTTGTCAATTATTTGTCCCAATGTTTTGTCATTCTTTATGCTTGTTCTTTTGGACAAAAATTTATAGCTTTTGCATTCTTTACTTGAATTATATTAATTTTTTCATGATGATTAAACCACACGATGCTGAGCAATTATATGAAAGAAGGACAAAAATAAAAAGGCCTTTTCAATAGAACTCTGTGCAAAGCTATACAACTTAATGTTTGCAATGACATTGATAGTGGTTATGATGATGAACTCAACGAGTATGCACATGATATTCACAGTGGTAGTCATGTTCATTTATCAAGGTGAGTGCTATGAAACCACATGTAAGTAAGTACTATTCAAGTAAGGAATGGTTGTTTTATTATGTAAATAAGGGTAATCATTACCTATTTGATAGAAGTTGGATGTTAGAATAGTAGTGAAGTGTAATTAGCTAGTAGACATAGATTATGGAATTAAGGGAGAACATATAACTTACATATGGAAGCTTGGAGCTTAATTGTAATAGAGTGTTTTATAAAAGTGCATACAAAATCGATTTGTTCCAATACTTAAGACACTACATACAGTTGTCAAAAACAATACAATGTGTGTTTTATATCTCAATATAATGTGTATTCTTTTTGTTTTTGTAGACATTTTTTATAAACTTCAAGAAGGGGATACAGTTGAGGTGTTTGATCCACATGATGGTGTTGTTACGAGCATTGGGTGGATTCACTCAGTATCTATTTACATGGAGTCAAATTGAAAGGAACAAGAGATGCAAATGTATTTATTTTATAGGTCTCAAGTAGCATACCCTTCCTCATCTAGAAAAAATAGATGGAGTTGTCCATCTGAAAGAGAAACTAGGGACCTTCACATGGAAGCCACTAAAATATTTGAAAAAATAAGAGAGAGTTAGTCGTAAGTGCATAAGAGAAAAATAAGGGTTAGCAGCAACAGAGTGTGGAGAGTGAAGTTGTAGACATAGAATGTATTGAGCCTGAATAAGTTGAACCCAAACAAAAACCAAAAAATCTGAGTTGGGTGTACATTCTATGAGTAGAACAGAGAATGTTCTATCTTACTACACCTGTAATGTAAAACTCCTTTGTTATGTTTTTCTCTTTGTGTTTGAGTTCCTCTCATTCAAAATGGTGTATTATAGAAGAGGGGATATGTTGTTGTATAAGCAGTAGACACAAAGAATAGGGGTGTAAAAAAAGAAGTAAATATAAAGCAGATAAAGAGGTGTAGAGAAGAGGAAAATTTGTAGAGAGTGCAACATACATGCATGTGCAGTTGCAAATAAGTTGCAACATAGAATTGTCATCAAAATTGTAATATCTTACATAACCAAAAAAGGCATTGTAACTTAGTTTTCTCAGTCACAACACTAAGAAAAACACTTTGTAACAATACATTTTTCAAAGCAAAGACACATTTCTATCTTGTATCTGATGTAAGAACATGTTTTCTCAATAAAATTTTAGTATTTTTCCTTCTTAATAGCCATTTCATTATGTGAAAATGAATGATTGATTATTTTTTTATATGTTTTTATATGTTTAAACCTCAATTAAAGCATTGTATCATTTCCAACACTTATAGGCTAAAATCAGTGAACAAAAAAAATTAAATAAACTACCAATTGACTAAATATACTGCCAACTAACAGAAATTAGTGTTAATAAATATGACTAAATATAATGATTATGTAATTAATAAACAATGTATCAATATACCTATCAGTTGACAAAAATCAGTGAGTAAAAATAATTAAATAAACTACCAAATTGATCAAAATGATGATTAAAATTAATGACTAAATATAGTACCAATGGACAAAAATTAGTGAATAAAAATGACTAAATAAGTGACTAGTTAACATCAATCAATCACTAAATTAACGACAAAATATACCAGTGAATAAAAAATGACTGAATAAGTGAACAGTTTAAAACATTCAATGACTAAATTAACGACTAAATTACACATGCCAAATCAATCAAATTAACGACTACATCAACGACCAAATCGATCAATCAAACATTTAAATTAATGAGCAATTCGATCACTCAAATGACTAAACTAATGACCAAATCAATCAATCGGGCGACTAAATTAACAACCAAATCAATCAACCGAACGACTAAAAATGGTATAGTCATCAATTTGGTCATGTTATATTGCTTTGACATTATTTTGCAATATTAGTGCCTCCTATTTTGCATCAAATATTTCCATTATTTCTATAGACCACTCCATGTTTAATAGGATAGTGAAGGGGATAAGAGTTCCAAGTTATCAATACCAATATAAAAGGAGCGTAAATAGAGGAAATACACACCACATATGATGATGGAGAGGGTGAGGAGTGAGGAGCATAAGAATGGAGTTGAGCACAAATATTGAATGCTAGTCAAATAAGCAATGAGAATGTTGAATCGTGTTAGATTGTAAAATGTTTTTTTTGGGATAATGCAGTTAGTACTACAATATTCCTTGGAAATAGAGTTTCAACGAAGGTGTTGATTGGAAAAACTCTAGAATAAGTTTGGTTAGTAATTGTTACCCATCTTCATGTATTTTGGTGTGTATCATATTTGCACATTCCTAATTATTGGTGCAATATTTTATTACACCTTATATTAAGTTTATTTAAGAAATTAATATCAACTACTTGGTTGAATTAGAAAATAAGAGCACATGTTATCTAATTGATTAATAAGAGCACATGACATCTCCTTGATTAATAAGAGCATATGCCACCTTCAACTCATTTAACTCCTTGACCGATAGTTACACTTGGTCATCAAGGTGAGTTCATTCGACTCCTCTACTCCTATAGATGAGCTAGTTCTCTAGCTTTTTGCTCTCCTCTAGCATAGTTATCACCTTGAATTGTGCATCCTAGAGCTTATATATTGGTCTATTTCATTGTTTTACACACATTGAATACAAATATTTGAATGTTTTTATTTTTATTGTTCACATTTTATTTTATCATCTTATCATTGTAAGGTAAATTTGTTGTTTATTACAAATTCTATGTAGTGTCAAAGTAGGGTAGTATAGGCATTGATTAATTCACTAGGATAGTGTAGTTTAGTTTGTTTCACCTAGAGTTCATAGTCTTGCAAATTGGTCATTTTTTAGATCACCCATTCTTGAAAGTCTACTAGAAAGAAACTAACTATTCCATCACATTCAAAAGGGTCAAATTAGCTAGGTTATGTTTTTATTTTGTTTTGATCATTTTTTTTTCACAAGTTACACACTTTAGAATACTTTAATGTAAAACAAACATCAATATTACATACAAAGTAGCCAAAAACCCATAAATCAACTATTAAATCATAAAAAATGGTGCAATTGTAGTTGAGGTGAACAAATTAGGCTCTAGAAATGCATCTTGAGGTCGTATCATATAGATATCCAAAATCATTTTGTTTGTGAAAAAACTAAAGATGGGGAAGTGGAGCTAAAGTTTTATGGAATTGAAAGAATGTGTGCAAATAAGTTCACCAAAGGTCTCCCAAAGCTCAAACATGAATTATGCATTTAGAAGATTGTAATTGTGATAAACCAGCAATTAGTTGACATTAACTAAAGTGAGAGTGTTGGAACAATTTATTGTCATTACTAATAGACTAGATTAGCTTGAGACTTAGTTAATAGATGCTTAACTAGAGGTAATTTTTTCATTAATGTTTCAGTCATTAGAGGTGATCTATTTAGTCCAATTTCAATCAAGGAAGCCCTAGTTTTTGTTATCTTATTTAAGTTAATAAATCCTTAATCTATGGTATGATTGGTGGAGTTTGTCTAGATGCCTTCATTTTATATGCAACAAATCATATTAAATAAATATATAGTTTTTACTTTCATCATATTGAATATGGAAGGTGTGGTCAGCCTTGGGTGGATGTCACTAATATGTAGGGGTCATTTTTTAGATAGTATGTACATCCATTAAAGCATCAAGAATATATTAATCTCATCAAATGTTATAGTTGAAATCTATGCAAAATGTAGAAGTATTATACAAGGAACATGAACTATTTTTAAAAATGCCTCAAACAAATGTGATCTTATGGAATGCCTTGATTTCAAGGTAATAAAAACCATAGAAGATTTAAGAAAAAACAAAAATGGTGGAAGTAAAGTTGAACTCTTCAACCTCTCTCATGCAAAAAAAAAAAAAGTATTTTCAATGGATTGAACTAGTAGGAGGAAAATAGATAAGGTGCCATAATTCAATAGAATGCAATGTGTCTAAGGTTTCTTAGGGAAAATATTAAGTTGGTGGCATCCCATAGCTTATTGTAACAAGAATTTTAGAAGCAAAGAGGAAGTGTAGAAAAATTATCAAGAATTGTATACTATTGTGCAAGCCTTATGACATCGAGTTTTGTGGTATCTATAGATTTTCTGTAAAGATACAAATATGTTTTACCATATGGATGAACTTTTTTTAAAAAAATCTTCTTTTATCAAGTATAAATCAAGGAAAGTGAGTGTAGAAGCCAAGTGTGCTAAATTAGAGAAACTTTGAATGTATATAAAGAGTTTGATCATACATTTATTACCATCCATGGAAAAGTTATAGATTTAGTATTTACACGAATTTTTTTCTTTCTATATAAAAAATACTTAAATAACAAGACATGAAAGAAGTCACTCATAAATAAAAAAAAGATAACTTGATATTAAATGATGTATGACCTAAAAATTGATTGTGAAAATGAATAATAACACCAAATAAACGAAACTCACAATCAAACTCAAAAATCACACCAATAGAGCATAAGGAAGTTATATAACAAGAAATACATCAAACCCACAAACAAAAATGCCATACACAACAAAAATTCTTAGCTCCATTGCTCTCCAATTTGTACCTTGAAGAAGGGTGTAATAGTTGCTCTCAAATTTTGCACAAAATACTTTTTGACATTAATAATATGAGTATGAATTTTTGGAGAATTTTTGACTTAGAAAATGAGATGGGTGAAAGACTTCTTTTATAGATTGAATGTTATCAATCAATAGTCAGTATTTGATGAAGGATTGAGTAGATCAATGGTCTAGAATGGTTGAAAAGAATGGATTGGATAGTTAATTGGTTGTATGATTTGAGTGAATTGAGTGTAAGATGTAGTGAAGTGGATTGATAGATTAGAGAAGTGAAAGTGACTATGAGTTAGACAAAATAGATTGGACAAAAGATTGATTTAATTGAGTAGTGGATTGAAAGTGAGTGTGAGTAAATTGGTGAGGTGGAAGATGCATGAGAAATTAATGGAAGAATTAATTAAATAATTATTTAATTCATATGCACATGAGGAAATAAATAAAATAATTAATTTTATTTATTTTTGGGAGAATATAATTATGGAAGAATAATTGGATAAATCAAATAATTAGAAATAACTACTTAACCGAAGAAATGGAAAATGGGAAATGAATTAATTAAATTAGAATGAATTATTTAATTAATCTAGAAAAGATGAATAATTAGTAAATTATAGAAGAAAAGTGATGATATAGTGAATTAATTAAATTATTTAAAATTATTTAATTAATAGTGGAATTTGGAGGGAAATTTCAAAATTCAAATAACTAAATAATTAAAATTATTTAATTATTCAAGATGTGAGGGAAATGATGTTAAATTAATTAAATAATAGAATTATTTAATTAAAATTAGAATAATGATCAATGTGATGTGGTGACAAAAAGTGTTAGCCAATTTTTGGTGTCTACATTTTGCCCCTCTTTGAGACAACTCAAAGAAAGTATGATTTTTTTGGTGATATTCAACCCAATTTTCCCTAGAAAATGAAGAAATGGAAGTAGGATACCCCCTGGGGAGTTTGACAGAAAAATATATTTTTAGGGAAAAATCGTGAAAGGAGTAAACACATCAAAATGGGTTAAGGAAATGGTAAATTAAGCAAAAATAGGGTATGTGATGGCCTTGAAGGATGTAGCATGGGTGTGACAACTATGGGAGGGGGGAATGTGGAAGATTAGGGTAAGGTGGTGTTACATGGAAAAAGAGATCCTAGACCTAGTGTATAGATCAATAAGATCAATCTTTCTCCAAATCAACATTAGACGCCAAACCAACAAGGGTATGAGATTGGTTAACAACCTAGGAGGGCCAATCTGCCTTGGATCTGGTTCTTTTATTGCTTTGAAAATTGATTGAGTTTTTTAATGTGAATTAATTGATTTAATTTAGCTATGTAACCTAATTTGAAAAAACATTTTTTTGAGCATACGAAACTAAAATTTTAGAAATGAAAGACTGATCTAAGGAAGGAAAATTTTTGTACACCTGTAATATAAATTTGAGGCTGAAATAGGAGGATAGGGGTGTTGGGTGCCCTAGACTGAGAGTGATTTCTGGCTCTACAAATTTTTAGATCTAAAGCTCCCAGGTTTGTAATTTGTAATCTTGTTCTAAAACTTTCCGTCTTTGGATCTAAACCAACAAAATAACAAGAGGCAAAAGGGGGGTGGCTATATAGGAGTTTTTCTAGGTCAAACCCTTGTTTATGTATTTCTATCTCTATGAATACCCAATTAATTGACTGATAAAATGTGTGTCCTCTTAACCTTAAGTGCATCTAAGATTGTAATGAGTTAAAATTTTGAAAATCCTACTCAAATGTGTCAGAGAAGGATTTTTAGATGACATGAACAAGATCAACCCAAGAGAAAGGTCAAATGCCCTTAGGAAAATTTAAATACATAAATATCTTGCTTAGGGAAACAAGTAGATTAAAGTCTAGAGATGGGAACAATTTGAAAATGAGTCATTAGGCACTTGAAAGAAGCCAAAGCTATCTCAAAAACCTAGATTCCACCATGTCCTTCCATTGGCATCAAATTCTAATCATTTTGGAAACTTGAATAAATTTGAAACTCTCCTTGTAAATCTATTTTGGCAGTCTTGTAATTGTAATTGGTTTTTTTTTTTTTTAAATTATTCATGTTAATATAGTGGAACATAGAAATAAATTAAAGTGTAGGTCGACTCATTTAATTTTAATTTTCTAGATTGATTTACCATTGAGACCCAAATTTGAAATTACATCTCCAAAATTAGAGATTGACAAAATAGGAAATTAAATTTGGGTGTTTAGGATCTTCTTAAATAAGGACTTCTCTAACATATGAGCACTTTTTAGTGTTAATTTGATGATGTTTGATCGATAAATAATTTTCTAGGGTAGTACTGATACATTCTCTTAGGTTGATAGGAAAAATTAGGGCTAGGGAATGTCTAAAATACATTAATGGATAGGTTACTAAAGCAAGTTCTAAATAGAGCGTGAAATTGTACTTTTTCCTTAAAGGGAGTATAATTTTTGACACTATAGGTGGCTACAAATAGGAGGTGGGGTGGTAAATTCTCCTCATTGACACTCCTAGCCTTTGACAATTTAGAGCTTGAGTCCTCAAGAATGAAGGTATTAATTCTAGTTGGTGATCATTGCACGAAGAGGGTCAGGACACATGGACATGAGATAGCACGTTAGCCAAGGTATGTAACTCAATCTCACTTGGTAATTTTATGCATTTAAGCACATTTATTAGGTTAGGTTTTAGGGTTTTTAAATGTGCAATTTATTTATTTTGATGCAAATTATGTTGTTTTTGGTGCAAATGATGTGCTATTATGTAATTAAAGGGTGATGTTGCACAAATTCCATGTAGTTGCATAACTTTCCTAGAATTGGGAAAATGATAAGGTTTGGCACAAATGGGGTATGTTGCATAATTGAGGTAAAAAATGGTGTAATTGCATAATTTTTTTGTTATTGATGCATGTAAGTGTGCAATTGCCAAGGATAAGCACACTTAACACATGGAAATGCATAATTGTTAGGGTTAGCACAATTGATGCATGAAATTATGCAATTGGCTGGGATGCCACAATTGATGCCTAAAATGGTGCAATTGGTTATGGTTTTAAAAAAATGCTAATAAATGTGTTAGTTAAATTTTGTGTGATGGATGTAGGATGTGTAGGAGTCATTGATGTATTGAGAGAGACATAAAGATGCTATTAGATTGAGGTGGAAGTTGAGCAATGATGAGTACACATTCCTAGGTATTGTGGGATTATACTATATCACCTATATGCTTGAGATTTGGGATAATAGGTTGATAATGACAACTTTTGCAAAGCAATGTGTAGTGAGAAAAGTACCTTCTTGTTGCCTACGAGAGAGGCAACCATCACTATCAAGGATGTGCGGAAGATTTCATGGATCTCAATCCATGAGGCGCAAGTCATTTATGAAACAGGTGGTGGAGAGATGGTATTGAGCCGAGTATTTATGACTGATGACCTGTGTATAAAAGACTATGAGATTAGATTGGGGTACATGGAAGCACAATTTGATGCATTGTGGTTTTGATAGCAACAGTGATCAGTAGGGTATTAGTTCTTGACATGAGAGATCATGGATTTCCCATCAACTATGGGACTATGATAGAGAGGATGATTAATAAGGGTGTGAACTATGCCTAGGGTACTTTTGTATTGGAAATTTTGTATCATCAACTACATCAAGTATCCTATGGATTTGGAGTGCAACCACCACTAGTGGTGCAACAAGTTAGAGGGGCGATGGTCAGGTGGAAAAATTGTAGGCCCACATGCATGGCTTATTATAGGATCAGTTAGCTAGGGTTCAGGAACAACTAGCTAGCATGACAACAAAGACAAATGTCACGTTTATTCAATTGTAGAGATCAAAGAATTCTCTTCCCAGGGTTGGACATACTACATAAGGATCGATAGATGAGATGATCTATGAGATCATGAGATTTTTGTAGGAGGCATTATACTATAGGTCTTTGCATGACAAATTGGTGCCACCAGAGCGTCAATCTCCTAGCTTCACCCATAGTCAATCAAAGCTCTAGATCTTGGAGATTTATGAGCAAGGGGGTGGTGGGGCCACAAACTCTTAGACCACCTCCAAGGCAAAGTGGAGATCAAGATTAGAGAGGGACACAACCACTAGGGTCACTGTAACCAAGATTGTTAGAGTCATAATAGATGGGACCATCAAGGTCACAATAGTTGGCTCCTCATTCTAAGGGAGGCTGTTATCTATAGCCCTTGTTATACATATGGCATTTTTTGGACACGTTTTGATATTTTCTTGTAGGTCATTTTATTGTATGCCCATGATCCTATGTACAAACTTGTATAGTGATGTATCATGACATTATTTTTTGAGATATATGATATGAGATTCTCTTTTGTCTATGACAACTATGTGTGCTATGTGATGATGTCACTATTTTTATTTTATTTTTCTATGTAATGGATTTATGTGTACTGATGATCCTATTTGATGTTATGAATGAATGAAAGATTTTAATAATGTCCACGAGACCAAATAGCCTAAGGGACTGAGAACCAAAAAATCTAAGAAGTCTCCAAATTATTTTCGATGTTGGATCTTCTGTTATGAATTTTGACCAAAAAAATAGTAGTCTTGCTGATTTTTTCTTCCTCAAATAATTCATGCAAGTTGTCAGCCTAGATGTTGATACGATGTAATGCTATGATATTTTTGTATTTTTGATGATATGAAGATGATGATATATATTATTTTGACCTAATGGATGCAAGATATATGCATGTGATGGTATCCATAGATGTGGTATTTATGATCTATTGATGGATCATCTATTATATGATATTGTGGATTCTAACATGTTTATGCATGCAGGATATATGGGTGATATAGATGCACTATGCTTTGTTTTTGGTTGTGTCACGATACATGTATGATTGTGAGTTAGTATGGTAGAAGATAGTGATCATATGGATATTGTTAATCAATATCACCTAATGAAATATATGATGATAGCTAGATATGAGATAGATAGATAGAAATAGATTGATTTGGATGGATATGAATATTAATAGACATTGTGCTTTCTATTTTGTGCTTTTTTATCATTATAGAGAATTTTATTTGTGGCAAGTGGATATATGTATACCAAGGTATGATAATCCATGGTGACTTTGGTATCCTTTTCCTAGAACTTGACACTACAAACAAGGACTTTCCTTATTCATGCTAGACACAATAGGACCTTATTGAAATATGTATGGGAGCATAGTTTCAAAGAATGACAACCCTAATGCACAAAGGTATTTAAATGGCCTTATATGTAATGGGCTATTATTAATTCTAGAAGCCAATCCCACACACACAAGGACCATACCTATCATAGAAACACATAAGAACGTCCCACAAACTCAAAATACGAAAGAAATAACCTTGCCCCATTTTGGATCCTTTAATAATTTTAAGATATCCTCAAGGAATATTGGAATAGGACAATATGATAAATCAAGAAATAAAAAGCCTCACTGAACAAATAGATCAACAACCGTTAGATTTTGTTATTGGAATATATTTTCTCAAAGTGGATGATGCCTATTGTAGGAAGGATGCATCCGTTAAGGCGTGTGATAGTTTGGATAAGATATCTAAAGAATAATCGACAATTAATCGGTAGGTCGTAGATAGTTTAATAAGAGTCTTTTATTTGTGATTGTTTTGTGAATGCTTGATGTATTTGAGTATTGTGTAGTTTGTTTTTTCTTGAATGTCTTGTCTAGGAAATTGATAATTTATTATGGTTATGGTGAGTGAATATGATTCATATTTGTTATGGGATGTTATGATTGGGTTCATTTATTTATGGATAGTGTAAAATGGTGTTAGAGTGGTTGTAAATTTTTTTCCTCCCAATAGCAATGTCAAAGATCCAATCCAAACACTAGGTCGAGGAAATACCCATAGTTAGGTATAGGTCTTTATTTATTATGGAATGGATGTTGAGAATCTTATTATGACATAAGATGGAATGAATTTTTTACCCTAAATATGATTGCAAGCTATGATAAGGATGGTAAGGTGTATCGAAGGTATTTATTATGGGTGGAATGGATTGATCACTAATAGATGGTGGACAATGGTCTTTACACATGATGCATGTAAATAGGTTTTCACCATGACACTTATTGCATAAACCATTGAAGTGGTTTTCACCATAGGGTAGATTATTTCTCTTTACTTTTATATTTTCTATATATTTTTTAATATTTTTCTTTTCTTTTGTATTTTTTGAATTGAGATACTATGAGAATCACAAAAAGAATTTCTTAAGTTGAACATTGTTGATAGACTCATTTAGAAGTTCACCCTCAGGTGTGGAAATTTGGTATGCTCCTAATCCATAGGTTTTTGTAATGACAAAGGTCCCAACTAGTTAGGCTCAAATTTCCCTTTCTTTTCTCGATCTTGTTGGTTCTTTTGATTTTCTTTGAGTACTAGATCTCCTATCTTGAACTTACGTGATATAACCTTCTTATTATAACTATGATGAAGGTGGTTTTGATAAGCCTATAGGTGATTGAGTGCATTGAGACACCTTTCGTCTAGCAATTCCAAGTCATATAGTTTGGAAACTTTATATTCTTCATCATTAATGACATGTTGTAGAGAACTATTAGTGATGGAAGCTCAATCTTGATAGGTAAAATGAATTCAGCTCCAAAGACTAGGGATATGGGGTGGCTCCTATGGGTGTGTGAATATTGGTTCAATAAGCCCACAAGGTAGAATTCAGATGGATATGCTAGTCATGACCACTTCATTAACTATCTTTTTGAGGATTTTCAATATTTTTTTATTTGATGCCTCAACTTGATTGTTACTTTATGGATAATAGTGGGTTGAGAATCAATTTTGGATGTGAAATTTGTGGCAAAGCTCATGGTCAACTTGGTTTTTAAATGGTTGACCATTTTCAGGGACAATGACTAAAGGAATATCATACCAGTAAATGATATAGTTTAGGATAAACTTAGTTATTTGCTTACTAGTGATGTCAGTGAGAGGAATGGCTTCAATCCATTTTGCGAAATATTGTGGCTGTGATAATGAATTTGTGACCATTGAATGATGTGGATTGGATTTTACCTATGAGATCAAGTCCCCACTATGAGAAAGGCCATAATGTGGTAATTTCATGTAGCTCCTATGCTGGTGCATGAATAAGGTCTGTGTGTTGTTGACACTTCTGACATTTAAGATAAAATTGGTAGGCATCTTGTTTTATTATAGGCCAGTAATAACCAATTATCATTAATTTACTTGATAGATTTGGACCACTAGATGTGCCCCACAAATACCATCATGTACCTCCTATAGGGTAGTTTGGGCTTCTTCCAAGTTAAGACACATAAGGAGTGTACCATCAAAAACCCTTTGATAATGTGTATCACCTAGAATGAGGAAGCATGATGAACGACTAATGAATGTTTTTCTCTAATGGTAGATAAATTAGGTGGAAGGATTTTTTGATGGAGATAATTGTAGATGTCTTCGTACCAAGGAGAGTTGGCACAAACTATTACACACAAAAATTCAGACTTTGAGACATCGAATGTGGGGATCAAGATTTTTTCCACAAAGAAATCACAATGTTGAATATTGTGTGGCATGTCTAAAAGAGACCCAGGAGTTTCCATGCCATCTATTGATTTGTTGTTTAACTTGTGGATCTACTCAATTGTTATGTTACTAAAGTGTTGTTGAAACTATCTTCCATATTTTTGTAGAGTAGAAGTTTTTCATCTTTGGTCTGATAGTCATTGTTCACCTATTTTATAACCAATCGAGAATCATCGTAAACCTATAGCTCCTTAAGTTTCCATTGTATTTTCATCATGAGTCCCATGATTAATGTCTTATACTCAAAAATATTGTTTGTGAAAGGGAATGCCAATTGGTACGATTTTGGTATGTAATCACCTTGTAAGGTAATGAATAGTATAATTACTCTTGATCCATGTTGAGTATATGAATCATGAGAGTAAATTTTTCATGTCTAAGTGGGGACCATCGTGAATATACCTTCATTTGGGAAATCTAACACTAGTGGGTAATTTGCAATAATGGGAGCATCTGTTAACCAGTCAACAATCACTTATCCTTTGATTTCCTTTATGTCTACATACTCGATGTAAAACTCACTATTCAATAGGTACTTCAGTGGATCAATCTTTGCAATGAGTTTGTTATGATGGGTTAGCATGTAATATCTTATATTTTTTGAAGCAAAAACAATCGCTAAACAAGCATGTTTTATAGGTGCATAATTAAGTTCATAGCCAACCAGAGCATGATTGATTTAGTAGAAAAACCTTTCTTTACCATAGTAGTCATGATATGCAAGGAGATCACCCACTGCTACTAATGTGGTAGATATATAATAACAATGGTTTTCCCTGAATTGGTAGCATTAATACTAGAGGAGATGTGAGATAATATTTCAGCTGCTAGAAAATTTATTGATAATTTTTATCCCACTTGAAGGTAACACCTTTATGCAAAAGATGTACATGAAGGGGTGACACTTGTCTGCTAGTTTTGCAATGAATCGGTGAATAGACTGTAACTTTCCTTGTAAGCTACATAGTTGTTTGAGATTTGTGGGAGGCATATCGATTATGGCTTTGACCTTCACTAGATAAACCTCTATGCTTGTGTGAGACACTATGTATCCCACTAATTTTCCTAATGTAACCCCAAAGACACACTTCTTAGGATTCAGTCTAGCACTATATTTCTCAAGTCTATCAAAAATCTTGGCAAGTATATCAAGATGACCTCTTGTGAGAGACTTCACTAATAGGTCATCAACATAATCATCCATAAGACTATGCATCATATCATGGAATATAGTGGTCATTGCTCATTGATAGGTAGGTCCAACATTTTTTGGGACCAAAGGGAATGATGTTCTAGGAAAAGGTTCCCTATGGACAAGTGAAGTTTTTTTTATGTTGATCCTTAGGGTCTATGTAAATTTGGTTGTATCCTAAAAATTTATCCATTAGAGGTAATATCTCATTCCCTGCTGTCAAGTCCACAATCATGTCTATATTTGGCAGAGGAAAATCATCTTTTGGGCATGCATTATTGAGGTCTCTAAAATTGATGCATATGTGAATGCCCCCAGTTGGCTTGGTAACATGCACTAGATTGGCTACCCACTTAGGATAATAAATAGGTTTGATGAAGCCAACTTCTAACAATTTTGTAGCTCTACTTTGACTAATAATGCTATTTGGGGATGCATTTTTTGTAACTTTTGTTTGACTAGTTTTTCCCTTGGTATTTGTTGTTAGATGGTGTAGCACTAGATTGGGATCTAACCTTGGCATGTCTATATAAGACCATGCAAAGTTCACTTGTCTTTCTTGGAATAATACCATGAAGTTAGCCTTTTCTTGATCAGATAGTGATGTTACAAAGTATGTGATTCAAACACTATTCATGGTGCTAATGTTTTTTTCCTTAGATTTTTTAGAAGCATTAGATATTTATCTTGATTCTTGGGGAGTATGTCAAACCTTCCATTATTAGGTTCCTTAGAAAGGTTTTCACCCCTGAATGCATCCTTTTATTTACTATTTTGTGGTTTGAAAATGTTACATTGTGGTTTTCACTAGGGGGGCTCTTTATGATTTTTATTTTTTTGCAATTGGAAGGTTTGGCATCCTCATCGAAGTATGTCATTGTGTCAAGCTCTATGGTGAAACCAAATACATGATCCTCTAGGGGTATCCCCTCTTGAAGTCACATGAACTTGACAATAGCTTCATCATTTGGAATATGTAGAACCTATTCTAGGTGGTCACTAGTCCCAATTGATGAGTTAGGGGTAGACAAGTGAAAGATTGTCATTAGATGGTGTGTGATTGAAGGACATGTAGGATATCGTGTGACCATTCTAATCTTAGAATAGGTCAGCGATGCACTTGAAGGATTCATCAAAAGTATTCTTGTTAGACAACTTAACAACAAAAGAAGTGTTATCCTCTTTTGTAAGGGTAAATTTTTTATCTGAGGGCACATTCTCTAGTTTCCCAAACCTTAGTTTTTGAGAATATGGTATCTTTGCCATTGCAATTGGTTCGACAATTCATTGTCCCTATAGACCAAGGCCACTATGACTATCATATCCCATTTGCTCCATTATGTGATATCCATTTGTGCATTTCTTAATGGGGAGTATGACCTTGTCTTCCTCATCCTTATATAGCCACTTAGAAATTTCTTCTTCAATAGCTTCTTTGTGAAGCTCACCCCATTTTGTAATTGTGGTTTGACTGCTTTTGATGACAATTATGGAAATCTCTTGCTTTTCCCAGGGTTTACCATAGGATATAGGTGATGGTGGGATTTGTCCTATGTAAAAGGATTGATTTATATTGTATTCATCACATCTTGTGTCTTGGACTTGGAACTTGACCTCAAGAATATGGTGGATTTGGAAAATGATTTAGTTAGATCATTAGGATCAATGCAGGATGAAGAGGATGATGCCTCACCATTGTTTGGGACTTTGTTCTATGTTTTTCCTTTCAAGTTACAACAATAATGGAAGGGGTCAGGATCTCTTGAGATTGTAAATCCAATTCCATTATAAGGGAATTTTAGGCATTGATGGAAAGTGAATGGAATGACCTGTATGGAATGTATCCATGAATGACCAAGAAGGATAATATATGGGAGCTCAAGGTCCAAGACTTGATATATTGTATCTCTCATTGCTGGACCAACTCTTATAGAAAGTGTGA
This sequence comes from Sequoia sempervirens, assembly GCA_007258455.2. Taxonomy (NCBI): domain Eukaryota; kingdom Viridiplantae; phylum Streptophyta; class Pinopsida; order Cupressales; family Cupressaceae; genus Sequoia; species Sequoia sempervirens. The sequence continues at coordinate 262,376,872 of VDFB02000008.1, read as the reverse complement.
AGGCTACTTTAGAAGGGTATTTTGTATCATCATATACCTTAATAATTATCCTCTTGTTTAGAGTTATGGATCCCTTAGAGTATCCCAAGGTTTTGACCAATTTTAGAGTACAAATATTTAAACCATATCCACCATCTATTAGGGACCATTTAATTTTATGTATGGATTTGTGGGATGAGATATCTTTATCAATCAAGGTAACCTTTGGTATGTGGATGTGAGATGTCCTACCATGGCTCGAAATTGGTCAAAATTTAGGTCTGTATGTACTAAAGATTCATTTAGAGACTTATCTAGGATATCCCTATGAATGGGCAACATGTACAACATCTTTAAAATGGTTATCTATGTGGGTGTTTTACCCAAATGGTCTAAAATATTATTATTGAGTATTAGCTTGGGACTTGGATGTGGTTCCTTGGAGAGTGACCTTAACTCTAGAATTTTTAATAGTAAATTTGGGAATTTTAGTCTTGATAGTGATAGTGGATACTTTTTGGTCGGTCCCTTGGATTCAGTTTATGGTATAGTCATAGTTAACCACATTGTAATTTATGTAGTTACTAGATGTACTACCCTAATTGGAGGAATTTTTTTCCATGGTTATGTATTGGAGCTTTGCAAATTATGTGGTCATTGTTGGATGTGTTTGACTAGTTTTCAACAACAATATCCCCCTTATAAATGAGATCTTGAATAAGATTCTTCAATATGAAGCAACCCTGAGTTGTATGCCCCTTTACTTTATGGTAGTCACAAAATTCTACGTATTTCCACCATATAGGTTTAACTTGTGTTTCATATTGTCTAATCTTTGGGAGCATAATTTTGATTGAACCAATTTTTAGAGTGTTGATTCAATGGTTTCTCCTAAAGGAGTATATTTCCATCGAGGGGTGTTGTTTTGTCTTAGTGGACCTCTTTGTGGATTATCTTTGATAGTTTATGAGGTTTGAATAGTGTGTGGTGCTTGTAGGCTTACTATTGGTTGAACGTTATGAGCCATCTTTACATCCACCACACTGTTGTTGACTACATTCTTGTTTCTTGGCCAAAATCAATATGTGTCATTGGAAGAATTTGCATTATCTTTGGTGTCTTTGAATATCTTCACAATTCCTTTAGCTATAAGGTATTTCTCAATGGTAAGCCTTTTCTCTATGACCTCATCAAAAGTATTGGATCATTGAACCTCTAGGTGAAATCCTACCTTTGTATTCATATTTTGAATGAATATTTGAACCAATTTTTTCTTGATTATATGACAAGGACCTTTACAAGATAAGCTTCTCCATCTCTATAAGGAAGTGAAAGATTCTCCATTTTTTTTTTACATTACATAAATCAGTTATGTAGATTTCACGTTTGATGTTATATGAGAAATGTGAGATGAATTTTTTTACCAAATCATTGAAAGTTATAATGCCAGATGGGAGTCAAGAGAACCATTACATGGTCTATCCACCTAAGATTCTTGGAAAGAGGTGCATAAGATAAGTATCATTATGAACTACCTCGAAGTAATCCACGTAAAATTCTCTAATGTGTTCATAAGGATCTCCCTTTCCTTTGTATTTGTCAAATTTAGGCATCTCAAAATTATGAGGAAAGGTTGGCATCAATATTGTGTTATCCAAAGAATAAGGGCATATTTCCTCTAGTATGTAGCTATTCTTCATCAATACTATTTGTATGTTCAAAATTTATTGATGTAAATCTTGGATTTGTAGAGCCAAATCGTTCGAGTATGTGAGAGTGGGTATGTTGATGGGTTTATAGCTAGATATGGAATGTATTGATGATTCACCTTCGGAAAAAGTTGGTGATAAGTTATTTTGTGAATGTGTGAATAATTTTGTGGAATGTAGGTGTGAGTGGATATGTTGGAGTGTGAAGGGGTTTGATGTGGAAAATTGATGTTGAGGGTTTACGATGGTTTGAATTGGTTTTTGTTGATGGATGATTTGGTGAGATGGGTTTATGTTGTGGTTTTGATAAAGATAGTTTGGTGGGATGATTTTTTGTCGAGAAGTCATGGTGTTTTGAGGCAAGTTATGTTGATGGATGTTTTGGTTAATTGGATTTATATTTTGACTTGGAGTGATGATGTTAGGATTTGAAGTGATAGCATATGGAGATTGTGATATGGGGTTATAATTTTCGTGGATGATATGATTGTTGTGGATGTAGGTATGGATGTTAGGTGTAAGTGGTTGAGATATATGGGGTGTATGTGGAGGTGCTTGTGTATTTTCATCAAAGTGGGGACGAGTTGTTCAATGTTTTGTTTTGTTGATATAATGAATTGGTGATAGTGTTTTGATTTTGAATGATGTTTATTCTTGTATGCAATTTGGGTGACTTGATACTTGTGAGATGTGAGATGGTTGTGATGATGTTTTTGGATTAATTATTGAAGTGGGGGAATGATAGTATTACTAGATGTTGTGTTATATAATGTATTCTTTGTTTGCAAGGTGTATGTGGGAAATTGAGTGTGTATGGGAGGTGTAGATATGAAAATTTTCCTAATTCATATCACACATCATTAATATTGAATTTTTGTCATATTCATCCCTGATTAGTGCATTTGCATCATTTGCATCACTAGTTCCCCATTTTAACATCATTTTATACCATTTTCACCTTATTTCCTCTATTAATTAAGCTTGAAGTATTTAATTAATTCATCATATTGCATGCAAGAGGTCACGAGGTCTAGTCTCCCCTTTGTCCTCATGGTATCGAAGGACGTGTTGTACTAGCTTCATTAGCCACATGAAAAAATTTTACTAGGCACATTATAGTTTATAGGGGGCTACCTGATTCCTCCAGTCTAAAAAAACTGTCCTTTTATCTCCCATAATTGGATAATTTTATTTAATTATCCATAAATCTAATTTTCCTCTAGTGTCCCATGATTAAATAATCTTGAATTATTTAATTATCTAATCTTCCCATCCCACTTGTATGGAATATTTATTTTTAATAAAAAATATCCTAATCCTTCATAATTAAATAATCTTGAATTATTTAATTGTCCCAATTTTTCCTCTCAAAGGAATATTCCCTTAGAATATTATTTTTCAAAATATCCTAAGATATCTCATTCCTCTCATTCATCCTCATTGCTCAATTTCTTGACCTAATCTTCACCATGCATTTCAAAATATCCTAAACCAATTTCCTTAAATTGTGGAGATATTTTGAGTTAAAATTGATCTTGATTCCTCCTCTTCCTTGATTCACTCTCCTTCATGTGTCTTGAGGATTAATCTCAACCATTGATCACAATCATGAAAATCTATAAAAAAAATATCATTTATTCATTATCACATACCTAGATCATTTGTGAAGCACTTTGAATTTTTGAGCACTTGAGCATAGCATTATCATTCAACATTTGTCCAATTATCATCATTTAGGTCATCACATTTCATGCCTTTGCAATCATTGGAGCTTCTTGATTGAGCAATCCAATATACCATCACCATTAAAATGGAATGCAAGGTTTGCACATGGTTTATTTTCTTGTTTTGATTTGATTTGTCATTAATATATGCTAATTTCTAACCATGTATGCAATCAATTTTATTTTTTAAGTGGGATTTGTGTTGGAATATGGTTTTGTGAGATGAATTTTGAATTCTAATGTTTTCATTGATGGCAACTAAGGTCATCTCCATGGTCCAAAGATCTCTATCTAGTCATTTCGGCAGATGAAGTAGATTACTATGTTTTACCAGCAGAATACTTGTGGAACAGAGTATCCGGTCAATTAGCTTCACCAGATCATTGTTTTGTGTTGTGGATCTCTGGAATTACCTATTGAGCATGTGGATCGTCATTTCATTGATTTTTTGGGTATTGTATTAGTTGCTATACGAGTTTGGAGGTCTGGTAGGAAATTTTCTATTTATTTGCTTGATAGAGTCGACTCAGTGTAAGTGGTATGTTGTGGATGTATAATAGTGAACTTATTTAAGTTTTTTTCAAATTAAAATGCCTAATTATTGGTCCTAGCTACTTTCTAGCCAACTTTTTTAGATATCCATCAAAAAATTTCATGATTTGGGCCAACAAGTTGCAAATATTATTAAGTTTTGTTGAGCTGACCTGTGGCGATTAAATCCTTAATCGCGGATATATTTAGATGATTAGATATATCTATGTGGTTGTAGTAGAAAGGTGCATGTATGCATGTTGTGAATGTAAAAAGAGTTTGGCGATATCATGTGCTCACTTGTGCATAAAGATTTTTATTAATGCTTGAGCAGCGAGAAAAATTTAGAATTAGAGTATCAATCATCCCGGGGATAGAAGTTCATCATAAGAGCTTAACCAAAGAGTACAATCAAAGCATTGGTAGATGTTATTTAGTCAGGTTCAATCTTTTGGGATCCTAATCAGAAACTATTGTAAGAACTTGATAAGTCCAATTTTGAGTAGTGAGCTCTAGGAAGTGAGTCACAGATGCAAGTGGTACTTCATTTTGTAATATTTCTTTTGGTATACTTAGAACTTATTGTGGATTGGCCATCCACCATGGTTTTCCATACTTGAAGGGGGTTTCCGCGTAAAATCAGCATGTGCTAGGTTTGTGTAGTTTTCTTGTTTCAGTTTCTACTTATTGATTTTTAATTAAATGTTTTAAATTGGATTAAAGATCAAAAAGAAAGGATCAATTTTGTGAGTGTGATTCACCCCCTCTTAGATTTGCTTGTTTCCAACAATTGGTAATAGAGCCCATTCCTCGGAAGGAAGTCTGTAAGCTTGGGGAGATCTTGGAAAGTGTTCTCAATGGATACAAGCAGTCTTCACCATCAATTCATGGTGGCCTTAGATGATCTTGACCAGTCAAAATCTGAGATCTAAGAACTGCAAGAAAATCTTGAAAATGCAAAAAAAATCATTCAGTCATTGAAAGACATGATTAATGAATCAAGGGAGAAAAGAAAGGAACTATGTGGTCAGCTTAAGAAGAAGAACAAAACCAATGAATATGAACAACTTAGTCAAGCCCTAAAAGAGAAAACAAAAGAATGTGAAAAGTTTTCCCAAGAAAATGTTGTTTTGAAGCATGAGACGGAATCCATCATGATGAAGATGACCAAGGATTTTGCGGACAAAAAGAAGAATGAAGAAAAGCTTGCACAATCTCTAAAAGAAAAATTAGAACAATGCAGTCAATTAGAAAATAAATTGGAGCAATCCATGAACAATGAAGAGGAGCTTGAAAAATAGCTTGATGATCTCAAAGATGAACTTGCTACTGCAAATGAGTTCAAGGAGAAATTTAAAGCAAGTTCAGCAAAACTTGATGAATTAATTAAGGGACAAAGAACTAATGGTGACAGATGAGGTCTTGGATATGAAGAAGGAGAAAGCTCTGGATCTGGACAAAGGAACTTTGAATAGAGGACTTCTGGACAAAGAAAATTCAAGAAAGGAAACCAAATGAATAAACCCAGAAGGAATCTAGTAAGGCAACCTAATGCTCAAAGATTCAATGGTTATTGCTATACTTGCAAAAAAATTGGTCATATGGCTTCTCAGTGTAGGAGTAGGGTGAACATAAGTAAACCATCATTCTCAGGTCAGTGTTTTAATTTTCATAAATATGGTCATAAGTCAAGTGAATGCAGAACTGAGATGCATAACTTTCTTAGAAATGCCAAATGCTATGCATGCAATAGATTTGGACACATTGCTAATCAATGCAGATCAAGAAAAAATCAGTGGAATGATTAGCCTAGATAGAAAAGTGTTGTGTGCTATAGTTGCAAAAAATTTGGTCACACCTCTAGATTCTATTGGAACAAAAGAGGTCAGGTAAGACAAAACAAGCAACCAGATGTTAAGGGAAAAGGAAAAATCACTATTGATGAGATCAAGAAGTAGATGCAAAAGAAATGGGTGAAGAAGAATTCCTCTACAAAAGGAAGCAGATTGTCACTAGAAGTCACTTCTGGGAATACCTCTGGAAATTAATTCTTAGTCTCTACCTTAGGGGGAGTTGTCAAGGAAATTTATCAAACCCCCTACAAGTGATTGGTACTGGAATTTAGATGAGTCTAGTAGGAAATTGGATATTCTTCAGATGTTGTAAAATGAATCTAAGGCATCAATGGAGAAAATTGTAAATCCACACAAGAGTTATCTGCCCCGGAATATAAAAGACAGAGAACCGACTGAATTAGGACAAGGTCATTTATTGAAAAAGTAAGGAGTTAGGTTCAATGACAATAAAAGAATGGTTTTCACTTTCATTTTTCATATTGCTTTCAGATGAAAGAAGTTTGGAGTGCTCTAAGGTGATCTTTACCAAATTGAGAAGGGATCCAAGTAAAGAGGAGAATCTGCGATCAATCTTCGTTTCCTCTTTGAAAGGTATTTATTGCAAAACCTGTAAATTTGTTTGCTCACAATTATGTCTACCCCTCTTTTGGTTGAAGTCAAGGATAGGCCATGACCAAAGTTCAAATGGCATCCATATAATTCCATAGACACATAACCCCTAGGTGCATTTTCGTTGGTTCCATATAGAGTTCTTCATATAGAAGATATTAGGGCATATGTGCACGCTAATATTGAAGATTTGGGTAGTGCACAACTATTGGAATTGTACTCTAATCACATAGTTCAAGAGGATTTCTCTATTAAACCTGAATTTTAAACCCTATAGATAAGAAATTTGTGTAATTCCCAAAAATTCCTATATTTGAGGAGGATGAGTGGGTTCGATACATACTGAGTTGTGTGCATGATGAATTCATGTGGCTGGACTTGCCATTCAAAATTACCAAGGAAGCTATCTATGCAATCACAGGCTTGAATTCCTTTGGGAGACTTCTTGTATTAAAGTCGGTAAAGAATGATGAGGTTACTAAAGTGACTGGCTCGCATTGGGATATAAGGGAAATGAATATAGAACATATTGTCGAGGTTGATGTAAAATTTGCATCTATGGTCATAGGATACAAGCTTTATCACTCGAGTTGAGAGAATTTTGTATCTGGCACTACCATCTATACAACATATGAAATGATCAAAGAAAATGCAGATTATGATCTATGTGAAGTACTCAAAGGTCAACTATTGGAGAACCTAAAAAAGATCAAGAAGGACAAGAAGAATGTATTCAAGTTGGGAAACTTGTTAATCTATTTGTATTTCTATTTCTTAGGTGAGGTACTGGGAATTGGTAAAGCTCATTGGCGAAATGACATTCTAGTAGCCATTCAAATCTGGGATATGCTATGTAGTCTTAGGGATCGAAAAACTCGCAACGCAACCCTGTGGGGTCATTTTAAAAGCTTTCAAAATCATATGCATGCCAGAGAGAATTCCTGAAGCCTTAGTGGAATAGTATAAAGACTCAATATGCTTCATGGTTGACATCAACTAATATCACATGGAAGTAGTTGATCCTAGAACTATTTGGATCATGCCTATGGGATATGAAGTGGATGAAAACATTCTGAGGATGTACACATAACATCTACTAAATTCACCACTGGATCCTAATGAAGAAAGGTATGGAACCTACGTAGAGAAAAGCTTACAAGTCCACTCAAATTTGAGAAAGCCCATGTCAATCAGAAAGGTGAGAAAGGAAACAAAAGTCCTTGTAGAGAAAATGGGTCTTCTAGTTGAAAAATTGAAAGAAATAAGGAGACAAAGAGATGAAGTTGAAGCAACCAAAAGAAGGAAAAGACAACTCCAGCTGGTATGGGAACATCTTCTGCTAGAAAAACTAGGAGTTCCCCTGCAACACAACCAAATCAACCCAAAGCCTCCGGAAGAAGAAAGAAGAATAAAAGTACAAGAACCTACAAAGTTGCATCCCCAGATGAAGAAGAAAAGACGAACTTAGAAGAAATTGTTAAGGAAATAAAGGAGACAGGGACTCATGTTGTCAAACTTAATAAGAGAAAGCCTTCCGACAAAGATGAAGAAGCAAAGAAAAAGACCAAAATTGGTAAGCCCAGTATGTCTGTGGAAGAAGTTGTGAATGCAGCAGTAGAAGACAAAAATCTCAAGCCACTCTATGACCTATATGAGACTTTTGATGAATCCGGTAAGATGATTCTTGAAAAATCCGCATTCGAGCACTTAAATTTTTTCAATAAAACTCTGAGTGAAATCATGTATGGCTTTCCTACAAGCCTATATGAAGCTTTGGAATCTATAAGAGAAAATGCCAGAACCGAGGAAGAAAACTTGAGGAAAAGAGTTCTTGTTGACTTGTGCCCGGAAATGGGAATTGAAGAAATGGATACACTTCTTCATAAAGCTAAAAAGGATTTTAGAAGAAAGTCTAGAATAAACAAACTCATGATTGGTGACACTGATGTTGTCATCAGTGAGACTAAAACAACTTTGGAACAATACTTGTCAAAGGAAAAGGAAAATACTGAAGAAACCAATACTAAACATGTTGAAGTTCGTGAGGAAACGAATGTGGAGGTGAATAAATTAGAAGAAGGAAATGAAAATGAGGAAGACATAAATGTATCTAATCCTCCAGTTGTTGAGGACATTTTGACATCCCTCAATGTTGAAAAGAAAGATGAAGTGACTGATGAAGAGAAAGATGTGCCTGATATGCCAAACATTATTTCAGAAACTCAATCTAAGATTGATAAGGGAAAGAATCGAGAGTTCTGCTCAAAAGAGGCAAAAGAATCCTATTGGAGCAACAAATAGAATCAGATTCTAAGCTTGATATGAGTTCAATCAAATTATCAACTTTGTCCCCAATCCAAATGCTGAAAGTTTCCAAAATAGCTCAAGATAAAGCCAATGAGAAAATATTGCAATCTCACATTGAAGATAGTGAACTGTTGAATCTCGCTTCTGAAGTTCTATAGAAGCTGATGCCTACCCATGTCATGGACCCAACAGGCTCTTCCTCTGGTGAGCTAAAAAGATTAATAAACTCTGTAGATTCTCATTTTAAATCTTTTGAGGAATCTACTCTAGTTAAAGTGCAAAAGGAATTTAAGGTGGAAAGAATTGATTAACGAGGATAAAGCTCTGTTGAGTACTTACATAGAGAATGTTCAAGGTGTTGTAAATGTAGGAGGAAATGTGTACAAATCCTGCCTAATCCTGTCAAAATTTACTGAGGCAAATGAGAAGAAGATAAAAGATATTGAGAAATAGTTGATCATTATTTCCAACACCTTTGATCCATTGGCCAGTAGTGTTTGTCATCAAGATGGTCAAGTAATGTCTCTACTTGACCAAATAAAGAATTTGAAGTCTAAAAATGAAAGAGTTATTACCAGAGAGTAAGTGAACTCAGGGGGCTGATAAGTCCAAAAATTGAGATATTAGTGAATGCCTTGAAAGAAGCAAAAAGTGTTGTGATCGTTCCTAATTCAGTAAATCTGGAAGTTGCTGAAACATTGTCTTATCTTCTTCGTGGTAATATTACCATTTTGGAAAGTCTGAAAAGTGTGTGGGACTCAAATATAAATGGATTGAAGAAATCTTCAAATTTCTATAAGTCTCTAAACATACTTGTACAATTTTGCAAAATTCAATTTCCCTAATTTTGTCATTGATGCCAAAGGGGGAGAGAGTTAAGTGAAAAATGCCTTGATATTCTTAGGGGGGGTAATATTTTTCAGTAGAGTTGTATGCAGTATTTTGAATTTTGGCAATGTGCTTATCAATTCAACACGTAGTCATTTTTCTCTAAGTGTTTCCATCAATGCCAAAGGGGGAGATTGTTGGCATATGGTTTTGTGAGATGGTTTTTGGCTTCTAATGTTGTCATTGATGGAAACTAAGGTCATCTCCATGGTCCACAGATCTCTATCCAGTCATTTCGGTAGACAAAGTAGATTACTATGTTTTACCAACAGAATACTTGTGGAACAGAGTATCCAGTTAGTTAGCTTCACCGGATATTGTTTTGTGCTATGGATCTCTAGAATTACCTGTTGAGCATGTGGATTTTCATTTCATTGAGTTTTGGGGTATTGTATTAGTTGTTATACGAGTTTGGAGGTCTGGTAGGACATTTTCTGTTTATTTGCTTGATAGAGCCGACTCAGTGTAAGTGGTACATTGTGGATGTATAATAGTGAACTTATTTAAGTTGTTTTCAAATTCAAATGCTTAATTATTGGTCCTAGCTACTTTCTAGCCGACTTGTTTAGATACGCATCGAAATTGTTCATGATTTGGGCCAACAAGTTGCAAATATTATTAAGTTTTGTTGAGCCGACCTGTGGTGATTAAATCCTTAATCACAGATATATTTAGATGATCGGATATATCATTGTGGTTGTAGTAGAAGGTGCACAGATGCATGTTGTGAATGTAAAAATATATTTTGAGTGATATCATGTGCAATTTCACTTGTGCATAAATATTTTTGTGTGTGAACTTTAGCAGAAAAGGGTAGAGATTCAGTATCAGTCATCAGGACAAAAGTTCATCATCTGAACTTAACCAGAACTACAATCAAGCATTGGTAGATGCTATTTAGTCAATTCAATCTTTTTGGGATCTAATCCAAACTATTGTAAGGATAGTAAGTCCAATTTTGAGCAGTGAGCTCTAGGCAATGAGCCTGAATGCAAGTGCATTCTCATTTTGTAATATTTCTTTTGAGTATACTCAGAACTTATTGTGGATTGGCCATCCACTGTAGTTTTTCCCTTAATAGGGTTTCCACGTAAAAATCCTTGTGTTATGGTTGTGTGGTTTCTTGTTTTCAATTTCTACTTATTGATTTTAATTAAATGTTTTAAATGGATTAAAGATCAAAAGAAAAGGATCATTTTTTGTAGAACACTGGTTCACCCCCCCTCTTAGTGTTGCCTATTTTCAACAATTTGATCCTCTTTTGTTTTGGGTTTTGATAATTCTAACCCTTGTTTGATTTCATTTCCATTTTCCACTAGAACCCTACTTCACATTTTGGCACACCCGATGGGACCCACATCCCTGCTTTAACAAAATTATCTTGAGTCTTTGATGCTTTTTTAGGTTTTTGGCATGATTGCATGTTACAAATCCGTGAACAACCACTAATGACCACCTCTAATAATCTAGTCGTGTTTGACTATGTAGGGTTTTTCTGATAATCTTTTCACCTATGTAGGTTTTCCATGTTTGTCAAAGTAACATAGTTGTGTTTGCACATTTTTTCATGTCTCTTAATCGTGAACAATTTCCTTTGCTCATTTGGCCATGTTTGATAATCTTCTTGTGTTTTTTTTCTTATTATGCAAGGTTTTTCTACTTATTTTTTCCTTTTTGTAAGTTTTTCCATGTTTTCCAACGTAATAGAGCTATGTTTGAAAATATTTCCGTGTTTGTCAAATTCAAAGTGTCGCATCTATGAAATCTACCACTTTTGCTGAGATAAACAAAGCTTTCTCTGTAGATAATTTAGCTTTCTCTATAGATAATTTTGTATTTTTTTTGTTACTTTTCGCTTTGTTTTTCAACAATAATTTTTTATTTTCATCTAACCCTAACCTCTGTTGTTTGTTATTGTATGCTTTTTAATCTAACATATCTATGTAGCATTCATTTCAGAGAAGAAAAATTATTTGAAACTTCTAATGCATTTGTGTTGTAGGTTTCAATTAGTCCAAGATAATATTTCAAACTACTAATACATTGTTTGCATGTTCCTTATACAGTATTTTATCATTTGAACTTGTATGCTTTCTTGATTGGTAAATTAAATCATATTTACATTTGGTTCCTTAAAATAAAAAAAAATTATGTGTCTTATAAGTTGGAGTGTACGTATCCTCTCCCTTTGTGCCTTGTGTGATCTTGGGTGAAGAGAAATACCTCTAATTTTATTTTGTTTTCTTTTAAATGAAATCATTTTGTCTGTATCCTCTCCCCATGTGCTTCGTGAGATCTTGGGTGATGAGAAATAGCAACGCACAAGCTTTCCCTTGTAAGTTAAGGTCTACCTTGGGATACATATTTATTGAGAACCCAAGGGTTTGACCTCAAGTGACATTTTTCAATGTGCTATAGAAATTGGATGAGAGTGAAAGTTGCAGTTTGATTTGCACATGTAGCGTACGTACTAGACTTTTTGCTAGTGGTCCAGGGTAATTTCATATCACGAGGAGATGTCTATGTGGCTAGATATGTTCATGGATGTTACACCCGCTAAGAACCAATTTATATTAGAAGCATAAGACCTTTCAAACGTCTTCTATAGTAGCACGCATCATGATAGCATCATCACAGTGTCTTGTTAGGGCTTAAGCTCTTTCAAGGTGATGGGTGTCAAGGTGGTACATGACCTTTTCATACCCTAATCTTTCACTCCTTAGGTTTGGATTAACATACAAGTGTAGTAAGAATAATATATAAACCTTTACTACTAACTAGGTTGTACTTGTTTTGTTCTATTGATCTATTGCTACTGAGATTTGTGGAAAAAGCTTATGAAATATCTCCATTACCATTTGAGTCAATCCTGATTGTTTTTTTTTTTTCATATCACTTGCTTTCAAAATACTCAAACTATGAAATCACATCAAACTTTACCAAAACTTTCA